>CM076578.1:1394297698-1395497698 GCA_034641835.2 Pinus albicaulis
ATGTGATTGTGAAATCGAATTTGGTTTCCGCAAATTTGTAGAAGGATTCAGAATTTTGTTTTAGTACATTACAAGATTAGATTGAATCCCTTTGGATAATTTATACATGGTATCAGAGAAGGAATCATAATAGAAGAGAAGAACCAGATTTTGTTTTAAACAGGTACATTGAATTTGCAAATTTATTCTTCAGTACTAGCAGTAGATCAAGATGTCTTTCAATGGCGTTAGAATCGAATATGACCTTGAGGGAAATTGGAATTACATAGCATGGAAGGACATGATGGAGGAAGTGCTAGAGGAAAATAGACTAAAGGCATTCATATACAGTGATATTCCCCGGCCCGAAGTATAATATGATCAACTTCTTGATGCGTGGAAGAATAATGTAGAAAAGGTCAGAAGGATATTGTTAGAGTGAGTTTGAGATCATATTTTCTTGAGTATCCATGGGAAGGAGACTACATATGTTATGTGTAAGGCCTTGATAGATATGTTTCAGAATATAAACGACCACATGAAGTTGGAGCTAAAATAAAAGCTCAAAAAGATCAAGATGGAGAAGGGAAACACAATGAAAAAAATTGATGAAGTTCACTCAATGTCAATATGAGCTTGGAAGTGGTGGCATAAGAGTTTCTCGAGATCATTTGGTGAGCCTAGCTCTTCTATGCCTTCCCAAGACCTGGCATAGCTACCAAGACTCTCTGAATGGGAGGGATAAGCTACCAGACTAGGAGCGATTGTGGTCTGACATGGTACAAGAAGAGATTCGGCGAAGCACCAGAGATGGATCCTCATCAAAGAATGATGATTTGGAGAATTGTGCCTTGGCTGGAGAGGAGAATAAATGGAAAGGGAAGGTGTCCCATTCCAAATCGGAGTCTAAAAAGGTAGGCAATAAGTGATACTTTTCAAAGGTGAAATTTTTTCACTGTCATGATCATGGACACTATGCCACAAATTTTCCACAAAAGAAGACAGAAAAGAAGGCCTCAGGAGGAGCAGCAGGTTAAGCACTTGCTTCAAAGTTCAAGTTGTATTTCACTCTCATCACATGAATGGTGTCATTGGTGATGGGTTATGTGTGGTACTTGGATAGTGGATCTTCCTTCCATATGTATGGAAACAAATAATTATTCATTAGCTTGGAGGAGAAGGATCTCCAAATGCACATCGAGATGGGAGATGACGGGAGGTACAACACTACCGATGTACGTATAGTTACCTTTTAGAAGGAGTCAAGTAATCCACTCACATTAAAATATGTCATATATGTTCTTGGTTTAAATAAGAATTTTTTTTTTGTTGCTATGCTGCAAGACCATGGATATGATGTGATATTCAGGGAAGGAAAGGCATTCCTTCATCACAAATCCACTGGAAAAGTGAAAAATATTGGGGTTAGATTAAAGAACCTCTAGAAATTTGATGTAGAAGTATGTGCTTACTTGAGCATGAAAGAAGAGAAGGTGGTGATCCAAGACATCGATGAGTTATGGCGCACGCGATTAGGCCATCTACACCATGGTGCTTTGAAGATCATGCATCAAATTTATACATGACTTCCAAAGGGTTCACTTGCACCGAGAATATACATGCAAAGGGTGTACATTTGGGAAGTATACCAAATCAACCATTCACGATAAGGAAAGTCGAGCAAAGGCGATCCTTGAGAGAGTTCACTCAGACGTGTGTGGAACATTATTGACAACTACGACAGCAAAGCACATGAATTATGTGATTTTTGTTTATTATTTTTCAAGAAAGTGTTGGATTTTCTTCATGTAGAAGATATATCATACGTTATTCAAGTTTTGTGAGTTCAGCGCACTTGTCGAGAAAGATACGGGGAAGAAGGCGAAGGATTTGACGAGCGACAATGGTGGAGAATATTTTTGTAACAAATTCAAAGACTTATGTGCCTCAAAAGGAATTATAAGAGAGTTATAGCACCTCATAACCCAAATCAGAATTGGGTTGTAGAAATAAAGAACAAAATTATTGTGGGAGAAACACGAGCTATGTTTTATGATCAAGGCCTATTGTTTCATATGTTGGCGAAAGAATGCAATACAATATTATTTGTGCAGAATAGAAGTCCTTAACAGATACTTGGGATGAGTACAGTAGAGGATCATTTTAGAAATGTTGGTTCATATGTTTATTTCCATGTGATCAAAGATGCCAGGAAGTAGCTAGATCCAACATAGGAGTTGGGGATATTTGTGGGGTACATTGATAGACCTCACAACTATTGGGTGTACTTGCCAACACATAGGATGATAATGGTCAAAAGAGATGTGAAATTAGGTGAAGAGAAAGCCATGTGATTGTCCCTTAAGAGGGAGCTTGAATTGCATGTATTTGAGGAGCTCGCGACTCCAAAAGAAGAACCTCACGATGTGGAGCAGCCACAAGCAGAGGAATAGAGAGTGGTAGAAATCACTCATGCAAAGCCATCCACTAGATATGGAAGGAAGTGCAAAATATAGGCTAACATATTTTTGTTAGATACGAGAGATAATTTGGGAGCACACACATCACAGTGCATGCAGAGAAGGTCCCTAGTGCAGTACACTGGATACATGGCTGTTATGAGTGAAGGTATTGAGATAGAACCATCCTTTTTATAGGAAGCATTGTAGTAACTAGTGTGGGTTGATGCCATGATTGAGGATTATGACTCCATTATGAGAAAAAGTGCATGGTAAGTTGTCCCAAGACAAGTGGGGAAGTCATTTGTAGGATCCAGGTGGGTCTCCATAGAGAAGGAGGCAGTAGATGGGAGTGTAGGGAGGATGTGAAGCCATATGGATGAGGAATATACTTGTTGGTTTTTTTGGTCAACAAATGGATCTGATGGTGACATATTGTGATAGCCAGAGTTGCATCAAACTCTCGGTTAATCTAGCTTGTCATGACATGTCCAAGCATATTGATCTCTAGTATCACGATCTCATAGATTGTGTGCAGAGGTAGATTATAAATACAACCTTTCTCAATGGATTTATTGAGGAATAGATGTACATTGAGTAACTAAAAGTTTTTGAGACCTTAGACAGGTAGTCACATTTGTGCGGACTCAAGAGAGAATTGTATGGGCTAAAGCAAGCACCTCATTCTTGGTACACCAAGATCGACAATTATTTCACCAGTTTGGCTTCACTAAGAGTGAAGAAAATGTGAACATTTATCAGATTGTGGTAGATGGTAAGCTTTTGATTATTGTACTTTATGTCGATGATTTGATACTGACAGGTGAGGAGTAGCTAATAAATTCTTGCAAAGAGGATTTTGCAAGATAATTTGAGATGAAGGACATGGGGCTCTTGCACTCTTTCCTGGGGTTGTAAATATGGCAAAGAGATGGGGAGCTATTTGTATCCGAGGGCAAGTATACCAACAAGATCCTTAGGAAATTCCACATGGAGGCAACAAACCCATGGAGACTCCTTTAGCAAGAAAATGGAGGAAGGCGGATGCTACTTCAGATGAAGTAGTGGATGCTACTGTTTACAGACAGCTTGTGGGTTCACTTCCTCGTAGGGCTAGCTACGAGGCTGAGCGTGGTTTGATGTAGCCTTGAGTTTTACTTCATTTCAGCCTGAGGTAGATTTGAGTGCTAACAGCACCAAGAAATGGCACCCCAAGGGGGCTTCTGATTTGATTTCCCCTTAATTAAATTAGAAGAAATATTCTAATTCCATCACATGACAACTTGTAAGTGTTAAATGAGTCAGGAAGTTTTAGTTATCTTAGTTAATTCAAGTTGAGGGTCCAAATGGAGGCATGTAGAGTCCACTCTTTAGGGGGTCCAATTATAGTTATTTCTGAGTTGTAATTAGTTAACTCAATTATCTGAGTTAAAATTAGTTTAGCTAGTTCTAAGTGAGAGATGAGATAGTGATAGGTCTAGTGAATTAAGTCTGATTTAATTCATAAATAGTGTTCAATAAGTTAACTGATAATTCACTATAAATAGTTGTTGTATGTTATTTCTAAGGAATTCCCACTTGAGATTGGGGTTAAAGGGAAGATAACTATTAGTTGTATAATTATAAAATTGTAGAGGTCATGCATGAGGCCATCAAGAAGCCTCATATGTATTTCACAATCATTAGTTTGGAATTTTCTAATTAATAGGGGCTAAATTAGCCCACAAATGTGTAAGCAAGGCTGGTAAGTCAGAGCCAATCAACTTGTTAAATATTGGACCAAAATTTCTTAGAATAATGCCAATGATTAGAGCAGGATCACAATGAGACAGTCAATAGAGTGCAGAGGTTTATCATGAAGGGAAATAACATTGTATCTTTTCATGATCTTGAATTTATGCAATATAAAAATAGCTTGGTTTTGAGTAGTTGCTTTTCCGAGATACATCTTGTGTTGTGCGATTGATATTTTATTTCTCTTACTTGTTATGTGATTGTGCGATCGAAATTGGTTTCCAAAAATTGTAGAAGTGATTCAATATCTTGTTTTAGTAAATTACAAGATCAGTTGAATCCATTTAGATAATTTCTACATGGTATCATAGCAAGAATCCCAATAGATGAGAAGAACCAGAGTTTGTTTTGAATAGGTACATCGAATTTGAAGATTTATTCTTCAGGACCAACAACAGATAAAGATGTATTACAATGGCTTGAGACTCAAATATTACATTGAGGGAAATTTGAATTACATAGCATGGAAGGAAAGGATGGAGACAGTAATAGAGGAAAAATGGATGAAGGAATTCATAGACAGTGATATTCCCCATCTCGCAGCAGCAGATGCTCACCTTCTAGATGCATGAAAGAAGAATGTAGGAAATGTGAGAAGGATATTTTTAGGAGTTAGAGATCATATTGTCTTGAACCTCCATGGAAATAAAACTCCATATTCTATGTGGAAGGCCTTAACAGATATATTTTAGAATAATAGCGGCCATAGGAAGCTGGTGCTGAAGGAAAATATCATAAATATCAAGATGGAGAATGGCGACACAATTCCAAAATACTTGACGAAGTTCACTCAATGTCGAGATGAGATTGGAAGTGTTGGGGTAACAGTTGCTCAGGATGATTTCGCGAGCCTTGAAATTTTAGGCCTTCCCAAGAGCTAGCATAAATACTAGGGCTCAGTGAATGGGAGGGAGAAGCTACCAGAGTGGGAGTGATTGTGGTCTGACTTGGTACAAGAAGAGATTTAGAGAAACACCAGAGATAGATCCTTGTATGATGAGGATAATTGTTCCTTGGATGGAAAGGTGAAGAAATGGAAAAGGCATGTGTCCCATTCCAAATCAAATTTTGGTTAGGCTGGCAAGAAGAGAGACTTGTCAAAGGTAAAAAAAAATCACTTTCATGAGCTTGGACACTATGCTACAAAGTGTGCGCACAAGAAGACTAACAATAATACCTCAAGAGGAGAGGCAAGTGAATCACTTGCTTCACAGTTCGAGTTTGATTTCACCCTCATTGCTTTCATGGTGTCATCAATAATGGGTTATGTGTGGTACTTAAATAGTGGAGCTTTGTTCCATATAACTAACAAAAAATAATTCTTCATTATCTTGGAAGAGAAGAATATCCAAATACACATCGAGATGGGAGATAACGAGAGCTATAGTGCTACCTTTTTAGGTACAGTTACCTTTTAGAGGGATTTATTTAATCCTCTCACATTAAAATATGTCATGTATGTTCTTGGTTTAAAGAATAATTTTTTTTTTGTTGCTATGTGGAAGATTGTGGCTATGATGTGATATTCAGTAAAGGAAAGGCATTCCTTTGTCACAAAGCCACGGGACAGGTGAAAAATATTGGGGCTTGAGTAAAGAACCTCTAAAAATTAGATGTAGAATATTGTTCTACCTTGAGCACGAAATCAGAGAATGTGGATAGCCGAGACATCGGTGAGTTATGGTACAAGAGATTGGGCAATCTACAACATGGTTCTTTGAAGATCATGAAACAGATTTCTATAGGACTTCCAAAGGGTGAAATTATAGAGAGAGATACATGAAAAGGGTTTACATTGGGGAAGTATACAAAAGCCACCTTTAACGATAAGGAAAGCAGAGAAAAGGCGATCCTCGAGAGAGTTCAATAAGACATGTGTGGACATTTCTTGACAAATTCCACAAAAAAAACACATGTATTATGTCATTTTTGTTGTTGATTTTTCATGAAAGTGTTGGATTTTATTCATGCAGAAGAAAGATTATACGCTCTCCAATTTTTGTGAGTACAATGCACTTGTCGAGAAACATATAGGGAAGAAGGTGAAGGATCTAAGGAGCTATAATGGTGCAGAATATGTCTCTAACGAATTCAAGAAATTTTGTGTCTGGGAATAAATTTGAAGAGAATTGATAGCACCTCATAACCCAGAACATAATGGGGTTGCAGGAAGGAAGCAGACCTGAGAGGCTGGCAGGTTGTTTCTAGATGCGAGAGAGAATGTGGGAGCACCCATATCACAACGCATGAAAATAAGGTCCCCAAAGTAGTACACTAGATACATGGCTCTTATGAGTGAATTTATAGAGATAGAACCATCCTCTTTCGAGGAAGCAGTGCATTAATGAATTTGGGTTGATGCTATGGTTGAGGAGTATGACTCCATTATTAGAAAAAATGCATCGGAAGTTGTCCCATGGCCAGAGGGGAAGTCAGTTGTAGCATCCAGGTGGATCTACAAAGTGAAGCAGGTAGCATATGGGAGTGTGGAGAAGCACAAGGAAAATTTCGTGGCCAGAGGGTTCTCTCAGGTGGAGGGGATTTACTATGATGAGACTTGTGCACTAGTCGCAAGGTACTCATCAATAAGATCCATCCTTGCACTCTTGCACTTTTATGGAACTATGATCTTCCTCACCAATAATTGGATATGATGTTGTACATTTTAATTCTCCTAGCTGCAGCTGAAAACCCACTTCACTAGAATGCCTCTTCATGAGATGATCAAATTCAGCTTCTCCTCCTTGTGTTATTGGATTTTTGGCACTCTGGGATATTTATCCTTCGAGATAAATGGCATTTGCAACCCCTCTTTTCAATCCCATTTTAGAGGTAAGGGGAATTTCAACTTCCATATTTTTTTTTCATTCAACCAAGCTACCATTTTCTAATTTCTCTAATTCGGTATTTGATTCATGTACATAAGAGGCATATGAATTATCTAATCTTATCTTTGAAATTATTTGATGTGGATCATAACACCATTTTTCTCCCTGCTGGAAATTTATTTCTTGTAGTAATTTTTCAGCCTCCTCGACTGCCTCTCTACTATTAACAATGAATGGACCAACAATCCCAAGAAATTTGAATAAATATCACTTTTTGGCTGGGACAAAGTTTTTTTGATACACACTCATGCTTTTCTTGATGAAATCCAATCAAATATCCTCATGGGAACAAATGATGGGAGCCTATAACGAATGATCTCAACTCCATACAATATTTTTTCTACATAATCCCCCAATAAAAACTGATCTCCCACCTTCAAATGTTTATTCATTTGTAAAAAATACTGGGCCTTTGTTAAAATCCTGGGAGGGGAAGAATTATTGATGATTGTATACACAAGGGACATGAAGGAAACAATATAATAATAAAACCCATCATTATTGGGTTTACCCCTAACTAGGTCAGCCCAATTGACAACTCTTTCTTTCTACTAATTGACATCAATAGTAGTCAAACCTAGATCCACAAACTGATCAACATGAACATACATGAAGAGGTATACTAACAATGAAGGAAACCTAAAACACCTAGTAATACTGAGATTGAGGAGCTTAGAATTAATTGAATGCTCCCAAAAGGATGGGATGTCCAAGACCACATAAGATTACATCATCAATAAAAAATCCCTATAGCCTAACAGTCTATAACTAAAGTTACATATTTTCCCAAAACTCTCATAATTATTTGAAGAATAGAGCTGACACCCTCATCAAAATAAGCTATAGGAAATTGAGTTGATTCTGATGGAAGAAATGCTTCTAGAGGCATAATACAACTATACAATTTGTTTTTTCCTCTTCTGACAGATTATGATAGACTGATAGGAGGGTTTCATCAAAGAAAGGGACATAGTTGTCTAAATGAGGAAAATCAAGAGCTTGAAGAATTAACAACAAGGTAACTTGATAAATATTTTCTAATTAATGACATAACACCTATAAAGATACAATGATGAATTTAACCAGGCGAAAAACTCTGGGAAAATATATGTGTGAGAAATAATTGTGGAAAACAGATCCAACTTAATCATTCTAGATGACATGTGTGACGCATTTTGGTTAGGGAGGACACCCTGGCGGATTTCCATTAAATCAAATGGACAGATAAGGTTAAAAACATCATTTTCCATGTCCATGAAAGGAATGTGGGTGGAAGAACCAAAGAAAAAAATTATCTTTGTCATTTTAAACTTATTTTTTCAGAATTCATAGAGTAATGAGATGGTTTAAAAACTTGGTGAATTTGCAAGGAATGTGGTACCATAATTAAATTTAATAGTTTTGAGGTTTATGTGGTGTATATTTTGAGATTGAGAGTTCGAAATTCACAAGGAATTTGGTAAAATATTTAAATTTTTTTGTGGAAGGCTCCAGTTAGTCGTTAAAACAATAGATGAAATGATCAAATTGGGTGAAACGGGGTTTTGGTAGATGAAAGAGGGGAAAAATAGAGTGATCATAATGTTGACAAAAAGTATGGATGAATGACGTGGCAGACAACAAGGAAAGGTTACATTGAAATGGTGGATGAGGTGGCAAGATGAGAGGCAATATGGTGATGATGTGGATTTGTTGACATGGGGACACGCTCACTTGTTTCTTGCTTGCTTGTCGTAGGGACATGTTATAGCGAAAACCATTACCGCTTCCAGGGGCACCCTTAGTGGTAAGTGGTGTCATGGAGGAGTTTTTTTAGGATTAATATCCATCATAGATCACCTCGACGATGTATTTGATCATTCTTCCCATGGGGACACTCTCCTGCATATTAGTCGGTTTGTTTTTTATGTCAGGCTCGTTGTGTGTGAGGCCTCGATCTTCGCGACAAGATTGCACCAATGAAACTGCTCATATTTTAACCTTTACTCTAACACCAAGGCTACACCAGTAGTGCATAAATGTATTTTATATATCCACTCCAAACATTAGGTTTGTGCCAATATTAACATCCAAACATTAGATCATAAAACACATGCACAAAGAGTCTTTTGACTTTTATTTCATCCTTTTCTATTTTTTTTTCTTTTCAATTATTAATTTTCTTTTTTTTCATATATCATTTTTACAATTTTATTTCTCAGAATAAACAAAAACTGACTAAAACATAAAGAAATAAAATTATCAAATTCTTAGTAGGCTCACAACCCAAATCTCTTCCTTGTAACAGTTATGGGGTCCCTCCCCTTGCACTCCTAGACATATCAACTGTCTCAATGCATATTATATGAAGATAATTTTCTTAGAACATGGTCATTGCTTCATGAAATATTACAATCATGTACTGATATCATGCACTTAATTAGGAATTCAAACAATTCTTTAAGTGTGCATAAATTCCAAGAGTCGTAATCAAGAATTCTTAGAACACGTATCTAGAGAAAACCACTAATTGGTAGAAAACCTATTATTTTCCCTTAGCCATAGGTTCTATTGCTCCTATTTTGTTCAACAATGGGTCATTTTCAGGCTGGGTCGTGACTCCAAAAACACATTGGATTACTAAGAGCCAAGTATGACTCATAACCAATATTGAACATAAACAAGGTCAAGGTACCAAAACTAACAACATCTAATGAATAATATCACATCCCCCATCATCCCCTATGTTGGCCAACCACAGATAATCAGACAGCAAAAGTACCAAATCAAGTCTCCAAATTCCCTCCAAGCCACCACACAACCAAGGTACCAAACCTAGTAGCCTCCAACCAACAATATCACATCCCCCCCATCAACCCTCTTGACCCAACATAGTGCACCCCCATTCTCTGATCACAAAAATCCCTTGATCTATGCCACTATATTTCTAGGGTCTCTGACTTGGTTTTGTGAAGTATTTCTCAGAGCTCTATGTGATCCGAACTTATGCAGTAATGCAATAGAATATACATATAACCATAAATACAAATATGTAATGGAAATAACACTTCATTTCATTAATATCAAAGAACTAAAATTTGCTTACACACAAAATGGAAATAAACTAGCTAGGGTGTTGGTAGCTTATCTCTGAGAAGATATGTGGTGGATATAGGCCTCTGAACTATGCTACAATGAGACTCGAGGGCCTATTTATTATTTAGAAACAATGGAAAACCATAAACATCCAAATCCATAACCCTAGGAGATGAAGCGCCAAAACTATGGGCCCCGTTTGGGAAAATTGGTGTTTCAACTTCCCGGGGATGTAACTTTGGCATACGATCTTTGTTTGACACGCACCATACCTCATTATAAATATCTATCCGAGGAATAAAACTTTTAATGTGAGAAACATTAGTCTATAGACCCATTTTTCTCTCATTTTTCCCAAAAAACGTAGTTTAGGGCCTTAAAACGGCTCCAGAAGTTTAGGACCCAAAAAACTGCTAAAAATAGTAAGTTGTACTGAAACTGAAAAATTGAAAGAGACAATGGTGGAGCCCCAAGTGGAATAGGTGGGTGACCACCAATATCCACCTGGATCATTCCTCCCCCCTTAGGAATAAATTGTCCCCATTGTGTTGAGTTCCTCCATGAGATGAGGAAACTTCTACTGAACTTGGTCCCTCGTGAACCACTTGCTTGGTGCAGGAGTTGGCCAACCTTGACAATTCGATATTGTTGGATCTCTTGTTGGTGAGTGTTCTTGATTTGAATGTGCATGATAAAATCTGTGGTGGCCTGTTCCATGCATTCTAGGTTTAACTTTTTTCGTGTGAGTTGTTCTGCAATGTCAGAGGTGTCCAGTAGAGGTGGGAAGTAGGAACGAAGGCGGTCCACATTGAATACTAGGTGTAGACCAAGGAATGGTGGAATAATGAGCTTGAAGGCATTGTTCCCTACATCCTTGGTGATTTTGTATGGCCCATATCAGAGCATGCGAACCTTGCAGTGGGGTCCAGTGAGGCGCTCCTTCTTCAAATGTAGCCACACTTTGTCGCCCACTTGGAAGTTGTGTGGCACTTGATGTTGATCATGTCATTGCTTATACTTAGCATTGGATTTGTCAAATATTTCATGAACCTATTAGTGGATGTGCTGAATGCGCTCGATGAAGCTATTCACTTTGTCAGCTTCAGACTAGACATGAGATGAATTGGCCCGAGTAGCCGCAAATGGCATGGCTATGTCAATGGGACATAGTAGTTGGAGTCCCAAGCCCACCTGAAAGGGGCTGTGGTCGGTTGAGTTGTGGAGAGCCCGGTTATAACTGTGTTGTACATAGGGGAGGCTCTCATCCCATGTGTGTGGATGTTTTGAATTGTACATGCACAGAATGTGTACAATCATCTCGTTGACGACCTCTATCTGGCCATCAATTTTGGGATGGAAAGTTGCGGACTTGGTGAGCTTAGTGTCCAGCATTGACCAGAGGCTGGACCAAAATATGTTGAGGAACTTGGTGTCCTGATATGAGATGATAGACTGTGGGATCCCAAAGTGCACCCACACTCGTTCAAAGAAGAGTTTAGCAGTGGCTTCTGCTGTGATATTCTTCTTGCAAGCTTCCATAATGGCCATCTTTGATAATTTGTCGATGACCATGAAAACATAGTCGTTTCCATGCTTAGTAGAAGAAAGGCCCGACATGTAATCCATGGATATGGATTCTAAATGTTGACTAGGCATAGGTAGCAGAGTATAGAGGCCTTTCTTATTGATGGTCAGTTTGGAAATGGCGCAAGAAATGCAGGATTTGATGTACTTCCCAACATCCTGTTGAAGGTTCTGCCAATAGAAATACTTCTCCAATACTGCCACTATTTTATCGACCATGAAATGCCTAGTGACTCGACTGTAGTGTGCTTCCCATATCATCTTGGCATGCTCGCTTGAAGGAACACAAAGGTGTCCCAAGTGACATAACAGTGCATCTTGGAGGTGAATTTTGGAACTTGCGTACCCCCCAAGATTGCCTTCCATGTGTGGTCGAATTCTGGATCGGTCTTGTAGAGAAGTGGCCAATCAGAAGTATTATTCCCACAAGAGTTGAGAATGGTGGTTAGGGCCATGATCAGTGGTCTACTGAGGCAGTCTGCAACATTATTTGTTCTACCCTTCTTGTACTTGTTGTTCAAATGAAACTGTTGCAGATATGTGGACCACTTCTGATGGTGATCATTCTGTAACTTCCTTTGTGTTTGTATGGACTGCAAGAGTCAGTGGTCTGTGAGGATGAATTTTTCCTTCCCCAAAATGTAATTCTTCCATTGTCGACAAGTCTACACAATGGAATACATTTATTTGTCATAAGTGGGATACTTGCAGACTATGTCGGAAAATGCGTCACTATGATATGCCACTATATGCCCCCGTTGAGTAAGAACTACCCCAATAGCATATTCAGAGGCATCTTTATTGATATCAAATGGTTGTTTCAAGTCTCGTAATGTGAGCAATGGGGCAAAAAAGAGCCAATGTTTCAATTATAAAAACGCCTTCTGTTGATATTTTGACCAAAATAATTTTGTTTTCTCTCCTCCCTTGGTGACTTGACTCAAGGGCCAAGTGATATGAGAGAATCCCAACATGAACCTAAGGTAGAAATTAGAAAGACCAAGAAATATGTGAAGCTCTGTTAGAGTGGTTGGGTTTTGCCAATCACGAATGACTTGGATCTTGGTTGGATCCACATGCACACCCCTTTCACCAATAATGTATCCCAGATATTGAACCTGGGTCATGCCAAAAGTGCACTTCTCCAAATTGGCACACAACTTGTGTTGCCAGAGTGTTTGGAGGACTTGTCAGATGTGGTGGAGGTGCTCTTCCCAATTCTTGCTGCAGATCAGAATTTCATCCAAGTGCACCACTACAAATGAGTTGGTGAATGGCCGCAAGATGTCGTCCATCAACCCGAAATGCATGACCAACCATTCGAAAAGGCCTTCCTTGGCATTGAAGGTATTCTTCCACACATCGGAGGGTTCGATTGGTACCTGGTGATACCCAGACTTTAATTCGATATTGCTAAAATATTTCGCCCCTTTGATTTGATCCAAAAGGTCATCAATCCATGGGATTGGGTACCTATTCTAGACAGTGATCTTGTTTACCACCCAATAGTCAATACAACGTCTCCAAGTCCCATCCTTTTTCTGTAACAACATGATTGGGCTCCCACAGGGCGATGAACTTGTTCAGATGTGACCTTTCTACAGCAGCTCCTGAATCTACCTCTTGATTTCATCATTCTCCAGAACAGAGCACCGATATATCGGTCTATTGGGTAGCGATGCACCTGGGGTAAGAAAAATGGGGTGCTTGACCTGACAGTGCAGAGGCACCCCTGTGGGTGAGGTGAAGATGTCCCCGTACTCTTCCACAACCTTGTCAATTTTTTGTTGTCGTGTAGAAGAGCCCTTTCTGGAGGTCGTGGCCACAGTCTTCTTCTTGCGCTGGGGGCGGATCATCAGGAAAACAAATTTCCTAGTTTTGGAAATGAGCTTACCGCACTGTTTTGCAGTAACCAAAGAGATAGTGGCAGGCGGTGGTACCTTTGGTATCCTGTACAATGTATTTCCAAAATTAACAATAACAGCACGAGTTCGGGACTCATACACAACATGTCGCTTCCACAAGTATGGTTGGCCTAATAAGACATGACAAACATCAAGAGTAGAAATGTCACATAATACCTCATCAGTGAAGGGCTTGAAGTTTTAGGGAAGGCGACACTACTGGCTGACATGGAGATTTCGTCCTTGGTGAAACCACCCGATCATGTATGGTTGTGGGTGTGTTGTGGTTGGAAAGCCGAACCGCTTCACGAAGTCTTCTAAAATGAGGTTCATTTGGCTCCCATTTTCGACAATGAACTATAGTGGGGAACCCTTTACCCACATCTAGGAGTGGAAGAGACACTCCTCCTCCTCTGGATCTTCTAGTTCCTCCGATTCCTCCTTCTGTATCTTCGCAGTGGAAATAGTGGCATTTGGCTCTGCCTCAATTCCCTTTTTCATGTTCTGATTCAAAAGCCCTCATCTTGGCCACTAGCGACTGCTTGGCCCAACACTCACTTGTGATGTGAGTGGAGCTCTTATGGAACTCACACCACTTTCCCATGTCCTTCTCTGGGTTCACGGTGTTGTTCTTTGCTTGCTCCTTTGGCGGGTTGTCTTGGGCCTCCATGCCTTGGCTTTGTCCTATGTTTTATGGTTTGGGGGCACCTTTCCCTTGATTTTGATTCACAAATCCAAACTCTCTCTTCTTCTATTTAAATTTCTACTCAATCTTGGCAGCATACCAATATTCCATACCAAGCGAGGAGATGTCTAGGAACTCCATTTCCTCTTGAATTTATATGTATAGAAAACTGCAATAATTTAGCACAAAATTTTTCTCTGAATCTTTGATACCCAAATTTTTGCATAAATTCTGGAACAGATTCGTCAGCTCGTGCACATCTTGATCCCTTTGTTGCCGCAGCATGGTCCATTGTATGTACTTATCCTTATAGCTCCCCATGGGATAGTATTCTTTATTGATGGTGTCTCAGAAATAATTCCAATTGGGCATGGCATAGAAAAAAGAGGGTTTTGTCTCATCCTTTTTCTCACAGTAAGTTTCCCACCAGTCCTTGACATGGGGGGTAGCTTTGAGGAATGAAAAAATAATCTTCTCCCGGTCGAAAAAGTCATGAACCGAGAAATATACTTCTAATAGATTCAACCATCTATCTATATAATTTTCATCTATTTGGCCCTCAAATATGGTAATTTCAAAGTTTTCTTGTACCTTAAATGGAGTCGCACCTCTAGAGTGGCTGTTGGATGCAGATGCGCTGCCGGTGGGAAGTCGTTAAAGGATATGGGAAAATTTATCCATCATTGCGTTCCTTTATTTTTCGAGGGCCTCCTCAAGAAATATTTTCATAAGATCTCCTACTCCCTCATATTTCTTTTCGTCCCCCATGGGCGGCTGTCGGGGTTTGCGAGGCTGATCTTGCAAAGGTTCAACCAGATCGAGCCCTAACTCCTTATACCCTGGCCTCGTTGGGGACATGAAAAGAAGGATCAAGAAAAAGCAGACCACTCTGATACCACTGATCTAGACTTATGCAAGAACGCAACATAATACACTTATAACCATAAATACAAATATGTGGAAATAACACTTCATTTCATTAATATCAAAGAACTGAAATTTGCTTACAGAAAAAATGGAAATAAACTAGCTAGGGCATTGGTAGCTTATCTCTTAGAAGAGATGTGGTGGCTACAGGCCTCTGAACTATGTTACAATGAGGTTCGAGGGCCTATTTATTATTAAGAAACAATGGAAAACCCTAAACCTAGGAGATGAAGCACCAAAGCTATGGGCCCCATTAGGGTAAATTGGTGTTTCAACTTCCCCGGGACGTAACTTTGGCATACGATCTCCGTTTGATGCACACCATACCTTGTTAGAAATATCTATCTGAGGACTACAAATTTTGACATGAGAAACATCAGTCCATGGACCCATGTTGCTAAAATGGCCCTAGAAGTTTAGGACCCAAAAAACTGCTAAAAATAGTAAGTTGTGTCGAAACCAAAACTAAAAAATTGAAAGAGACAATGGTGGGGCCCCAAGTGGAATAGGCGGGTGGCCACCAATATCCACCTAGATCACTATGTATTATAGGATTTTCCTCCACACTAAACACTTTACCATCCAATAAGAAGAAATTTATTTCTAATTCTCAAAAAAAATTCTCACCATGAAGGGAGGATTGTCATTCATATTCTTTGGGCCTAATTAAGTTATGTTCCCCAAAGTGTCTTTCTAAATTACCTTTAAATAGTTCATAACCACTCCAAAAATATATAAACCCCATATCCAATGTTTAAAAACAAAGAATTCAAAGAGAAGCCCCATAAAATAATGCAATAGAAAAGGAAAAGGAGCACATAAATTCAGGTGAATTGACCCATTATTCCTAAAAACAAATTTTTGACAAGTTCTCACTATATTTTCAAATTATATTAGCATGGCCATGAGTCTCAACACATAAACAACGGTAATTTAATCCTTTCCCCATTGAAAACATGTGTATGTTCCAGAAAAGAACTAGTTTGTGTAAGATAAACCTCAAAACAATGTCTCTTACGTTGTCAAGAAAGTGAAACAAATTGCAATGTTTTCTCCACAAAATCTAGACACTTCCCAAGTTTCCCAAATTCACTGAGTTCTACAAAAGGGAGATGGTGTAGTTCATGATTTCACCTCATGCTACAATTATGTGTTTTCATTTTGGAAAATAAAGGACCTAGTTGTACAAAAATTAATAAATTATCATCTCCTTGTACAAATTAGCAAAAAATAGAAATATTCCTTCATAAGATGCTTGCAACTTTCTCCTGGTGCATTTTCAAATAAATTTTCCTGCAAATTTCCCATGTCTTATTTTTTTTCTATTCAGTCTCATCTACATGAAAATAATGTGCGAAAACTTTGAATCAAAATTGATAGTTTCAAAATTTATGAGTTGACTCTTTGTTTGACTCTTTCTCTACAAGCAACAAAGTGTATGAATCAAGATGAGAAGGATAATGGATCAAGGGAACGGTTTTGAGATGTATAGTAGAATGAAAATATGATATGATGGGTGAAACATAATGGAAAGGTATTTTTCAAAAGAAAAGAGATGAAGAAAAAATGAATGGTAGGATAGGAATGCCAAGTTTATACTATCCTTTCACCATACTTTCCTATATTTTCAACAAATTAAAAATTTTTAGGCTAGTTTTACCTTGATTTTTACCTTAATATATTGATGTACGCTTGGAGTTGCTAGGCTTGAACTTGAGACTTGTGTATTTTCAACATAGAGTGCTTAATGTTGTATTGAGTTTGATATCAATATTTTTGTGCCAAGAGATTAATGCTAATAGATTTTGACTTTGAAAACTATTTTGACATTCTTCTACAAGAATAGAGAAATACACTATAGGAATAGAGAAATCTAATACATGAATAGAGATTAGTGACTTTGACCAAGGATATGCTCTTTAACTGAGGGTTACTGAGTTGATTAAATAACAGGTAATCATAATGCCCTCATGCTTAATAAAATGCATATCTTCATTTTTCTCTAACTGCCTACAAATATGTCATCCTAAGGGGTTGCTCGCAAAACATGAATCTACTACATGAAGCTACAGAAAAATTTAAAAAATTAACTTCAAAGACATTCCCATATGCCCTTCACTATGTATTTTTAAATATTTTTTCTGCATCTTACTCAAAGGGCCATGTGGGGCACAAAACCCATGTCCCAATTTTTCTTCATTTGGCCTCAACTAGTTGCAATATATATGCAAAAAGTGTCCTTGACACAAGCAATTACAGGTGACTGTTGCAAGAAATATGGAAATGACTACTCTGGGGAATCCTCTTCTCTCCCATGCCCAATTCATTGCATGTCCTCATGCAACAAATCTTGTGAATTAATGTTTCATATTTTGAATGTTTATTCCCTTAATTTGCTTCCTTTGTTCCAACCTGGTTTTGATGTGATGCATGCTTGTTGATCTTGATGAAATTTTTTTTATATAAACCTAAAGGAAATGTCCATCTAAAGGAATTATGGGTGTGAACTATTGCAGGAATTGTGAGCATATGTGATGAAGAAATTATCTTTGAGGATAACACCTTCTTATTGCTAAACTAGGTTTTCATGTTATTCTTGATTAAAACAACTATATATAGCATTTATTGATTTATTTATTGACTATCCTACCCTACTTAAAAAAATGACACCTTCCCCAAGTATACGAATACTTCCAATGAAACCATGAGCGTAATAGGATCACAAATAAACTCATAAACAAATGTGAAAAATATACCTCAATGATTGTCAGATATGAGGAACCATCCACTCCAATAGATATACTGCCAAGAGGTGTCAAAGGATGAATGAATACCAAGGAATGATGGATTTATAGAAACATACTTCGATGTAGTCATTATTCCCTTGATCCCCTTGTTTATTAGCATTTTCTTGAATTTCCTTCGTTTTCATTCCCTACACATCTTCAATGATTTTACTCTTGCACGCAAGATATAGCCATAAAATTGCAAGAGATTCTTCAATTTTAGGCTCCAACATCTGTTCTCCACCATATGTGGTCCATGGCTCTTTGGTCTCCTTTAAATATTGGAAATAATGATCGAGGAAAGCTTATATATTTACTTCTTCATTAATCCATTTCTCTTTTACTAGTCCTCGAGATGCAAACATAGCTTTGATTGTTGTCAAGACCCGTTCCTCTTGATATGTAGATATGTTTCTTCCAATTTCAGAATTTGATATATTTGTTGGAGTAGCAAAATTCTTGAATATTTATTTCTAATCAACAATCCATGCCTTTCACATGAATTGGTGAATGGGGTTAAAATTTTTAGGCAAGCCATGCACTCAGACTCTCATGCTACTAAGTCATGCCATCACCAAGACCCTATTGACATGAGTAGTAGATGATAGAATAAACTACAAAAGTAATCACACACTCCCCTTCAGACTAACTCCTTAAGCCTTCCCCTTGAAATTGGTCCCTTGAACCTCCTTGGAAATGGCGACAAAATGCCAGGAAAGTTATACAACAGTAATTTGGTACATTTATTATCAATCTATGTTAGTAGAATTGTGGGGCACCATGAATTATATCTATAGGAAAAATTTCAAAGATCCACACACAAATTTACTATAACATTATTCTTGAACCAAATACTTATCCAACAATGGATATTCTAAGGAAAAATGCATGTTAAATGTATCATTACATTAAAAAATGCTCTATGAGATCCACTTTTTTTGTCAAATTGACAACTTGCAATCAAAATAGAAATCACTAAAATAACATTAGCATCCTCAATAGTTCATTTAGCATGGGCATTCATCAATTAGTGAAACCAATAGACAAGATATTGCATACAGATTGTAGCTAGGAAAATTCTTTGTTTAGAGGGTCATTAATTAGACTGGTTATTTATTCATCATGAGATATTTGTTGAGTGATTTCTAAAAAAACCACACATAGCATGAGAAAATTAATGGCAACAATGAACTACAGGTACATCACACTTGCAATATTAAATCGTTCTATGGATATTGTAAGACATAAAATGAATTTGAATCTAATCTACCACAAAAATATACATGTTAAGTCCGTATTTTTGGGATGAAGGGGTACCTACCTTCTGTCAAAAGTATGCATGTAGCACACTCATAAACTGAGTAGATTAGAAAATAATTGTGCACAAACTGAGATTATATTGCATTAATAAAATAAGGTACAAAGTATAGAAACCTCAATACTAATATTCGATCTCTCTCTAGCACCCCTTGATCACATCCCCTTCCCCTTTATTTATATACGAGGGTAGAAGGGATTGGATTCAACAAATTCCCAACAATTAGAAAGAATTAGAAAAACTATACAAAAAAAAAAAAAAAAATTATGCAATTTTAAGTGATGCTAACTTATGGAAGGGTTAAAAAATTAATTATAGATCATAATAAATCTAGAGAAACTTAATTTTTTGTCTTCTTCTAAAATCTTGGCACTATTTGATTTTTCATAAACTTGGGAAAAATTATGCATTTTTGGTAGATTGACATTAAATAACTGACTATAACTCTAAAACTGACATGAATTTTGGAAAATGGCCTATAGAGAACCTAATTTTCCATATTGAAAACAAAACCCATATTAAAAAATTTCCATATTCATCCTCATTACCTTGTAAATTGTGCCCAAAATTGATTATATGGAAACTTTTACTTGTAACATTGATTGAGAGTTGAAGACTCGCACGTGTAACTTAGATGTGATATGAACAACATAGAAGTATGTTGACACCTCATCCTTCAAAACGCATGTGAATATCAACTAAAGTAGTGGAAGTAGGTCAACCTTAGAGGTTGTTGTAGGAAGCTATAGGAACTGAACTCACAACCATCATTAGTAGAACCAACCATAATCTTCACCAATACATTAAAAATAAAGGAAATATATGGAAACTACCTAGTTTTTCACTCGTAATGAATGAGTGAATGGGTGAGGTTAAATGATAAAAAAATGGGAATTATCAATGGTGAAAGAGATCACAAAATGGAAACTCAACGCCACACATGAAAAAACTCAATTTTCATCTCTCATACATTTTGTTAAACACTTTACATGTAAATCTTTTCTTTTATACAACCAATTAAGTAGTATTTTTCTTGTACTCATTTTGTCAAAAAAATTGTATGAAACCAAATAAGAAACAGTACTTGGATTCCACTTGTAACATACCCACTGAAACATACCTCTCAATCATGCAACTTTTGATTTATGTCTTTGAGGTATTTTATCAAATAGTTTGTAAGAAAAATGTAATAAAACACCTTTAACACATTACTTTGAATGCTTTGTATGCAAATGAGTATAGATTAACTACAATAGTACTATCATACAATAATATTAACATACAATAATACTATCCACATCCACAAAAAATATGTTTATTGGGGCATTTCATCAAACAATTTGATGCAATGAATCCTTACACCATTGAGGCATTTCTTCAAAGTTCACTTTGCATGAAAAATAATATAAAAACATCCTTAGGTCACATATCCTTGATTATAGAAGTTCAAGTTTTGGAAATATAACCAAATGATCAGTAGGAGTTCCTCTCACTATTGTCCAAGTTTCAACCTCTAAAACCTCCCAAATGAAAAATAGAAGAAATTCCAACATGACATGTTTGGTAGATGATTTGATGAGCATCCAGGAAGCTCGACTCCTATGATTATATATCATAAAATATCACCACCCAATATCTAAAATTTGGAACTGATAATCAGTGGGATTTCTCTTCATTATGGTTCAGGTTTCAGCTTCTATAACCTCCCATAATAAAGGTTATGCACGGAAAATTTTAGGGGCTAATATTCGCATGTGGGCTAATTTTCCATGGTTTCTCCAAAAAAAGATTCGCCAATTTACATTTTTTTATAAAAATGATTCACCCAAATTTTACAATATAAAATTATTTTACGTTAAAAATCACCAACATTATATAGACAATATAAATACTATCATTATAAATTTGAACAGTTTTACAAATACATCAATAAACATTTTATAGTTTGCATATTAGGGACTAGTGAGATTTGCCAATTTTTTAAACTTCAAGATAATTCTCCATCCTTAAAATTATCCCTGACATAAATTCCAATATGACCTATTTGATGCATGATTTTGGGATCATCTAGGAAGCTCCACTTCCTATGATCATATATCATAAAATATTGTGACCCAAGATATGAAATTTGGATAGAACTATTAGTGCAATTTCCCCTCACTATGGTCCAACTTTCATCATATGCAACCTCCTGGAAGAAAATTTATAGTTGAAATGAAAAAATGACTTGTTTAAATGTGCATTTATGAATCCCAACCTACTCTTATCATATTTCCTAAAATTTCATGACCCAATATCTAAAAATCAAACTCGACGATCAACAATATTTCCCCTCACCATGGTCCAGGTTTTAGCTTCTGGAACCTCCTAGAAGAAAAATTATAGTAGAAATTCCAACATGGCTCGTTTAAAGAAAAATTTAGGAATTCTATCTTCCTCAATCAATGTTGTTACAAAATTAGATACATATAAAAAACTACAACCAAATAGTATAACAATTGCAACCATAATAAATTTTTTTAGTGATAAATGCATGTACATATAAATTTTTTGAAAAGAGAAGTTAAATAATCATGCATGTCACTAAACCATCAATGTTATAAATATCATTAACACATAAATAAATATTTATCTATTGCAACTACAAAAATACTGGAAACTAAAGTAGGGTGATCCACGTTCCACCCCACCATAGGATTATCTATGTTGCAATTGTTCTCATAGTTGGCCACCCTTGTGCTAGATCTTGATTCCTTGAGAGAAAAACTAAACTCAAGGATTTAACACATATTTTTCTGACCAGATTTAACACAAAAAGTGAAGGTTGTTATCCTCCACACATGGGAAAATCTAAGTTTTTGGCCTTTGCATTCCTTGAGTAGGATCCTATACATTCACAAATAGCAATGCAGGTCTCCATAGTAGCACATGGGAGTCCTTATCTGATCTCTGGAGTCCCTCGACCCTCTCTTCTTCAATGTTCTTTATGCCACATAGAAAGAAGACAACTTAAAGTCCTAAAAGCCATATAGTTCAAGGAAAAGGCACTACAACACATTCAATTCCAATAATTACACAATTTGTCACCAACTCTCATGTCAATTTGAGGTTCCAAATGAGAGAGGGAAAATATGAGTGCATAAGGGAGTAATAGAAGAGAGAGAAGATAGAAGATTAATAATTAAGAAGAATAACCCCTTGATTTCTCCTCCATATTATTTTAATATTCACACATTGACCCTTCATCTTCCCAATATTTCATCTTCTTGGGAAGACTAACCATCACATCAAAAGGAAATATTTATCCAAGGTATAGTTTTCCTCTTAAGTCAAGTTTTCCTCCTCCGTAAGGCATCATAATTTGTTGATTTTCCCATTTCTTTAGCTCTATAATTTTTATTAATAAAAATAAACATTACATAATATAATATAGTTTTACATCGTAGCAACAATGGTGGCAACCCAACATTATATGTTATTTAATTTCATTTTAAAAATTAGGGTACTGAAAGGGGTATCACACAAGTGATGTTATTTAAATCCAAAAGGATGGATGTGGCTTATGTACAAGCACAATACATAGAAAGCATGAGGCTATAAGAAAGGGAAATTAAGTGGTTCAAAGCAAAAGGAACACCAAGAAGCTTCCAAATAAGAGAAGAAGAAATGGAAAGGGGGGAGGAAAAAAATACAACAGCCATAACATACGCATGCAAAGATCTTAGCAACCACTGAAACTAATATAACATCAATGGTCATATAGAGGAGAAGTGTTAAAAAATGCACCCAAGACTCAACCTAAAGAACTAGAGGAAAGATGCAAAGAAGAAAATTTGCATAGCCAGATATTCAACCAATTAGGTGGAAAGAAACTAGAACATGGATTGAAATATCATTTGTACATCAATGTGAAATGGGTTGAATTTGAGTAGCCATAAAAAAGTGAAAGAGAAGGAGTTGAAAAAAATATTCCATATAAATATTTGGTCAAAAGGATGAAAATTTATGCTCTACTTAACTCAGTATCATAGGATAGTCTTATTGCAACAAAGTTTGTCAACAAATTGGGATTGAATGGGTAAATAAGGATGTAAAATTTAAGGCAAAAAATGTGTAAAATAAAATTTCTAGTGATGTTAATTTTATTAACGAAGTAGAATTGGATGTAGTTCCACTTTATCTCTGTGGAGTTGTGTTTGGGATTCTTTATATGTACATGTGGAATGCAATATTCATGAGAAGATCCAAACTATTTGAAACATATTTCAAGAGCATTCAAGAACCCTAACTTCCTCATAGCATATCTACAAAATTATAGGAACCAAGGTCTGAAATTTCTGCCACATGTAACTAGAGGTATCTAGCCCAGCTCCTCTAGGTTTCACAAGCTGACTACATTATATTCATGTGAAGAGCCAAACTATTTGAAGCATATTTCGAGAGCATTCAAGAACCATAAATTCCTCATAGCATATCTCCAAAACTATAGGAACTAAGGTCTAAAATTTCTACCACTTGTAACTAGAGGTATCTCTTATATCTCCTATACATTTCACAATATGACTACATTTCAGAAAACAAGTTATTAATTCCAAGTTGACCTTCTTGAAGCATGTTTTAGGAGAATTCATGAACCATAAATTCTTTAGAGCATATATATGAATTATAGCTAACTAAAGTTTGAAATTTATACATAGGTACATGGAGATATTGCCTCCATCTCCTCCAAGTTTCATAATATGAAAAATCCCAAAAGTAAAGTTATACTGAAAATTCCAAGCTAACCTATTTGAACAATATAAGAGGAGAAATCAGGAATTCTAACTTCCTGAGACCATATCTCCAAAATTACAATGAATAAAACTTTGAAATTTAAATCACAATTGCATGAAGAGAGGACTATCCTATGGCATTAAAGATTGAGACATATTGCAAAGAAGGGACTTCAAGTACTACATAGTAAATGCATGGTAGAAGGTATGTATAAGTTCTCTCTAGATTTTTATTTTCATGAACAATGATTATATGGGAAGCATAATAAAGTAATATTATCCTTTGGTGCTGCAAGGATAGAGGGAATAATATAGTTGGTGCACAATGATGTGTTTGGACATGTAAATCCTGACTTCCTCAGATCATATCACAAGTGTTTTGAAGAGAGGATTACCATGTAATAATTTAAGTTTATTGATGAATGTAATGAAATTTCCTAAAAATGCTAATTTTATTAAATAAGTATAATTGGATGTAGTTCCACTTTATGTATGTGGAGTTTTTTTTTGGATTCATTATATGTACATGTGGGATGCAATATTCATTGGAAGATCTAAAATATTTGAAGTATATTTCAAGAGCATTAAAGAAATCTAATTTACTCATAGCATATCTCCAAAATTCTAGGAACCAAGTTTCTACCACATGTAACTAGAGATATATCATCTATCTCCTCTAGGTTTCACAATCTAAAACATATTAGTAAACAAGTTATAGTGAAAATTCCAGGTTGACCTACTTGAAGCATATTTTAGGAGAATTCATGAACCATAAATTCTTCAAAGCATATATTTGAAATTATAGCTAGCTAAAGCTTGAAATTTATACACAAGTACATGAAGATCTTGGTATTCCTGAAAAAAAAATACATGAAGATCTTGCCTCCATCTCCTCCAAGTATCATAGTCTCAAGCACCCTAGAAGTAAAGTTATAGCGAAAATCCAAGCTAACCTATTTGAAGCTTATTATGTGAAAATTTAGGAATATTTACATCCTCAGATCGTATCTCCAATATTACAATGAAAATAAATCAAAAATTTAAATCACAAGTGTTCTGAAGAGAGGTCACCATGTAGTACTTGAAGTCCCTTTTTTGAAATGTGTCTCAATATTTAATGCCATAGTATAATCCTACAAGTTTGAAATTTATACACATGTACATGAAGATATTTCCTCCAACTTCTCCAAGTTTCACAGTCTGAAACATCCCAAAAGTAAATTTATAGAAAAAAAATCCAATATAACCTATTTGAAGCATATTACAAGAGCATTTAGGAATCCTAGCTTACTCAGATCATATCTCCAAAATTACAATGAACAAAAATATGAAATTTAAATCACAAGTTCTCTGAAGATAGGATTACCATGTAGTACTTGAAGTTACTTCTTTGAATTATGTCTCAATATTTAATGTGATAACATAATCCTACAATTTTCACTATCTAGAAAAACCCAGAGGAAAAGTTATAGTGAAAATGAAAAGATAGCTCATTCACTCCATAAATCACATGTTTTCTCCACCTTTAAGACCTTAAGAGTATTACTCAACTTCTATTGTGCACATCATATCTGTCTTTCTTGCATGGTATCAAAATGCACTCATATATCCTTTATTTTTAGTTTGTTTGCATTCACTAATGGGGTTGACTTGTAAAAATATCTAGTTTGACTTGTACTATATGGTTGAGACACCCTATACCTTTTAGTTGGACCATCCTGACATAATCTTTCATATCTCATTCCAATGGAGTTAAAGGGAGTGCCATATATCATTGGAAAGCTATCAGAATAAGATATTCTTCCACATATATTATTTTCGCGTTTAAGTTAGGTATTTAGAGTAAAATTCCTTCAAATATAGGGAATACAGAGTGAGAATCAAGAAAAAATTGGGTACCCAAACAATATTTCAAACAATATTTAGGTTTCAATATTTATCTTGGACATATGTAATCTCCCCCTATATTTGACATAAATTATAAAAATATTTCCAACAACCTTCCCCTAAATTTTACATTTTGAATCTCTTTGTAATGTTAACATGAATGTTGACACTTTTTTCAATAGTATTTGTGTGGCAGTACTAATTATGTATCATGTTGCTAAGGAATTCCATGATTACATAGAGTGTTGGAGATACATGTATTTTTTGTTATAGACTAGGATGGATATAAGGAACATTTAGAATACCTACATGTGGGTATGTGCTTAACCTATTTGGAGGAGCAGTTGGTTGGATGAGAAAGAAACACTTTGCAATAGCAATGACAACTACATAAGTTGAATAAATGACAATAATTCATGCAAGGAAGGAAGCAATATGGCTGCATAGATTGTGTTCAAGTATTGGGTTGGTAGAGGGAGATGTGAGGACATTTTATGATAGTTAAAGTGCATTATTCCTAGCAAAGAACCCAACATATAATTCTAAAAAAAAATATGTTGATGTTCAATATCACTTTATGAGAGATATGGTTGAAGGAAAGGTGTTGCTAGTGAAGGTGAAAAATGAAGAATGTTGCAAATTCATTAAAAAAATCTATTAGCACTAATTATTTCTCTTGTTATAGAGAAACAATGGGAATTATTTCCCTGGATTGTTGTTCATTTGCTCATGATCCCCCTTGTGTTAAAAGAAAACAATAAGTGGGAGAACATTTGGTGTGTGTTATATTTTTTGCATGACTATCCCCATGCATTATATGTCATTATATACATATTGAGGGAGGCCACAGTGGGGGTGAAACCCCCACTACTTTAGGGGTTTGGGGAAAAAGCCCCCCCCCCCCCCCCAAAAAAAAAATAGTCAATTTTTTCCATCCATTTTTTGGTGGTTTTCAACACAGTTTTCACCTTTACATTTATGTGTTTCCCATTTTTTTGGCTTACAAGTTAAAATATTTGTGTCAATGTGTATGCTTGTCATTCCATATTTTCTATTTTTTTATTAAGAATCTATTTGAAACAATTAATTGTATATGGTTAAATTAATTTACATCAGGTGCATATTTTCATATGACTCCTCATAATAAGTGGTTTTACGAGTATTAAATCTATGGTGGTTGTATGTTTCCCTAGCATATGGCTTGATAACTAGAATCATAGGATGATGAAAATTCAATTTGATGCTAATGGATGAAAGGATTAGAAAAACCTTTGGTTTTTTACACATCCCAATATTGGATAGCAATTTTCTTTTTTCAAGGAAGATGAGTGATGCAAGTGCAAAAATAATGATTGAAAAGAAAACCTATATAATAGTCTAAGAATAAGTAGTATTTTTTAGGGGAGTTTAGTTTATATCTCTATATAAGTCATAGGGAAGCATTATTAATGATGGGTGCAATGGTTTCCTAAGAGTGGACCTAAAGAAGAAAAACATCCTAGACTCTTCAAAGATAGAATTATGTTATGGCATTAAATATTGAGACATATTGCAAAGAAGGGACTTCAAGTACTACATGTAAGGGTATGGTATAAGGTATGTCTAATTTCTCTATAGATTTTTATTTTCATGAACATTGATTATATGGGAAGCAATCAAGTAAGATTCTTCTTTGGTGCTACAAGGGTAGATGAAATATTACAGTTGGTGCACAATGATGTGTTTGGATATGTGTTGGTTCCCTTCTTGGGTATATATATGCATTTTGTTTCATTTATCAATGTTTTCACAAGGAATACAAGGATTTATTTCATTAGGGAAAAATCTGAAGTCTTTGACAAATTTAATGAGTTTAAGGCTCTTGTGGAAAATAAAAAAATAAGAAAATTAAGACGTTGATGATGGATAATGGTCGAGAATGTTTTAGGAATGAATTCAAGGAATTATATAATAAGTATGGCATAAAAAGGTTGAATCCTAATCCATATACACCTTATCATAATGGAGTTGTGGAAAGGATGAATAGGACATTAATGGAAAAAGCAAGGAGCATGCTTAGTGGTGACAAGTTAAGATAGTATTTTTTTTTTGAATAGGTAGTGGATATTGCATGTTACCTATTGGATCGAGCATCATCATAAGTGTTGGATAAGAAGAATCCACACAATATATGGACTAGTAAAAGTCCATCTCATATACGTCTTAGGGTATTTGGATGGGATGCTTATGTACAAATTCCAAAGAAAATACAAGTAATATGGATAATAAAGGTAAAAATTGTATCTTTATTGAATATAAATATAACATTAAAGGTTATAAACTTTGGAACCCAAAAACTCAAAAGGTTGTGAACAGTTGAGATGTGGTAATTAGAGAAATCAAATATCTGATCAAATAAGGTGTCCTATCAAGGGAGAAATAACTAGAGAAGATAGATTTTGAATCAAAGGATGATGAATTATACTATATAAAAGAAAAAGAAGAATAACAAGAATAAGAACCACATACTCTAGTATTGAAGAGATTGGTTCAAGAAATAAGGAAACCATAAAAATTTACTCCACCTAATTTATTTTATAATTTTCCATTTTTCATTATTCATGATAATCCTAGAACTATTAGGGAGGCAATGGAGGATGGAAAACTCTAGTAAAAGGACATTATTGACCAAATGGAATCCTTGGGCAATACTGAGGTTTATGGTCTATTGAAGTTTATAGTTGGAATAAATCCCACTAGCAGCAAATGCATGTTTAAAAAGAAGTTGAATGCATAAGGCAAAGTAGATAAGTATGAAGATCAATTAGTAGCAAAAGGTTATTCCTAGGTAGAGGGAATTAACTTTGGTTATATTTTCCTCATCTTGACAAGTTAAATTATATTAGATTTCTTTTATCTATTGTTGCTACATTTTATTTTAAGTAGAACATATGCATCTGAAGAAAACATGCCTACATGGGAATTTGGAAGAAGAAATATACATAAAATAGCCAGACAAAATCTTTAGTGAAGGGAAAGAAAGAGTTGGTATGCAGGCTAAAAAATTCCCTATGTGGGTTAAATTAATAACCAATGATATGTTATCAAAAATTTGATACTTATAAATTGGGACTTGGCTTCACAAGGAGAATATTACTAGATTTCTATGTGTATTTCCAATTATTTGGCCATCTTTTGATGAATTGGAATGTACCACCAATAGCTAGGGTGTCTTCTCAGTCTGAAGTTCCAATTAGACCTCACATTTTTTTGGATAGAAGACCCATCTGATATGTGGGCCCGACTTCCACCATGAATTTTTCACTCTTGGTTGTAAAGTGTGATGATGTTAGAGCAAGAGCAAGAAAGAAATTCCCTTTGTAACAACACTGGGTTAAAGTTCATGTAATAAAGGTTAATAAATTAAAAACAATACCAAGGTCATGGGACACATATTCCAAGTTGAATGTTGGGCAAAGATGTAATATTCCTTTTCAGGAATTTCTGCAATATGTTCAATGGAGACATTATATAAGGAAAACCTTGCAACAGAAACAAAAAATAGGACTTGGATCATCTTATATATGTTTTAGGTAGCTTAAATATGAAATGGCATAAAAAAAAATCATTCTAGCTACATTAAACAAATCTCCCTAGCTCATATGTGCTCAAAAGCATCCCAATCCCATGACTTCACACAATAGAATTTCTGGAGATTGCAACAGCATAATTTTCATTAGGGATTCTACACCAAAAGATGATTCAATACATACATGGAGCTTTCATTAATCATATAATAAAAAATGAGAGGTTTTACTTCTTTTACATGAACATTAGAACACCCCGGTAGGGGTTTCCGACAAAATACCAATGTAAAATGCAGTACTGCAGAAAATAACGCAGTCCACTACAACTCTGTATTAATAAGAATGAATTTTACATGAAATAGATGATTAATACAGAAAATGGCCAAAGGCCCTCCTTAATAGGCTTTCCGGAGAGAAATAGACACCTCCTCCTCCAATACAAGCACAAAATCAAGGGGTTTAACCCTGCTACTACTGCTCCTACAGAAAAGACGTAGTTACTGGAAGTGACTACACTGTAGATGTTAAATACTGAATGACCCCAAGTCAGATGATGTAAAATTAGCTTAGTACCTTCCCTTTTGATCTCTTAATCAATCTGAACGAAAGGTGAAGATGGAATTCCTACATGAGAATTCTTTGCACTAAACAGTGCTACAACTACAGCTAAATAGCTGAAGCTTGCAAGTAGTCAAAAGACCAAACATAGATGAATACGGAATGCCTTCCTTGCTTCTATCTCCTTCTTCTTATCCTTGGTGAGCCTCCTCACGTTGGACCCCACTCATTGATGAGGTGACTTCCTAGAAAAGATTCCCCTTTCAAAACTGCGTTGTCCTTGTTGATTTCTCTCCTGTAGCAGCACTGTTGACTTCGTCAACTAGATTTATTTCACCTAAGTTGTCCCTCTTTCACAACAAGGTGGCTTTATTTTCCTTCCTAACCTAATCCCTTTTCACACTGGGATTTGTTTTATTGTCTTTTTACTCTTCTACTACAAAAATGGAGCAATTATAATATTCCAAATAGCAATGGATAATTGGGAATATTACAGTCCTCGCCACTCAAAAATTTCTTGCCCACAAGCAACAGTAAATAAGGATGCTGCAAGATCTTCTCTCCCTCCCAAGTGGCATCCTCATCTGGTAGATTCCTCCATCGAATCAGATATTCCTTGATGATTCTGTTTCTTAGCTGCCTCTCCCTTGTGTCTAAGATTGCTTCTGGCTGCAAAATTAGGTGGCCCTCATCATCAGTAGGGGGGAGATCCATGTTGGCAACTACATTCCTTCCAATGGCCTTTTTGAGGCAAGATACATGGAAGATATTGTGGATCTTGCTTCCCTTAGGAAGCTCCAACTCATATGCTACCTTACTGACACACTTGATCACCTTGTATGGCCCATAGAAACATGGTTTGAACTTCTCAGCTCCCTTATCCTTGAGTGTGGACTATTTATAAGGCCTAAGACGTAGATAGAATAGATCTCCCACTTCAAACTGTCTCTCTATATGACCAGGGTCTGCATATATCTTATGTTGGTTCTGGGCAATAGCAATGTTGTCTTTGAGTGCTTTGAGTATGTCCTGATTCTCCTGAATCCATTCCTTTTCTCTTGGAGCCTTACTTGCCCCAAACATAACATCAGAAAATGAGAGTGCCTCATACCCATACAAGCCCCGGAATGGAGTCATGCCAATAGACATATGGCGAGTATTGTTGTAACAATACTCTCCCAAGTGGAGCCAACGCAACCAAGCCCTTTGCTGCCCTGCTACATAGTTCCTCAAGTGGCCCTCCAGCCACTTGTTCACTATCTTGGTCTGTCCATCGGTTTGTGGGTGATAGCTAGTTCTTGGAGTCAAATTAGTCCCCACTAATCGAAAAATTTCTTCCCAAAAGCCACCCATGAAGCGGCTATCCCGATCACTCACTATGGTCCTTGGGAGACCATGGAGTCTAAATACATCTCTGAAGAAGAGCTCAGCTACCTGTGAAGCAGTATAATGTGCAGAAATGGAAAATAAATGAGAGTAATTTGTTAGTATATCAACAACTAAAAATATACAATCCTTACCCTGTACTGTCGGTAGGCCAGTGATGAATTCCATAGAGATGCTTTCCCACTTCCCATCCGAAATAGGTAGTGGTTGCAATAACCCAGCAGGATGGGTGTGTTATCCCTTGTTCCGCTGAAAAATTGTGCACCCTTTGACATGTTGGAGCACATCCTCTTTGAGACCCTTCCATGAGAATCTCTCTCTTATGGCCCTATAAGTCTTTGTGAAACCTTGATGCCCTGCAAGTGGGGAATCATGTGATTCTAGTAAGATCTTCTCCTTGAGCTTGGAATTCTTAGCCAAGAAGATCCAGTACCAGTAATAGATGATATCATCCATCACCCTATGCCTCTCATCTGATACCACCCCATCAAGTATCTCACATGCAAATTCATCTTTGGAATACTCAACTAAAAGTTGAGCCCTCCAATCTACGTCCATGCCCCTCAAAGACAGCGTTGTAGGCCTTCTGGATAGAGCATCAGCTACCATATTGCTCTTCCCCTTGACATACTCTATGTCAAAGTCATATGCTTGGAATTTTCTCACCCACTTCTATTGTCTCTCCTGGAGTTGCTTCTGTTCAAGGAAGAATCTAAGACTATTATGGTCAGTCTTCACCTTGAACTTATTCCCTAACAAGTATTGCCGGAATTTGGCTAATGCATGCATGATAACCAACATTTCTTTATCATAGATGGGGTATAACCTTTCATGAGGAAGCAAATTCCTGCTCTCAAAGGCTATAGGATTCCCTCCTTGCATCAAGACTGCTCCAATCCCTTCACCTGATGCATCACATTCTAGAACAAAAGGTTGAGAAAAATCAGGAAAAACCAAAACAGGACAACTACTCATTACCTCTTTGAGCTCATCAAAAGCCCTATGTGCTATAGGTGTCCAATGGAAATCTCCCTTGCTTTTCAAGTCTGTGAGTGGTGTTGCTAGTTTTGAAAGCCCTTTCACAAACTTCCGGTAATATGTGCATATGCCCACAAACCCTTAGCGTTTTGTGACATTTCTGGGCTCAGGCCAATCTCTAATAGCCTGGATATTTTCCTCATGTACCCTCACTCCATCCACTCCTACGATGTGCCCCAAATAAAACATCTCTGTGAGGCCAAATTCACATTTGGAGAGCTTGGCATAGAATTGATGCTCCTTGAGGATATGTAAAACTATCTCAATACGCTGCAAGTGTTCCTCCCAAGTGCGGTTGTAGATAAGAATATCATCAAAGAAGACCAATAAAAACTTTCTCAAATGACCATGGAAGATGTGGTTCATGCAAGATTGGAAAGTTTCTGGGGCATTGGTCAATCCAAAGGCCATCACCAGAAACTCAAAATTCCCATAGTGACATCTGAACGCTTTCTTGGGGATATCTTGCTCCCTTACCTTGATTTGATGATACCCGGATCTCAAATAAATCTTGGAGAAGTATTTAGATCCCCTCAACTCATCCATGAGTTCATTGATCCTGGGTATAGGGTACATGTTCTTCACGGTCTTCTTGTTCAAGGCTCTATAATCAATCCACATTCTCAATGTGTCATCCTTCTTATTTGCCAAGACCACTGAGGAAGAAAAAGGACTAGTACTAGGCTGAATGTGTCCTAGAGGTAGCAACTCTTGGAATACCCTCTCAATCTCATCCCTATAAGCCTTGGGGTGCCTATAAGGAGTGGTGATTACTACTGGGATCCCTTGTTCCAACTCAATAGTGTGTTCAAACCCTCGGTCAGGAGGTCTCCCTGGTGGGATATCTCCAAATACTGTAGAATACCGATCCAAAAGAGACTGAACATATGGATGCATTGGTGAATCCTTGCCCCCTACTTCTGATATATGCAGCTCCACTACCCATTCTACATCTCCTCTGCACAGATCTGCTTCCATCCTGTGTGCTGAAACCACCTGAAGGGGGTATGTGTTTATGCCCTTGATCTTCTGATACTGAACACTCTTATCTTCTGTCCATTCCATCTCCAAATTTTTCCAATTAGTGGTAACTCTCCCAAGAGTGATCAACCACTGGACTCCCAATATGAAATTGGTGTCTAAAATATCTACTACAAATAAGTGATCTGTCAAGGTGTAGGTTCCCATGGTAATGGATAGTGCCAAAACATACTTGGCACACTGTAGGGTCATAGCTCTTGGGACCAAGACTGAGAATCCTTCAAACTCCTGCATGTGGATCCCTCTCCTTTGTACCAGTTGTGCATCAATAAAATTATGAGTTGCTCCACTATCTATTAGTACAGGCACTCTTTGCCCCAAAATAGTACCTCTTACCCTCAAGGTCAGATATTTTGGGACCCCTCATAACGCTGCAATAGCTCCTCTTCTTGGAGCAAAGTATTCTATAGATGGTACAACACTCTCCCCTTCCTTGGAGAATATATTAACATAATGTGCTTCTCCTGAAACAAATTCTTCCTTCAAATCATGAACAAGGATTGTCTTCCTTGGCCCTGAAAAGGTTTCTTGCTGCGGTAATGTTCTTGCACTGGGCAAGGTGTGCTGTAAGTCTCTAGCTTTCTCCATAGCTTCAAGGAGAGTGGTTGGTTTAGTAGACTTGACCAACCCCTACAATGGTTCAACCACCACATTAATAAACATGCATACCTTCCTGCTCATATTGAGGTTGGATACCATCATTGAAAGCTGCAAATATTCAGCAATATAGTCTTCAAGATCTCCCTCCTATTTGAGCTTGGTTAATTTGACAAAATGGGCTTCTGGATCTCTTGGATCAAATATTTCCACTAACCTCTTGGTGAAGACTAAATATGAAGTGATATGATGATGCCCAAGTGTGGTCAATCCATGAAACCACCATTCATGAGCCTCCCCCTCCAAGTGAAACACAACTATCTTGATGGCTTCTATTTCAGAAACCTTGTTGAGCTGAAAGTAAGTGTCCAACTTCTCCACCCAAGCCTTGGGTGTACACTTAGGTGTTCCATCATAAGTGGCCAATAAGAACCTCTCCATATTGTGCTGTAGGTCTAACCCTTGCATAAAATTCTCCTCCTGAGGATTAATTCTCCTTCCATCCTTGATCCGGCAAAACTCCTGAAAATTCAAGTGTTCTTTGAACCTTTGAGGTTGGGACTCATATTCCTCAAAATAATTTTCCAGGGTTTGCTCCTTATCTCTTCCAGATAGAAATTAAGGCATGGTAGAGCGTTGTGATGCAGCTGAATGCTCCATGCCATATGAAGTGCTGGTGCTTGCCTCATGGCAAAACCCTAAAGAACCCCCTTTATGCCTCATCTCCTTGAGGTCCCTTGCAATTTTTTGCAGGGTATGAAGTATGAGTTCTGAAATATCTTCCTCCTCCATGCTAAAGATATATTATCCCCACAAGCTGAGCGAATATCAGAGCTATGATACCACTGTAATATTCCTTTTTAGGAATTTCTGCAGTATGTTCAATGGAGACGTTGCATAAGAAAAAACATGCAACAGAAACACAAAATAGGACTTGTATCCTCTTATAAATGTTGTAGGTAGCTTTTATATGAAATGGCATAAAAAAAAAAAATATTCTAGCTACATTAAATAGATCCCCCCAGCTCATATGTGCTCAAAAGCATCCCAATCCCATGACTTCACACAATAGAATTTCTGAAGACTGCAACAGTGTAATTTTCATTAGGGCTTCTACAGAAAAATATGATTCAATACATATTTGGAGATTTCATTAATCATAGAATCAAAAATGGGAGGTTCGACCTCTTTTACATGAACATTAGAACCCCCCAGCAGGGTTTTCCAGCAAAATACCAATGTAAAATGTAGTACTACAGAAAATAACACAGTCCACTACAACTCTGTATTAAATAATACTGAATTTTACATGAAATAGATGATTAATACATAAAATGGCCAAAGGCCTTCCTTAATAGGCTTTCCGAAGAGAAATAGACACCTCCTCCTCCAATACAAGCACAAAATCAAGGGGTTTAACCCTGCTACTGCTGCTCCTGCAGAAAAGACGCAATTACTGGAAGTGACTACACTGTAGATGTTGAAGAATGAATGAACCCAAGTCATATGATAGAAAATTAGCTCAGGACCTTCCCTTTTGATCTCTTAATAAAGCTGAACCAAAGGTAAAGATGGAATTCCCGCATGAGAATTCTTTGCACTAAACAGTGCTGCAACTACAAATAAATAGCTGAAGCTTGCAAGTAGTCAAAATACCAAACATAGATGAATACTAAACGCCTTCCTTTCTGCTATCTCCTTCTTCTTATCCTTGGTGAGCCTCCTCACCCCGGACCCCACTCATTGATGAGGTGACTTCCTAGAAAAGATTCCCCTTTCAAAACTGCATTGTCCTTGTTGGTTTCCCTCTTGTAGCAGCATTGTTGACTTGGTAAACTAGATCTAGTTCACCTGCATTGTCCCTCTTTCACACCAAGGTGGCTTTATTTTCCCTCCTAACCTGATCCCTTTTCACACTGGTATTTTTTTTATTGTATTTTTACTCTTCTACTGCAAAAATGGAGCAATTATAATATTCCAACTAGCAATGGCTAATTGGGAATATTACAAAAGAAATATAATGGGCATCACTTTTGGGTTATTAATGGCTAAGGAAATTGGCTGTCATTGGAAAAGGAAAAGTGGCAATAATTAGAATTTTATTTAGGAAAATAAAGAAAAATAGGAGAAAAGGAAGGTGAAGAGACACACATTTGCATGAGAGGTAAATTAGAAGGAAAATTAAAGAAAAAGAAGAAAATAGAGGCCTCAATGATAAAAGGGCTTCTAAGGATGAATTCACAACTTTTTTTTATTTGGATTTGGAATTAGCTTCAGAGAGAAAGAGAGAGAACCAAGAGGAGAAACCAAGCAAGCAAGTAAAGAAAGAAAAATGACATGCAAGGAAATTAAGAAGGTTGGATTAGCAACTTTGGCAAGAATATTTTGTAGGTAATAGGTTTCATGTGTGATTTCCTACCTGATGTTTGAATGTGTGCTACATGAATTTTTTTATTTGGTTCATTTTTTTTCATTTCCATGGGTTTTTCGGGTTAGATAGTGTTTCAACCTTTCCTTGCCATTTCATGGATAGCCATGGTGTGATGGGATTCATTTCTGGTTGAGCTTTAGGTTGCCAAAAGTTTTTTTCATCTAAATAAGGTGGTCTTAGGAAAATTATCAAGGGTTCAGGGTAGAGATGTTTTTCTTCAGAAATCCCTCGACAAGTGAGCGGAGATAGGAAAATTCCTCAAGGTATGGTGAAGGAATTATGAGGCATGCAAGCTTGTTTTTGTTTTGCGATCTCTTGACCAGTTTTGGCAAGATCATGGTGAGATGGTTTAACCTCTGAATTGCATTGGTTTTTATGTCCTTATTTATCCCATGAGATCCCACACTCATGTTTGGAATATGGCCCAATAAACATTTGGTTCAGCTCAATCTATGACTGGGTGGTATTTGGAATTCCCTAACTTGCTTGGCTTTTGCATAAGTTAACAAGAGTTATTTTTCTATTGTACTCTATGAGAATTTATGCTTGTTATTATGTGATTTTGATGGTTGTTCTATCATGGTTAACATTATGATTATATGTTGTGTTAGCCACCTATAATATTTGTTATACCAAAAGGTGGCTAAGACTTTTTGAGCCTCCAAGGAAAAAAGTTTATCACTAAAAATTGTTGGCTCTTGAAGACTCTTAAAGGCCTCATGCCTCTGTCCAATCTTCATTACTATTTCCAAATGAAATACTCAAATGAAATACTGCTGAAAGACCTTCATTTTTCCCTTTCTCAAACCTTCATTTGCTCCCCTTTTTCTCCATAAAAACTCCCTTGTTTTCATGATTTTCCTCCTTCCATTCATGAAAATCCACTCTATAAGGTTTGAATCCCACTTTTTAACCTTACCGAAGCCTTTGAACCCCTTTAAAAACATTGCAAAAACCATAAAAATTTCGTGTTTTTAAGATAGGCTTTAGCCCCTTTGGCCTAAGCTCCCTAAACCACTTCCCCCACATGCGCTTGCCATAAGATCCAGGTGCTAAGCCCCTCATGGTGCTTATCGCATCACAAGATTTCAATGTGCACAAGTCTTATGCTGTGTTCCAAAATTTCCGATTGCGATTGGTTTTGTTTTGAGAATCCCCGATGCAATTAAAAATCCTTTGAATTATAAACCCCCGATCGCATCGTATTTTATACATATGCTGTGGGCCCGCCTTGGTGCTTAAAACCTCATAATATTTCTTCCCCGATCCGCTTTCCCTTTGTAAAAAGAAAAACCCATTTATCCAAAGTTTGTTATAAAAACCCAAAGTCACGTGGTTTAAAACAAAAATGGGTAGATTAAAAAGACCCGATCGCGCAATCGCGATCGGAGATTTCAAATGGGTTGATTGAAAAGCCCCAGGCCCGGAGGCCCGACTCTGATAAGCCCATTTATACATAAGCCCTGGCCTATCGGAGATTTATGTTAAACAGGCCTCGCAACCGGGCACCAATCGCATCGGAAATTTTCCGTGTTGCGATTTAAAGTTTCTACCACAGCCGATTGCAATCGCATCGCAACTTTCTCAGATCGCACACATTGCATCGGCCCTTCGCCCGATTGCGCGATCGCATCGAAATTCTCACATCGTATCCACCTTTTTTCTCCGCCGATTGCATCGCATGTTTTGATTGGCCCATCTGCTCGCCACCCCCCATTGCACTCCCCCAATTGTGATTTTCCGATTGAATCCGGACCGTCCACGTGTCCAGATCAGACGGTCTGAAATCATCCTTACTTGTTCTATTCCGTGCTCTTATTTTACCTCTTTTAAGTAAATCTCCACCGTTGGATGCCTTCATCCAACAGCCACGTTTTTTCCCCGCCTTCTGAAGCAATTAAACCTAAAAAATGCAGGATTTTATAATGTTCATTTGTTTTTTTCAGAATTGAATGGTTTTCCATTAGGTTATGAAGAAAAGCTGAGGGCCGGAAAGACGTTTCCTGCGCCTTTGATTTATCAATAGGAACCATTCCGCCGGGCTCTATTTTCATTGTTTGTCGATGCTCTATGGGCACTGATGCCTTTAAAAGCCCTGCGCAGCTCTGCACATTAACAAGACACTGCATTTTAAATGCAATTTAAAAGAGTATCAGTTTTGAAGACATAGCACAGAAGAACAGAAGATTGAAGACAGATATGGGAATTACGGCTAAGAATGCTTATCAAAAGCCTAATTCCCAGAGTTAAACACAATTAAAGGAAATTTATAAGTGTTTAACCAACAGAAATGCTTCCACTGCTTCAAATAAAGCGAATTTATTCCTCAGCTACCATAAGAGCCACCTGTAGCCTCAGAGCATTTAAAAAAGAGGCTGAACTTATTGCAAAAACAGATATTCGCCTCAAACATAGCCAGAGAGTTAATTCTGTCACAGAAAACTAATGCAACAAATATCTGTAGAGTTACTCCACATTATGCAAAACCTCAAAGTCAACAAAGCTCCCATCGAGCTTCGATATTAATTGTAAAACATTAATACAGAGGTCCACCTGTAAACTTCTCCATCGAACCCCTCAAAAGGCCGAGAAGTCTTAAAATCTATATTAATTATCCTTGAGATATTTTGTTAGATCTCACCTCCTCATCTTCCTATAAATACTTTTGTAGAAGATGAGGAATTGTTGGTTGGTTGGTTATTGTTTGATCACAAGTTGTAATACTGAAACTCTCTGAAATAAATACATAGTCCTTTGAAGTTGAAGAACAAATTGAAGTCTTGGAGGTCTTGATGATGTTGTTGCATGCTTGTTCCTGAGGAGGCTCTATCATTGGATCCATGAGCTTGGCTATTGGTGAAGTATTATGAACTGTTTTATGTTTTTTCCCCTGTTTTCATTATGTTCCATAATTTCTTACTACAGTAGGCTGAAAGTTTTAGGCTAAGAAATGACTCTTGGAAGCACCTTAGACCTGTTCACCCTTCACTGTTTAATTTTTTCTGCTGCTGAAGTATTTTAGAGGCTTTAATCTTTCTCTTTAGTCTTCATGCTTGTTTATTTCCTTAATAGTTTAAACAGTTGGTTTCAGCATGATTATGGTTTTCCCTGCTTGTCTGCCGCCACTTAAAAGCTGTTATTGAAGTTCTTTGCTTATAGTGATTCGAAGAGGTTTGTTTTGATCTTGCCCTTTTTTCTCACTTAAACAGTTGGCTTAAAGGTCGTTATAATTATGATCATAGATGTTTTTAGGTGTTCCCTCTTCTATGATTGCAATTATCAGTGAATCTTTTATGTTTTCTAATTCATTTGAGATAAAAATTTTGAGGAAATAGGGTGTTCCCCGAATCTTAGATTTCATTTTAAAAGTTGTTTTGAAATCATTATTTGCTTAAAGGTGTGATTTGAAGATTTCATGGTTAGCCCTGTCTATCAAAAAGCTCTTTATTGTTCAAATTATGCTTTTGAATCCCCTTTGTTGAGAATTAAACTTCTCTTTCCAAATCATTAATGTTCATCTCATTCCAAAAACAAAAGGATCCTGTGGCCAAGTTAGATTTGCCTTTTGATATCCCTTATCCATTGATGAGTTTGTTATAACCTTTTCTTGACTCCATTGCCCAATGAAACAGATATTTTGTTGTCCTATATATCTTTCCTATACCTTTCATGTTCTGCTGTATCAATTCAACCCAAACAAACAAACAAACACCTGCACTTAATAACTAGTCTAAAACCAATACTCAAAGCACACAAGATAAACCTTTGAAAACAAACTTTTGAGAGATCCCTCTCTAAGAACAGGAGGACTAGATCCTGTAACTCTAAAGATTGGTTCAGATGTTGCCTTGTCTTTTGATTTTACAAACTATCAAAACATGGGGCACCAACATAATGGCGATCACGGTGGGACATTCTGAGTCAGTGACAATCTAAGTACCCCTTAGGACTCCAGAAATCCCTTATTTTTCAAATATTATCCAATAATTATCAGCCACCTCATCGCCACCAACATAATGGCGATCACGGTGGGACCACTGAGTTTATAGTTGCCTAGAAAGCTCTTATAAAATCATTAGTCTTTCAAACAACCACATAAACTCAGAAAAACCCAAAAAAATTTCAGTTTGGCTTCATAATAAACATGGTGGTGGAACCATAAAACATTTTACCTTCACAAAAGCTAAAAATTTTCCACCTGGTGACTCCACTGGCCTCTACTAGGCCTATTACCCTTCCAGTTCTTGTAGAATCCCTTGGGAATGCATTAAGCAAACCCAATCAGGCTGTTGGTGGACAACAAATTTCAAAATCTTCCACCTGGCGACTCCACAATCTAAAAATACCTAATGACTCCACTAGCAGAAGACTCTGAACTGGTGGAAAAGATACAATGACCTCTTATTATAAACATGGATCCAAATATGGACAGAGAAGCTAAACTAAACACATTAGTGGACCTAATTGGGAAAATAGTGTACATACAAGATTACCAAGAAAGTAATGAAAAAGGTTGTCAGGAAATTCCTGATTATCTACCTACATCTTGTACCATGCTATTAAGAGAACTTCATAACCAGATTGCAAAAACTAATAGTGAGCAGTGCCTTGAGGAAAAAATAAGCCATTTTGAACCCGCAAAATCTGAAATAGGAGAAGAGACAACACAACCAGAGTCTTTTCCTTTATGTTATGAATCATTTCAGATTATTAAAAGGGGATGGCATCCTGACAATATACTTGAAACAACTCATGAACCTTACAGTCAAAGTAACTTCCATGAAAATCATGAGGTGTTGTTTGAAATTGAGATAGACCGGGAAAAACAAGAGAAACTTCAAAGTTCCCCTACAAACTCAAATGGAGATCCATTAGAAGAGGCTCATCAAGACCGTTGTGCTTTTGTCCTAAGCAAAAAGATAATTCCCTCTCTCTTAACAGAAGAAGAGATTGATCTAATTTTAAACAGACAGCCAACCTCCAAACCTCCATTTGAACAAAACACTTATGCTCATCTACTTACTAAACCTTGTTGTCTTGAAATAGAAAATAAACTTATAGAAAATCTCAAAGAGGAACCAAATAATAACCCAATATGTTTGATTGGTGAAATTGTGTATACTAATGATTTTTCAACTTCTGATCAATCTAATGATGATGATGAGCTCCAAACAGAAACTAATCATGCAGGGCAACCAACAGTGGATTGGTGTCATGAAATTCATTATCATCAGCTTGAAAGCAGCCATCAACCCATCCAATTCATCAGAAATAGCTTTCACATAATTGGGGGTCAGCAATCTACTAGTTATAATGTTGAGGTTCAAAAGAAAGAGAAATTTCTTGAGCAGGATGAAGATAAGGAGCTTCCTCCTAAAAAGGTTGAAGTAATAAGAGATACCCCTGCTCAAAAACATGATGATCTCCTCACAGAGCACAGTCCACTGAATCAGAGCATACCAGGACTACAAGAGGACAACACTACAATATATGATGAATCCTCTAGTTCAGATAATAATGAAGATGAGGAAGTTTTTCTTCCTCATAAGAATCTTTGCCTTAATCTAGTGGAGAAAGAAGAGATGATCCTGGTTGAAACATATCTTCCAAACACTCACAACCATGTATTATTTCAAGATCCCTATACTCATTTCTTGAAAATCTTTGAAGAAGGGATAAAGGTTATTAGGAGCAGTATAATACCAAAAGCAAGAGGATTATTTAGCACTGCTGCTAAAAAACAAAAATAATGGGAGTGGCCCTGTTTGTCCAGCCTGCCCAAGGAGATGAAGAAGGACCAATCATGGAATCATTTGCTAGATTGGTTGTATTGGAAAAGAGAGTTCATCAGCTAAAACATGTAAATGTTTCAAGTTATATTAGGTTAGATAGGAAAGCAATAAAACTCAGCTTTGAGCATTTAGTTAGTTGTTGATTTTTGTCTTGTAAGAAAAAGAAAAATCTAAAAAAAATAGAAAAGAGAAAAGAGGGCAGATTTTAAAACAATAAAGGTACAGCCCCATACCAAAAAAGAGAAACAAATCTGAAAGTGTGCAAGCTTAAATGCCACTCCTGAATAACACACTTCTAGTTGGTTAAACAGCCTAAACTTGACTGATTAGCTTTAAAATTTTCTGCTGATAGGGTAGTGAATTCGATTTTCCAAACTGTTCAATCTTGGCTTATCAATAGATAGTTTAGGATAGAAATTAAAGGTTCAAACATGTTCAAAATCTGAACCTAAGTTTCCAAAAGAGAGATGACTCAAATATGTTCTATTTTTCTGAGTAAAAAAGAAGTAAATCTGGTTCTAATTAGCTCAAAATCTGAACCAGAGAAAAAGGAAGAAACAGCTCAAACAAGAGCCGAAACAGAGCTGTAAAAAGAGAAGGCCATGATAAGAAATTTTCAGATCTTAAGCCTTCCATTTTGTTTTAAATTTTCTGCGAAATAATAATCTATGTGCAGCTTGTTTTTATGCCATAGATCAGCATCAAGTTAGACTGTTCAATCCTGACTTGTATATTTTTTAATTTCTGTTATAGAATTTAGAAAAATAAAATCTGTTGGACAGTTTAATCCCAACAGATGATAGAATAGGTAGAGATTCATATGGGCTCAACTGTTTATTCTGAGTCCATGGAGAAATAAGGAGTAGAAATAGATTAGATTTTTTCTTTCAAAAAGAATAAAACGTTGTAAGAGTGTTTTCCAATCCAAGTGCACTCTAAGAAGAAAAAATGTTAGATCAGTAGGATTGGGTAGGTAGAAAGCTTGTTGATGAAAGATCCATTGGTTTCCATGGCTGCTAACTTATTTCTAGAGCAAAAGAAGATCATTCCAGTAAAGAAATCAGCCCAATGGATGAGGCAACTAATCAGCCTCCCAGAGAATGCAAGTCTGAAGTTCTTGATGCCTTCAAGAAGGCACCATCCCCAAGTGGAGCCACTGTTAGCCACCTATAATATTTGTTATACCAAAAGGTGGCTAAGACTTTTTGAGCCTCCAAGGAAAAAATTTTATCACTAAAAATTGTTGGCTCTTGAAGACTCTTAAAGGGCTCATGCCTCTGTCCAATCTTCATTACTATTTCCATTTTATACTCAGAAAATTCTGCTGATTCTGTTGAGATTTTCTGTTTTGAATAGAATAGGCAAAAATCTCAGTAGGTGACAAAAATTAGGAATTTGTTGCTAGATTAACTCCAATTTGTTGGGAGGGAGTTAATGCATGCTAAATTTGAGTTGAGAGGATTTATGAGGCTGTTAGATTCTCCTGCTATATAACAGGTCTCCATACGTTTGTTTTGGAGAGAGTGTGTGAGAATTGTAATCTCCTGTTTGAATTAATAAAGACTGCCAATGCCCTGTTGTGTGGACGTAGCCCAGGAGGTTTGGGTGAACCACGTTAAAGCTGTGTGTCTTTCCTGTGCATGATTAATTTGCTGTTGTTGTGTTTTATAATTTGCTGCGCTCCAACAAGTGGTATCGGAGCATGTTGGAGGTTGAGCGCTGGCTGTGTTTGAATTGAGTGCTGCGTGGAGCGCTGAGCCTGCGTTAGTGACTGCAGAGGAGTTAGCGTGGAGGCAGCACCTGCAAAACGTTGAAGAGATCAATCGAATGCCGAGTTGAATCCAGAAAACAGCAAAGAAGTTTTGCGTGCTGAGGTCGTTGATCTGCGGGCTGCGTGGCTGCTGGAGGTAGCTGTGGACTGGTGTGCGGTGCTGTCCAAACTATGCACAGTCCAAATGGTATCAGAGGATTTATGCAGACAGCGTATTCTTCATCCCTGTGCGCAGAGGCCGTTGACCAAACATTGCTACGGAGGTTTGAATGAAACGCTGCCGTATTAAAAACGTATGCCATCATATATAAATCGATATATATAAAAACGTTTTTCATTGCAAATGTTTTAAAAGTCAGAAAACACAAATCGATTATATTCGATAACTCGATTCAACATAAGCACTTTATTAAGTTTTTTTTTTTTTAAGTTTTTAACATCGATATGTAAAAATTGATTTGAGTGGTGGACTTTTAAATCAACTTTATTTAAAAAGGGTGGCATTTAAATAATATTTTGAATATGCCATTTTTATATGGTAAATCGATGTTATTGCCATTTTTATGGTAAATCGATGTTATTTCCATTTTTTATATGGTATTTTGAAGTGGTTAGAAATCGATTTGAAATTTAATATGTAAATTACCATTTGCATATGGTATGAAGTTAAAGGTCAAGGATATTTTTTTTTTAAAAGGCAGTGAGAGGCACTTAAAGGAAGGCAAGGGCAATTTTTTTTTTAAAGGCATTTTTTAGTTAAAAGGGCATTCTTTATTTGAAAATTGGTTCTGGAGATTACTGTGTTTTTTGCTGAAACAAGATGGCGAAAACTCAAAATGCCCGGTTTGAAATTGAGAAGTTTAATGGCAAAAACAACTTCGAGATCTGGAAGGTAAAGATGCATGATCTCCTGGTACAACAAGACGTGGCGAAAGCGCTGTTGGGGAGGAGCAAAAGGCCTTCTTCCATGACGGAGGATGAATGGGTTGAGTTGGATGACAGAGCTCTGAGCGCAATTCGGTTGTGCCTGGCAGATGACGTTCTGTTCAACATTGTGTCAGAGAAGACCGCCGCAGGCTTGTGGATAAAGCTCGAGAAGCTCTACATGACGAAGTCCTTGACAAATCGGATTCTCCTGAAGCGGCAGCTATACAGTTTGTGGATGAAGGAAGGTACCTCGATTACTGACCATCTGAATGTTTTCAATACTCTATTGGTACAATTACAAAGTCTAGATGTAAAATTTGATTCAGAGGATAAGGCAATAACTCTATTGTGTTCATTGCTCGAATCGTGGGATCACTTTGTTACTTCCATAAGCTTTAGTACTGCAGACATCCTTGAATTTGATGATGTCGTTGGAGCTTTGTTGTCCGAGGAGACCAGGAAGCGGTCGAATGCTGACACCTCTACATCAGAGGCAATGATGGCTAGAGGTCGTTCTAGAGAAAGACGCTCCGGTAAGCGCAGCGATTCGCGTTCAAAGTCGAAAGGGAAGAAGAGCAAAGTGAAGTGCTGGTTTTGTGGCAAATCGGGGCACTTGAAGAAAGATTGCTGGAAGAGACAACAAACAGAGAAGAAAGGAGACTCTTCGACAGAGAAGAAGGAGGCAAATGCGACAGATACAGGTTCGGCATCTGGTTCAGGTATGAGCGACGAAGTGTTGTCTGTTAATATGTCAAATCATGATCAACATTGGTTGTTAGATTCCAGTGCATCAAACCACATGTGTATTCATAGAGAATGGTTTAAGACGTATAGATCAGTTAATGATGGAGTCGTGTACATGGGTAATGATGTCACATCTAATATTGTGGGAATAGGAAGTATACAACTGCAAATGTTTGATGGCACAACTAAATTGTTAACAGATGTGAGACATGTTCCAGACTTAAGAAAAAATCTAATTTCACTAGGTGCACTTGACACGAATGGATATAAAACTGTAATTCAAGGTGGAGTTATGAAAATCTATAAAGGTATCTTACTAGTAATGAAAGCTAAGAAAGTAGGAAATCTATTTCAATTAGAAGGAAGAACAGGGTCAGATCATGTGTCTACAGTGTCTGAACATGACAGTAGTTCCGTTCGCCTGTGGCATCAAAGGTTGGGCCATATGAGCGAAAGAGGGTTAAAGATTTTGGCTGATCGCAAGTTACTTCCTAATCTAAAGTCTGGAAAGTTAGATTTCTGTAAGCATTGTCTGTTTGGCAAACAAAGTAAACAAAAATTTAAAACAGGTAAACATACTAGTAAAGGGATACTTGATTATATTCATTCAGATGTTTGGGGTCCAGCCCCTACAGCGTCATATGGTGGTTCGTCGTATTTTGTATCATTTATTGATGACTTTTCTAGGAAGGTGTGGGTATACATGTTGAAAAGGAAGTCTGATGTTTTTTCAGTTTTCAAACAGTTTAGAGCATTGGTAGAAAACAGCACTGGTAGAACAATAAAATGTTTAAGAACTGACAATGGTGGTGAGTTTACTTCCAAGGAGTTTGACAGCTATTGCAAGGATGCAGGGATCGAGAGACATAAGACCACGGTTTATACTCCTCAGCAAAATGGAGTTGCTGAACGCATGAACAAGACTCTTCTAGAGAGAGCAAGGAGTATGCTGAGTAACACTGGGTTGCAAAAGGAGTTGTGGACGGAAGCAGTGGCAACAGCTTGTTATGTGATAAACCGATCTCCATCGACGACCATAGACTGCAAGATTCCGCAAGAGGTATGGAAAGGACACCTTGTGACTATTCTAAACTCAGAGTGTTTGGTTGTGATGCATATGCTCTAGTGCCTAAACATCAGCGAACTAAATTAGATCCAAAGTCTAAAAGGTATATCTTTGTTGGGTATGGTGTTGGAACAAAGGGATATAGACTGTGGGATCCTACTACCCGCAAAATCATCATCAACAGAGATGTAAAGTTTGATGAATCCTCTCTTGTACAGTTAGATGTAGATAGAAAATTGAAACAGGATGATGTATTTGATTTTCAACACATTCAGTTTGACAGCACTTCTAATGATAGTCATGATGACCATAGTTCAGATACTAGTCATGAACAGGTTTCAGAACATGAACAGGGTTCAGGTTTAGATCATGAACAGGTCTCAGATACTGATCGGCAAGAAGTTCCTACAGATGGTAGTCAACCAGAAACATCCTTAAGGAGGTCGACAAGAATCAAACGGCCACTGAGAAGGTATGATGATTATGTTACTTCAGTTGCATTTACTGCTAATGACAATGAACCTCTGTGCTATCAGGAAGCAATAGAAGGTTCGAATAGTGACAAGTGGAAAGCAACCATGAAGGACGAAATGATGGCCTTGAGTAAGAACGGCACATGGGATCTGGTTGAGCTTCCGAAAGACAGGAAAACTGTGGGGTGTAAATGGGTTTACAAGCTGAAACGGGGTGTGAATGATACGGAGGACAGGTACAAAGTGCGGCTGGTTGCAAAAGGGTTTTCTCAGAAAGCAGGCATAGACTTTCATGAGATTTTTTCACCAGTTGTTAAAATAGTTTCAATTCGAATTGTGTTAGCTTTAGTTTCTTTGTTTGATTTAGAGTTACAGCAACTAGATGTTAAGACTGCTTTTCTACATGGAGATCTAGATGAGGAAATTTACATGGAACAACCAGAAGGGTTTGTTCAACATTGCAATGAGAAATTTGTCTGCAGGCTCAAGAAGTCATTATATGGCCTGAAGCAGTCGCCTCGGCAGTGGTATAAGAAGTTTGATTCTTTCATGTTGAGTCAGAAATATGTTAGAAGTGAATATGATCAGTGTGTGTATTTCAAGCAATTGAAAAATGGCATGTTCATTATCTTAGTGTTGTATGTTGACGATATGCTTTTAGCAAGCAAAAGCATTGAAGAAATCAACAGGTTGAAGACTCAGATGGCAAGGACATTTGATATGAAAGATCTAGGAGCAACAAGACAGATTTTGGGCATGGAGATTTTCAGAGACAGGAGCAATGGTAAGCTGTGGCTATCACAACAGAAGTATGTTGAGAAGATACTTTTGAGGTTTGGTATGAATAATGTGAAGCCTGTTTCAGTCCCTTTCGCTTCCCATTTCAAGCTTTCTTCAGGTTTATGTCCTAATACAGATGAAGAAAAGGATTATATGTCTCAAATTCCATATGCTAATGTAGTAGGATGTTTGATGTATGCGATGGTTTGTACTCGACCATATATTTCACATGCAGTTGGGGTTGTCAGCAGGTACATGGCAAATCCGGGTAAAGAACACTGGTCAGCAGTGAAATGGGTGCTTCGGTACTTGAGAGGCACAAGTAGTTATTGTATCACTTACAATAAGAGCAGTGAATATGTTTGTGGATATGTTGATTCCGATTTTGCAGGTGATTTGGATAAGAGAAGGTCAACTTCAGGGTATGTCTTTACTCTTGCAGGTGGAGCTATTAGCTGGATGTCAAAGCTACAGAACATTGTTGCTTTATCCACTACTGAAGCAGAATACATTGCCGCTTCTCATGCTTGCAAAGAGGCGGTTTGGTTGAAAGGTTTGCTTGGTGAGTTTGGTAGGTTACAGGACAACATCAGGTTACTTTGTGATAGTCAAAGTGCAATACATTTGGCTAAGAATCCGGCCTATCATAGTAAATCAAAGCATATTCCAATTAAGTACCATTTTGTAAGACAAGTTATTACTGAAAGGGGAGTCTCTCTTGAAAAGGTGCATACAAAAGAAAACTGTGCAGACATGTTCACGAAACCAGTTTTGTTGGAGAAGCTGCGTTGGTGTTTGGCTTCTCTTGGTCATGTAAAAGATAAAAAATAACACACAACTGGCACTCTGTGCCAATTGTTCTCAAGGTGGAGATTGTTGAGATTTTCTCGTTGAACAGAATAGCAAAATCCCGCAGGTGACAAAAATTAGGAATTTGTTGCTAGATTAACTCCAATTTGTTGGGAGGGAGTTAATGCATGCTAAATTTGAGTTGAGAGGATTTATGAGGCTGTTAGATTCTCCTGCTATATAACAGGTCTCCATACGTTTGTTTTGGAGAGAGTGTGTGCGAATTGTAATCTCCTGTTTGAATTAATAAAGACTGCCAATGCCCTGTTGTGTGGACGTAGCCCAGGAGGTTTGGGTGAACCACGTTAAAGTTGTGTGTCTTTCCTGTGCATGATTAATTTGCTGTTGTTGTGTTTTATAATTTGCTGCGCTCCAACAGATTCCAAATGAAAGACTGTTGAAAGACCTTCATTTTTCCCTTTCTCAAACCTTCATTTGCTCCCCTTTTCCTCCATAAAAACTCCCTTGTTTTCATGATTTTCCTCCTTCCATTCATGAAAATCCACTCTATAAGGTTTGAAACCCACTTTTTAACCTTACCGAAGCCTTCGAACCCCTTTAAAACCATTGCAAAAACCATAAAAAGTTTGTGTTTTTATGACAGGCTTTAGCCCCTTTGGCCTAAGCTCCCTAAACCACTTCCCCCACATGCGCTTGCCATAAGAGCTAGGTGCTAAGCCCCTCACGGCACTTATCGCATCACAATATTTCAATGTGCACAAATCTTATGCTGTGTTCCAAAAGTTCCAATTGCGATTGGTTTTGTTTTGAGAATCCCCGATGCGATTAAAAATCCTTTGAATTATAAACCCCCGATCACATCATATTTTATACATATCCTATGGGCCCGCCTTGGCGCTTAAAACCTCATAATATTTCTTCCCCGATCTGCTTTCCCTTTGTAAAAATAAAAACCCATTTATCCAAAGTTTGTTATAAAAACCCGAAGTCACGTGGTTTAAAACAAAAATGGGTAGATTAAAAAGACCCGATCGCGCAATCGCGATCGGAGATTTCAAATGGGTTGATTGAAAAGCCCCAGGCCCGGAGGCCCAACTCCGATAATCCCATTTATACATAAGCCCAGGCCTATCAGAGATTTATGTTAAATAGGCCCCGCAACCGGGCGCCAATCGCATCGGAAATTTTCCGTGTTGCGATTTAAAGTTTCTACCACAGCCAATTGCAATCGCATCGCAGCTTTATCCGATCGCACACATCGCATCGGCCCTTCGCCCGATCTTGCGATCGCATCGAAATTCTCACATCGCATCCACCTTTTTGCTCCATCGATTGGCCTCTCCCCCCGATTTTTTTCTCCACCATCGATCTAATCTGTAGATCGACGGCCTCCACCTCATCGCATCGCATGTTTTGATTGGCCCATCTGCTCACCACCCCCCATTGCAATCCCCTGATTGCAATTTGCCGATTGAATCCAGACCGTCCACGTGTCCAGATCGGACGGTCCAAAATCATCCTTACTTTTTCTATTCCACGCTCTTCTTTTACCTCTTTTAAGTAAATCTCCACTGTTGGATGCCTTCATCCAACGACCACGCTCTTTCCCCACCTTCTGAAGCAGTTAAACCTAAAAAACGTAGGATTTTATAATGTTCATTTGTTTTTTGCAGAATTGAATGGTTTTCCATTATGTCATGAAGAAAATATAATGGTTGGAAAGACGTTTCCTGTGCCTTTGATTTATCAATAGGAACCATTTCGTCGGGCTCTCTTTTCATTGTTCGTCAATGCTCTATGGGCACTGATGCCTTTAAAAGCCCTGCGCGTCTCTGCACATTGACAAGACACTACATTTTAAACACAATTTAAAAGAGTATTAGTTTTGAAGACATAACACATAAGAACAGAAGATTGAAGACAGATATGGGAATTACGGCTAAGAATGCTTATCAAAAGCCTAATTCCCAGAGTTAAACACAATTAAAGGAAATTTATAAGTGTTTAACCAACAGAAAGGCTTCCACCGCTTCAAATAAAGCGAATTGATTCCTCAGCTACCATAAGATCCACCTGTAGCCTCAGAGCATTTAAAGCAGAGGCTGAACTTATTGCAGAAACAAATATTCGCCTCAAACACAGCCAGAGAGTTAATTCCATCACAGAAAACTAATGCAACAAATATCTGTAGAGTTACTCCACATTATGAAGAACCTCAAAGTCAACAAAGCTCCCATCGAGCTTTGATATTAATTTTAAAACATTAATACAGCGGTCCACCTATAAACTTCTCCATCGAGCCCCTCAAAAGACTGAGAAGTCTTAAAATCTGTATTAATTATCCTTGAGATGTTTTGTTAGATCTCACCTCCTCATCTTCCTATAAATACTTCTGTAGAAGATGAGGAATTGTTGGTTGGTTGGTTATTTCTTGATCACAAGTTGTAATACTGAAACTCTCTGAAATAAATACATAGTCCTTTGAAGTTGAAGAACAAATTGAAGTCTTGGAGGTCTTGATGATGTTGTTGCATGCTTGTTCCTGAGGAAGCTCTATCATTGGATCCATGAGCTTGGCTGTTGGTGAAGTATTCTGAACTGTTTTATGTTTTTTCCCCTATTTTCATTATGTTCCATAATTTCTTACTACAGTAGGTTGAAATTTTTAGGCTAAGAAATGACTCTTGGAAGCACCTTAGACCTGTTCACCCTTCACTGTTTAATGTTTTCTGCTGCTGAAGTATTTTAGAGGCTTTAATCTTTCTCTTTAGTCTTCATGCTTGTTTATTTTCTTAATAGTTTAAACAGTTGGTTTCAACATGATTATGGTTTGCCTTGCTTGTCTGCTGCCACTTAAAAGTTGTTATTGAAGTCTCCCTTTTGAAGTTCTTTTCTTATAGTGAATCAAAGAGGTCTGTTTTGATCTTTCCCTTTGTCCTCACTTAAAAAGTTGGCTTAAAGGTTGTTATAATTATGATCATAGATGTTTTTAGGTGTTCCCTCTTCTATGACTGCAATTATCAGTGAATCTTTTATGTTTTCTAAGTCATTTGAGATAAAATCTTTGAGGAAATAGGGTGTTCCCCGAATCTTAGATTTCATTTTAAAAGTTGTTTTGAAGTCATTATTTGCTTAAAGGTGTGATTTGAAGATTTCATGGTTAGCCCTGTCTATCAAAAAGCTCTTTATTGTTCAAATTATGCTTTTGAATCCCCTTTGTTGAGAATTAAAATTCTCTTTCCAAATCATTAATGTTCATCTCATTCCAAAAACAAAAGGATCCTGTGGCCAAGTTAGATTTGCCTTTTGATATCCCTTATCCATTGATGAGTTTTTTATAACCTTTTCTTGACTCCATTGCCTAATGAAACAGATATTTTGTTGTCCTATATATCTTTCCTAGACCTTTCATGTTCTACTGTATCAATTCAACCCAACCAAACAAACAAACACCTGCACTTAATAACTATTCTAAAACCAATACTCAAAGCACACAAGATAAACCTTTGCAATTTTTTTTTTGAGAGATCCCTCTCTGAGAACAGGAGGACTAGATCATGTAACTCTAAACATTGGTTTTGAGGTTGCCTTGTCTTTTGATTTTCCAAACTATCAAAACACGGGACACCAACATGTTGATTATAAGTATATTTCTATAACATGTTCTAGCTATGGCTCTTGTTATGCTTTGATTAGTTGATGAATGCATGGACTAACAAGTGTTTTTGTACCTACTTGAGAGGGAATTATATATTCTCAGTGATTCATAGCTAAAAAAGAGACTTAACACTCAGATATGCATTCATGACTTGTAACTTACATGTTTACCATGTGTTTCTCAAAATTCCTAATATGTTATGGTCAGTTTAGGTCAAGTTTCTACTTCAAGTTTATATGTTTGGCCTTGTAATTATGTCATTTATGACTATAGAAAGTCTCGGGAAGTTTTTGGAAATGGTCTAGAGTTTGGCCTAGAATTTTGGTTCCTATCTCAGGACCGCACCCTCTAAACTTTTCAAGTTGGGTTACAACCACATGGAGGTAGTGTTCTGCATGTGGTTAGAGGCCTATAACCACACCGAGGCCTTGTCATGCATGTGGTTTGGAGTCTATACCAGTGAAAAGATCCTCAACTTAGGGTTTTTTCACCTTGGGTGGTCCTTTGGCCTCTGAGTGTCCTCTAGCCATAAGGGACGTTGTGATTTGTCATTTTGTGGTCATTTCATAGGCCCCACTTCCTTAAATGGATATTAGAGGTTGGGTCATGTCCTAGTGGTGCTCCACTTCACATTTACACATAGGGCTTGTAAAAGTGGGTAAATGTGGGGTGGTACGTTACATATTGGTATCAAAGCTTTCAGGTTCAAACACTTGGATTAGATGGGCTATATGCATGTTGTTATGCATGCATTGTCATGGTCCTGGTTGTCATGCATGAGGTCATTGTATGAAGTTAGAATTATAATGCATGATGTCAATATGTTAATATGAATATGTATATATATGTATCGTGCTAATGTGGACTGATTTGTACAGATGAGATAGCCTCCCCTGAAATTCACTAAGGTATGTTGGTTATGTTTATATTTGGTTATTTCACATGGTATTTTTGTAGGAAGAAGATGAAAGATGAAAATAAAAATGGTCGATTATAGTTCATGTGACTCTCCTTATATATTACATGAGCATCGAAGAGATGAGTACTCTCTTGACATAGCATATGCCTTGATAAGTATAAAGGAAGAAATCATAAGTTTCAAGGAAGATAATTATATGATCATTCAGCCACAGGAATGACTTTCCAGGACACATGAAAAGAAGCAAAGGTCAATGTAGTGATCCTTCAGAGTTTTTCATCTTTGTAGAGACAGGGAAAACCACAGATAAGTTATGGATAGGAGGATAGCACTAATGAGGCATATGGTAGCAGGTCTCTTAGAGGACACAAGTTAGACATGGATCACATGCTCATAGATGGCATATGGATAGATACACCTAACAAGAGAGGTAGTTGGTATGTGTTCTATTCTAGTTCTAGATTAGATAGGAATCATGGTCATCATCAGTATCATCCTTACAAGAGGAGTGAGAGGGGATAATTTCCATATGAGTTCAAGAAGGTCAAGCCTCCTACCTTCGATGGAGAGCTGAAGAAACTGAAATATGAAAAAGCATGGTTTCTTGGAATGAAGAAGTTATTTAAGTTGCATGACTAGTGAGAGAATATGAAGGTTGGGATAGAAATTTTCAGTCTCAAGGGAAAAGAAGACATTTGGTGGTGTTATGGCCTAAATATACCTCAGGCTGAGAAAGGCAGAATCTAAAGTAACATCAAACCACACTTAACCTGGTAGCTAGCTCTACCAGATCAGGAGAGGGCTCTCTCCTTGTCAATCTCAGCAAAAAATGATTAGGGAGGCTTGAGATGACTTGAATGAAAACTTATTTTAGGCTAGGTATGTATGCAAAAGAGTCTTGACTGAATTTAATGATATTTTTTTGGCTCAAGAGGAAAGGCAAATTTGGGTCTGGGGAATGAGGCTCAGTTTTGCATAGATTTGAATGGGGCAAGGTAGGAAATTGATTTGACACTTCAATTTGAAAGAAATGGAGAGTTGAGATAGGTGAGGAGTTGAAGAGGGCAAGAAACCTTTAGGGATCCTCTTCAAACAGCTGAAAACATAGAAAATTAAACAAACACTAGGTAGAGCACTGAAAATTTTAATGAATTCTACCTTTATCCTTGTTTGTTTAAGTTAAGAAGAAATAAGAGAGACAATGGTATACATAAAACACCAGTAGACTTACATTTATAGAGAGAAGCACACTATCAAAGAAAAATGCCACATGAATCCCATAAAGTGCTGCAAACCCTGGTCTATTCCTTTGCCAAACTATAGAGATGAATGTACAATGATGCTCAAAGCATTCCCAAAAGTCCAACCTATGCTAATGACTGAAAAATCACAAGATATAGACAAACAATAACTCATCCCAACCTCTATGGGTCGAGCTCATAAGTTTAAAAGTTGTTCCAACAAAATCTAAACTGAGAACTAGTAAGTAGGCAGTGGAACAGCTTACCTATAAAAATGATCCAGGTGGATATCGGTGGCCACCCACCTATTCCATTTGGACCAGCACCATCAATTCTTGCAGCTTTTCACATTCAGCACAACTTACTATTTTTAACAGGTTTTCGGGTCCTCTACTCTCGGAGCCGTTTTGGGGGCTTAATGATTCAGGTGGATATTGGTGGCCACCCACCTATTCCATTTGAACCCCCATCATCAGTTCTTTCAGTTTTCAAGTTGCAGCATAACTTACTATTTTTAGCAGTTTTTCAGGTCCTGAACTTCCGGAGCCGTTTTGGGGCCCTAAACGACGTTTTCTGGGTATAGTTTTTACCAATGAATTTGATCATCAAATTCATCCCAAAAGTTGTATTCCTCGGATAGATCTTTCTAACGAGCTATTGAGCGCATCAAACGGAGATCGGGTGCCAAAGTTACGCCCCCGGGAAGTTGAACCACCAATTTACCCAAACGGGCGCCCACAGTTTTGGCCCCTCATCTCCTACGGTTAGGTTTTTGGACGTTTCGGATTCTACATTGTTTCTCAATAATAAATAGGCCCTCGAGCCTCATTGTAACATGGTTCAGAGGCCTGTAGCCGCCACATCTCTTCTCAGAGATAGCTACCAGCGCCCTAGCTATTTTATTTCCATTATGTCTGCAAGCATATTTCTGTTATTAATGAAATGATGCATTATTTCTGCTGCATCTCTGTATGTATGGTTATGTGTTTATTCTGTTGCGTTCCTGCATAAATCCGGATAAAAAAACTAGGAAACTGATTCATTCAGTCGCAAATTACCTTTTGATGGATGAATCTACCTCTATGAGTGAAAATTTAGAAAAATTACATCAAAATCCATCATGTTATATTTAATTACATCATGAGTTTTACAACTAGAAGGAAAAATTTAAACTGTAAAAAAAACTAGGCGAAAAACAGAGTTTTTCACCAAAAATGAGTAAAATCCTCCAATGCGTCGCGCCTGATTTCCCTATGTGTTGCACCTGTTTGCAGCTGATTTTGGAGGCCTTCCTAGTGTCCAAATTTGCTCCAAGTGGGCTTGTTGGAAAGTTCTTCCTATATAATTTCCAACTCAAGTGGAATTTTTGAATTTGGCCTTCATTTTCCCCTCCAAAAATGATTTCTCCCAACATTGCTTCCTGTGTGTCAAAAAAGGGGCAGAAAGGTCATTTTTAGGGTGTTTTTGACCTATTTGGAAGCCCAAAACCTATCAAAATTTATTGGCCATTGGTAGGCATGCATATTTTTCCATCAAAAATCCAAAATTTCTGAGTTTTCATCAAAATGAGGTCTCCATCAAAAGCGAGCGCCAAGTGGCGCGGCGCATAGAACAGAAAAGTCTTTTTTTTAGGCCAAAAATGCAAAAAATGCAAAAAATGTCCCAAATTTTTTGAAATTTGGGTTGAGTGTTCTTCATCAAGTTTTGTGTTGGGCCAAGGAAGCCTCAGCCAAGGTTTGAATTCTATCTTGCTCTTTTCGCCTCCTTGATGCCTTCTTCAACTTGGCTTTCAAAATCTCGATTCTTGCTTTGCACTCCATATTTATTGACAAGTAGTGGTATGCCATGTTCTTCAACTTGTTTTTCTCATTGTTGGCCTTGTCTAGCATCATTTCCCAAGTGCAAGTTTTCTCTCTCAATCCAAGATTCCTGGTCACATTCAATCTCTTGCTCATACCCATGATCACTATCTTTTTCCATTGTTTTCCTTTGGTTTTGAAAACTGTGGTTGTACATGGATGGTTTTGTGGATAATAGTGAAAATATGGTAGAGGAATGAAATGGGTAGAGTGTATGGAAGAGAGTATAAAAATGTATGTGTGAACAGAGTTTAGGGATGTGAGTAGGGTTTAGGGAGTGTAGGGTTTGGGAAATTATATGTGGAGAAGGGGATTAAGGGGATAGTAAAATGGGTTAATGAAAATATAAAAGAAGTGACGGAAAAAAAAGGTGAGGGAATGATGGCCACAAAATCAAATTTACAAACCCTAAGCAATCATGTCTTGAGCAACAATTGCAAGGAAGTAGGGTTTGAAATGTTTTACTAAATCATCATAAACATCTTAAGACACACTTTCATTGGCATTTGAAGAGTTGTTTGACTTACTTTGGACTGGAGGAAACCAATAAAATTGATAATTTGAATGAATTTGTGGTGAAAATGGCTTGCATCTCTATGCGCCGCACCACAAACCCAATGTGCCGAGCCACAAACCCAATGCGCTGCGCCTCTTACCCAATGCATCGCGCCTTTTTGCAGGAGACTTTTGGAGACCTTCTCGGTGTCCAAATTGGGTATAGGATAGCTTTTTGGAAATCTTATTGAGTCTAATTTCCAACCCAACTAGAATTTTTCAATTTTGAGTTCATTTGACCTGTCAAAAATCAAATCTCCCAAGACTGGTCAAAATGTGAAAAATGAGGCTGCCTCAAGGTAGAGTGCTGTTGCAGTCAACTTTTGAAGGTCTTCCTCAACTAAAAATTGATCTAATGATAGCTCATTGGAAATGTATTTGTGTCTAGTTATCATTTGGCTCATCAAGCATGTCATTTGGCCAACCAAGCTAGGAGAAAGCTTGATTTTCCCAAGGTCACTTCACAGGTGCATCAATTCTCTTGAGGCAACTGTATTTTTGACATTTCTCTAAAACCATGACACCTGTGTAAAAAGTGAAGGATTTTTTTCTTCCTTGGCCTATTTTGGACAAAAACCTCTCTCAGTTTTCCCAAATCCATCTTTTATTGCTCAGAAACATCATTGGACTAAACCTATCCCGATGTGTGGAACAAGGGATTTGTCGAAATGAAGTGAAATGAAGGGGATAAGGGGCTTCTAAATTCTTGAGAAATTTTTTGGAAATATAGAGGGATGTTAAGAAGCAAGGGAAAGTGGAATTTGAAAGATTGAGTGAGGAGAAGGGGTCCAAAAGGGCAAAACACAGGCCTAGCCTAGAAAATTGTCAAGTTGTAGCAAGAAACTAGGGTTTGTGAGAAAATGAGGAATTTGAGGGATATCAGTGATGGGAAGTGTTTAATAAGGTACATTAAGGATAGGGGAAGGTGTATGAACATCAGGATACAAGTTTTTATGATGATTTGACCATCCAAGAGAAATTACCTCCAAAACCCTAGGAGAGGGAAATGAACCTTACCTAGGCACAGCTTAAGCATGAACAAGGTGTAAAATGACCCAGTGGAACTTGACATGATGATGAAAACCCTCTGAATGATGGTACACTCAGATAAATGGTGACATGGACCGACATTTGGACAACTTTTAAAGGAGTGAAAGCAATCCCTAGACCTAATACTTAGTGACCAAATTTTTCTTGAAGACTCACTGAAATGACAAAATTTGACCTTGACACCTTAAAATCACTTTGTAAGAGCATGTTTGATCACTGGAGGAAGGCTGCAAATACTAACACTAACATTGGCTCCAATGGGGATGGTAGCTCCTTGGAGGTGCCAAGAACGGAAGATCTTTGGGAGAGCAGACAAGTGCCTTCATCCTTTGGGCAATGGAGTCAAAAACTCAAGTTGAAATGCATGACTGAAAACTGTCAACTTGATGACACAAACTGACTCTCACTCAACTAAAAACTGACTCGATACTTAAACACAACCGACAAACTGGAAATGGTGCTCAAAGTAGAGCTTATTCATCAAAACCTACTCTAACAGTTTCATTCATCACCTGATCAAGTGAAATGAAACAACCAATGCAACCAAGTAAGTATTCTGGCTGTTTTTTGAATTCTCTGCAAGTGATCGCTTATGAACAACAAGAGAGAACTATTGAAAGGTAACTCCCATGAAAACTTGTTAACAAATTTGTTGAATACTACGGATTCTCTATCCGCCTCCAAAAACACTGCATAAGGATCTTGAATTTCATGCACACTGGGTCTTAGCTCATCCAATGGATTACTTCTCTTCTCCTCATACCATGAATGCAAACTTTGATCTGAGCTTTGTGACGAGACTCCTGCTGAAAATGACAAAGAAGAGAGCTACCGGATTAAGTTTATATCAGCACACGTTTCAAGCTCACATGTAGTCAATGGAGAAAGACTTTGACTATAGACATCATCCAACACATCAGCTATTGGATCGTGAAAAACTTGAAAACACTGTTGCAACCCATTTTCTAGTGTTTCCAATGAGATTACATGATTTCCTAAAGACTGCTCATTTGAAGATATACTATGCAATTTACCCTTCAAAAACTGAAATTATTCAAAAAAAAATGGTACGGAATCATCTTGTATCATTTGATCATATGTGCCAGCTTCCAAGTCCTCATCTGTAACTTGACAATCAATGGCATTCAGGGGCTGCAAATCTGGATATGATAAGTCTTGAAGAAGGTTTTTATTTCCCTCAAGATTGTCCAAATCAAGACTTGTCGACAGTTGATTTCTGATTGCATGGAAGTTGTCTCTGATGAACTAAAACGAATCAAAACAAAAAGGCAAAGATCCTTCACTTACTTCAAAATTTTCTCCATTTTCCTTGTCATTTCCATAGCTGATATGTGATGGATGAACATTGTATTCGAGCTGCTGAAAGTGAGCTTCTTCCTCCCAAAAACTAGCTGTTGATTTGTTTGCAAGATTAGCTTCTGTTTGGAGAACATAATCATCATCATACTGATCAAAATGAGGCAAATAATCAGTATAAAACACATCATCAAGCATACATGTCATATCAACAGCTCTCTCTTCTCCAAGATGATCTATAAAAAAATCATTATCAGATCTATGACAAATGGGATAAGAAACAAAATGTTTTGGATCCGCAACTTGTTCTTCTTTAATCATCGAGCCATGGGCTTGAACATTATACCGATTCCTTGTGATGGTCCTTTGCATCATCTCTTCCACTGCACTTACCAAAATGTCAAGCTTTACCTCTAGAGATGTCGATTCCTCCGGATCTATGTTTTTCATCTCTTCTTCCTTCAATTTTTCCCTTCGGATCAACAAATGAGCCTCTACATCTACTGCATTGTTCTGCATCTCTTCAAGTGTTGCTAAATTCCTTTCTCTCAACTGAAACTCCATTTCTGGATCAAAGGCACCCCGGTAGTGCAAGAGAGTGGATCCAAGAGGAGGTCTTATATTAACTGGCATCGAATAATAAACATGGTTAAATTTGGCAAAAAACTATTGTACTGTCTCCCCTGGCAGTCTTTTCAGCTGGTTATACTCTTCTATAATCAAGAAAGGGTTCTGTATGACCACCCACCTGTCGAGGAAAACTTTGACGAACTGCTGGTAATCCGAGATGCTCGCATCAGGCAGGGTTTTGAACCAACTCTTGACTTTGCCTTGCAAAGAAAGAGCAAAAATCCTAATACTGACATCCTCTTCATCAACTTAAAAAAGGTCAAGAAAAGACTCAAAATTCAGAACATGTCTCTCAGCAATCATGTTGTCGCATTCACCATCAAATCTTGGTAGATATACGTCATAATTTTTAGGGAAAGCATGAGATATAGGAGGTAAAATCAGAGGCTTGTATCAATCTGGAATTTTACAAGGTATAGGGGTATGTACAGAAGGTATAGAATCAGTCATGGTCTCTTGAGGCTCATCATTTTCAAGACGATCATCACAAGATTCAGAAAAAGGGTCTTGATCAAGCTTAAAGGCATGCAAATTTTTGGTATTTACAATCTTCAAAGGGAAAGAATCAAATGCAGGCCCAGGATATTTTCTCAAATACAATATACTTTGCAAAGCCTTCTTGACATTCTCGAGAAAAGAGAAGAAATAATTTATGACACAGAACAAAATGTCTTGGATGAAATTCCAACTTGAATACCTGATCTTTCCATATCATCCTTTCATGTTTCTGCTGGTCAGGTTCATCCTCCAATGGAGTCCTTGGATCTGATCTCGAAACTAATTTAGAATCCCCAGGTGAATGATTTCAACCTTCCGATGTCTGATCGTTGTCCACCATCAACAATCAGATCTGAACTTTAGTAGATCTTACTAAGGAAACCAGATGTTTAGTTCATAAACTAGACTGGAGATTGACTAAAGTAGCATTCATCTACTATGCACTTGCAGAGCAAGAGCAATTCGAAGGCTACCTGGCTAACTTCAGGCCCCATCTGTAGTTTATAAAGCAAACAACAAACTTTCTGTGTCCCTAGTATGGTCGCCACTATGTTATGGCCTAAATCTACCTCATGCTAAGAAAGGCAGAATCTAGGGTAACATGAAACCACACTTAACCTGGTAGTTAGCCCTACCAGATCAGGAGAGGGCTCTCTCCTTGTCAATATCAGCAAAAAATGATCAGTGAGGCTTGAGATGACTTGAATGAAAACTAATTTTAGGCTAGGTATGTATGCAAAAGAGTCTTGACTGAATTTAATGATATTTTGTTGGCTCAAGAGGAAAGGCAAATTTGGGTCTAGGGAATGAGGCTCAGTTTTGCAGAGATATGAATGGGGCAAGGTAGGCAATTGATTTGACACTTCAATTTGAAAGAAATGGAGAGTTGAGACAGGTGAGGAGTTGAAGAGGGCAAGAAAACTTTAGGGATCCTCTTCAAATAGCTGAAAACATAGAAAATTAAACAAACCCTAGGTAAAGCATTGCAAATTTTAATGAATTCTACCTTTATCCTTGTTTTTTTAAGTTAAGAAGAAATAAGAGAGAAAATGGTATACATAAAACACCAGTAGACTTACATTTACAGAGAGAAGCACACTATCAAAGAAAAATGCCACATGAATCCCATAGAGTGCTGCAAACCCTGGTCTATTCCTTTGCCAAACTGCAGAGATGAATGTACAATGATGCTCAAAGCATTCCCAAAAGTCCAACCTATGCTAATGACTAAAAAATCACAAGATATAGACAAAAAATAACTCATCCCAGCCTCTATGGGTCGAGCTCATAAGTTTAGGATCTGTTCCAACAAAATCTAAACTGAGAACTAGAAAGTAGGAAGTGGAACAGCTTGCCTCTAAAAACGAGGAAACTGATTCATTCAGTTGCAAATTAACTTTTGATGGATGAATTTACCTCTATGAGTGAAAATTTATCAAAATTACATCAAAATTCATCATGTTATATTTAATTACATCATGATTTTGAAAACTAGAAGGAAAAAGTCAAACTGTAAAAAAAACTAGGCGAAAAACAAAGTTTTTGACCAAAAATGAGTAAAATCCTCCAATGCGCCGCGCCTAATTTCCCTATGCGTCGCCCCTGTTTGAAGCTGATTTTGGAGGCCTCCTGGTGTCCAAATTTGCTCCAAGTGGGCTTGTTGGAAATTTATGCCTGTCTACTTTCCAACACAAGTGGAATTTATGAATTTGGCCTTCATCTGCCCCTCCAAAACTGATTTCTCCCAACACTGCTTCCTGTGTGTCAAAAAAGGGGCAGAAAGGTCATTTTTGGGGTGTTTTTGACCTTTTTGGAAGCCCAAAACCTGTCAAAATTTCTTGGCCATTGGTAGGCATGCATATTTTTCCATCAAAAATCCAAAATTTCTGAGTTTTCATCAAAATGAGGTCTCCATCAAAAGCGAGCGCCAAGTGGCACGGCGCATAGAGCAGAAAAGTCTTTTTTTTAGGCAAAAAATGCAAAAAATGCAAAAAATGTCCCAAATTTTTTGAAATTTGGGTTGAGTGTTCTTCATCAAGTGTTGTGTTGGGCCAAGGAAGCCTCAGCCAAGGTCTGAAGTCTATCTTTCTCTTGTCGCCTCCTCGATGCCTTCTTCAACTTGGCTTTCAAAATCTTGATTCTTGCTTTGCACACCATATTTATTGACAAGTAGTGGTATTCCATGTTCCTCAACATGTTTTTCTCATTGTTGGCCTTATATAGCATCCTTTCCCAAGTGCAATTTTTCTCTCTCAAGCCAAGATTCTCGGTCACGTTCAATCTCTTGTTCATACCCATGATCACTATCTCTTTCCATTGTTTTCCTTTGGTTTTGAAAAATATGGTTGTACATGGATGGTTTTGTGGATAATAGTGAAAATATGGTAGAGGAATGAAATGGGTAGAGTGTATGGAAGAGAGTATAGAAATGTATGTGTGAACAGAGTTTAGGGATGTGAGTAGGCTTTAGGGAGTGTAGGGTTTGGGAAATTATATGTGGAGAAGGGGATTAAGGGGAAAATGTATGAGGGGAGTGGGATTAAGGGGATAGTAAAATGGGTTAATGAAACTAGAAAATAAGTGAGGGAGAAAAAAGGTGAGGGAATGATGGCCACAAATCAAATTTACAAACCCTAAGCAATCATGTCTTGAGCAACAATTGCAAGGAAGTAGGGTTTGAAATTTTTTACTAAATCATCATAAACATCTTAAGACACACTTTCATTGGAATTTGAAGAGTTTTTTGACTTGCTTTGGACTGGAGGAAACCAAGAAAATTGAGAATTTTAATGAATTTGTGGTGAAAATGGCTTGCAGCTCTATACGTCGCGCCATAAATCCAATGCACCGCACCTCTTACCCAATGCGTCGCGCCTTTTTGAAGGAGACTTTTGGAGACCTTCCTGGTGTCCAAATTGGGCGCAGGATAGCTCATTGGAAATCTTATCGATTCTACTTTCCAACCCAACTATAATGTTTCAATTTTGAGTTCATGTGACTTGTCAAAAATCAAATCTCCCAAGACTGGTCCAAATGTGCAAAATGAGGTTGCCTCAAGGCAGAGTGTTGTTGCAGTCAACTTTTGAAGGTCTTCCTCAACTAAAAATTGAGCTCATTGGAAATATATTTGTGTCTAGTTATCATTTGGCTCATCAAGCAAGTCATTTGGCCAACCGAGCTAGGAGAAAGCTTGATTTTCCCAAGGTCACTTCAGAGGTGCATCAATTCTCCTGAGGCAACTGTATTTTTGACATTTCTCTAAAACCATGACACCTGTGTAAAAATTGAAGGAGTTTTTTCTTCCTTGGCATATTGTGGACAAAAAAATCTCTCAGTTTTCCCAAATTCATCTTTTATTGCTCAGAAACATCATTGGAGTAAAACCTATTCCGATGTGTGGAACAAGGGATTTGTCGAAATGAAGTGAAATGAAGGGGATAAGGGGCTTCTAAATTCTTGAGAAAATTTTGGGAAGTAGGGAGGGATGTTAGGAAGCAGGGGAAAGTGGAATTTGAAATATTGAGTGAGGAGAAGGGGTCCAAAAGGGCAAAACACAAGCCTAGCCTAGAAAATTGTCAAGTTGTAGCAAGAAACTAGGGTTTGTGCGAAAATGAGGAATTTGAGGGATATCAGTGATGGGAAGTGTTTAATAAGGTACATTAAGGATAGGGGAAGGTGTATGAACATCAGGATACAAGTTTTGCTGATGATTTGACCATCCAAGAGAAATTACCTCCAAAACCCTAGGAGAGGGAAATGAACCTTACCTAGGCACAACTGAAGCATGAACAAGGTGTAAAATGACCCAATGGAACTTGACATGATGATGAAAACCCTCTGAATGATGGTACACTCAGCTGAATGGTGACATGGACCAACATTTGGACAACTTTGAAAGGAGTGAAAACAAACCCTAGACCTAATACCTAGTGACCAAATTTTTCTTGAAGACTCACTGAAATGACAAAATTTGACCTTGACACCTTAAAATCACTTTGTAAGAGCATGTTTGATCACTGGAGGAAGGCTGCAAAGACTGAAACTAATAGGTGGGAAGATGTAAATCATGTTAGAGGCATCAGGACATGGGATTTGAGTTGGCATCAATTCAAGAGACTTTTTAGAAAGAAGTATTTTTAAAAAATATAATATGACAGTAAGGCTAATGAGTTCTATGAATTGAAGATGGGATCTATGACAGACGAAGAGTATATGACTAAGTTTCTGGAATTTTTGAGGTATGTGTTGTATCTTAATGACAAGAATATGAAGGTTAAAAGATTCATCGGTGTACTACCATTAACATTCAAGGATCAAATTGAGTATGATGAGCCTCGATCACTAGAGGAAGTAATTGGGAAGTAGAAGCACTATTATGAGTAATCAAAGTTCAAGACTGAGCCTAAGTGTGATTGGAAAGGAAATGGAAACTCAAAAGGAAAACAACCTTTGAAGTGGGAAATCCCTCAGGAAGCAGGTGGGAAAGAGAATGTGGCTCCTTACAATAATTTTAGTACAATAAAGAAGGTATATGGATTTTATCCTGGAGAGAAGTAGAATAAGGGTAGTGGCAGAGAACCATTTTAGTGTTGTATTTGTGGCAAGGATCATCACAAGAAGGATTTTCCATTGTATCAGGGTGGTAGAACTCATATCTATAGTGCTTAGGAGGCACAGACAGTTGGGGATGTTGGATAAGGTATTCCTCAGATCTATGAAGCATTTGATAACAAGGAGGCAGACCACCATGCATCCATTATTGACATGGAAGGTAAGCTCTATGATTGAATTTTTTCCATTTTGATTGATCATGGATCTAATTATATTGATGTCAATCCTAACCTGGTGGATAAGTGTGGCTTGAGTAAATAAGTGCATGCAGATCCTTAGTTGGTGCAGTTGGCTATAGTCACTATGAAAAAATTTCATCATTGGGTGAAAGCTTATGCATTTCAGCTGAATGGCATGCTTACATTAGCACTTATAAATTTTCTTCCTTTGGGTTCATACAATATACTTTTGGGTATGGATTGGTTGTACCTTCATAGGACTAAGGTACACTTCTATGATAAGGCTATTGAGTGCTTGAATGATGATAAAGAGAAGAGAATATTGTAGGGTAAGAAGAAGCCTACATGAGTGAGAATGGTTACAACTGTGTGGGAAAATCTTAGTTGCAGGAAAGGGTGTGTATTGTTTGAAGTTCATATTCTAGTGAAAAATGGAATTAGGATGTTAAGGATGTTGAATTTTTGAAGATCTATCTAGTTTTGCAACAATTTCAAGATGTATTTCTCACAGATATTTTAGAGTTACCGCCTCATAGGTAAGTGGAATTCTCTATTGAGTCGGTACCAGGAGCAACACCGACATCTAAGGAAAGGTAAATAATGAGAACTCCAGAGTTAATGGAACTAAAGTTGTGTCTTGAGGAAACTCTTGATAATGGATGCATTAGGCCAAGTGTTTCACCATAGGGTGCACTAGTATTGTTTTTCAAGAAGAAGGATGGTACACTAAAGTTATGTATTGATTACAAGCAGTTGAAAAAGGTGACGATCAATAAAAATTACCCTTTGTCATCGATTGATGAATTGTTTGATTAGTTGAAGGGATATCAAGTATTGAATTGAGATCAGGATATCATCGGGTACGCATCAAAGAAGAGGACATCTACAAAACCACATTTGGTAACATGTATGGGAATTATGAGTTTGTATTAGTTCCTTTTGGTCTTACTAATGCTCCAGCTACTTTCATGTGTTTGATGAATAGTGTGTTGCATCCTTATCTATACAAGTTTGTGATAGTATTAATTGAGACATATTGATATATTCTAAGAATGAGGAAGAGCATGCTTAACACCTAGCAGTAGTGTCAAGATTGCTAAGAGAGCATCAGTTGTATGCCAAGCTTAGTAAGTGCAATTTCTTTTAGACATAAGTTCATTACTTGGGACATGTTGTTTCCAAGGAAGGTATAGTAGTGGACCCAGAAAATATCAGAGCTATCATGGAGTGGAAAGTTACTAGGAATGTGGATGATGCTAGATCATTCATGGGAATAGCCAGTTATTATAGGAGGTTCATCAAGAACTTCTCACGGATTTCCTATCTTATTATATATTTGCAGGGAAAAGGGAAGAATTTTGAATGGAGCAATTATGTAGCTAGATTTGAGAATTTGAATCATTTTATTACAAATGCTCTGGTCTTGAATATTCCAGATCTAGACAAAGAGTTCATGGTATGTAAAAATTCTTGCAAGAAGGGACTTGGTGGAGTCCTGATGCAGGAAGCACAGGTAGTGTGTTATGAGTCAAGGAAGTTGAACGAGCATGATCATAAATATGTGACTCATGATCTTGAGTTGGAAGATACCATTCATGCATTGAATATTTGGAGACATTATCTTCTTGGCAGTAGGTTCATCTTGATGAGTGATCACAGTGGGATGAGGTACTTATTTGATCAACCTAATCTAAATGTTAGGAAATCTATATGGATGACTACTCTCAGTGAGTTCGACTTCAAGATGAGGTACAACAAGGTAAAGGATAACACGTTCGCAGATTCTCTTAGTAGGAGATTGCTGGTGAATCACATTGCAGCTATGATTTCCTATGGGATATATTATAGGAGTGAATATTGCAGGCAGGAGAACATGATGACAGGTACTAGTAGTTGAGGCATAGGTTACAACAACATGGTGAAGGTGATAGGGATTAAGAGTATCATCTCATGGTAGATGGGTTGGTTAGATTCAAGAACAAGATTTATGTAGTATATGAAATTGAGCTCAAGAAGATTATATTGAGGGAGTTTCATGTCAAGATGTATTTAATTCACCCGGGATATGAGAAGATTTTACAATAGTAAAGAAATTATACCATTGGAAGAACTTGAATAAATATTTGGTTGAGTTTATTACGAGATGTTTGGACTGTCACCAGGTAAAAGCAGAGTGTAATAATCCAGGTGGTTTATTACAATCGATTCTAATTCCAGAGTGGAAATGGGAGGTCATTTCCATGGAATTTATTACAGGTTTTCCGAGGACATCAAAGAAACATGATTCATCATGGTTGTGGTTTTTGGTTAAGTAAATTAGCTCACTTCGTTGCAGTTAAGTATATGAACTCAGCGAGTGAGGGAGCTCAGATTTTCAACAAGGAGATAGTGAGATTACATGGTGTTCCTAAGAAGATCATATCAGACAAATATATTGAGTTCAATTATAGGTTTTGGAAGGATTTGTTTGAAGTTTCGAGGAAAATTTGGCCTTCAATACAACCTATCATCTGCTAACAGATGGACATACAGAGAGGGTCAACAATATTCTTGAGGACATGTTGAGGATTTATGCCATGCATCAACAGTGTAAGTGGTAAGTGTATTTTCCACTAGTGGAATTTTCATATAATAATGGGTGTTGAGAATCCTTAAAGATGTGTCTATTTGAAGCACTTTATGGGTAGAGTTGTAATAGTCCTATCAGCTGGAGTGATCTTGTGAACAAGGTGTTGATTGGATCATATATGTTAGCAAAGATGGAATAGAAAATGCAGGTTATCAAAAGAAATCTAAAGGCACCATAGGATAGCCATAAGAGTTATGTATATTAGCATAATCTATATAAGGAGCTTTCGGTTGGGTGTGTACTTTCACATCTAGCCCAAGAGGAGCTCCTTGAGGATTTTATCATGTGTCAAGTTTTCACCTCAGTATTGCGGGCCTTTCAAGATCATTGAGAAGATTGGACCAGTGGCCTATAGAATTGCATTGCCTCCAACAATGAAAGTCCTTGATTTTTTCCATGTTTCATTGCTTAAGAAGTATGTCTAGGATGTTTATTATGTGATTGATTGGTCTGTATTACAGGTGGATCCATAGTGATAATTCTATCTAGATACTCAATGCATATTGAAGCGGAAAAATCTCATGCTCTAGAACCAAGAAATCGAGCAAGTTAAAGTGCATTGGAAGCACTTTTGGCCCGATGAAGCTAAATGGGAGACAACAGATCATATGCGAGCTATGTATCCTTCATTATTTGCTGGGTCAAGAAAATGAGTCTTAGTATCTGTATGCATATATGTGTATGGTTGTAGGTACCACAATGATCTATGTTATAAAGCTTCAATAAGTCGTATGATTGTCATATTTGTCATGTTGGTCATGGTTTGCAGTAGTTGTTAATTGTAAATACTACATCGAGCTATGTTGTAAATTTCAACAGGGAGTATGTTTTGTTTTCAACAGTTTTGTTGGTCATAATTGTCATAGAACATTGAGGACGATGTTCCCCTAAGGGGGAGGGGTTTGTAATAGCATCGGGTTAAAATTTCATGTAATAAAGGTTAGTAATGGAATAATAAGACCAAGGTCATGGAACACATACTCCAATTTCAATGTTGGTCAAAGCACTATAGTGGGAATCACTTTCGGGCTATTAATGTCTAAGGAAATTGGATAAGGAATTGAAAAGGGAAAATCAGAAATAATTGGAATTTTAGTTATGAAAATAAAGGAAAATAGGAGAAAAGTAAGGTTAAGAGACACATATTTGAATGAGAGCAAAATTAGAAGGAAAACTAAGGAAAATGAAGAAAATAGATGCTTCAAGGATAAAAAGGATTTTGAGGATCAGTTCACAGCTTTTTATCAGTTTGGCTTTGGAATTAGTTTCAGAGAGAAAGAGATAGCACCAAGAGGAGAAAGCAAGAAAGAAAGTAAATGGAGGTAAAGGCCAAGCAAGGAAAGAAAGGAGAAGGTTGGATCAACAAATTCAATAGGAAGATTTTTCAGGTGACAGGTTGCATCTGTGATTTCCTAGTTGATGTGTGAATGCATGGTATATGCATTTGTTTATTTGGTTCATTTTTTGTCATTTGCATGGGTTTTTATAGGTTAGATAGTGGTTTCATCCTTTCTTTTCTATTTCTAGGATAGCCATGGTGTGATGGGATTCATTTATGATTGAGGTTTGGATTGTTGGAAGGTTTTGGATCTCGATAAGGTTGTCTCAGGAAAATTCCCAAGGGATGGGGGTGGATATGGTTTTCTCCGAGGATCCCTTGATAGGTAGGTGGAGAAGAGAAAACTACTCAAGGCATGGTGAAGGAGTTCTGAAGCATTCAATCTTGTTTTGGTTTTTTGATCTCTTGACTGGTTTTGACGAGATCGCGGTAGTTTGAGTGTGGAGGAGGTTTAACCTCTGGATTCCCTTAGTTTTTTATGTCTTGCTTTATCCCATGAGATCCCACACTCATGCTTGGAATAAGGCAAGGGGGTGATCGAATGAAAGATAGATTTGGTTAAGCACAATCTATGGTGGGGTGGTACGTGGAAGTCCTGACATGGTTGAATTTCACATAAGTTAATAAGACCTATTGTTCTATTGTAATTTATGGGAATTTATACTTGTTATTATTTCACTTTGATGGTTGTTATTTCATGGTTAATATTATGATTATATGCTGGTTATAAGCATGGTTCTATAACATGTTATATTTATGGCTCTTGTTATGCTTTCATTAATTGATGAATGGTTGATGACTGCATGGGCTACCAAGTTTTGTTGTATCTACTTGAGAGGGAATTAGACCTTCTCAGTGTTTGACAGCTAAAGAACATAGACTTACATGTAGGTATGTATTAATGACCTATAGATTACATTTTTACCATGTGTTTGACGAAATTCCTAGTATGTTGTGGTTAGTCTAGGTCAAGTTTCTACTTCAAGTTTGTATGTTTAGCCTTGTCATTATGTCATTTGTTATCAACCTATTTTTCTCCCTAGGGTTAGTGCCTTTGAGACATCATGTTGATTGACCTTTCTTTAGGCCTTAGACATTGTTTTTTCCAATCTTGACACCCATTCGCATGGATGATGGCTTATCAGAGTGACTGTAACCTTTCAGTCATTGGAAGCCTTCCTTATGAGATAAATTGTAGTATATTTCTCCCTATTCTGTGTCTGCGAGTGGGGAATATTTTTAGAGTCATGTGGTTCCTATGAGATTATTTTGATTCATCACCTGTTCAAGCTAGCTAGGACTTATCATTGAGAAGCTTCAATAACTTTGCATCGTCCTAAGTGTCTAAATTCATCCTCTTAGGGTCTCTCTTCATCCTATTTATATTGGACCACTTGAGAGGGTGAGTCTAGCTATAGTCTTTGAGATGTATATTTTATGCTTTAACATCAGATTTTTGTTGAGAGAGACAAAGTTTGTGAGGCTTATGTTGTTAGAGCCTTTCTTTGTCATGGATATTTTCTTATTATAGTGGGGATACTTTGCTGGATTTTGGAGAGGTGACTTGGAGTGAAGGTATATTTGTATCTATATTTTGGATTAGAAATCTATATTCATTCCCTGTATTTATATGTTTACCACAATTACATATATTGATTCTATGATGTTTTGAGTTGATGATCTTCCGAGGAAGATCACTTGTTGTCCTTCAGTGTTTTTGGTTGTGTGCAGGTGTTGAAATCGAGTGTGGACGAAGCATATCATTCGAGTGGAGCGCTAGGATTCTGCAACAAGCTCGAAACCCTTCACCAGCCTATGAGGAGGCCAGGTGCATGTTTTTTATTTATAACATCTATAATTTTTTGTATGTTGCATGTGTGAGCATTAGGTCAAGATTGATTTATCTATCCATTAGTTATTTTTCCTTTTTTTTTTCTGGTGATCCTTTTCGAACAGAGGATTATGGAGCAATAGATCCTTGCATGTAAAATTCATTACAAAAAAGTGGTTCTTTCAATGATAGAATTCTTTTATTTTATTAGCTTTACCCTAGGTATTTCTTGGTTTCTCTCCTATTTCAGTTTTATGAGCTTCCCCAAAATTTCTAACTCTTTGCGGATATTTTCATGGCTTAATTGTCTAAATATTCCTCATTTTTCTATGCTTGTGCGAGGGTTTTTCATAATTTTTGGTTTTTTCTTATGGTCGCATGCACAATGGGTCATCCATGTGACTAAAAATTTTTGGTCACTACCTTGCTATGACAATCCAACGGCTGGATGGTTTCTACAAGCCTTGTCCGTGTGACTGACCTTCTAGCCTTCAAATTCCAAAATTACCTTCTGAAAAAGTTTGTCTCTGCTTTGGATTTGTGTGGGCTTTCTATCTGTTGACTGGTTCTGGTCCATATATTTCTTTTGGTGTATGATTTCGTTGGATTTTATTAGTTTTGTTAAGAGAGGATTTTGACTTGTTTTAGGTATTTATCCTCTCTTTTTTTTCCGATCTATTGGAGATCCAATGTATCTATGATTTTTTTGCTGCTAAGTGTTAATATTTGCTTAATATGATGTCATTTATGGTTGGTTTATTTGGGGCCTTCCATAGCTTTTATCTTTCATGGTTCTCTTGAATATATTTTGGTGCTTGGGTTGAGGTTTGTGTTCTTGTCTCTAGATATCATTTTATGATCTATTTGGCTGCTTTCAGTGACTATTTAGATCTTTTTTATAGCCTAATTTTGGATCATTTTTGGACTTTGTGTCGTTTTGTCACTTGTTTCTCAGTGATCTCTTTCTTCTCTTGTTTTTCTTGTCACAACTAGTGGTGTTGTGATTGGTTATGCAGTTGGCATATAGAAAATTTTATTTGTGTGTGTTTACATTACTTCTTATCACCCTCGTTTAATCTTGTTTAGGATTTCCTAACTCTAGGGTCTAGTTTTGACCTTTATAGAACATTGGCCTTTTTTGAGCCAATGTGCTAGTAATAACCTTAGCTTGTTGAGATTGCCTTCCTTTTGCACTTTTTTATTTCCTTTTTATCGCTTGAGTGTGTTTTATTATTTGGATTTTTTTCCTAGATTTCACACTTTTGAAGTGCTTGGAGTTCTAGCTTAGGGACTTTTCTTTGGCCTCTTTTCAGTTACTTTATCTTTGGTTTGTTTTTGGGTCAAAATATTTATAAATTTTGGGTTTTTTCATTTAAGAATTTAGTGATAGGTGCATTATCATAGGCATTGGTGTGTAGTGAAAATATCTTACCCTCTTGTAGTTAGAATTCATTGAAGTGAAAAGGAAAATTTTCATATAGTTGTATCAGGTTTACTAACAAGAGTCATTCACACCAGCAAAGTTTCATGTTGCATCCCAATTGTGTAAACAATAGCCACTTAAAATTAAAGAGATAATAAACGCAACTAGACTCGCCTTTTTATTTTGCTGGTAGTACACCAACAATAGCTTAGGCTATGTTCTTGGAGATAGGTGTGTGAGTTAACTGCTTCAAGACTACGAAATAAACTTAGAAGCTTGTGGAAGGGAGATAAACTCCACTTGCAAGAGTGTGGTATGGGAATCCCTTCTAACACGAGGTTCAATCATGAGGTCACAATTGTGCTGAATGAGGTGACATACCCCATTGCGCGTAGTTTTGTGCGGCATGGATTGCTGGATTTGCACATATTACAAATGGTTTTATTGGCATTTTGTTGCAGCACTTGGGGGCAAATTGGGAGCACACTCTCAAGGGGGTTTCGGTCTTAGCTCTCTAGCCTAAGTGTCATGAACTTTCATGTGAATATGGCTTACAACTACCCCCCAGGATGTGTTATTATTGGTGGTAACCTTAGTGGCCTATCTTTTTAGAGCTCATACATAGGTGCAAGGTCTGGATCGTCTTCTTTGTACGTGGGAAGGATATTATTCATACTCTCTTAGTCCTCTCGGGGGGTTCCCCACAGCTAATAAGTGCACTTGGACCAAGTTCACAACTAAAAGGGTTGGTAAGTAGGTCACTAGTGTAATTGTCCCACTGCCAGCTTCTTTCTGTTTGGTTTTCTTGTGTGACTACCTCGTATGACATTTATAGTGTGTGTTGTTTGGTTTGAGTTAGTAGTATTGGCCTTAGAGTGTTTGAAATAACATAATTGGGTTAATTTATAATTTTTCACCATGGATAAATATAGTCATCACCAGTCACATTGTATTCATGGTTTTCCTCCTTAATGAGGTGGACTTGTCACTCCTGCATGAAGAGTGTCTGTCGATGTTAAATACTTAGATCAACACATAGTTTTGGAATCTATACTCTGTCTCTCTCGTAGTGATATGATTTCTGTTGAAAATTTGGCAAACAATTATGTTACTCTTTCCAATCCACCTTTGATCAATCCACTAGGACGTGAGTTGTTATTCCCGAACCCTGACGGTGCCACACCTACTTATACCATTTTACTGTTGTCAATTTTCTATCCTATGGTGGAGTCTGAGACATATTTACCTTCTACATCAGCAGTGTCGACTTCCATGTCATCCCTGCCACCTCTCAGTGTGGCCATTCCTACTCCTCCTCTGTCCGCACCTCTCACGTCTTCATGGGGAATCCTACTAGTTTCTTCTATGACTACCACAATTTTCCCTAGTGTTTCCATGCCCAACTCTTATGTGTCGGCTATAGGTGTTAAACCTAGTCAACCTATAACATCGGGAGTCTATAACCATTAGTTCGCTCAGCCTACAATTCTTGTTCCTTCATGAGGTGTGGTCACTTCAGGACTTTTTTTGGGGGGATCATCAGTTGTTCCTAGCGAAATTGGTGGAAACATTGCTTCTAGCATGTCGCAGAACTAGTATAGTTTATTGTTTGGAGGGGCGTCACCTACCAATACTTTTCCTGGAGGAGCTGGTTTACCTAGGGGAAACCCTGTTGCTAGTGTCATCACTAAAAAAGGTTATTCTCCTTATGTCAGTGCTACTGCACAGGCTGATCCATATTTTCCTCCTAAGTACAACCCTGTGAGAAATCATTCTCTTGGGGGTCCTTTTCTCTCTGGGGCCACATTCCCTTGGGGGGAGGATCCTTTCACCATTCATCTTGGCCCACATCCTTCATATGCCAGGGTGAATGCATACCTTAACCAACAAACCACACATCATAATCCTTATATGGGGGGGTCACAAGGTTGGTCAGGGGCTTCCCTTGCCTATGATCCATTCATTCAACTTCATAATCCATATCTATATTTCTTTATTTACTGGATTTGGCTAAGTTTACCAACAACCCCATTCACCATGACCCCTAGTGGCTACCTATGCCCACCAAATTTCCTTCCAATATTCCCAATTTTGAAGGAAAGCTTGGAGGGAATCCGTCCACTCATATCACCTCATATCACCTATGGTGTTCATCCAACTCTTTAGTGGATAATTCAATGAAGCTTCACTTGTTCCAACGTACTTTACTTGGGGATGCTTCCAAATGGTACATTGAAATAGATAAATCATCCTACGATGACTTTTCCTCTTCAACTCAAACCTTTTTGACACACTTTCAATTTCCCACGAGGTACGATATCGACTTCAATCTCTTATCCAACCTTAAACAAGATGATGCCACATTGATTTATTATCATATCCATGAGTGGCGTCGTCGCAAAAGGTTGGTCACAATCAAGCTTCTTGATGATATATTTCATAAATGGTTCGTTTGATTTTTACGACCTCAAATTTCCAAAGACAGGTTTGTATTTATATAGGTCACTCAAAAGAAATTCATTTTAGCTTCCCAGCAACTGGATTTGATTTACTCATAGTCGGGTATTCTTTATGAAGCATTTCCTAATACTTTTAGGCCTTCCATTGACCCACCCAAACCTGCTCCTAGCCCACACTCTGATGGTGTGATTGGTTCTATTTTTTATTACATGGGCCAACTTATTGCTCAACTTGGGAAATTGATTGTTACATCACAAGCCCCAACAAGTTTGTCTAGCTCTACTAAATCAAATTCTTCTGAGTAGTCCACCGACATTCTTACGATGAATTACACAACACCTAACAACAATAAAATCCTCAGAATCAAGAAGGGAGCACCAATGAGTGTTTACAAAATATTAATTCTCCATGTAAAATTTGTCAAGGTGAACATCTTACTCACAAATTCCCTAATATGGATGAAGTTAATAGGCTCCTTATACCACCATAATATACCCAACAACCTACTATTTTAACTCATCCATTTTTTGCAGAACCTCAACAACAAATGGTTTCACAACCTCCTCCACCTCTGCAAGGGGGGAACGAGGGGCCATTTTTCTACTCCACTAATATTTTTTCCATATTTATGTGTAAATAAGATGTTAATGTGACCACACGAACCAAGTCGTATGATGTTCCTGAGTCGAATTCTTCTCCTAAGGACTTACCCACTCCACCCACTTCTACTAGACCTCTCATGTTAGATAAGCCTATGGAACCTGTTTATCACCCTCCCAAGGGTGTTTTTCATAAGATAGAATACAACCCTTCTTCCTGGTCCATTCAGTCTTATAGTATTGTTGAAGATCTTTATCAGGATCTTTGTGCCATGTCTGCCCTAGATATTTTGCAAATCTTTCCTTAGCAACACAAGGCCTTCTTGTCCGTGATTGGTGGAGTAAATCCTTCTTACTCAAACCTAATCACTTTCAATGTTGACAAGGTTGCCTTTCGAATTTCCCACCAAATATCCTTTGAGATTACCATGTCTATCTTCCATAAGAATATTCATCGCACTTTTGTGGATGAAGGTTATTATACTTGCATCATGTCAGCATCATGTTGGAAGGGTATTGTCTCTCCCATGCTCGCTAAGTCCAATGCCACTCTCCAAGCCTTTGATGGGCATAAGTTTGTGCCTAAGGGGGATATTCCCAAGTTTGCCATTGAGTTAGGTGTTAGAATGAAATATTTTGGAAGGTGTACCAAAAATACCTCATTTAATTCATGAGTGACTAGTGACCCTAACAACAAGTTTGGTTGTTCATACTTCAGATCTGCAACAAATATGTGAGAAAACTTTCACAAACAATGGATGTATGAAAATATATATATATATATATATATATATATATATATATATATATATATATATATATATATATATATATATATAAACCGATGTAAAACCCATCCCGAGAATATCTGAGAGAGAAATAATTATATTCATTGCTATCTTGAGAAGGATACGGCCCCCTCCAGCCCCTCAATGGGATGGATCCTTTGATGTCCTTGTCACTTCAAAATTTAGATCTTCCTCTCTCTTAATTGTGTGATACCCAGAAAATGTAGAACTAAAAAATGGGAGCTCAAATGGTATGTGATGATAATGATAATGGTGAGAAATGGATGAAAACCCCTCTTATTTATAGAAAATTATTGGGTTGATCTTGAAAATGGAGAATAATAAAATATTATTGGCTAAAATCTAGATCTCACCGCTTGGACTACTTTATTATATTTTTGGAGAGGGAAAAGATACTTAAAATGGTTGAATATCTTTATTTAGAAATAATTAACAAACAAATGATTTATTAATTATTTCGTGAATAATAAGAAAGGTGTGAAAATTAAATAACTATTAAATAATGATTTAATATTCATTTTAAATATGGAAATAAGGAATAATAAACAAATAATGATTTATTTAATTATTCATAGGTGATTTAGTCAAATGTGACAAGGAATATTTATTAAATAATTATTTAATAACTATTCCCATAGAAAATTGAATAAATAATGATCTATTTAATTATTCTCATGGGTTTTAATCAGAAATAAGTTAATAAAAGTGGTTTATAAAATTAATTCTTATATAAAATTGAATTCACATAGTGTATTTCAATCCACCTAGGTAGAAATGGCTAAGTGATCTTTTTTTGTGATAACACATTTACCGCCGACGTATGAGCGTTAGTAGCAAATCGTATGACTGAAATTTGTTTTAACTTACACTTCTAGAAGACACCAAAGGGAGTTAGAGAGAGAGAGAGAGAGAGAGAGAGAGAGAGAGAGAGAGAGAGAGAGAGAGAGAGAGAGATGACTGAAACGATGCGAGGAAGGACAAAAATGGAGGGGGCAAGACCTACTAAAATGATATAAGTCTCCTTTTATGTGTGAGTACATGATATTAAATTAATTAGGGGAGGCATATCCATACCCTATGAGATAACTGAGTACAAATAATAATGACGAGCCCAACAATGTGGGATTGAGATACAAAGTACATAATACATGATCTAATGGCATCAATGTGCCAGGATATAATACAATGAATCCCATATACATAATGTGCCTAGAAAAACATAGGTCGGAACTGAATACAATAAGATATGAGTACATGAGACCTAGTTCCCCTCCAGCTGACATGTAGAGAGGGGGACCACAATTGAAGAATCCATGTTGAACATGAAAGGGCTCTGAATCTCTAAATGAAACATGCATGTTATGGGAGCCGCAAGTGGCTGGAACTGAACCCATAAAATCTGCTAAACTGCATCTAAGGCTGAAGCATAATCGAAGGTCATATAGGCATGTGATGGGGTACCTGAAGGGCCACCCCATCATGAGGTCTGAAACATCTCACACACACCTAGGAATCACTAGTACAATCTGCTAGATCACTGCACCATCAAGTGTATGATTCTCAATCATGTGATAATGAGTTGGGGTTGAGCACGTGAGAAACAACCAAGTCAAAGGGAAATGATGATTCATTTTTCTTGATCCGAGGTACTGAACAACGATGAAATATAGAACCAAGGTACACCGCCCTCTAGACCGTTCTTCTAGAATGAATGTGTTGAAGTTGACAGAAGAGGGTCTGCTAGAGCTGAGGCAATAAGGAATCCTCAACTAAGTCAAGTGGGATCATAGTAGAGTGACTGATGGAATGACATCAGGGATAATAATGGAGGTATATGAACTAAGAGGCGAACTGATGATTTCCCTTGTCAGATCATAAAATGCATGGTGGACCTAGCAGCGAATGACTCGACTCCAGAGGGGATGGTCAAGTACTAACAAGGAAGCTTTTCGATGACGGATAGTATATCTAGAGGTCAATAATAGAAAAATGAGATGAATGCGACACAAAGATGCATGAAACACTGTAACAGGAAATAATGGGACTTAGAACAAACTTCATAAATTCTTGGATGACTCATCTCAGATGCTCTGAACAAGGGTGACTCGATGATATTGCCACATAGGATAGGCCTAGCGAGAACATAAAAACATGAGTAAATAAGGGTTACCCATGATGAAAATTGACACAAGAGACAAGAAGTTCCAAGGAAAAGTGGTAACAAAGGACATGTGACTCTTATGAAGAGATTCAGTTTGAATTGGCGGCAAAGTGATACTTCATGGAAAAAATGGCTTCTGGGTGAAGTGTCAAATTACCAAAAGCAAAGGAAAACCCAATATATCACTTGGTGAGAGATTTCCAATTGTGTTGATTATTCGTCAAACTGATCTAAGGTTTGCTTGAAATGGGCTATGGAAAAACGAAGTTTTTTCCTATAAAAGGGAAATTTCCTCAAAATCCAATTCATTTCCTAAGTGAGTTGTGGAGAATTTGGAGAGGAGGATAAGGCCTTAAATCTTGCAGAGATTGTAGTAGATAAACCGACCGTCAAAATGAGGATCTGTAAAGTGGAGGTAGGTGGCCTAACCTTACTCATCATTTTTTAGTGGCTTATATTTTCAGATTAGGGCCTCAGCTAGCTCTAGGAGACCCTTCCCTTCCTCACCATCGTAAAACACTTCCTGGGGCCTTTTATGCACTTTGGAACATTGAAAATGGGATGAAAAGGGTGTTCAACATTTTTTTGAGGTGAAAAACAATGTTTTGGAGAAACATGAAAAGAAATGTGGGGGGCGTGTGTGAAGCTGAAGCAGAAGGGATAGTAGGGTAGATACATCCAGTGCTGCCTCGTGGGAGGTAGAGAGGTGATTTTGTTGATCGTGATTTCTTTCTGGTTGTTCATGCAAAGGGCATGACTATTCATATTAATTACATAGATATTTTGGCGACATGAGCTAAAAATGCAGTAGTGGTACAGATTGTTAGTATGAATCTTTTGTCGAAGTGTACGAAAAAATACCACTTTAGCTACACATAACTTATAGCCCTAACATCAAATGTGGCTGCCAATATCTTCAGATCTGCAGTTAGTTGATCAAGACAAGTGCTGCAAAAAACCAGATCTATGCATAGAGAGACATTAAGCAGTAAAAATAAGTTTTTGCTCCATACATCCAATAGAAAAGACAAGAACAATATTTTTTGAAAGAATTTTTGTATTAAGGGCACCTGGGAGGAAAACAAGAAGGTGTTTCCAATTCTCCTCAATGGGATGGGTTCTTGGAAGTCCTCAGCACTTCATATCTAGTATTTCTCTCTCTTGTTGGTGTAGAAAACCCAGACAAAGATAGAACTCAAAGGGAGCTCACACAGCAAATAATGGAAAATTTGACAATGATAATGGCTCAAAGTCAGACCAAGAGTATAGATCCAGAGTGATCTAATAGGTAACAAAAGGTGAAGAATGGTAGGAGAAACCCTCCTATTTATAACAAAATATTGGGTCATTCTAGATCTTGGTGCATGATTAAAATAACATTAACCAAATCTAGATCCACCTTTTATGGAATATTTTATTATATTTGTTGGAGGGAAAAAGTATTTGACTTGGGTCAAATCCCTTTATTCGTGAATAATAAATAAATAAATGATTTATTTATCATTTTAAGGAAGTGGTTGAAGGATAATCAAATAAATAATGATTTATTTAATTATTTATGGGTGATTTAGTCATATTTAATAAGGAATATTATTTAAATAAGATTTAAATAATTATTCCTAGAAAATAATAAGATAAATAAAGATTTATCTAATTAATTTCTTTGTTTTGGGTTAAACATGACCAGAAATAATAATTAAATTATTGTTTAATTAATTATTCCTTGAGGAAAATCAAACAAATATAGGTTTGTTTAATATTTCCTTTTGGGGTTTCCTGTTTAGACCATAAACAACCTAATAAATGTGTTTTATTAAGTCATTTTACATAGTGAAAGCAATTTTACTTAGGGTAAAATTGGTCTTACATGGTGTACTTGGGTCCATCTAATGATAGTAGGTTAGATGACCAAAAAATGGTGTAACAGATTGCCCCCCAGCGTGCGAGTGTTAGGAGCAAATCGTATGACCGAAGTACGTTGTAAGAACGCAATCACCAGACATCAAAAGGGAAGTCAGAGAGAGAAATGTGAGGTAGACTAATGTGCTAAAGAACTAGACCCTGAGGAGACGAGACTTACAGGTGCAACAAGTCTCTTTTTATAAGAGGGTACCTGTGCTAAAGGCGGTGGGGGAGGCATACCTATGCCCGCCGAGACAAAGTAAAAAAGAATAGTGTGTCTAGTAAACAAGGGACCGAGCTATAAATTACAGCCGGCATAAACATGAGCCAGATAGAAATACAATGAGGGATCCCACATACATGCTGTGCCTGGGATAATAGCCAGGACTTATACAATAATATCTGAGTACATGAGATAAAAATACAACCCAAATGCCCCCTATGAGTGGGGAAGGGCTCACAAAATCTGACTGATATATGTAAATCAAAGAGGCGTTGCAAACGGCTAAGGCCGACATCATCAAATATATGGAGCTGCATCGAAGGCTGCAATGAAGAGGTCATCTGGGTATGTGGGGGGCTGCCTGCAGGGCCACCCCCTCATGAGGGCTGAGACATCTCACACACACCCGAGAATCACCAATAGCTGCTGCTGCATCACTGAACCATCAGGCATACGGATCTCGATCATGCTGAAAGGAGCTGGAGTGGAGAAACAATCAAGTCAAAGGGTAATGAGAGATCCCTTTTCCTGATCCGAGGCACCGAACAGGAGTGGAAGCTGGAACCAAGGTACACCGCCCTCTAGACCTGTCTTCTAGAATGAAGGAGCTGATGTCGACAGAAGGAGGTCCGCCATAGGTGAGGCAATGAGAGATCCTCAACTAAGGCACGAGAGAAAATAGTAGAGCGACGGATAGACTAATACCAATGATGATGATGGGATGGAGGGGACTGAGTAGCGAATGGACGACTTCCCTTGCTAGAGCATAAAGGGCATGAATGACATGGTAGCGACTGACACAATATCATAAGGGATAGGGGACAGTGGGGCTGAAGGCCATAATGTGCGACACGAGAGAGGGACCAAGCAATGAGGGATGGAGGACTATGGCGAGATACAAAGGGACTCGGGATAGACTCCATGAATGTGATGATGACTCAATGCGGATGCTCTAAACAAGGGCGACTCGATGGTGCTGCCACACAGTAAAGTTCCAATGGGGGACCATAAAAACATGAGTACAAGAGGGTAACTCACGACAAACATCAACACGAGCATGGATAAGTATGGAGGCCAAATGGTGCCCCTAGTATGAGTGTTGCAAGTGAAGAAATTCGATTTTGAGGAGGGTTATGGTTGAGGGGCATAGGTGCCCCCAAGCATGTGTGGTCATGCCAAAATGTTTGTAGAAAAATGGGAATCTAAACACATGTTAATGATGTGGTGTTCCATTTGTTTTCGTTGTGGTTATGCAGTTTGAGAAAGGAAATGGAGGATTACCAATCTCTTTTAGTACTGCATATATGAAGCAAATGGACTTTAAGTTTCCGGTTTGGCATACCTGGTGTCACTATCCCAAAGAGATGATTTGGAGATAATGAACTGATGCTCTCCTAGAAAACCTGTAGGGTGGTCAACAACAATGTCAAAGAGACTGGGTTGCTAATGTAAGATGAGGGAACGATAAGGGGTATTGTCCCTAGAGTGATATGAAGTGATATGGGACTCTAGAGGTTCTTCTAAATGTGGAAGAATAATGGTACTAGAGTTGACACGAACAGATACATTAGGAGAGTTGTGGAGAATTTATTCTCTTGGTCTCTCAAATATGGGTGCCCCCTTACTCAAACATTGGGTATCAATGTAATGACCACAAGGTGTATGTGGTTCAAACGCATGGGTGCGATGTAAGGGGGAATAGATAAAGTCAGGGGAGGTGAGTCCTTCCATAATGTCGTCATCATGATAGAATATGGGGTGACTGGTGGAAGAAAGACCAACTGACGCGGCGAAGCTACCTGACTCAAAAATTCTTTCAAAAAATAAGGTTTTGCTCCATACATCCAATAGACAAGATAAGAACAATATTTTTTGAAAGAATTTTTGTATTAAGGGCACCTGGGAGGAAAACAAGAAGGTGTTTCCAATTATCCTCAATGGGATGGGTTCTTGGAAGTCCTCAACACTTCAGATCTGGTATTTCTCTCTCTTTTTGGTGTAGAAAACCTAGACAAAGATAGAACTCAAAGGGAGCTCACACAGCAAATAATGGAAAATATGACAATGATAATGGCTCAAAGTCAGACCAAGAGTATAGATCCAGAGTGATCTAATAGGCAACAAAAGGTGAAGAATGGTAGGGGAAACCCTCCTATTTATAACAAAATATTGGGTCATTCTAGATCTTGGTGCATGATTAAAATAACATTAACCAAATCTAGATCCACCTTTTATGGAATATTTTATTATATTTGTTGGAGGGAAAAGTATTTGACTTGGGTCAAATCCCTTTATTTGTGAATAATAAATAAATAAATGATTTATTTATCATTTTAAGGAAGTGGTTGAAAGATAATCAAATAAATAATGATTTATTTAATTATTTATGGGTGATTTAGTTATATTTAACAAGGAATATTATTTAAATAAGATTTAAACAATTATTCCTAGAAAATAATAAGATAAATAAGGATTTATCTAATTAATTTCTTTGTTTTGGGTTAAACATGACCAGGAATAATAATTAAATTATTGTTTAATTAATTATTCCTTGAGGAAAATAAAACAAATATAGGTTTGTTTAATATTTCCTTTTGGGGTTTCCTGTTTAGACCATAAACAACCTAATAAATGTGTTTTATTAAGTTATTTTACATAGTGAAAGAAATTTTACTTAGGGTAAAATTGGTCTTACATGGTGTACTTGGGTCCATCTAATGATAGTAGGTTAGATGACCAAAAAATGGTGTAAAACAGATCTTATGTAGTGATGTTATGCATCATATAATTGGAGGGTATATGATGTTAGTGGAGATTGTGTTGAGAGGGACATACTATGGGTGGGCCCAAATGATGTTGTCGTCATTGAAATGAAATTTGGCCTTATGTAGGAGAGGGACCAATGATAATTGTGCATTTGGGACAATTATATGCTCATTCTTCTTTGAAAATATCCCTACCATTCATCCACATGTACAGATCCGAGATGGGGGCCCACAAGAGCCCAGAATTCGAAGTTAGGGGCAACTACTGTGATGAGGTGGAGGAGGGGGAGTCGGACGAGTGTTCTGACCTGAGTTTTTGCACATTGGAACTATATTCCACTGTACATATATGACTATCTGTATAGTGGAATGACCTATCAGGGTGATTCTGAATTGCACCTACCGCCAAGACGAGCATGGCGTCTAGATGGTAAGTGAAAGTTATTATATTTTTTGGTTGCATTTAAATTTTTAGAAATTATTTATATATGATACTGATTTAAAAACTTGTGTGATCCAAATATATCACTGGTGAAATTGACAGGATATGTTCGTCGAGATGTAGCGCCTGGGGTTGGAGATCAGGGTGGATCGATGTCACAAAAAATACCAGACAGTGATGCTCTGCTAGAGGACATCTGTCTTAGATTCGACATGATATTGATTGGGGTGTCAGAGCATGGATGGCATGAGTTAGAAGATCAGTATACGGATGAGTAAATTGGTCTTCCCTTAGAGTGGCGAGGTATCACGTGGTGCATGGTGATGGTTGGTCAAGTAGTTCGATATCTACGAGCTGGTGGTATGGAGTCATTGGCTCGAGATCCTCTAGATGATAGTGAATAGGTGTTTGGTCAATTTAGTGTGTCCTAAATTTCTACATTAATTTATCAATCCGGGATTCGTAAGATGATGAAGTGTGGCGCACTATATGTGCAAGATAACCTATTTCTTGTCTTTTTGTCGTTTTTGGTTTTCTAATGTGAGATGGAAATTCTAAAATAAAAACAAGTATGGTTATGATTTTTCAAGGCAATGATATCCTTTATAATGATTTACCAACTTCAAACTTCAAAAGGAATTTGAAACATACAATGACAAAACTTGAAAGGAAATGAAAGTGTGCTGCTAGCCTAATAAATCAAACAATGAACTATTGAGCATGAAAACCAAACTATCCTTGCTGCTGTCTAAACACAAAAGAAACTATGCTTAAAGAAATCCAAGAATTGCAAAAAAGTAAATCTAAATCAAATTACATCAACTTATATTCTGATCCCTCACCATTAGTCCAGCTATGGCTTTCGGAGGTAACCATAAACAACTTGAGCAATCCGATATCTAATTTGCAGAAAAAGAAACTAATATCAAACTACACACTCATACTTCAATCCCTCACCATTAGTCCAGCTATGGTTTTCGGAGGTAACTGAAAATGACATGAGCAATTTAATATATCTAACTTGCAGAAAGTAAACTAATATCAAAATACACACTCATACTTCAATCCCTCACCATCAGTCCAGCTGTGGCTTTCGGAGGTAACTGAAAATGACATGAGCAATTTAATATATCTAACTTGCAGAAAGTTAACTAATATCAAACTACACACTCATACTTCAATCCCTCACCATCAGTCCAGCTGTGGCTTTCGGAGGTAACTGAAAATGACATGAGCAATTTAATATATCTAAATCTAACTCCTGAAACAAATGTGCAAGACTGAAATAAACAAAGCAGTGTTGGAATTAAACAAAAAGTAAATTAGCAGCAGAACAATATTGATTCCATGTCATTAGTCAAAAGATATGCAAATGCCCGGGCTTCCTATTTGAAATCTGAAACAAGAACACTGATCAGTTAACATAAAACATGAAAGATTATGGACAGAAGTAAGATGTAAAGCATGAAAGATTATAAACAAAGATGAAGCATAAATACCATGAAAGATGTAATGTATAAACACATGAATGACTTATGGCACAATGAGCTTAAAGAAATAAAACAAGAACTATACAATAATGCACAAAACCTCAGCATGTGCAGGGGCCCTCTGCACCAGCCTTGGCAACAGCCTTCAAATACGAATTACACTTGGAAACAGAGTCTTCTTATATATTAAAATGCAGTCATAACAGAGAGGTGATATTACGGCACAGTGGCAACATAATTACATTACAGAGCTATCTGGAGGCTAATGGATACTAATCTAATATGCGTATGCAAATGCATTATTTATAACAAAGGAAATATAACTAATTCCCTAAAGTTTGTGCTGATGGAGACACGTAAATCATCACGTCCAGGGATCCAGCATCATGGCCGCAGTGAGGAGTAAATCTATGAAGAGTGGATGTTGGATTCGGCTTATGGAGCCATGTACAGGTGTTGATGTGTCTCCTGTAAGTTAGAAACGGTCATGCAAATCCTCATGTGACGAGAAACAGAGTCCTGTCACCGTGGGACTCTACGGTTGACTTCCACTTGGCCACCTTTGACCACAACCTCCTTAAGTGAATTTTCTCAAGCCAATAGGACACGATCTATGTCCACATCATTTCTGACTTGCCCATGTGGTTCGTTTTACCTGAAGACACCTACAACATAGACTTTCACAAAATGGCTGCGGAAAGTTGCAGCAGCTGCGGAAAGTGGCAAGATTCCGCAGCTAAATGAGCAAAAATATAAATCAAACAGTAGACACAAAATATAGTTAAAAACCATTTTAGATGCTCTTTTGCAATTAATATACAATGATATTGACAACTTGGAAGGTTCAGGTGAATGAAAAAGGTCTAGGAAGATGTATAAGAAAGATGTAGATTTGAGACTCAACATACCCCCACTGTGAAGGTGTTGCATGTCCTCATGCAACCAAAATTTTGATAATCCTTCTTCAGTTCATATGCCTTGACACTTCAGCCAGTACATCCAATCCTCTCCTCTTCTTCCTTGGTGCCGCTAACATCCTGGGCTTCTTCATTAAACATCTAAATTTGATATTAACCAGTGCTCTGCTTAACTTCTGGCATTTCTTTTTCAATTTCTTGTTCTTCTTCTGCCATATTCCCAGATGTAGCATGGTATTATCATGAATGATTTTGTCCAATTTGCTTTGTTCCTTCAATGTCTCATTTTCATTTTTAATGTGTCTATTTAAAATCTCTAGCTCAAAGACTTCCTGTTTCAGTGATTGGACTAGATCATTTTGTGATATGTGAGGCTGAATGGACGAAGTACTGGGACCTGTAGCTGCTTTTTCTAAAGATTCTATATAATCATATACTTCTTGCTGCTTGGGGTCTATATCAGGTGTCATTTTTATTGGGCTATCCCCAAAATGCCGTGAAGGAGAGTTGTCTTCAAAATCTGGCTGAGAAGGGTTCACATCAACATCTGGCTGAGAATGGGATGGACTATGTTCAATGTCTGACTGAGAATGAAATGAACCAGGTTCACTAACTGACTGAGAGTGAGATGGACTATGGTTAGCTGGGGATTGTTCAGATGTTTCTTCTCCCAAATCGATAAAATGAGGTCCCTTTATTTGCGTTTTCCTCAACTTCCCCTTAAGCCTGGAACTTCTTCTCACACGCTGTGGACCACTGTCTTTTTTCTTTTGTTTTCCTTTCTCTTTCTTCTTGGCTATAGATAATTGTTCTTGAAGATGAACCAATCTCTCAGATAACACTTGATGATCTTCTTCTTCGGAAGAAGGGGTTTGATGTATAGCCTCAATACTTTTTCTCTCTTTTGATGTTATTGGCTTTTTACCCTTGGTTTCTTTCTTCTTCCTTTTTGAAAATCTCTCTTCCCTACTAGTGCTTTCAATTGTAGTAGTAGGAGTACTTTGAGTTTCATCATTTTTTCTTTTTCTCCTACTCCTTCTTGATGTGCTACCTTCAGGAATTTCTTGAGGTTCTTCAAAGAAATTTCTGATCAAAAATTGTTCCCATGTATCCTTGTTCTCTTTTAACTGTTTTTCAATCAAAATTTTTACAAGACCATGGTGATATAGATGTGGTTCTACATCCCCTAAATGTTTATGAACAGTCACAGACATCTTCTTCAAACTATTTAATAGAAAATATGGGAGATTGAGAGTTTGATTATCTAGAAAATTCATCAGCAATCTGGTATGGTACATATACATGGACCCAAAACGGCCTTCACATGTGATGAATTTTTGAACAACTAGCAGCAAAGTAGCCCATTCCTCTTTCAAAGCATGAACAGGAATTCCTCTTTTAAAAATAGTTATGTCCATACCTGGGTTTCGTAAGATTATTCTCCAGGCTTCATCACTAATGCTTTTGTTCTTAAACCAACGTTCACCCTCTTGAGGAAGTTCTGTGGCAGTTGCTATAGATGCCTCATTCACCGTGAACTTAAGGTCTCCAATCTCTACCTCCAGGCCATTGAAAGACCTTGCAAACGCTTTTGTCACCTCTTTATGGTAGCCTCTAAACTTTTGGATAAACAACATCCACTTTGCCTTCTTCAATATATCCCTGACTTGCGGATATCCTTCCATGAATTTAGGTCCTTCTGGTTCTGCTCTCAACAATTTACCCATCTTTCTTTCTGCTCTTTAAAAACTTGCCTGCGTGAGGAGGGTTCAATGGAAGTAGGACGGCTGAATGAACAGAAATGAGCACGATGACTGTAGGTAGATATCAGAGAGTGGGTATACAGACTGTAGTGTAATAGAGAATGAAATGGAGAGAAGCGGAACAGAGAAGGGTTACATGAGCACAGCGGAAATGCGGCTATGAGATTCATAAAAAAATAGGAGGAGTATAACACATCCGGCAGTGTTTTAAAATTTGGTGGCTGCAAAATAAATGTAAGCATGTTTAAACAACGGCTATGGATTTTATGCGGCTGAAAGAAGCCGTAGTCAAATCAACTACGTCTCATTGTCACAGGTGGAATATCGGAGTATGAGTGAAGATCAGAGGTTTAATTATGGGACCGTTTGAGAATGAATGCGAGGATTGTGGGAGGATTGTACAGAGATCATGGAGTGATTACGGAGTTTGTCAATATAATCATTGCACATAATGGATAGAGCTTATGGTTTATAACTATATAAAAATGTGTTTTAAATGCTATTTGAAATAAATTTTACTCATACCTTGGAATTCTTGCCATTTTTCCTTGGTCTTCAATTAGTTGCTCCTCATTGATATCTTGAATGCTCCATGTCTTCATAATTGGTCCTCATACCTGCATTTTATTTCATGATTATGGAAATAACATGTGGCTGTACATTCTTTTGAAAAACAGAGTGGTAGCTGCGGAATCTGCTTCTGGCTGCGGAAACTGGTGTCAGCTGCGGAAACAGATGTCAGCTGTGGAAACTGACACAACTATTATTTGGGTGAATGAACATGAACGGATGACAAATGACTTGATGGAAATGGTCATGAAAGAGAATTTTATTGGTGAAATGGAATGAAAAATGAAGTGAAATGGAATGAAGTGGAGTGAAATGAAGTGGAATGAAGTGGAATGGAATGGAGTGGGTGGTCACAAAACTTGTGAAATGAAAGAGAGATTTTTTTTTTTGGAAAATATAGGGTGTCAGGTGTTCCTGATTTTCACCCTACATTTTTTGTATAAGACTGCCAATCAGTGATTGGTTTTCAGGCTTATACAAAATATATATATATATATATATATATATATATATATATATATATATATTAATCGAAAGAACAAAAGCTAGGCTGGTGGAGAAGAAGAATCAAAATGTTTGGTCAATTTAGTGTGTCCTAAATTGCTACATTAATTTATTAATCCGGGATTTGTAAGATGATGAAGTGTGGCGCACTATATGTGCAAGATAACCTATTTCTTGTCTTTTTGTCGTTTTTGGTTTTCTAATGTGAGATGGAAATTCTAAAATAAAAACAAGTATGGTTATGATTGTTCAAGGCAATGATATCCTTTATAATGATTTACCAACTTCAAACTTCAAAAGGAATTTGAAACATACAATGAAAAAACTTGAAAGGAAATGAAAGTGTGCTGCTAGCCTAATAAATCAAACAGTGAATTATTGAGCATGAAAACCAACTATCCTTGCTGCTGTCTAAACACAAAAGAAACTATGCTTAAAGAAATCCAAGAATTGCAACAAAGTAAATCTAAATCAAATTACATCAACTTATATTATGATCCCTCGCCATTAGTCCAGCTATGGATTTCGGAGGTAACCATAAACAACTTGAGCAACCTGATATCTAATTTGCAGAAAAAGAAACTAATATCAAACTACACACTCATACTTCAATCCCTCACCATCAGTCCAGCTGTGGCTTTCGGAGGTAACTAAAAATGACATGAGCAATTTAATATATCTAACTTGCAGAAAGTAAACTAATATCAAACTACACACTCATACTTCAATCCCTCACCATCAGTCCAGCTGTGGCTTTCGGAGGTAACGGAAAATGACATGAGCAATTTAATATATCTAACTTGCAGAAAGTAAACTAATATCAAACTACACACTCATACTTCAATCCCTCACCATCATTCCAGCTGTGGCTTTCGGAGGTAACTGAAAATGACATGAGAAATTTAATATATCTAAATCTAACTACTGAAACAAATGTGCAAGACTGAAATAAACAAAGCAGTGCTGGAATTAAACAAAAAGTAAATTAGCAGCAGAACAATATTGATTCCATGTCATTAGTCAAAAGGTTATGCAAATGCCCAGGCTACCTATTTGTAATCTGAAACAGGAACACTGATCAGTTAACAACAACATAAAACATGAAAGATTATAGACAGAAGTAAGATGTAAAGTATGAAAGATTATAAACAGAGATGAAGCATAAATACTATGAAAGATGTATTGTATAAACACATGAATGACTTATGGCACAATGAGCTTAAAGAAATAAAACAAGAACTATACAATAATGCACAAAACCTCAGCGTGTGCAGGGGCCCTCTGCACCAGCCTTGGCAACAGCCTTCAAATATGAATTACGCTTGGAAACAGTCTTCTTATATATTAAAATGCAGTCATAAGAGAGAGGTGATATTACGGCACAGTGGCAACGTAATTACATTATAGAGCTATCTGGAGGCTAATGGAGACTAATCTAATATGAGTATGCAAACGCGTTATTTATAACAAAGGTAATATAACTAATTCCCTAAATTTTATGCTGATGGAGACACGTAAATCATCACGTCCAGGGATCCAACATCATGGCCGCAGTGAGGAGTAAATCTATGAGGATTGGATGTTGGATTCAGCTTATGGAGCCGTGTACAGGTGTTGATGTGTCTCCCGTAAGTTAGAAACGGTCATGCAAATCCTCACGTGATGAGAAACAGAGTCCTGTCACCGTGGGACTCTACGGTTGACTTCCACTTGGCCACCTTTGACCGCAGCCTCCTTATGTGAATTTGCTCGAGCCAATAGGACACGATCCATGTCCACATCATTTTTGACTTGCCCATGTGGCTCGTTTTTCTTGAAGACACCTGTAACATAGACTTTCACAAAATGGCTGAGGAAAGTTGCAGCAGCTGCGGAAAGTGGCAAGATTCCGCAGCTAAATGAGCAAAAATCTAAATCAAACAGCAGACACAAAATATAGTTAAAAACCATTTTATATGCTCTTTTGCAATTAATATACAATGATATTGACAACTTGGAAGGTTCAGGTGAATGAAAAAGGTCTAGGAAGATGTATAAGAAAGATGCAGATTTGAGACTCAACAATAGGTATAGGGACATATGGTTCCCATTTTTTGGTTATGCAACATGCTATGGGAATTTCATATGTATTTAGAGTAGCGGACTCCAAACACTTATATGTTTTGATATGATGATACATAATATGGTTATACATATTTTGTGACGATTTTGGTTCGCCATTTGTTTATACTTATGGTTTCCTTCTTGTATGTGATAAATTCCAATATAGAATGTTATTTGCAATGGAATATACATAGTGATTTTGGGCTTTGGGAACATGAATGAATGTAATGACTTCAAATTCACGTGCCAAAAGCTTCACTCATAGGAATTTTCTAAAGAGGACATGATTATGCACATGATAAACACCATTCAATTACATGACAAATAGTAGGGAATCTAGATGAACATGAAGATGAAGGATGCCATGAGCAAGGGCATCAATTAACAAACCTATCACCCTGGCTAGGTGGAGGACCTTGGTTACCCTCATTACCTTGGGATGGTTTATTCCTATTAAATTTCCCCTTGTTCTTCTTCTTGGTGTTGGGGGGATTGGCTACGCTCTGTTGAGCATACACCTGACCTTGAGGAGGAGGTGGTTGTTTTGGTAGAGGTTGAGGAGGCATGGGAGGATAAGGTGCTTGTGTTAGAGGGGTTGGAGAATTAGGAGGTGCATAAGGAACATATGGAGGAGGGGAAACATTGGTATAAACAGGTTGAGAAACAGTTGGCCCTGGCGTCTATTGACGCGATTGGGGAAATGCATATGGAATTCTTTGACCTGGATAAGAGTTTCCTAATGGGGGGGGGTGGGGGGGTAATTGTAGGAGGCACTCATCCCCTCATGGGGTTGACCATAACTCATATGAGGGAAAGAATATGGCTTTTGATAAGGGTGTAAAAGATATACAAAGATACCATTGGTTGCATGAGATGCCCCTGGTTCATTGGCACCGAGCCTTGGGATGTCTAGTAACATGGTATAAAGATAACCAGATTGGGAATAAATCAAGTCATATTTAAGGATATTTGGAGCACATCTTCCTCTGTCTCAGGGAAGTGTGACATGAAATATTTACCTATGGGGGCCAACAACAATATAAGAAACCAATTCATATAGACGTTGTATTCAAAAGTAGGATCCCTACATGTGCCCCTCCTTCTGCACCATTCTTGCACATGGTCAGAAAGGCAGATGGCAGAAGTTTGATGAAATGAAGTCAATAGTTCGGTCCTTGTGTCATAACAATGAGGTAACTTAAAATATGATAAGAAAGCTTTGGAGAGAGTCATAAAAGTGGAATAGGAGGCATGAGGCTTGTCGAAATACAACTTAGCCACAACTCCAGTAACAATGTGTTTGAATAAAAAAATACAAATGGAGTCATTGGTAATGGAATTAGAGGAACACCACATGTGAAATGAGTGAACATGCCTAGTGGGGTCTTCCCCAGGATTTCCCTCAAACTTGGGAATGTCAGAAGGAAGTTTAGTAGGCATAACTGGCCAACTTGGATCATGGAGAAGGGGATCATTGATAAGGTAATTAAAATATGGGAGATTCAAACTAGCCATAAAGGGTAGCAATGGAGTAGGAGTGAACGTACCGGTTGAGGTTCCACTAGTGGTATTACCCGGGGTAGGACCCAAGGTACCACCTTGGTTTCCCACACCTACATTGGTGCCTAACATGGTGGCGATATGAGGTAGAGAAGATGTGGAATCAAAGGAATCAGTAGAATTAGAGTTAGAAGGACTTAATGGAGGATTGAGGGGATTAACTCGCACCCAACGAGGAGGAGTAATATGTCCTTTTGGGAACTAAGGATGAAGACCTCAAATTCATCGCGACAAACACCTCGATGGTGCAATGATGTCAAGACAAATATAACACTAAAGGACTAAAGGATGATAAGAAAAATCATAGTAAAAAATATCAAGAAAATACCTAGTGCAGTGATACCAAGTGTAAGAAAATTATATAATGATGCTACTCTAATAAAATAAAAATTGTCCTATCAAAATAAAAATTACCTCTAGCATAAAAGTGATCTAATTCCGCAAACAATCCTAAATATATTGTTTTAGATGACCTTTCAAGGAGAAAGGTAGGGTAGCGAACCAATTTATTCCCATGGCCAATCCTATAAGGTGTTTTCCTAAGATTTATCACTGCAGTTACCTTCATCCTGTTGGGATACCCATGTTTTGGTCAGATTGGCAAGACCAAAAGATGAGACAACATCGTAACCACTTTGGGGCCCTAGGATCTAGCCCTCCTAGACCCGGAGAGGGATATCTCCAATAAAAAAAAGAATGGTATATCTTTGAAGCTCAAATGAGATGTTAGGCTAGGTATGAAGCACAAAGGGGGTTTAAAATGATTTGGTTGGTTGGTTTCTTAGTTGGTCATGAGATCATAGACTGAGAAAGTAATGGAAGGAAAGGAACAAAGCAGGATGTTTCAGCAAAGGGGATAGGTCAAGAAAGTGCCATCCATTGGGCTATGGAGTCATGAAAGGAGAATTACTTGCAACAACTAGCCAAGGTTTTCACAGGGCAAGTCATCTACACTAAAGGATATTTTAGATATATGGTGGAATGGAACATTAAGGAGTGAAAGTGAGAGAAGGAAAGCAACCCGATCTCTATCTATAGATCATGTCAAAGGTCATTTAACTCCAGACCTGCTTGGACATACTCATAGGCAACTCTCAAAGGAGGGACAAAGGGGCAGCTTATAGATCGGACCAGAGGTCATTTAACTCCAGGTCAGCTTTAGCATGCTCCAAGGGAAAAACAGAGATAATTTTAACAGGGCCAGGGTCTATAGATTAGTGAAGGACTTTGAACCTTCAATGCTTTGACACCAGCAAGACTATCCAAGCAGCAAACCCCTAATTCATACATCTGCTAGCAGCATATGGAACCGCTACACTGGTTAAATTAGCTGAATTTACTCTTAGATTCACTATCAGCAGAAAACATTAAAGGCAAGGAGAGTAGAAACATAGGGTACCTAACAAGGGTAAATCCTATGCTATATTTCTGATTGGAGCTAGAAGACCAATGAACAGCATGAAAATGTAATAAAACAATAAGATAAGAAAACATCACCCATAGCAATAGACCAGGATCCAAAGAAATGTGCTTGATTAATTGATGCAAAACCAGTCACATACACTGAGCTCAATGGCTATTACAGTCCAGACTTTCTCCTCCCAGCCTACCACATACAAATTACTCTGTTATTCCCTCCCAAGACTATTCTACAGTCAAATTGTATCCCTCTAACAGCAATCAGCAACAACCAAACAACAACCCTTACAATACGTTCTCGGGAATACTTATAGGAGAATGAATAATAGCAGGAGTAGATACAAATTAAATGGATCCATTAAGACAGAGTGGTGGAAGAGTATGAGCCCACTCTGCTTAATAGCTCTGCACTGTACTCTGTAGAGCGGTTTAGAGATCTCTGTCAGGTCGATTTTGACCTCTGATGTTTCGTGAAGTCCTCTGGCTGTTTTTAGCGTGCGCTAGCTTTCCGAAATAAATGACATGGATAGAAAATTTGCAGACCTCTCCATACCTCCATAACTGTTGTCCATACAGTTTTAAAGAAGCTTTTGTCCGTAAAATACGTTTAAGGGATCGAGGAGGCATGGAGGCTTCTTAGAAAGGGGTTCCTTTGAAGAAACGGTGCTCTGCTGACATTAACACAGATATGGCTTGTTGCATGTGCATTTGGTCTTCATACTATACCTTGAGTCATATGAATGTAGGATTAAGCGTTAAACATGCAATTAACAGGTCTGGTCCCATTCTAATCCGTCTCTAATGTTTCGCTTGGGCACTATATTGGCCTCTCTATGATCCATGCACAATGAATTAAATCAATTATAAAAACCAGGGGAGGTGGCAGAATAAATGTTGTGGAGGCCCGGATGAATGGTGGCGGAACTGTAGAAACGGCGGTCGTGGAGGAAACAGCTGAAAATGCAATGAAATGGAGTTTTTATGAGAGGATGAATGAAGGTCGTTCGATCATAGGAGCAAACGAAGATCGACGGTCGAGATCAGCAGACGAAGGGTTAATAGTCAATCGAGCAGAGAAATAACATTAGTGTAAACCGTGAGGTTTAGACCTTTGGAGGAAATACAAAGGAAATCGAATGAAACATATGGAATGGTTTGATGTGGTGGGACCCGGCGTGGGTGGAGGGCGATTCACTTAGGACCGTCGAATCTCAGGAGGATATTGACAGCTAAAACCTTCATCGGCAGATCGGAATCGGGGAGAACGGGGGGTGACACGGTTTGAAATTTGCAATTTCAATTGGAGCAATGTCACAATTAGCGCTGCCCGTTGGATCCTAGGGTTAGATCAACGGCTCACATTCAATCGGAGGGAGAAAAGGGAGGAGCGATGGGCATGAAGCGATTAGTGCTGGGCTGTTGGATCTACATCGGATGGATGGTTGGGATCAGATCGCGGGATCACAATCAGAAGGGACGAAGGGGTGGCACGGCCAGAAGTTCCGATTTGTGATTGGAGTGGCGGTGCGACAGAACGACAGCCGTCCAATCTGGAGGCAGATCGATGGCTTTGATATAATCGGAGGAGTAAATGAATCGGGGCGACGGGCACAATGTAGAATCAGCGCGGACCTTCGGATCGGTGAGGATCGACGGCGGAGATCACCACGCAGTTCATTATAACAAATGCACTAACGCAATCAGAGTTTTCTATTTACAAAGTAATATGCTCCGCTCCGACTCTCCGATTGCGATAAGCGCTTTACGGCTAGCGCTTGGTTTTAGTGCCTGGGTCACGTGGGGAAGTGGTTAGGGCTTAGCCGAAAGGGGCTAAAGCCTATTATAAGGTAGAAAGTGGGTTTTGGCCCATTTTAATGCAATTTGAGGGTGGGAAAAGGTAACGATAGAGGGGATAAGGGGAAAAATTCTAAACAAGGGGTATTTGTAGGACTTAAAGGGGATTTTGGGAGGATTTAAGGGGGTTAATTTGGGGAAAAAGAGAGAGGTTAAAGGGAAGAAAACAGAGGTTAAATGGGAATGGAATAAGAGGAAAGAGGGCCTTTTGGGCATTTCTTCACAAACAGAGGGGTTTCATGATGGGAGCAGCTGGCAGGGGGATTTATCAAAGGACCAAAGCACGGAAACCAAGAGTTGATGTGTTTTTGAGAAGTATGACTCAAAAACATTTTAGCCCCACCATTTGCTTGTCAAAAAAAAAGTTATAGAGCTAACCGGCCATGCAGAGATGATTTGAGTCTTGAGCTTATTGGTAAATAAAAAAATGAACGGAATTCCCTACCATGGGTTGGGTAGCCCCGAGGAGAACCACTCATGCGATGTCATAGCCTAACCCCTTTTGAATCAGGTTTCTGATGCACTCTGACTTTGATCGTGGGATGGTGAAGCATCTTAAGCTTCCTAAAAGCTCGACTTTTATGTCCCAATATAAATGATCGATGGGTGTTATTAGAAGGCTATCCCACCAATACTACACCTAACTACATAGTTTGTTTGGCCTTGATGCCCAAGTGGCCTTAATTTATGTGTGTTAAATTATTCAGGGTGGTGTTAAAGTCTTGACTTGGCAGTGTTTGTATGTGTGTGAAAAAATGTGTTTAGTAGATGAGTAAATTAAGCATGTTTTGTGATGCAATATTCTGCTGAAATAAAAGATGAAAATATTGTAAATAATGTTGAAATATGACAGAAAAATAAACAACAAATCAAGAACAAACCCCACCCAAAGAAGGATCTCAAAAAACAAAGGAAAAATAGGCAAACAATGTAATCAAAAGACATTAAAGGGGCCTACAACATCTAATGTCCATGGGACTCGAATCTAAGGCTATATGCTACTGAAAATGGTCCAGACAAACAACAAAAACCAAAGGTGAGATCTATTGCAATGGATAAGTAAGAAGCTAAACAAACCAAGGATACTCAAGGGGATACTAGGGTGAAAGGAAAAATAAAACTCAAAATGGGGTTATGAAGGCTAAAAAACCTATCCAAATGGGTTGTAATCAAATGGATCAGACCCTGAAACAATGGCTTAAAGGACTGAAAACCCTAAACTCCTTAATCAGTTGATCCCTTCCTAGAAAGGTGGAAGTATACTAGAAACCTTAAGGGGGATTTTTTCTACCTCAAAGAGACAAACTAAATATATATAGGCTTAAGTAGGGCTGAAACAGAGGTAAAAAAACCTAGAATAATACTCTCGGAAAACCCTAAAATTTTCAAAAAACAAAATCAGGAAAAATCTGAAAATGTAGTTTCTTGCCAGTTTTTTAAGGAAAATGCCTTTTTGGGTCAAATAGGGTGTTCTAATCCTCAAAACGCACTTTTGGGGCTGAAAACTTCATTTTGGTCTTAGCGACTCTAAGACAGCAGGTTTTAGAAGATGTTGTCGTCTTGTGCTCAGCTTGTACCCGTGACCTGCTGAAAACACCAAAAAAGTACCAATAACTGGAAATTTGATAGAATAATGGAGAGAAAGCTATAAATAGAAAAAAATAAGCTAAAAATAGCTGCAAAAAACCCTGAAATTTCTGAAGCAAAAGTCACCAAGGAAACTAAAGTTGTTACACTAGTGGAGTCTCCATTTGTTAATGATAAATGTAACTAAAAGCCCAGTGGAGTCGCCATTTTTTAGTATGAAACCTTTTGGAAGGTATACCAAAAACACCTCATTTAAGTCACGAGTGACTAGTGACTAAAAACAAGTGTGGTTGTCCATACTTCAGATCTGCAACAAATATGTGAGAAAACCTGCAAAAACAATGGATGTATGCAAATATAAAAGCATAAACAGAAGATATAAAAACCAATGTAGAACCCAATATTGGAAAATATTTTGAGAGAAAATAATTATATTAATACACCTGGCGAAGGATATTTACAAAAGGCATAAGTCCCCCTCAATGGGATGGGTCATTTGATGTCCTCGTTGCTTTAGAATTTAGAACTTCCTCTCTCTTGATTATGTGAAACCCAAATAATGTAGAACTCAAAAATGGGAGCTCGAATGGTATGTGACTATAATGGTGAGAAATGGATGAAAAACCCTCTTATTTATAGAAAAGTATTGGGTTGATCTTGAAAATGGAGAATAAAAAAATATTATTGACCAAAATCTAGATCTAACCACATGGAATACTTTATTATATTTTTTGAGAGGGAAAATATATTTAAAATGGTTAAATATATTTATTTATAAATAATTAAAAAACAAATGATTTATTAATTATTTCATGAATAATAAGAAAGGTGTGAAAATGAAATAACTGTTAAATAATGGCTTAATAATAATTTCAAATACGGAAATAAGGAATAATAAAAAAAATAATGATTTATTTAATTATTCCTAAGTGATTTAGTTAAATGTGACAAGGACTATTTATTAAATAATGATTTAATAACTATTCCTACAGAAAATTAAATAAATAATGACTTATTTAATTATTCTCATGGGTTTTAATGAGAAATAACTTAATAAAAGAGATGATTTGGATTTATGCAGGAACACAATAAAATATAGAAATAGGCATAAAAATAGAGATGCAGCGGAAATAATACTTCATTTCATTTATATCAAATAACAAAAATATGCTTACAGACATAATGTAAATAAACTAGCTAGGGTGCTGGCAACTTATCTCTAAGAATAGTTATGGCAGATACAGGCTTCTGAATTGTGTTACAATGAGGCTCAGTGGCCAATTTATTATTGAGAAATAATGGAAAACCTTAAACATCCAAAAACCTAACCCCAGGAGATGAAGCGCCAAAACTATGGGCCCTGTTTAGGTAAATTGGTGTTTCAACTTCCTAGGGACGTAACTATGGCATACAATCTCCATTTGACGCGCACCATACCTTGTTAGAAATATCTATCTGAGGAATACAACTTTTGATGTGAAAAACATTGATCCATGGACCCATGTTGCTCCCATTTTTCCAAAAAAACATCGTTTAGGGCCTCAAAATGGCTCCAGAAGTTCAAGACCCGAAAAACTGCTAAAAATAGTAAGTTGTGCCAAAAATAAAAAACTGAAAGAACCGATGGCAGGGGTTAAAATGGAATAGGTGTGTGGCCACCAATATCCACCTGGATCAAGTAGTTTATTAAATTATTTCTTATAGTGAAAGTGATTTTACTATGGTAAGATTGAACTCACATGGTGTATTTTGATCCACCTAGTTAGAAATGGCTAGGTGGTCATTTTTTGCTACATGGTTCAAAAATTGGGCATCTGAGGCCCTAGATACCATGCTATAAATATGTAGAACTATCACAAAACACACATCCATATACTATTTCCTCCCCTTCGTGGTTCTCATGAAAACATAACACTGCATTATGAATGCGACGGAGAAGGGTCTAATGACGGGCTAGCTTGACCCCAACTGTATGCCTCTTCCGGTGTCGAGGGGTATCTGCAATACTCCTTGGAGGAACTCCTAATGTCAACCCCTTGACATTGTGAGTGAATTCCCGCAACTCCTCTTCTTCGTCCTCTATCTCTACTACTGGTGCTATTGGGAATTTTACTGGTGGTAAATGTCTACTCAATGGATAATATCCTACAGGGTGTGTGGGCGCAACATCTTCCTATTACAAATTACCATATGTCAACAACTTTGTACCCATTCCAAAAATCCAAAAAAATTATAAATTACAAAAATTATATTTTTTACCTTTGTCATCAAAGTCCTCTCAAGGGGGCAGGACCATGTCTGGATCTCCCTGGAAATCTACTCCATCATAGGGGTAGTCATCCATTGCCAATGAGGCTACTTTTAGCCACTTCCCGGATGTGTTAGGGAACCAGCCACTAGTATGTACTCCATCCTCTCTAGGCATGATCGAGCACCACCTCATCATCTGAGGTTCAGTTGGTGGTGGATATACCAAGTAATCAAGTATCATGGGTTTCATGACTGAGATATTCTCAAAAAATAAACTCACTAGTAAGCTCCCATTGCCAAAGATCAGGTTTCTCCCCCTCTTCATCTTCGTCTGTTGAGCTTTCACATTAGCCAACATTCCTGCACAACAGTTAAATAAGGTGGGTTCCAAAAATCTTAGACACAACTTTTTATGTGGTTTCGTCACAATATGGGGATCTTTGGTGCCAGATACCCAAGTCATAGTATATTCCAGTGTCTGCAAGGTGAAGTCTGCCAAGTGCTAAATATGGATCTTCACTATATCTATTCGTATACCTACCCTACAATGTTGGTTCTTCAAAATTTGAACTGTTTCTCCACTGGTACAGCATGCCCCTGAAAATACCATCGAAGTACCCTGCCTTGACAACCCTGTGAGGAAATTTCTTCCACTTCTATGGAAAATGACTCTGGACCCATAATGAATTGTTGGGTATCTACATCCCATCAACAAATTATTTTAGTCAATAGAAAGATCTGGTTGGTCATTTGGGGATCATAAAAAATTTCAACAATCCACAATCCCTTGGGGCATTTATTGTTCATGGATGTCCCATGGCCCAAACCTAAATTTGGCTATGGAGTCTCTCTCTCCATTCCACCATGGTTTCTTGTTAATTTTGGGAAACTAGGTCCAAACTCCATGTTGCACCGCTCATATGACGATGGTAATATTTTTCTTGGATTCCTCTTTTGGAGAGGTGCACGATTTATCTAAACATCATCTTGTTTAGATGAGCAGAACATTTATTTTGAATTTATTTTCCACATGTGCAAGGTTGTCCAGATTTGGAATTTAGGCTCACATGCCTAATAGATGTGTCACACACCCTCACTGATGGATATAAATTGTAGATAATTGGAGGTCATTTTCTCATCAACTCATCACATATTCTCTCATTGTGATAGGATTGATTCAATAACCTTTGGAGGCCTTTTTCCCCTCACACGTGTGGAGTTGAGTTTTTTTTTTTTGCGGATCTATTTAGGGCTTTTTTCTACAGCGTTGACCGTGGCAAACCCTTGGTCGTTTGACTTCAAAACTCTGCCAAAATTACAATTTTGAGAGGCTGTACTACTGGGCACTAAATCGAGGAAATCAGTGAAGTTTGATTGAAGCCCTAATCTGCAGTGTTGAATTTCTGTTGTTGTCCTGCATTGACTTTGGGTTGACCAACGTTGAGTTGTGATGAGATGCCTTTGAGGGCTGTGGGTGTGAAACTTACAGGATTTTCTGACCTAGAAAGACTTTGTTGGCTAAAACATCCTGTTGACTGTAGTAACGCAATAATATCTCATATCTTTGTTGGACAAAAGGAATTGTAAATTCGATCTATATTTGGCTCATCTTCTTTTGATCTATTATTGTGTTCTATCAACATTTTACTTTCATGTTTATGTTATTTCTATTCTGTATCGGGCCTAATAACGATTGAAGTAAAATTTCATCAAGCATAGAAGACCATGGTTATCTAAATCTAACATGGTATTAGAGCTAAGGTGAAGACAAAGTCCAAGCTTCTGTTAGAAACAATCACTCAAGGAAGGAATCCTATCAAGGACAAATGGCCTCCTCAACCTACAAGGATTTCAAGGATGATGATAAATTGACTAATAAGTCGGATTATCATGCATGGAAGATGCCCTTGGATTTGGTGCTAGAATATCAAGATGTCATGGACTATGTGTAGGGGAAGATTCAATATCCTCCATCAAATGCAACTGTTGCCTCCATCAAAGAAAAGATGATTATCTGGGATTCTATTCATAAGCACTTGGTTTCTTAAATTTCTGAGCTGAACACATCTAAAGAGATGTATGATAAGCTGGTGAGCATGTTCAGGGCTAGCAATGACAATCAAATTCTTTTCTTCAAGAATCAATTGAAAAATATCAAGAAGGGCAAGGATGAATCTACTCAATCCTATTTTATGAGGCTCACTGAAATCAGGAATAACCTCCTAGCTATTGGGGAAGCAATAGTTGATCAAGAGATGGTTCTTATTGGACTTGGAGGTCTCCCCCATGATTTCTATGTATTCAATACCACTATTCTTAATAATAATGTGGTCCCTGATTTTGATGAAATATTGATGAGATTCACTCAAGAGGAAACAAGAATGATGGAATATGCCTCTAATGGAAATGGAAGTAACCCTACTGCCTTCGTTGCTCAATGAAAGAAGAAGAACCATGGTGGCCCGAGAAATCAAAACCATGGTAGAGTGGGGCCCAATGGAAGGAAGGGACTATGTTACACTTGTAACAAGACTAGTCACTATGCAAGAGAGGTCCCTAATAGAAGGGACTCTCCCAGGGATGATGACAACAAAAACTTGAGAGGGAATGGTAGGAACAATAGGTTCAAAGGAAAAATGAAGGCTCCCTCTGATCGTAGTGGAAATGGGCAACCTTTCAAGAGGTCAAGAAGTTCTAGGTATGATGATTCTAATGTTGTTGATAATAAGATAAATGAATTTATTCTTGTATTTTCCCTCTCTGCTGCATCTCCACCCAACACCTTGGATGTCTGGTTGATTGATAGTGGTGCTTCAAGACACCTCACTGGTTATAAATAAGACCTCTCTGATTTGGTTCAGAAGGATAATAATATGGAAAATATCATTGGAGATAATGCCACCTATCCCATGAAAGGGACAGGGACTGTGACTCTCCATCTATCTCAAGGTCAATTTCTTTGATTACAAGATGTGTTGTGCATACCTGATTTTAAGAGGAACCTTTTGTCCATTTTGGCAATGGAAGTCAAAGGGTTCAAGGTGGAATTCATTGATGGAAAGGTACTTATCTAGAAGAAGAACTTCAAGGAAGATCTTTCTATTGGTTTTAGAGTTGGTACACTCTACCAGGTTGGATGAATTCCATTGGGGGATATGTCATGTGGTACAAATCTTCAAACAGAGTTATGGCACAGGAGGTTTGCACACCTTCATTACAAATCCCTTCCTGAAGAAAGGAAGGTGGTGTCAAGGATGTCTGAATTTAGAGATGATCATGAAGGTATATGTCAGGGTTGTACCAAAGGGGAGCATACAAGGGGACCATTCCCCTCAATTGTCACAAAGATAACTGAAATCTTGCAGTTGATACATTCTGATTTATCTGGTGTGCTACATGTAACATCCTTGGGAGGATGTTCCTGTTACATGAATTTTACATATGACTTCTCTCACAAGACCTACATATATTTTTTGAAGAAGAAAGACGAATCATTCAAATGGTTCCGTACCTTCAAGGCCTTGGTAGAAAATCAAACCGAGAAGAAAATCAAATTTTTGAGGACCAACAATGGGACTGAGTATGAGTCAAATGAGTTTAATGATTTTTGTAGAGAATATGGCATTAAGAGAGAGACCACAACTGCGTACACTGAAAAATGGTGTTACTGAAAGAAAGAGAAGGACCATTGTGGAAGCTACCCGCGACATGCTATGTCACCAAGGTCTTCTGAAGTTTCTATGGGGAGAAGATGTGAACACTGTTGTGTATGTTCAAAATAGATGTCTTCATTCTGATATAGACTCAAAAAATCCCGAAGAAGTCTTCTCTGGTAAGAAACCTGATGTTTCTCATTTTATATTTTTTGGTTGCCCTGTTTACTTTCATGTGTCGAAAGAAAAGAGAAGCAGGTTGGATGCTTCTGGAAAGAAGGGAATGTTTGTGGGCTACATTTAAACTTCGAAGGAATATAAAATCTATGTTTTTGGTCAAAGAGAAGTGGATATATGCCACGATTTCACCTTCGATGAAGATATTTCCCTCAAGAAAATGAGAATTCTTCCTAGTTCCAAGGAAGACAAAGCAGATGAGTACCTACGGATCCCATTGATCCACCTCCTTCAAATAAGATAAGACCCTCATGGCTCTGGGATACTCTTGTAGATGTCGAGAGACATGTTTCCCAAAGGGGGACATTCTATGAAAGCAAAAATTCGAAGAGATACCAAGGGTATCTAGCAACCATGCGTACAATAGTACAATATGAGCCTGGATCATTTGAAGAAGTTGTAAAGAATAAAGTTTAGAAGGATGCTATGCACAAAGAATATGAGTCCATTATTAAAAATGATGTCTTGGAAGTGGTCTCGAGACAGAAGGACAAATCTGTTGTCACCTCGAAATGGCTCTATAAGATCAAGCATGGATCTGATGGAAGTGCTGAAAATTACAAGGCAATATTTGTTACCTGAGACTTCTCTCAAAAAGAAGGCATAGATTATGATGATATATTTGCACCTGTGGCCTACTATACCACCATCTGATCTATCATTTCCCTTACTGCAACACAAGGATGGAGTCTCCATTAGATTGATGTGAAGATCGCTTTTCTGCGTGGTTCTATAAAGGAAGAGGTGTATGTGGAGAAACCTCTAGGGTTCGAAGTCCAAGATAGAGACACCCATGTATGCAGGTTGAAGAAAGCCCTTTATGGGTTGAAGCAAGCCCCTAGGGCTTGGTACAAGAGGATAGATAGCTACTTGATGAAACTGGGCTTCACTCTAAGTAATGCTAATCCAAACCTTTATTTTAAGGTTGATAGAGAAAGGCCTCTCATTCTGGTTCTCTATGTGGATGATCTCTTCTTGACAGGTGTTGATCCTCTCATTCATCAATGTAAGAGGGATCTAGTTCTGAATTTGATATGAAATATCTAGGCCTGATGCACTACTTCCTAGGCTTGGAGGTATGGCAGAGGCTAGGTGATATTTTCCTTTCTCAAGGAAAATATGTTGTGAAGATGCTGGAGATATTTGGTATGGTGGATTGTAAGTCTATGTCAACACTGATGGAACTCAACTTCAAGAAGGTATGTGGAAATGTTGTTGGGCCCATGCCAGAAAATCCTACCAAATATCAACAACTTGTGGGGGGGTTGATGTTCTTAGTGAACTCTCGTTCAGACGTATGTTTTGCAGTGAAAACTTTAAGTCAACATATGGTTGATCCTCATCACATTCACTAGATTGGTGCCAAGATTCATTTGAGATATCTTCGGGCCACAATCAACCATGGGTTGAGATACACTGTCGGGAGTTTGAGACTCCATGGACATACTGATGCCGATTGGGCTGGCAGTGTGCTGGATTGCAAGAACACATATGGATGCTGCTTCAACTTGGGTTCTGCTTCGATATCTTGGATGAGAAGGAATCATAAGTCGGTGGCTTTGAGCACCACTGAGGCTGAATAAATTGCAGCGAGTATGGCCTATTGTGAAGTTGTTTGGTTGCAAAATATCTTCAATGATTTGTTTGGGCATGTTCTAGATACCACGGTTATCCCTTGTGATAACTAGAGTGGGATTGGTCTTTATGAGAATCTCGTGTTCCACGATCGATCCAAGCATATTAATATCAGGTACCACTTTATCCGGGATATGGTACATCAAGGTGCCATAAGGCTTGATCATATAGGAACTGATGAGCAGGTCGCAGACATTCTCATGAAGCCCCTAGGGAAGGTCAAGTTCCTAACCTTCTATGAGAAGTCTGGAATAATGGAAAGACCCTATTCTGAGGGTCCTGATTGAGTTGGAATATGAGATGTGGGAGCACCAAGGGGCTTGGGGATAGCTTCTTGTAGCTATAAGAACATACGGGGCTAGGATTTCTGAACCTTGTTGTGCTTCTGCCCCACCATTATGATATTGATTTGGTTCACCTCTCTTTTATCTGTGCCCCGTACGCATCCTACCCATGGAGTTTCAGACTCATGGGAAGTACCTCTCATTTGGCCAATGAGGTGGGAAATGTAGATAGAGTCCAATAGCAAGATTGATGTATGCATAAGAGATTGTCGTACTCTCTATGTAGAGGATGGTATGTGTCCAATACCTTGATATAGGATCAAGTATGATGAGGCTCTTACCACTAAACTGACTTCGGGTCAGTAAACTAACTTCATGTTAGTATGCGACTCTTTTCGAGTCAAAGAGAGGCTTTTACCTCTAAGCTGACTTCGAGTCAACTAAGTGTGATGTCTCTGTGACTTGCCTTTTTGTTCTATGTGAGAAAGAGACAGCAAAGGAAGTTACGACAGGATGACACACGATGTTTGGTGAAAATACATGATGGTACTAATGGATGGCACTTGTGGACAAATGGAGTTCTCCCTAGTTGAGAGGGAGTGTTAATTTTGGGCAACTAGGTCCAAACTCCATGTTGCACTGCTCATATGATGATGGTCATATTTTTGTTGGATTCCTCTTTTGGAGAGGTGCAAGATTGATCTAAATATCATCTTGTTTGGATGAGTAGAGAATTTATTTTGAATTTATTTTCCACATGTGCAAGGTCATCTAGATTTGTAATGTAGGTTCACATGCCAAATATATGTGTCACACACCCTCACTGATGGATATAAATTGGAGAGACTTGGAGGTCACTTTCTCATAAACTCATCACACATTCTCTCATTGTGATTTGATTGGTTCGATAGCCTTTGGAGGCCTTTTTCCCCTCACACGTGTGGAGCTCAACTGTTGTTTTCTACGGATCTGTTTAGGGCTTTTTGCTGCAACGTTTACTATGGTCAACCCTTGTTTGTTTGACCTCAAAACTCTGCCAAAATTCTGATTTTGAGAGGTCGTACTATTGGGCACTAAAATCAAGGAAATCAGAGAAGTTTGACTGAAGCCCTAATCTTCAATGTTGACTTTATGTTGTTGTCCTTCATTGACTTTGGGTTGACCAACTATTGACTTGTGATGAGCTGTTTTTTAGGGTTGTGGGTGTGAAACTTGGAGGATTGGTTGACCAAGAAATACTTTGCTGGCTGAAGCATCCTGTTGACTGTTGTAACACAACAATATCTCATATCTTTTTTGGACAAAAGGAATTGTAAATCCGATCTATATTTGGCTCGTCTTCTATTGATCTATTATTGTGTTCTATCAGCATTTTACTTTCATGTTTATGTGATTGCTATTTTGTATCAAGCCTAAGAAAGATTGAAGTAAAATTGCATCAAGCATAGAACACCATGGTTATCTAAATTTAACATTTCTCCTGCATCCACAAGTAAAATATATTATTCATGGCTGCAAAATTTAAAGACAAAAACCCCTGTAAAAACAAACAGATCGAACTTGGGGTAAAATAGACACAAAAACTCAAAATTTTGACCCCGTTCACTACCTTGCAACAAAAAATTTTTGACCACAGTTATGGGAATGCATTGACATGCATGCGAATGCCTTGTTATAGTCGAAATTTATCCCTTGTGTATGTGCGACCGAGGGAATTTTTCCACAAAAATTTAAAAAAAAAATACAAATTAACTACGTCTTGAAAAATCTGTGTTTTTATTTCTTAACAGAGGGACAAAATTGACTTACATGGATGAAAATGCTCCTTCCTTGGCTCCTCTTGCTCCTCCTTTCCCTTGCACAATAAATCTTGGAAGGTGTCTCCTTCTTTCTTCTCCAAAACATAATGACTAAATGAGGAGGTATGCGTTGTTTTTATAATAATTTTTGGCATCTTTGAGAATATTCCCTTTTTAATTTTTTCATTTTTGGCATTATAATTATTTTTCTAGTTTACTTTTTGTAGGAGGTTGGTGAGTGATATTTTAATGTCATTTTTTGGGGGTCCCATTTACATCAATGACCCTAGGGAAAATTTTCTTCCCTAGCATATAGGGGTAGGTCATTTTTTTGTTTCCCTTGCATTTTGACCACCAGTGCCATCTCTTTTTCTTTAGGTTTAACCCCGTCAAGTTGCAACTTTAGCCACTCACTTTTATGCAAGTCATCACTTGGAGGTATAGCTTACCTAATCATGAAGATGCTAGTTAGCACTTATTTTCCATCTCGATTTCCATGTAGTCATTCTTTTTATTACCTATCAGAATCCCTCGTTCTGACCCGCCATGAACTAGAATTTGAGCCTCATGTCCTCTTCTTCGTCACATTTTTGTCCATACCCCAGGAGGATTCCACAATTTCTCCCTTGTGATTTCCACTTTTTATCAGTCTAATTTTTCACAATGAGCCTTGGTTTCTTCATTCCATCGTCGCCATCTGCTTGGCCCACCATCCGCTTTCACTTGGTATTTTACCCTTTCCTGGAGGAATAGCTGCGATGAGTGTTCATATTAGCCAGTGATTATGACTAGTTCCATCATTAGCGTAACCAGATTCTATCCTCTATACCACTCGTTCCTCTAGGAGGATTTTCCTTTAAGCTCTTCTCAGACTCCTTAATTTATAAAAGAATTTTGATTGAACTTGTCTCCTTCATGCTCGTAAAAGTACATGAAGGGTCATCTACCCAATATAAGTTTAACGTTTTCTAGACTTGGATAGACTAGTAATAATACATGAATACCCTAGTCTAATGTGGCTAGGAGGTTCTCCCTTTTAACAATATAAAATTTGAAACAAGAACCGAAACGAGTACCTGCTTTTTTGAGGTAGAAAAAAATCATTGGATTTTAAAAAGTGTTGATTCAGAATACACCTTTTTTCTTGAGGTAGCAAAAAATCATCTGATTTTGAAAAGTGTTGATTCAAAATACACCTTTTTTTGAGGTAGCAAAAAATCATCTGATTTTGAAAAGTGTTGTTTCAGAATACACCTTTTTTTTAGTATATTTTTGACACTTTAAATTTTCTTATCTATCAAGTAAGAACATTTTTTCTAAATGTTAGTGAATTTCATGCTAATTTTGAAAAGTGTTGATGCAGCATCAACCCCTCTTTTTAGAGGGCCTGTTTTTGACACTTTAAATTTTCTAATGTATGAAGTGTAGATTTTTTTTTTAAATGTTGGTGATTTTCATGCGAATTTTGAAAAACATCAACAATTTTTTTTAAGGAATATTTTGAACACTTTAAATTTTCTTATGTCCTAAGTAAACATAATTTTTTTTTTAAATGTTGATTATTTAACCATTTTTCAAGTTGTCGAATTTTTTTTTTTCCAAAGTTAAAAAAAAATAGTAAAATTAATATATTGAGGATATGATTTATTTTATATTCATATATTGTTAATTAATATTTCAATACACATAAAATAATTGTCACTAAAAAATAATAAATTTAAAAACTCAACAAAAAAATATAAATTTTTCATATACATATAATCAAAAATTATGTATCTTAGGACTTTTTCGCTAAAAATAACACATTAAATAAAATAAAATTATGGAAATTTTGAATAAATAAAATTGAAAAAATAACAAATTTTATGAAATTTATATAAAAAATGATTTGGAAAAAAAAATGATTCACATAAACATTCAAGTATTAAAAAATAAACATAAAATTTAAAATAAAAATAAAAATCATAAACATAAAAAATTTTAAAAATTAAAAATATAACTAATTTATAAAAAAAGAAGACATTAGAAATAAAAGAATAAAAAAAAATTAAATTTAATTTAAAAAACAAGAAACAATAAAATAAGAAACAATAAATTTAAAAAAATAAAAATCATTTAAAAAATAAAAATCATTTAAAAAATAAATCAATTTAAATAAAAAGAAAACACACACACACACACATATATATTTAAATTATTAAAAAATAAAAAAATAAAAAAAATAAAAATCGGCCCTTAAGGCCACGGGGCGGGGTGAAAGCCGATTTTGAGAATTGACTTTCAGCCCGTCGGGTATGCAGCTCCGCCAACTGATCTAGGAGGATCTTGATCATTACAGTTCAGTAGAAATATTTACAAAAGGTGTAATACCTTATCATGTAAAAGGTCTAAGGTTAAAGCTAACCTAGATCTAAAATCCTAGACCTAAGAAAAAATTTCTAGACTTAAGGTGTCAAACCCTAAAACATATGTCAAAAACCTTACCTAAAGGGTATGGTCAAAATTTCATGTAAAGGACCTAATTCTAAAGTCCTAGACATTAAAACCTAGTCCTGTGTATATAAAACTAACTCAAAAAACCTAAGGTTAAACCATAACGCAAACCACATATTCAAACCATATTATAAAAACTATACCATAAACCTTTTAACAAAGGTTCGGATGTTGGGTTTAAAACTATGGTGTAAACCTTAGTTATAAGGTTTGGGATATTAAACAAATGTTGTTTTAAAAAACATTACAAATAAACTTTATAATAAAACAAACCACCACAGCGTTACCCTAACCACGTGGTCTAGACCGTGTCGAAAGGAATAACATGTGAGAAGAGATATTACCGCGGCGGGTTAAGTCAAGCTGACAGTTGAAAATGCCCAGAGACTGTCGGCTATAAACATCATGTGACACCTATGCTAGAACTGTCAGGGTTAAGATCTAAACCGCCGGTGGAAACCGTAACCGCCGGTGTTATGCCTATCTTCCCATGTTGATCACATGCTGGAAGTTAAAACCTCCGCCCGGTTAGCTAGCCACCAGGATAAAATTATATTATAAGGTCCAAATATGGGTTTTAACATTTTAAAACAGTGCTAAAGTTTGGGAACTTAATCCCTAAGGTTCATGTGAAGATATGATTCGATACTCAACCACATAAAATCTTCAACCAGTCATAAATGAGGAAAATGGAGGTTCAATGCAGACTATTTAAGCCCTGGAAATTTTCATAAAGTTCATCTTGGATTATTGTGAAGACATAGAGTGTATTTGGAGTGCAATTTTAGAAGGACATAGGAGATTTTGTTTGCAGCGTTTCTCAGTCGTCGGTGGTCAGAATTGAGCACGAAGACAGGCGTCAGAAAGGCGAGGAAGAGTAATTTCTGTTTATAGGGTTCAAAATTTCCTACGAGCACAGTCATTCTATTCCATTTCAGTGTAAATATTCTTCAATATCAATCCTAATAAAAATGAATGCCCACTTAAAAGTGGACCCGGAGATGTTGTCTAGGAGGGACGAACTCCGTCATCAAATTGTTTGCCTTTTCTTATCTCTGATTATTGTTGTTATTTAATTCATTTATGCTGCTGGTTTATGTCATTTTTCATTAAATCATACTTCATTTAACAGTCAATCTAAAGGACAAAATAATCAAACTGCTTAAGCACTTTATTCGATCACATTCAGATCATTTTTGGTATTAGAGAGGTTGTGCTTGTAGTTTGTTTTTCAGTGGATGTTAACCAAGTTGGGATTGCAGCGTGGAAAAGGCGAGCTTGAGGAATTCGATCCAGAGATCGGAAGGCAGAAAGTCGATCATCAATCAACGATGATAGGGACTGAGACCGTTGAGACTCCTGAAGCTACTAAAAAGAAACCCAAGTATGAGAATCAAATCCAGTAGATGTTTCTAAACATGCAGCAAATGTTGGCAGAATTATATGAAGACAAGAAGACGAGGGATGCAGCCTCATCGTAGAAGGCATCAAAGAAGTGAAAGGGTAAAGGCAAGGCAGATAAATCTCCTTCTCCTCCAACATCTCCATCATCTTCTTCTTCCTCTTATAATTCTAGTTCTAAATCAGAAAAAGAAAAGAAACATAAGAATCCACTTTTGAAACTTGATGTTAAGTTCGAACTACCTGTGTATGATGGAGAAATAAACCTTGAGAAACTAGATAATTGGGTAAAACAATTAGAAGTCTATTGTCGTATTAAATATATTACTGATTGTTAGCTCCCTGTAATCAGCAAGATTGGAAAATTCCGACAACAGGGAGAACATCGTTTCAACCACTTTGGGATTCTAGGATCTATCCCTCCTGAATCTGGAGAGGGATCTCTCCAAGAAGTGCAAAGATGGATTTATCTTTGAGGTTTTGGGTAATTATATTAGGCTAGTTATGAAGGCCAAGGGTTTTGTTTTGTTTTTGGATGGTTGAGCATGATTATTGTTTGAATGGAAAGTTCTAAATGGAAAGAGTTTCAAAGGTGAGAAGTTGCAAGCAATCAGAACAAGCTTTGGCCAAAAAGATGGAAAATTGCAGGTTTTAATCCATTGGGCTATGGGGTCATAATAGGGTTTAATTGAAATAATCAGGTTCAAGAGTGGTCCATGGGGCAAGTCATGTATGTCTAAGGATCTCTTTAAAGTTTTATTTATGGAATGAAATGATACAACAAGAAGGGGAATTAAACAAATGAAGAACAAAGAGTAGCCCAGGATCTGGTAAGTACTTTGAAACTAGCCAGCCTTTGACAAACGCTTAAGAAAAACATAAAAGAAACCTAGGATCTAGTAAGTACTTTGAAACTAGCCAGCCTTTGATACACTTTCAATAGAAAATATTTAAAACACAAAGGGAAAACACAAATGATAACAAAGAATGGTCTAAGATCTGGTAAGTACTTCGAAACTAGCCAGCTTTCAACACATTCCTAGGGAAACTTTCAGTCAGTCTTTTGGGATTAAAATAGGACCAGGGCTCACCATATCTTCCTTAGTTCATCTCTACTTAACATGAAATGAAAATAACATTCAAGAAAAATATTTAGCTAAGACAGGAGGACGAGGGAACATCAGCATTCCTACTGCTTAAACTGAATTAAATCATTCCTAAATAACACAATTTGGAAGGAAACATATAGATAAATATTTTCAGTCAGAGAAGGGTACTGACATACAGTAAATCCTAACTCTACACATGTTGTTATTTATAAGAGAAGATGGACAAAGTGAAAATAGAAATAAGATAGCAATCTACAAAAGAAATACATCACCATTGACATAGACCAAGATCCCATAAATCAGCTTGTATTGATGCTTCAAACCAGTTACAGCTTTAAGTCCAGTGTTTCAGGTTAGCACTCATCTTCACTTCTCAGCCTAAATATTCTATCACAAGTAGAGCTTCAGGAGCCTTTGAACACTATTTACAATCAGAATTTCCGAGCACAAGTATATTTCAAAGTTCTGAAACCAACATTTTCTCATATTCTACAGAAGTATTTATAGAAGGAATGAGGAGGTGGGATCTGATAAAAGATCTCTTGGGTCCAATTAATACAGATTAATACTTCTCGGCCTTTGAGGGGCTCAATGGAGAAGTTTACAGATGTTTTTCTGTATTAATTTTTTTACATTTATGTTTTAAGCTCGGTGGGAGCTTTTGTTGACTTTAAGGCTCTATTTTAGGATGTATTAACTCTGTTGATATTTTTACATTAAGTTCTTTTAGCAGAATTAACTATTCGGCTGCGATGAGGTAAATATCTCTAATGTTCTGATAATACTTCGGCCTTTGTTGAATGCTTTGAGGCAACATGTGGCTTTGTGGTAGCTGAAAGGAATCAATTAGCCTCTGATGTGGCGGTGGAGGCCTTTCTATCTGATAAACACTTATGATTTTCTTTAACTGTGTTTTAATTTGGAGGATTAGGCTTTTGAAAATCAATCTTATCTGTAATCCCAAAACCGTCTTCAATCCTCTGTTCTGCTATGTTTAATCTTCAACACTGATACTATTTTGATTATTTTATGCATTGTTGTGTGTCTTGTTGATGTGCAAGGCTGCACAGGGCTCATATGGCATCAATGCCCATGAAGCATTGACGAGACGTAGATTTTGAACCCTTTGTAGTAATTTTCCATTGATAAATGAAATTTTAGAGGATCGTCACCCTCAGCTTTCATTTCCCTTTATTATAATGGGAAAATACTTCAAAACCTGCAAAATACAAAAAACATTATGAAATCTTGTGTTGTGAGGAAAACTGCTTCAAAGGCTGCGGGGAGGAGTGTGGCCGTTGGATGGCAACATCCAATGGTGGAGATGTGTTTTGTGGGAGGTTAAAAGGAAGGGGGGAATAATTAAGTCAGAGTCGTTGGTCTATGAGTGATCAAGGAGATCAACGATCGAGATAAGTGGCGGACTAATAATATGAAGAAATCACATTATTCGGTTTTTATAAGAGAATGCGAAAGAATAAGGTTAAAACCTTTTTTCCGAGGAAAAAATGGTTAAAAGTGGAGCTAGGGGTTTGGGATGAATACGAGCCGTCGGATGAGATCGGCCCTACAGGATCAACAGCTGAGGAGGCACGGGACTAAACTCAAATGGAAAGAGGGAAAGCAGTTTCAGGGATGAAAACCACTGTTTTCGTGTGGAGAAAAGGCGGGTAGGAAGTTTTTCCTTTTGGAACGCGATATGCATCCCCGCCTGACACGTGGCATCAGAAACCCACCTATATTGCATGCCCTTTGAGAAATTAACTTCCGCGCTGTAAATTACGCGAAACTCTGTGTGCATCGTCAGATCTGGGGTCTCAGATCTGACGGTAGAGAATGAGCGCGATACCGGATAGATGCACGAGCAAAAGCAAGGGGAGTGGTTTCAATCTGAGCCACAGGATCTGAGATGGATGGCTGAGATCATATTTGGAAGAAGGCAAGACCCATAAGAGGCAGGGCTATTAGGTTTAATATGGACCGTTGGATGTAGAAGAATCAATGGCTGAGATTGCATCTGGGGAATGAACGAAATAATATAATGGCGGAGGAAGGGCTGATGAGGGCCGTTGATATGTAGAGATCAATGGTTGAGATTGGTCGTAAAAACAATAGAACGCAGGGTGCATGAAATATAACCAAAGTTGGAGGATCGATCTGGACCGTCAGATCTGGACACGTGGACGGCCCAGATGCAATCGGGGCTCGGTAATCGGCGCAAATGTGGGCCGTTGGATCTGGGAAGGCATGGAGGGGATCCATGGTCCAAGATAGATCAGGGAATGGCCAATCAGAGAGGACACAAAAGTGAGCCCGATAGAACATGCGATGCAATCATGCGCAGGCCGTTTGATCGGCTCAAGATCAACGGCGAAGATTGCTTTTAAAAGCGAACTGGCGGAAACCCTTTGAAACATATGAAAAAAAAATATTAACGCGAACAAAAATGTTTTATGCATCGGGGCGGGATATATATATTTATGATATGGCTTGGCACCCGTCTGCGGGGCCTTAGTCTATATGAAATGCGATAGGCCCAGGGCTTTATATATATGAGGGCCAATCGCATCGGAACTGTCGGGCTTGGTCTTTCAATCTAACCATTTGAATTTCTTCGATGCGACTGGTGCCTCGGGACTTAAACTCTTGGTCCCGGGCATGAGTTATATGGAGTGAAAGTGGAGGGCGGAGTTTTTAACAAAGGGACTCAATCGCATAGGAGTTTTTTATGCGGGTCTTTCAATCTACCCATTTATATATTTAAAAAAAATTGCATGGGCGTGTTTAGACCAAACTTTAGAAAAAAGTGGGTTTATAACTTTACAAAGGAAAATATTAATCGGAGATGGAAATATATAAGATTTCAGTGCCCGATTGCGGGTACAAGGGTTACATGAAACAATAATATGATCGGGGCTATAATCACAAGGCTTAATCGCATCGAAGGTTTTGGCATGGCACAAAGACTTGCGTGCTCTGAATTTTGCGATGCGATAAGTGCTTAAATGGTTTAGTGCTTGGTTCCAGCACCAAGGCATATGGAGGGGAAGTGGTTAGGACTTAGCCCAAGGGAGCTTAAGCCTGTGGTAAACAAACTTATTTTTTATGAAATTTTTCCAAGTTTTCAATGGATTTGGGGGTTTCCGTAGAGTTCAAAAAGGATTTTTAAACTCTGTAAAGGGATTTCATGAAGGGGAAATGGGGAAAAATTAAAAATAGAGGGATTTTATGGGAATAAAAGGGGTAAAAAATGGAGGTTAGCTATGTGGTGGAGGGAAGGGAAAAATGGCCTTTGTAGCAGTCTTTTCTCCATGAAATCAACAGGATTTCAGAGTTTAAGATGGTAACAACAGTGAAGATTTGGATAGAGGGCATGATGTCTTCATGAGTCTCCAAGAGATAACACTTTTTTGCAATAAAATTTGTTCCTTGAAGGCTCCAAAAATGTTTTAGCCACCATTTGATATGACAAATTTTATTGGTGGCTAACAGTGGCTCCACTTGGGGATGGTGCCTTCTTGAAGGCATTAAGAAATTCAGACTTGCATTCTCTGGGAGGCTGATTAGTGCCTCATCCATTGGGCTATCCTTATTTACTTGGATGATATTCTTTTTCTCTGAAAACATACTAGCAGCCATGAAAAAACAATGGATCTTCATCAACAAGCTTTCTACCTACCCAATCCTACCGATCAAACATTTTTTCTTCATTAGAGTGCACTTGGATTTGGCAAACTCTTTACAAAACATTTTATTCTTTTGAAAGAAAAAATCTAATCTAATTCTACTCCTTATTTCTCCATGAACTCGGATTAAACAGTTGAGCCCATATTCTTCTCTACGTAGTCTCCTAATCTGTTAGGATTAAACAGTCTAACAGATTTTATTCTCTAAATTCCACAAAAAAAATTAAAAAGCATACAAGTCAGGATTGAATAGTCTAACTTGATGCTGATCTATGGCATAAAAAACAAGCTGCACATAGATATTTATTTTGTAGAAAATTAAAACAAAATGGAAGGCTTAAGATCTGAAATTTCAAAGCACTTCCTTCATCTTTTTACAGCTCTGTTTTTTACTTTTGTTTGACTTGTTTTCCCTTTGTTGACTAGTTCAGATTTTGAGCTGATTAGAACCAGTTTTTACCTCTGATCTTGACTCAAGACATAAAAATATTTGATTCATTTCTCTTGGAAACTTAGGTTCATATTTTGTGCTTGTTTGAACCTTTAATTTCTAGCCTAATCTACCTACTGATAAGCCAAGATTAAACAGTTTGGAAAATCGGATTCACTATCCTATCAGTAGTAAATTTAAACCTAATTAGTCAAGATTAGGCTATTTGACTAACTAGAAGTTTGTTTTTTAGGAGTGGCATTTAAGCTTGCACATTTTCAGATTTGTTTCTCTTTTTGTTGGTGTGGGGCTGTACCTTTATTGTTTTTACAATCTGCCCTCTTTTCTTTCTTTGACTATTTTTGTATTTTTTATTTTTCTAACTTTGAATGCAATGGTGGGTGAAATATTTATAATGAGAAAAAGATAAAAAGGATTTCAGAACATGACATGGATCAAGAGAAGTAATGCTTAAGCATCCTGCCATTGACAGGACCCCCAAACACCTATGCTCCATTAAAATCCTGCAAGAAAAAGGCATTATTACCAGCAGCTGAATGAATGAGGTAAGGGCCAGGCCATAAGTTGTCAAATTTTCCATGTTTGCCCTTGTCTTCCCTTCTTGAGTCCCACTTTAAAACTTTATCCCCAACATTGAAATTGCTGGCCTTTGTTCTTTTGTCAAAAAACTTTTTAATGATGTCTTGCTTCTGCAATGCTTTGTTATAAACCTCCTCTCTAGTTTGCTGAAGGTGGATAGTCTGATTTATCCTTCTGATCATATCATTATCTTCAGACTAAACCTCTTGAATCAACTTGATAACTAGAACACCAAGGCTGGATGGAAAAATTGCATCAGTGCCATACACAAGCTGGTAGGGTGACATGCCAATAGATTTCTTCAATGTCAATCTGTCAGCCCAAAGTGCATGAACCAGCTTTGTGTGCCAAGACTTCTTGTTGTCCTCCAACAGTTTATTGATTATGTTCACTAAGCTTTTATTTGAGGATTCTGCAAGTCCATTACCTTGAGGGTAATAGGCTATGGAATGCCCCAATGTTATCTGATACTTGTGACAGAACTCAACCATCTTCTTTGATCCAAATGCTACTGCATTATCAGTGATGATCTTGGAAGGGCAGCCAAATCTAGAGAGAATATTATTCTCCATGAATTTTAAGATAACAGAATCATTGGCTTACCTACAAGGAATGGCTTCTATCCATTTAGTGAAGTAGTCTGTGGTAGTGAGAATCCATCTATGCTGGGCAGAGGATGGTGGATGGATTTCTCCTATGAAGTCAAGTCCCCACTATTGAAATGGAGCTTCAATAGTAATTGGATGCAGAGGTAGAGGTAGCAGCTTCCTTTTGCCTTCAAAAAGTTGACATTTATGATAGGCAATTATCTTCTTGTGTACATCAAGTAAAAGAGTAGGCCAATAGTAACCAACCCTCAAGATTTTGTTGGTTGTTGTCTTCCAGTACAAATGGCCTCCACACTCTCCTTCATGGAACTCGTGCTTAACCTTCTCTGCATCATACTCAGGTAAACATTTAAGCAATATACCACTTGCATTTTACCAATAAAGACATCTATCTATAATGAAATATTTTACAGCTTTTAACTTTAAGAACCTTGCCTTTGTTTTTGTCAAACCAGGAGGTGTGTTCAAATTAAGAAAAACATAAAGAATATCAGCATACCAAGAGGAATTCATAAAATGGTCTTCAACAATGGGAGGTGAGATTTCCTCTTGATCATCCTAAGCATTAATCATATTAATATCAAGAACTTCAAAATTGGATTCATCCATCAACCTAGCTAGACCTTGGCCTTTGATGAGTTTAGTGGGTTTTATCTCTAAATCATATTCAAGAATAATAGCAATCCACTTACCTCTCTTACCATCTGGGTCCTGTGTTAGAATGTCTTTCACAACTAAATTTGGGACAAAGGCAATGATGTGTGAGTGCAAGATGTATACTCTGAAGTCTTTTAAAGCCTTAACCAAAGCAAAAGCTTGCTTCTCCATAATTTTATACTTCAGAGGGGCATCCCTCAAAGCCTTGCTAAAGAATGTGATAGGCTACTCTTGCCCTTGTGGATTTTTCCGTAAAAGGACAGTAGCTATTGTATGTTCTGATGCAAATGAAAAAATATAAAAATCTTTTGAAAAATCAGGACTTATTAGAACTGGTGTTTTGGTTAAAGCTTGTTTCACCAGTTCAAAGGACTTCTTTGCTTCCAAGGTCCATTTTACCCCTTGCTCCTTTTTCAGCATGTTTGTAATATTCCTAAGGAGCTCAGCCAAGTTGGGGATGAACCTTCTCAAGAAGTTAATCTTTCCAATGAAATATTACAACTCCTTGATGTTTCGAGGATGAGAGATTTGCAATATGGCCTCAATCCTCTTCGGATCTATCTTAATACCCTCTTCAGAAATAATGTGCCCAAGAAGCTTACCTTCTTGGAGACCGAATAGTGTTTTCTTAGGGTTCAAATATATCCAAAACTTCCTGCATTTCTCGAAGACTGTTCTTAAATGTGCTAAGTTCTCTTCATCTGTTTTCGAAAAAACAGTAACATCATCAAGGTATATAATGATGAAGTAGCCCAATTCTTCCAAGAATGCTATGTCCATGGCTCTCTGAAAAGTTTCTCCATCATTCATTAGACCAAAGGGAATTCTCACATACATGAAAGTGCCCCATGGTGTAGTAAAAGTTGTCTTTAGTTGATCATCAGGGTGGACTAAGATCTGATATTACCCTGAATAGCCATCAAGCAAAGAAATTCTTCGAGACCCTACCACCCTTTGTAAAATATGATCCATCTTGGGTAAAGGGTAGTTGTCTTTCAATGAAGCTTTGTTTAAGTCTCTAAAGTCTATACAAAGCTCGATCTCTTCAGTTTTCTTCCTAACAGACACCAGATTAGACACCCACTCAGAATATCTAATAGGGACAATAATACTAGCTTCATACATTTTCTTGATCTCCTTCTCAACCAAAGGCAACTAAACAGGGTTAATTCTTCACAGCTTCTGTTTGAATGGTTTCTGGTTTTCATTGAGAGGGATTTTGTGCTGTATTATTTCAGTTTCATAGGATTTAAGATCTTCATAACTCCACGCAAAAACATCAGAAAATTCTTTAAAAAACTCTATGTATTTGAGTTTAATATGAGCTGGCAAAGTCTTAGACAATTTAATCATCATTGGTTTCAGTTCACTGCCTATATTGCAATATTCCACTTCAGTCTCTACAAGATCTATTTTTGGCTTCTTGGCCACGTCATTAAAATCAAACAACTCTTCTAAAGGGGCCAGACCCTTAGGCAAACTATGATTATTAGACTGCAGAGTTTCTAACTCCTCTGTTTCTAATTCTGCAGTCAGTTCTGTTTTGTCTTTAAGTTTGCTAGACAGTAGATTTATATTGGAAACCTCAGGAGACGGTTCTTCTTCACCAAGAAAATTTTCTTCACTGTTGCAGTCTGTTTCATAATCTGAATCCGAACTGTGTAGTTCGAATTCATTTTTGAATTACATGAAGTCTTCTATTTGTTTGTCTCCGTCGAACACTTGCCAGTATTTTTTTTTATCAGGAACGGCTGGTTTGAATTTCATCTGAGTTGTGCAGTCTTTGGTTTCATATGGCGTTAAGCAAGTTCTAGCTGCAAAGGCTAAGCTGTGGGCTGCAATATTTCTTTTTATTGGGACAAAAATTATCTGGTACTCCTCAAAAAAATTTAAAAGGTCCACGACATCATTTCGATAGGCCCTAAGTCTTGGGTGATTTGCGTTGTATTCCCCGTTGACTTGCCTAATGATGAATTCAGAATCCCCATATGCTCTGATTCTTCTGGCTCCTAACTTTTTCAACAAACGTAAGCCTAAAAGCAGGGATTCATATTCCGCTATGTTATTGGAACACTGGAAGTTTAATTTACAGGACATGCTTTCTGTGTGGTTGTTCTCAGTGTTGCATATCAAGACACCTGCACCAGCATTAGTTCTAGTGCATGATCCATCGAAGTTCGTACTCCACAGAGGACTAGTTTCAGGCTCATCTAGGTTACTGTCCTTTTTAACTAACATGATTTCTGATTGTTGTTGAATATCAGCACTTAATTCAAAGTGTTTTGACTCCTCAGGTTTTTCGCTGTGTCGAGGGTTGTTTTATTGACCGTCAAGGTCTAAAAGAAAAGGATACATGACTTGTAGTTCAAGACCTGCATTCGGTTTGCTAAAGTTTTCACATACAGCAAACCGTTCTGACACTACTGTGGTGTTCACCTCTTCCTCTCTATCGGCCATCAGTTCAGTTAAAGTCACATGTTCATTGATGGTTTCATCGTTAAACAAGATAAAAGAGTTGAGGCCTGTATTTACAGAATACAGAGGAGAGTTTTGAGGTCTGTCTTGACTTGTAACTGTGTATTGCATATGGGACTCCCTGTAAAGTCTTCTAGTCTGATTGAAAACAGGGATAGTCGCATAGGTCATGTCCATCTGCATAGTCCCTTGTAACCTAGCCCCCCAAGACCTAGATAATAACATTCCATACTTTGGGGGCACATTAGCCACAAAAATGTCCATGACTAAGAATTTGGCTGGAATCTGTGCTAATTTAACGCAGAGGTCTTTAATTAATCCTAAACATTTTACTTTGCTTGAGTCGAAGGAGTAAAGGTCTTTATAAGGTCTGGTGATTTCCAGACCCAGGCTCTCCATTACATCTTTTGGCATTAAATTATGAGAGGCCCCGGAATCATGCATAGCATTGTGCAAAATATTTTCATGAATGTTTAAACTTACATAGAAGGGAGGAATAGGTCCCTCTTGATACTTACCTTCAATATTAGGACCAAAAATAAGTTCTGGTTGGTCATCGTTAAGATTGACTGTGTCATTATTCTCTTCAATGTTTAAAGCCTTCAAGATTTGGGTCCTATATACATTCTGGGTAGCTAAATCAGTCAAGGGAACAGAGATTTTAATCTTAGAAATTTCCTGCTCCAGGCTGAAAGGAATTTGACTCTTTGAAGTACTTGTCTCAACCTTATTAGCTTTCATTCTATCAGCAACATCAGCTTGCTAATTTTTTCTATTTAAATTTGACAAAATGGTTTTTACAGGAGTACTAGCTGAAGTGTTGGTACTACTAAGGTCTTCACTCTGTTTATCATTGTTTTGAGTGCCTTTCTCTTTACCTTTATCAGAATTTCCAGCCACTGTTTTGTCCTTCTATTTAACAACTTTAGGCTTGGTTGTAGTGTTGTTTTGTGAAGATTTTTCAGAGGTTTTGGGGATGGGAGTTTGTTGACTGGTATTACTTCTAAGGTCATATTCCCTTTGAGATTCTATGATGACATTCTCTATATCTTGATAATAACTTTCGTCATCATCTCTTTTGTCATCATAGGGTGTGTAAAGACCTTGTTTTCTATCATAATGAATCTCAAATTCATCATTATCTACTCCCAGCATATTTATATCATCTTCCTCTATTATTTCATCTGTTTCCTCAACCTCACTCACATAGTTTTGATGAAAGGGGGGAGTGATCTATTGATCATCTTCCCTAGGTCTGTTTGGAGGTTGGTTCCTTCTAAAATTTTGATTCTGGTTTCTATTTTGAGCAGTTTCTTTTTTACTTTCTTGTGTTCTCTCAAAAATGCTCATTCTCTTCATCATCTCCTCCATCATTTTTTCCATCTTTGAGCTGGAAGTGGAAGGGGTAGATTCCTCTCTGAAGGACACTCTCTTCTCATTTTTCATTCTTGTTCTCTTCTCCATTAAGTTCACTTCCACAACAAGAGCTCCTTTTTTCATCTCTTCAAGAGTTTCAGGATCTCTCTCTCTCAGCTGATAGGCCATCTCAGGGTCAAACCCTTCAGGAAAATTGTTTAGAGCTTAGACTTGTGGAGGTTTTAGATCTGGGGAAAATGCATTATACACACTGTTAAATCTGGTGCAGTAAGCTTGAACACTTTCCCCAGTGTTTCTATGGAGGTTCTTGTAATCAGAAAGGACTTGGAGAGGGTTCTTCTTCACTTCCCATTTGTTTAATAATGTTTGATGGAAGGCTTGGAGGTCATTGATAGTATGGGGGGTTAAGCCTTTAAATCATTTTCTTACTTCTCCCCCCAGACTCTGAGAAAATAATCTAAGCTTGACAGAATCATCATCAATTTCATTTCTGTCGAAGTAGTCATTCATCTTATCCACATGTTGTGATGTAGTTGTAGCATTACTAGCATCATATAATGTAATTTTGGACTGATAGTCCTGTGGAAGATTGAATAATGGTACAGGAAGGACTAAGGGAGCATACCATGCTGCCATGATATGTGGTGGAGGTGGATTAAAAAAAGGTAAAGTGGGTTGCAGTGGAGTGGTTTGAATAGTGGATGTAGGGTGAAGAGATGTGGATGGACCAAGGATAGATTGCTAAGCTAATCTTGGATGAGAAACACCTAAATTGGAAAGGAAATGTGAATCAGGTGGTGTTGTTTCTCTACTACCAGGATGTTCACTTGTTTCAGGAGATGAAAGTAAAGACTCATAATCTAGTTGATCCAAATCACCAGGAGACTTGGTTCTAAACAGATTTATTAGATCTGCTTGTGATTGTTGTGGAGCTGCAAGATTTTCAGGAACTGAATTAGCTCTCAAGGGTGATCTGAAAACAGTTGAGGAATTTATCTTAGGAGACTTCCTAAGGATACTTTCTGTGTTATCAACTATCTCAGGTGGATCAGGGTCCGGATAGGCTCTAGTATGAATCTTTCTAGGAGCCACTATGCTGTGTTTTTTAGACCCAACTAAACAAGAAAATTTCAACCAGATATGACAGTATTTAAGAGGTCAACTAATCTGTTTTACACCAATTTTAATCCTACAGTCCTCTAATTGAGTTTGAATGATGTTATGATGATAAAGGTTCTTCCCAGTGGAGTCTTAAGGTCTGTTGAGGATTGTGGAGTCGCCAAGTGGAAGTTTTTTAGCTCTTTTGGAGGTAAAAGGTTTTATGGTCCACCACCATGTTTATTGAATTCCAATCTGAAATATTTTGGGTTTTCTGAGTTATTTTTCAATCCTGTGGTTTCTAAGAGTGTCCTAAATTTGTTTCAAAACTTAGCTACGTTTATGAGACAAAGACAGTTCTACTCTTATGGCTAAGCTAGCTGATTTTTCAAGGTTACATAAACTCTTATGAGAATCCTAGGGTTTTCCTAGTTTGTCACTAATTCAAACAAGTTTCATCATGATTACCATCACTTGGTAGTGCTTGAAAAGGCTACTTTTTACTCACTGCACAATGTTCTTGAAATTATGATTTCTGAGGTCTTAGAAGTATTTATGATAAAAAACACTCACAGTTCCCCAGCGGAGTCGCCAGAAATGTTAGCCGGTGGCTCAGCTGGTTAATATAGCAAATGTTCTTTGAAACAAATTTCTGATATCCTATGATTACCTTAAAATGAAAATTACTCAGAAATTTCCCTAGCGGAGTCGCCAAAAATGTTAGCTCCCTATAATCAGCAATATTGGCAAAGTCCGACAGCAGGGAGAACATCGTTTCAACCACTTTGGGATTCTAGGATCTAGCCCTCCTGAATCCAGAGAGGGATCTCTCCAATAAGTGCAAAGATGGATTTATCTTTGAGGTTTTGGGTAATGATATTAGGCTAGTTATGAAGGCCAAGGGTTTTGTTTTGTTTTTGGATGGTCGAGCATGATTATTGTTTAAGTGGAAAGTTCTAAATGGAAAGAGTTTCAAAGGTGAGAATTTGCAAGCAATCAGAACAAGTTTTGGCCAAAAAGATGGAAAATTGCAGGTTTTAATCCATTGGGCTATGGAGTCATAATAGGGTTTAATCGAAACAATCAGGTTCAAGAGTGGTCCATGGGGAAAGTCATCTATGTCTAAGGATTTCTTTAAAGTTTGATTTATGGAATGAAATGATACAACAAGAAGGGGAATTAAACAAATGAAGAACAAAGAGCAGCCCAGGATCTGGTAAGTACTTTGAAACTAGCCAGCCTTTGACAAACGCTTAAGAAAAACATAAAAGCAACCTAGGATCTGGTAAGTACTTTGAAACTAGCCAGCCTTTGATACACTTTCAATAGAAAATATTTAAAACACAAAGGGAAAACACAAATGATAACAAAGAATGGTCTAAGATCTGGTAAGTACTTTGAAACTAGCCAGCTTTCAACACATTCCTAGGGAAACTTTCAATCAGTATTTTGGGATAAAACTAGGACCAGGGCTCACCATATCTTCCTTAGTTCATCTCTACTTAACATGAAATGAAAATAACATTCAAGAAAAATATTTAGCTAAGACAGGAGGACGAGGGAACACCAGCATTCCTACTGCTTAAACTGAATTAAATCATTCCTAAATAACACAATTTTGAAGAAAACATATAGATAAAGATTTTTAGTCAGAGAAGGGTACTGATATATAGTAAATCCTAACTCTATGCATGCTATTATTTATAAGAGAATATGGACAAAGTGAAAACAAAAATAAGATAACAATTTACAAAAGAAATAACATCACCGTTGACATAGACCAGGATCCCATAAATCAGCTTGTATTGATGCTTCAAACCAGTTACAGCTTTAAGTCCAGTGTTTCAGGTTAGCACTCATCTTCACTTCTTAGCCTAACTATTCTATCACAAGCAGAGCTTCAAGAGCCTTTGAACACTATTTACAATCAGAAATTTCGAGCACAAGTATATTTCAAAGTTCTGCAACCAACATTTTCTCATCTTCTACAGAAGTATTTATAGAAGGAATGAGGAGGTGGGATCTGATAAAAGATCTCCTGGGTCCAATTAATACAGATTAATGCTTCTCAGTCTTTGAGAGGCTCAATGGAGAAGTTTACAGATACTTGTCTGTATTAATTTTCTTACATTTATGATTTAAGCTCAGTGGGAGCTTTTTTTGACTTTAAGGCTTTGTTTTAGGATGTATTAACTCTGCTGATATTTTTACATTAAGTTATTTTAGCAGAATTAACTATTCAGCTGTGATGAGGTAAATATCTCTTATGTTATGATAATACTTCGGCCTCTGTTGAATGCTTTGAGGCAACAGGTGGCTCTGTGGTAGCTGAGAGGAATCAATTAGCCTCTGATGTGGCGGTGGAGGCCTTTCTATCTGATAAAAACTTATGATTTTCTTTAACTGTGTTTTAATTTGGAGGATTAGGCTTTTGATAATAAATCTTAGCCGTAATCCCCAAACTATGTTCATTCCTCTGTTCTACTGTGTTTAATCTTCAACACTGATACTCTTTTGATTATTTTATGCATTGTTGTGTGTCTTGTTGATGTGCAGGGCTGCACCGGGCTCAGATGGCATCAATGCCCATGAAGCATTGACGAGACATAGATTTTGAACCCTCTGTAGTATTTTTACATTGATAAATGAAATTTTAGAGGATCGTCACCCTCGGCTTTCATTTCCCTTTATTATAATGGGAAAATCCTTCGAAACCTGCAAAATACAAAAAACATTATGAAATCCTGCATTCCGAGGAAAAACTGCTTCGGAGGCTACGGAGAGGAGTGTGGCCATTGGATGGCAACATCCAATGGTGGAGATGTGTTTTGCGGGAGGTTAAAATGAAGTGGGGGAATAATTAAGTCAGAGTCGTTGATCTATGAGTGATCAAGGAGATCAACGGTCGGGATAAGCGGCGGACTAATAATATGAATAAATCACATTATTCGGTTTTTATAAGAGAATGCAAAAGAATAAGGTTAAAACCTTTGTTCCAAGGAAAAAATTGTTAAAAGTGGAGCTTGGGGTTTGGGATGAATATGAGCCATTGGATGACATTAGCCCTACAAGATCAACAGTTGAGGAGGTGCGCTGCAAAACTCAAATGGAAAGAGGGAAAGCGGTTTCGGGGATGAAAACCACTATTTTCACGCAGAGAAAAGGCGAGTAGGAAGTTTTTCCTTTTGGAACGTGATATGCATCCCCACTTCACATGTGGTATCAGAAAACCACCTATATCGCGTGCCCTTTGAGAAATTAACTTCCGCACTGTAAGTTACGCGAAACTCCGTGTGCACCATCAAATCTGGGGTCTTAGATCTGACGGTAGAGAATGAGCGCGATACTGGATAGATGCATGGGCGGAAGCAAGGGGAGTGGTTTCAATATGAGCCACAGGATCTGAGATGGACGGCTGAGATTAGATTTTGAAGAAGGCAGGACCCACAGGAGGTAGGCCTGTCGGGTTTAATATGGACCGTTGGATGTAGAAGAATAAATGGCAGAGATTGCATCTGGGGAATGAACGAAATAATATAATGGCAGAGAAAGGGCTGATGAGGGTCGTTGATCTACAGAGATAAACAGTCGAGATTGGTCGTAAAAACATTAGAACGCAGGGCGCATGAAATATAACCAAAGTCAGAGGATCGATCTGGACACGTGGACGGCCCAGATGCAATCGAGGCTCGACAATCGGCGCAAATGTGGGTCGTTGGATCTGGGAATGCGAGGAGGAGATCCATGGTCCAAGATAGATCGGGGAATGGCCAATCATAGAGGACACAAAAGTGAGCCCGATAGAACATGCGATGCGATCATGTGCAGGCCATTTGATCAGCTCAAGATCAACGGAAGAGATTTCTTTTAAAAGCGAACCAACGGAAACCCTTTGAAACATATGAAAAACAAATATTAACAGAAAAACAAAGTTTTTATGCATCGGGGCGGGATATATATTTATGATATGGCTTGGCGCCCATCTGTGGGGCCTTGGTCTATATGAAATGCGATAGGCCCAGGGCTTTATATATATGAGGGCCAATCACATCGGAACTCTCGGGCTTGGTCTTTCAATGTAACCATTTTATTTTCTCCGATGCGATTGGTGCCTCGGGACTTAAACTCTTGGTCCCGGGTGTGAGTTATATGGAGTAAAAGCGGAGGGCGGAGTTTTTAACAAAGGGACTCAATCGCATCGGAGTTTTTGATGCAGGTCTTTCAATCTACCCATTTATATATTTAAAAAACATTGCATGGGCACGTTTAGACCAAACTTTAGAAAAAAGTGGGTTTATAACTTTACAAAGGAAAATATTAATCGGAGATGGAAATATATAAGGTTTCAGTGCCCGATTTCAGGTACAAGGGTTACATGAAACAATAATATGATCGGGGCTATAATCACAAGGCTTAATCGCATCGGAGGTTTTGGCATGGCAGAAAGACTTGCGCGCTCTGAATTTTGCGATGCGATAAGCACTTAAATGGTTTAGCGCTTGGTTCCAGCACCAAGGCGTATGGAGGGGAAGTGGTTAGGACTTAGCCCAAGGGGGCTTAAGCCTGTGGTAAACAAACTTATTTTTTATGAAATTTTTCCAAGTTTTCAATGGATTTGGGGGTTTCGACAGAGTTCAAAAAAGAGTTTTAAACTCTGTAAAGGGGATTTCATGAAGGGGAAATGGGGAAAAATGAAAAATAGAGGGATTTTATGGGAATAAAAGGGGTAAATATGGAGGTTAGTTATGTGGTGGAGGGAAGGGAAAAATGGCCTTTGCAGCAGTCTTTTCTCCATGAAATCAGCAGGATTTCAAAGTTTAACATGGTAACAGCAGTGAAGATTTGGATAGAAGGCATGATGTCTTCATGAGTCTTCAAGAGATAACACTTTTTTGCAATAAAATTTGTTCCTTGAGGGCTCCAAAAATGTTTTAGCCACCATTTGATATGACAAATTTTATTGGTGGCTAACACTGATGATAAGACAAAGATCCAATTAGCTACTCTTAGAATGGGGGGTACTGCTTTGATCTGGTGGGAGAGTAGGACACATATATATTTAAAGCGTAAGGGAAAAGTTATCACCTCATGGACTAAGTTTATTAAAGCTCTAAAGAAACAATTCTATACATTGGGTTAGACATAGCAAACTGTAATTGATTGGCAGTGCTTGCGACAAGGTAAGGGACAGAGTGTTCAAGAGTTCACACAGGAATTCAAAAAGAAAGCATTAGCACTCGGTATTTATTTGGACACAAAAGAACCTTTTTTGAAATATATTGGCAGTTTGCACTCATATTTGCAGCATACATTATTAATTTTCAATCCTAATGATTTTGATGAAGTTTGTGTTCAAGCAATTCATGTCGAATCAGGTGGTAGACCATTCAAGTTTACGCCAAAGACATCCAAGCAGATGGAAACTGAAGACAGCAAAAAGAAGGGCAATTCAAAGGGAAAGAAGACTACCACAACTTAGAAGGAAGAAGATATACCTACGTGTACACATTGCCAAAGGATCGTCCATGAGGAAGCTAGGCGTTGGAAACTTCATCCGGAACTGAAGCCGAAGAAGTTTCAATCGAAGAAGGGTGAAAAGAAGGCTGAAACAGCAGTCCAGCAAGGCTTGGACTTGGGATCCAATTCAGGTGATGAAGGTAAAATAACTGATATGGTTACAACAGGTAAAATTTCTAATGCTAGTACTTCTGCTTCTTCAAACATCAAACAACAGAATGACGATAAAATAATCGAGTTATTTCATATAAGGGTAACTTCAAAGCATACTAAGATAGATACATTGTTCGATACGGGATCATAGGAAAATTTGATTTCTGAGTCATTGGTTAAACAATTGGGTTTGAAAACACATAATCATCCAAAGCCATATCCTTTTGGGTGGTTAAAGGAACAAAGTCAAATTCATGTTACCAAATAGTGTCGATTAAAATTTGCAATCACAGCTAACTATATCGATGAAGTGGATCTAGATGTGATACCATTAGACATTTGTGGAATTGTCTTAGTTAGCCCTTATCTCTATGGCCATGATACGGTATTTTATAGAAAAGAGCATGTATATCATCTCAGGAAAGATGGGATTAAGTACATTGTTTGGGCACATAAAAACAAATATCACTTGAATTTAATTAATGCTAATCATATGAAGCGCTTAATAAGTTCAAGTAGGAGATACATACTCATGTCGATAAAAAGCAACATAAGGATCTTATTGATACTTGTTCAGGTTGTGAAATTCAATATGAAGGTAATTTGGTTAAAAAGATAGATTTATTTCAGGATCTAGTTTAAAAAACCAAAACATCTACTTCATAAAATGGAAATATCACATGAGATGCAGTTGATGTTTGATGCCTATAATAATTAAATGTATCACAAGTTAGTTATAGAACATAAATAAATTAAGCAAAAAATTCCAGGGAAGGTTGGAAAAGAATTAATATGACTCAGATCATCTCCTTACAGTTCACCCATAATTTTGGCTCATAAGAAAAACAGGGCATGGGGAATAAGTGTCGATGTTAAAGTTGATTCAATTAAGCATAAACACTTTACAGCATTGATAAATCATCAACAACCATATGAAGTTAAAACATATGTTAAAGGTTATGCAATGGAAACAGTGATTCAATACTTTCAGTCATATACTAAGATGCAACAATCTCACTACAGTTGGATAGGTTTCTTCAGCAAAATCACTTAGTAATTAAGGACAGGGAAGGTGTAACAAGTAACGTAGTTGATATGTTGTCTTTGAATGCTTCAGTAGTACTACATAAAATTTCATTGTTTTATGAAATTTATGTATAACAGTATATTACTGATAATGATTTCGAAGATACTTTTGAATTGCTAACTCATAATGCTCAGATAGAAAAGGTGTAGATTATTCGGGAAATTTATCTTCCTCGGATTGCAGGCGTAACCAATACTATGACACAAAGTCAAAGGTATTGTTACTAGCCTCATATGTATGAAACAATTGTGAAGTATGTTTGGTCAATTTAGTGTGTCCTAAATTGCTGCATTTAATTTGTTAATCCGGGATTCGTAAGCTGATGAAGTGCGGCGCACTATATGTGCAAGATAACCTATCTCTTACTTTTTGTCGTTTTTGGTTTTCTAATGTGAGATGGAAATTCTAAAACAAGTATGGTTATGATTGTTCAAGGAAATGAAAATGTGTTGTTGAAAGGAAAATGTGCTGCTAGTCTAATGAATCAAAACAGTGAACTATTGAGCATGAAAACCAAAATATCCTTACTGCTATCTAAACACAAAAGAAATTATGCTGAAAGAAATCCAAAAGTTGCAACAAAGTAAATCTAAATCAAATTACATCAACCTATCTTCTGATCCCTCATCATTAGTCCAGCTATGATTTTCGGAGGTAACCATAAACAACTTGAGTAACCTGATATCTAACTTGCAGAAAGTAAACTAATATCAAAATACACATCCATAATTCAATCCCTCACCATCAGTCCAGCTGTGGCTTTCGGAGGCAACTGAAGATGTTATGAGCAATTTAATATATCTAACTTGCAGAAAGGAAACTAATATCAAACTACACATCCATAATTCAATCTCTCACCATCAGTCCAGCTATGGCTTTCGAAGGCAACTGAAGATGTTATGAGCAATTTAATATATCTAAATCTAACTACTGAAGAAAATGAGCAAAACTGAAATAAACAAAGCAGTACTGAAATTAAACAGAAACTAAGAAAAGAAAATTAGTAGCAGAACAATATTAATTCCATGTCATTAGTCAAAAAGTTATGCAAATGCCCGGGCTGCCTATTTATAACCTGAAACAAGAACACTGATCAGTGATTAATAACATAAAACATGAAAGACAAAAGTAACATGGAAAGCATGAAAGATTATAAATAGAAATGAAGCATATATACCATGAAAGATGCAATGTATAAACATGTGAATGGATTATGGCACAATGAGCTTTAAAGAAATAAAACAAGAACTATACAATAATGCACAGAACCTTGGCGAGTGCAGGGGCCCTCTACACCAGCCTTGGCAACAATCTTCAAGTACGAATTACATTTGGAAACAGAGTCTTCTTATATTAAAATGCAGTCATAACAGAAAGGTGATATTACGGCACAAGTGCAACATAATTACATTATAGAGCAGACTAATAAAAACTAACAGAGACTAATCTAATATGCGTATACAAACGCGTTATTTATAACAAAGGAAATACAACTGATTCCCTAAATTTTATGCTGATGGAGAACACGTAGACCATTACGTCCATAGATCTAGGATCATGGCTGTATTGAAGAGTAAATATATGAGGAGTGGATGTTTGAATTCGGCTATGGAGCCGTGTACAGATGTTGATTTGTCTCCCGCAATTCAGAAACGGCCATATGAACCTTCACGTGACACGAAACAGAGTCCTGTCACCGTGGGACTCTACGGTTGACTTCCATTTGGACACCTTTGACCGCAACCTCTTTAGATGGATTTGCTCGAGCCAATAGGACACGATCCATGTCCACATCATTTCAAACTTTCCCATGTGGCTCGTTTTTCCTATAGAAACCTGTAACATAGAGTTTCACAAAATGGCTGCGGAAAGTTGCAGCAGTTGCGGAAAGTGGCAAGATTCTGCAGCTAGATGAGCAAAATCTAAATCAAACAGCAGACACAAAAATATAATTAAAAACCATGTTAGATGCTCTTTTGCAATTAATATACAATGATATTGACAACTTGGAAGGTTCAGGTGGATGAAAAAGGTCTAGGAAGATGTATGGAAAAGATGCAGATTTGAGACTCAACATACCCCCACTGTGAAGGTGTTGCATGTCCTCTTGCAACCAAAATTTTGATAATCCTTCCTCAGTTCATATGCCTTGACACTTCAGCCAGTACATCCAATCCTCTCCTCTTCTTCCTTGGTGCTGCCAACATCCTGGGCTTCTTCATTAAGCACCTAAATTTGATATTAACCAATGCTCTCCTTAACTTCTGGCATTTCCTTTTCAATTTCTTGTTCTTCTTTTGCCATATTCCCAGATGTAGCATGGTATTATCATGAATGATTTTATCCAATTTACTTTGTTCCTTCAATGTCTCATTTTCATTTTTGATGTGTCTATTTAAAAGCTCTAGCTCAAAGACTTCCTGTTTTAGTGATTGGACTAAATCATCCTGTACTGTGTGAGGCTGAATGGACGAAGTACTGGGACCTGTAGCTGCTTTTTCCAAAGATTCTATATAATCATATACTTCTTGTTGCTTGGGGTCTATTTCAGGTGTCATTTTTATTGGGTTGTCCCCAAAATGCCGTGAAGGAGAGTTATCTTCAAAATCTGGCTGAGAAGGGCTCACATCAACATCTTGCTGAGAATGGGATGGACTATGTTCAATGTCTGACTGAGAATGAAATGAACCAAGTTCACTAACTGACTGAGAGTGAGATGGACTATGGTCAGCTGGGGACTGTTTAGATGTTTCTTCTCCCAAATCAATGAAATGGGGTCCCTTCATTTGCGTTTTCCTCAAATTCCCCTTAAGTCTGGAACTTCTTCTCACACGCTGTGGACCACTGTCCTTTTTCTTTTGTTTTCCTTTCTCTGTCTTCTTGGCCATAGATGACTGTTTTTTAAGATAAACTAATCTTTCAGATAACACTTGATGATCTTCTTCTTCGGAAGAAGGGGTTTGATGTATATCCTCAATACTTTTTCTCTCTTTTGGTGTTATTGGCTTCTTACCCTTAGTTTCTTTCTTCTTCCTCTTTGACAGTCTCTCTTCCTTATCAGTTCTTTCAATTGTAGTAGTAGGAGTATTTTGGATTTCATCATTTGTTTTCTTTCTCCTACTCCTCTTTGATGTGTTACCTTTAGGAATTTCTTGAGTAGGAGTACTTTGAGTTTCATCATTTATTCTTTTTCTCCTACTCCTTCTTGATGTGCTACCTTCAGGAATTTCTTGAGGTTCCTCAAAGAAATTTCTAATCAAAAATTGTTCCCATGTGTCTTTCTTCTCCTTTAACTCTTTTTCAATCAAAATTTTTACAAGACCGTGGTGATATAGATGTGGCTCTACATCTCCTAAATGCTTCTGAACAGTCACAGACATTTTCTTCAAACTATTTAATAGAAAATATGGGAGATTGAGAGCTTGATTATCTAGAAAATTCATCAGCAATCTGGTATGGTACATATACATGGACCCAAAACAGCCTTCACAAGTAATGAATTTTTGAACAACTAGCAGCAAAGTAGCCCATTCCTCTTTCAATGCATGAACAAGAATTCCTCTTTTAAAAATAGTTATGTCCATACCTTGGTTTCATAAGATTGTTCTCCAGGCTTCATCACTAATGCTTTTATTTTTAAACCAACGCTCACCCTCTTGAGGAAGTTCCGTGGCAGTTGCTATAGATGCCTCGTTCACTGCAAACTTAAGGTCTCCAATCTCTACTTCTAGGCCATTGAATGACCTTGCAAATGCTTTTGTCACTTCTTTATGATAACCTCTGAACTTTTGGATAAACCGCAGCCACTTTTCTTTCTTCAATACATCCCTTACTTGCGGATATCCCTCCATGAATTTAGGACCTTCTGGTTCTGCTCTTAGCAATTTACCCATTCTTCTTTCTGCTCTTCAAAAATTTGCCTGCGTGAGGGTTCAATGGAAATAGAACAGCTGAATGCACGGATATGAGCACAATGACTGTAGGTAGATATCAAAGAGTGGATATACAGGCTGTAGCATAATAGAGAACGAAGTGAAGTGAGACAGATCAGAGAGGGGTTTCGTGAGCACGGCAGAGATACGGCTGTGAGATTAACAAAACAATAGGAGGAGTATAACACATCCGACAGTGTTTTGAAATTTGGTGGCTGCACAATAAATGTGAGCACGTTTAAACAACGGCTATGGATTTATGCGGCTGTAAGAGTCCGTGGTCAAATCAACTACGTCTCATTGTCACCGGTGGAATATCGGAGTATGAGTGAAGATCGGGGGTTTAATTATGGAATCGTTTGAGAATGAATGCGGGAGGATCATATGGAGATCGTGAAAGGGTTACGGAATTTGTCAATATAATCATTGCACATAATGGATGGAGCTTATGGTTTAGAACTATATAAAAATGTGTTTTCAATGCTATTTGAAATGAATTTTACTCATACCTTGGAATCTTTGCCTTTTCCTTGGTCTTCAATTAGTTACTCTTCATTGGTATCTTGAATGCTCCATGTCTTCAAAATTGATCCTCACACCTGCATTTTATTTCATGATTATGAAAATAACATTTGGTTGTACATTCTTTTGAAAACAGAGTTGTAGCTGCGGAATCTGCTTCTGGCTGCGGAAACTGGTGTCAGCTGCGGAAACAGATGTCAGCTGCGGAAACTGACACAGCTATTATTTGGATGAATGAACATGAACGGATGGCAAATGACTAGATGGAAATGGTCATGAAAAAGAATTTTATTGATGAAATGGAATGAAACAGATAAAATGAAGTGGAATGGAGTGAAATGAAGTGAAATGAAGTGGAATGAAGTGGAATGGAATGGAGTGGGTGGTCAAAAAAAACTTGTGAAATGAAAGAGAGATTTTTTTTGGAAAATATAGAGTGTCAGGTGTTCCTGATTTTCACCCTATATTTTATGTATAAGACTGCCAATCAGTGATTGGTTTTCAGGCTTATACAATTTTTTATTTTTTTTTATTTTTTATTTTTTTTTTTAACTGAAAAGAACAAAAGCTAGGCCGGTGGAGAAGAAGAATTCTTCTGTACCAGCCTGATTGCAGAATTTTCTTGAAACACTTTGACAAAATCCTCTTTTGAGAGTGGCTTATGATAAACTTTCAATCTATGGCCATTCACAATAAGAGGAGTTTGAAACTCATCAATGGTCTTGATTCTTACCGCTCCATTGCTAAAGATCTTGTCAATCTCATATGGCCCAAGCCAATGAGTCTGAAATTTTCCTTGAAAATATTTAAACTTGGAATCAAATAACAATTCCCAATCTCGTTCTTGAAACTTCTTCTCTTTGATGTACTTGTCATGCCATTTAGCTCTTTGATATTGAACTAGATCAGTTCTTAAAATTGCCTCTTTTCTGATCTCATCTAGCTCATTCAATTGCTCCATTCTATGCTTTTGGGCTTCTGATAAGTTCATCCCCAACTGAACTGCTATCTTGAAGGTCTTGACTTGGAACTCAATGGGGAGCAAGACTTATTTCCCATTAACAAGTTCATAGGGAGAATGTCCTGTTGTATTTCTCCATGTAGTTCTGTAGGCCCACAAGGCTTCAGGAAGCCTTTCTGCCCAATCTCTTCTATGTAGATGAAAATTTTTGGTGATGATACTTTCAAGAACTTTGTTTGTGGACTCCACTTGACCATTTTCTTGCGGATGGTAAGGAGTAGATCTTCTGTGCTTGATTTTGTATTCTTCCATCAACTTCTCCACCAAATTGGATGTGAATTGGCTCCCCTGATTTGTCACAATTTCTCTTGGAACACCAAAGCGAGTAAAAATATCCTCATAAAGAAAATGAACAACTGAATTTTCAGTAGCAGATACTAATGCTTTAGCTTCTACCCATTTAGTAACATAATCAGTACAAACCAATATATACTTCTTTTGCTTAGATGGTGGATTAATAGGTCCGATGAAATCTAAAGCCCATTTTTCAAAGGGTTCAATGAGTACCTGTGTTTGCAATGGCATTTCATTTGAAAGGGTAGGTTTCCCTACTCTTTGGCAGCTATCACACTTTTTGACATATTGTTTTGCATCTTTGAAGAGAGAAGGCCAATAATATCCCAAGGAAAGGATTTTATAGGCCGTCCTTTTGTCCGCAAAGTGTCCGCCGCATGGTTCATCATGACATGCCTTAAGAATATCAGGCATTTCATCTTCCCTGACACATCTTTTGATCACAAGATCTGGCCCTGTTTTAAACAATTCGTTAAAAATCCATGAATATTTTGAACTCTCCTGAATAATTTTTCGTTTTTCACTTGGAAATAAATGTGAAGGTAGTTTCCCTGTAACCAAATAGTTAGCAATATCTGCATACCAAGGAGTTTTAATAGTTACTGCAAATAAGTATTCATCAGGAAACTTATCCTCTACAGGAGAATCTTCTTTAGTATTCTGAATCCTAGACAAGAAATCAGCTACTGTATTTTGTTTTCCTGGTCTATCCAACACAGTAATATTGAATTCTTGCGAAAGTAAGAGCCATCTTGTCACTCTGCCATTAGTAACAGGTTTGTTCATTAAATATCTAATTGCAGAATGGTCAGTATGAATAAAAGTTTCATAGCCTTTTATGTAATGTCTAAACTTATTAATTGCATGAACAACAGCTAAAAACTCTTTTTCAGTCACAGTATAGTTCAACTCTGTGGGAGTCAAATTTTTACTGGTATAATAAATGGCATAAGGAACTAAATCTTTTTGACCCAACACAGCTCCTAGAGCTGTATCTGAAGCATCCGTAGAAATATGGAAAAGGAGTTTCCAATTTGGTCCTCTCAAGATAGGTGCTTCAGATATTCTTGTTTTCAAAGTTTCAAAGGCTGATTGACAATCAGGATCCCATTTAAATTCACAGTCTTTTGTAAGCAATTTGAAGAGTGGAGATGCTATTTTAGTGAAGTTATCTATAAATCTTCTATAGTAACCAGTAAATCCTAGAAAACTTCTAACATCTCTTTGACAATTTGGAATAGGCAACTTGGAGATGACTTCAACTTTTGATCTATCAACCTTAATCCCATCTCCTGAAATATGATGTCCTAAAACAATCCCTTCAGTAAACATAATAAAGCATTTTTCATGGCTTAATGAAAGGTTTGTTTCTTTACATCTTATGAGAACTTTTTCCAAATTTTCTAATGCCTCTTCAAATGAATTACCATAAGCTGTAAAATCATCCATATAAACCTCTACACAATCATGGATTAGATCAGAAAAAATTCCTAGTACTGCTCTTTGGAATGTTGCTGGTGCATTACATAACCCCAAAGGAAGCACTCGGTAGGCAAAAGTTCCCCATGGACAAGTAAATGTGGTCTTATCTTGATCTTCAGGTGCTACCTGAATTTGATTATAGCCACTAAAACCATCCAAAAATGAAAAGTACTTTTTACCTGCTAATGTATCTAATACTTGATCGATAAAAGGCAAAGGAAAGTGATCCTTCAAAGTTTCTTTATTCAATTCCCTGTAATCAATGCACACCCTCCATTTACCATTCTTTTTAGGTACTATAACCAGAGGAGAAACCCATCGGCTATCTGAAATTGGATAAATGAAGTTTACATTGAGTAGTTTTTGGAGCTCTTCTTTCACTATCTCCCTAAGATTTGGATTCATCCTTCTTTGAGGTTGTCTGATTGGTCTACTGCTTTCCTCAATATAGATATGATGGATGCAAGTCTTAGGATCAATACCTTTCATGTCAGTATACTCCCATGCAAATGCAGTAGAATGTTTTTGCAAGATTTTGGTTAGTTCTTCTTGTTGTGATTTTTCCAAATGTTTGTTGATATTCAATGTTTTTCCTGGAAAAATCTCAATAGTAGAACTACCAAACTCTTCCATAGAGTAAAGAGACATTTGTCTTGATGATAAATGTTCTATGTCAGATTCCAACTGAAATTGTGTGGGGTCATATTCTGAAGATGTCTCAAAATTTTCTAATGTGTTCAGAATTTGACTATCCTCACTGATTTCAGAAATGGTAAAGACAGGTTGTATAGTGTCCTCATCATCAACCCATTCATTGTCTCCTACTTCTGTGATTTCTCTTGTTGGAGGATACAAATTGAATTTCTTTGTCGAATTACCATTAGAAATGTACATGTCCCCAGATCTACAACTAATAAAAGCATCAGCTGTGGCTAGCCAAGGTCTTCCTAAGATAAGTGGGTGCCCTCCTAGATTACTCTTGGGAGTCAAAATCATAAAATCTACTGGATATTCCCAAGAATCTAAGGAGAATGAAATATCTTCTAATACATCATATGGTTTAATAATTGATCAATCTGCAAGTTGCAGTAGAGTAGGTGTAAAAAGAAGGTTAGGAAGTTTTAGCTGGTCCATAGTCTGTCTACTCATAATGTTGATAGTAGCCCCTAAGTCAATCAATGTGTTTGGAATTTCTATCCCATTTATATGTGTCTTGACAATTGGACTTCCTAGATCTACATACTTCTGCATGGTAATTTTTCCCATCATAATATCTGCAATTTTTCCTACCGGGTGGATTCTTCTTGTGTCTTTTAGTTTCCTTCCTGGTCTTTTGAAACTCAACTCCTTTATTGTTTTTGCTAGAATAGGAATCTCTCGAATGGCTTGTAGCAAGGGAATATTGATACAAACATTCTTCAATTCATCTAGAAAGTCATAGTTAGGCAACAAAATTTGTTTTTCCACCCCCTTGTCAATTTGTAGTCTTTCAGGAAAAGGGGGTGTAGATGAAGATGCAGGTTGCTCAACTATAGGAGTTGTGGGTGTTGACTTTTCTTTTTCTTTTTAAATGTTTGAATTTTGAAGAGATGCTTCCTCAGAACCCTTATTGGCTTCAAGAGAGTCCTCCTCAGAGGTATCTTGCTCTTGAATATCTATAGAAGGTTTTTCTAAGACTCTACCAGATCTGAGTTGCACATCGTTGAGAGGAACAATCATATAGGTAGGAAATTGTTGTCCTTCTACCATGTAAGTATTCTGAGGATTTTTATTATTAGGATTTGGCAATGGCTGAGCTAGAAGTTGATTTGTCTTTTGTTGGTATGGGAGCATGAGTTGAGGATTTGGATTTTGTTGAGAAGGTTGTTGTGGTGGAAATGGCAATGAAAGTTGTGGATTTGTGTTTGCAAGTTGTGGAGCTTGTTGATTTTGAAAAGATGGAGGATATTGATAAAATTGAGCAAATCTCCCATAAGGATTTTACATCCCTTGTACCCATGGCTGATATGGATTCTGATGTTGGGGCCAAGGTTGTTGCCAAGGATTCCAATTTGGTGGGGTTTGAAAATTCATAGGGTTGTTAAACCCTTGAGTTTGTTGTCCCTGCCAAGGTCTTCTTGCAACAAAACAGAGAGATTCTACTAAATTTGGGTCTTCTTGAAAAACAGCTTTGAGTCCAGGAATTGAAGGACAATCCTTGATCTCATGATTCTCTGAGCAAATCATACATGTTTCTACAACTTTTGCATCCAAGGGACATTTCCTTAAAGCATGTTTCTTCCTACATTTCGGACAAAAGATGGCTAAAGCATCTGTTTCTGCTTTCTGCTTGTTTTGGATTTTAAGGGTGTCTAGTTGTTCACTAAGGCTTCCTAAGATATCAGTTTTGAATTCATCAAGCATGTTACCAATCTCTGCCCTACTTACTGATCCAGTTGCAGATTTGTTAGCCCTAATAAGAGAAGGATCCCTAGGCCCTTTTCCTGTTTTAGATTTTCCTCTTGAGAGATGGACACATAGTTCTGTTATGTCACGAAGTGGAAGTTGAGAAATGTCTCCTTTCCCCATCATATTTAAAATATCTATCCATTCATCTCTAATGGCTTTTAATATGAGGTATTTCAAGGTTTCATCATCTAAGTTGCTCATCTTTGCTCTTTTTAAGTTGTATTAAAATCTTTCAAGTAAATCTTCCAAGTTTTCATCTTCTTTTTGCATCATTTTGAATACCTCATCCTTGTGATTGGTGGGCATACAATAGTCCAAGTATCTATCCAAAAATGTTTGTTTCATATCATTCAAAGTCCTAATAGATTGAGTGGCTAATCCCATGAACCATTTCAAAGCAGCTCCCTTCAATGTTGAAGGAAACAGTTTGAGTTTTTGAGAGTCTTCCATATAGTCATAGGTTCGGCACACGACTTCAAACTCAAACAGAAATGTTTCAGGATCCTTACTTCGCAATCCATAAAATTTAGGGAGGACAGATGGTGAGATATTTTTCATTGTTGTATGAGTTTCCTCATCAACTATAGGGAATCCAAACAAGTTATCTCCTTCCCTATTTCTTCCATTATTATCTTCACCATTGTTGTCTCCATTGTTTCCTCCTCCTCTACCTCTACCTCTAAATCCATCTATTATTTCCTCTGCCATGATAGTTTCTTTAGAGTCCTTAAATTCCTCTGATTCTTCTATCAAGGGAGGATGAGAGGGAGTCTCTTCCTTTTCTAAATGAGATTTGGTAGGTGGTATAGGAGAATCCTCTAATTCAGCTGCTCCTTGAATTCCAAAAATCTTAAGGCTAGGGGTAGATGGTGGTGAATCTTGTCTATGCCTTGAAGAAGATGAAGTTGTAAAAATCGAACTCTTGGCTTTAGCTATAAACCTTCCCCTAGAATCTCTTGCTCTATGCATGTCATTTTTTTTTTTAATTTTTTTTTAATTTTTTTTTTAAAGTTGGGCTAATAATTCTCTTTCTAATCTTCCAGGTCACACTAGGTGCAAGAAGAGAGCATACTTAAGAAATTACTAAACCAATAACTCTCTTTTCTGATCCTCCAGATCACACTAGGTGCAAGAGGAGAGCATACTTCAAGAAGTTATCAAGTTTTCCCTTCTTTTATTATTTTGTTTTTCTTTTAAGAAATTGGCTACCTAGTTACACTTCCACGGCAGCGGTGCCAAAATGTTTGGTCAATTTAGTGTGTCCTAAATTGCTGCATTTAATTTGTCAATCCGGAATTCGTAAGCTGATGAAGTGTGGCGCACTATATGTGCAAGATAACCTATCTCTTACTTTTTGTCGTTTTTGGTTTTCTAATGTGAGATGGAAATTCTAAAACAAGTATGGTTATGATTGTTCAAGGAAATGATATCCTCTATAATGATTTTCCAACTTGAAACTTAAAAAGGAATTTGAAACATACAATGACAAAACTTGAAAGGAAATGAAAATGTGTTGTTAAAAGGAAAATGTGCTGCTAGTCTAATGAATCAAAACAGTGAACTATTGAGCATGAAAACCAAACTATCCTTGCTGCTATCTAAACACAAAATAAATTATGCTGAAAGAAATCCAAAAGTTGCAACAAAGTAAATCTAAATCAAATTACATCAACTTATCTTCTGATCCCTCATCATTAGTCCAGCTATGATTTTCGGAGGTAACCATAAACAACTTGAGTAACATGATATCTAACTTGCAGAAAGTAAACTAATATCAAACTACACATTCATAATTCAATCCCTCACCATCAGTCCAGCTGTGGCTTTCGGAGGCAACTGAAGATGTTATGAGCAATTTAATATATCTAACTTGCAGAAAGGAAACTAATATCAAACTACATATCCATAATTCAATCCCTCACCATCAGTCCAGCTGTGGCTTTCGGAGGCAACTGAAGATGTTATGAGCAATTTAATATATCTAACTTGCAGAAAGGAAACTAATATCAAACTACACATTTCATAATACAATCCCTCACCATCAGTCCAGCTGTGGCTTTCGGAGGCAAATGAAGATGTTATGAGCAGTTTAATATATCTAAATTTAACTACTGAAGCAAATGAGCAAAACTGAATTAAACAAAGCAGTACTGAAATTAAACAGAAACTAAGAAAAACAAATTAGCAGCAGAACAATGTTAATTCCATGTCATTAGTCAAAAATTTATGCAAATGCCCGGGCTGCCTATTTATAACCTGAAACAAGAACACTGATCAGTGATTAATAACATAAAACATGAAAGACAGAAGTAAAATGGAAAGCATGAAATATTATAAACAGAAATGAAGCATATATACCATGAAAGATGCAATGTATAAACATGTGAATGGATTATGGCACAATGAGATTTAAAGAAATAAAACAAGAACTATACAATAATGCACAGAACCTTGGCAAGTGCAGGGGCCCTCTACACCAGCCTTGGCAACAATCTTCAAGTATGAATTACGTTTGGAAACAGAGTCTTCTTATATTAAAATGCAGTCATAACAGAAAGGTGATATTACGGCACAAGTGCAACGTAATTACATTACAGAGCAGACTAATAAAAACTAACAGAGACTAATCTAATATGCATATACAAACGCGTTATTTATAACAAAGGAAATACAACTAATTCCCTAAAGTTTATGCTGATGGAGAACACGTAGACCATTACGTCCACAGATCTAGGATCATGGCCGTATTGAAGAGTAAATCTATGAGGAGTGGATGTTTGAATTCGGCTATGGAGCCGTGTACAGATGTTGATTTGTCTCCCGCAATTCAGAAACGGCCATATGAACGTTCACGTGACACGAAACAGAGTCCTGTCACCGTGGGACTCTACGGTTGACTTCCATTTGGACACCTTTGACTGCAGCCTCTTTAGATGGATTTGCTCGAGCCAATAGGACATGATCCATGTCCACATCATTTCAGACTTGCCCATGTGGCTCGTTTTTCCTGTAGACACCTGTAACATAGAGTTTCACAAAATGGCTGCGGAAAGTTGCAGCAGCTACGGAAAGTGGCAAGATTCCGCAGCTAAATGAGAAAAATCTAAATCAAATAGCAGACACAAAAATATAGTTAAAAACCATGTTAGATGCTCTTTTGCAATTAATATACAATGATATTGACAACTTGGAAGGTTCAGGTGGATGAAAAAGGTCTAGGAAGATGTATGGAAAAGATGCAGATTTGAGACTCAACAAAGTACATAAAGAAATGTGTAATGTGTTCGACAAGAAAGCCATGTAATAGAAATATTGGTTTGCACATGCCACTTCCAGTTCCTTTGCAACCATGGGGCAGCATGGATTTGGTTCAAGGACAGACAGAAATGGCGAAGAGGACCGAGATACATATTCTTTGAGGTAACTGCAGTATACATCCTAAGATGTGGGATAAATTTGTAACTTATGTGCATCAAGCTTACAATCAAGCCTTACATTCTTCTGCGCCATGAAAAGCATTGAGTCAAGACAGGTTCAAATTGCACCATGATAAGCATCAATTTCAGGTCAATGAGCAGGTATGGTTGTATGTCATCAAAGTCAAGATGAAAGTGAGAGGATTGTATTCCCACTTATTGTCAGTTTAAAATTAAGCTTTTGTGGTCCAAAATATTTTTAAGTGGAGAGGATTGATCCAGGAGGATCTTGATCATTACAGTTCAGCAGAAAGATCTACAAAAGGTGCAATACCTTATCATGTAAAAGGTCTAAGGTTAAAACCTAGATCTAAAATCTTGGACCTAATCCTAAATTTCTATACTTAAGGTGTGTTAGGGTCCCGTGATTTGGCCGATTGGCTAGCCAAATGACGATGTAACATCAAACCAAGCTTTGGAGCCCAAGGACCTAGCCTTCCTGGACTCAGAGAGGGCTCTCTCTATAAGTGCAAAAGATGTTGGTGTGTTTACTTGCGATATTCTGATATTAGGCTAGTTATGAAGTGTGTTTTTGGTTTTTTTTTAGTTTTTAAGTTTTTGAGGGATGAAACTGATCAAATACATAAACTGGATGACAAGATGTAGATAAATTGGGCTATGGGGTCAAACAGATCAAGGAAGCTATGAAGTGATGATGTAAAGCTGCTGTAGGGCCGATTTGATTCACAGTAGAAGGGATCTCTGGGCAAAATGGATTAAATGGACAATAAGTTGGTGAAAGACAAGGGATTTCAAATGCAAACTAGATAATAGCAGACATAAACATGTAATAGCAAGCCATTGATCATGCTAGGAATAACTATAAGCTAATCAATACATAGAAATCAAACATTCCAGCCATACATAGAGGTATAAGACCCTCTAACTTCGGAAAAAGGCTATCAGACTTTGGGGAAAACAAATGAGACAAACTAACAACTCATAAACTATGCCGGAACGCCTAAACATAGTCTCTAAGTCATTGGGCACTTGGACAAATAAGTTTTCATAGTTTTAGGCAAAGGGCTAGATCGGGACTAGGCCTCCTTGGTTCAAAAAAATGATCAACAAATCAGTCAAAGAGAGAGTTTTATGGACAGAACTATGGGCAGCTGATAGGTAGGTAGGGCAAACCATACATCCTACTCAACATACATGGAACTGATGAATAAAACTTAGCAACAAAACCTTAGGTTACTAAAGAGCAACTAAGAATTCTTTAGCATAACTAAGGGAGAAGAAAACATCAAGCTATGAAGATTCAGGGATTTTGAGGTGCCTCCATGGGCATGTCTCAAAATCAATCTTTACTGATCTATAGTAGCAAGAAAAATGAATTATGAGTGAAAACTAGAAGACAAAACAAATTAAGAAGCACTATACCATTCTACCATGTCAAGGAATCCATCAACAAGCCTTCAACATTCCTCAAAAGCATCCAAGAGGCAGTCCAAAAATCATAACTCAAGTGTATTCTTCAAAGCTCATATGACCAATGCATTAATTCTTCTCTCAAGTTCAGCCTCCGATTTACAATGAGAACCATGGAATAAATAGGCTTGAGGAAGGAAAACCTCATGGAGCAACTAGCTATCCCATTGGCCAAGTCAAAATATCTAAACTTGTCCTTGAGGCTTTGCAAAGCCCAAGGCACAAAATATCCCATAAAATATCTAAAAAACTGCTAAAAACGAAAATTATATTGACTTTACATGATTTTCCCATGATAAAAATAGCTTAACGCACATTTGGGAAAAGCAGATTTTTGGAGTTCAAAAATTACAAAAATACTTCATATTTATGCCTGAAAAAGGTCCCCTGACTTGTTGGATGCAAATGGAAGCCTTCCCGATGTCGAAATGAGGCTCATGATGGCTCGTTGGAAATCTCTCTGTGTCTGCTTTCCGGCGCAAGTGGAATCACCTCAATATGATCTCTGAAAGTCCCTCAAAACTGTACCTGTGCGCAAAAACCCAGAAAATAGCAGGCTGCTGATATGGCGGGCAGAATGTGCAAAATGAGGTTGTTTTTCGCCAATTTGGAGGGGCGAATGATCTTCAAATGCCCTGAAAATCGCTGGAGACCTGCTCATGGAATTATGGCATCCATCGGTATCATCCTCCTCCCTTGACAAATCCTCGAACTGAAACGGCGCAATTATGAGTTTTTGACTAAAAACCCAAAAAATGCCGAAAAACAAAAAGTTTCCGAAATAGGCCCAAAATTGGTATGCATGACCCTCAAGGGTCCATAGCAACATGCTCCGAATCTGATGCCAAAATATCAAGGGCTGATATGTCTTTCTTCTCTTTCCGTGTCGGGCGCTCCTTAAAACTGTTGTTCTTGATCATCATCCTTATGCTGTTGCTCAAACTACTGAGCTGTTGTTGTTCAGAACTATCCTCCTCTGGTTCCTGCTTCTGCTGATCTTCACCACTGTCATGTTGCTCCTGTTGTCTTGCTTTGGAGGCATTTTGACCTAACTATGCTTTGGAAGAAACCAACTGCCTTTTATGAACAATGCCCTGCTGGATTAAAAATGGCCACTATACTGTTTGGACAGATATGGACACTGTGGATTTGAATAAGATGCAACAATGTTTCTTTGAATAAGTCACCTCTGTACTTCTTAAAAACAGTCCTTCAACTCTGTATGTACTTCAACCATGCAAACTTTTAACAATGGTACCATGTGTAAAAGATGGGATATCTGCTTTGTAGATTCCCTGTGTACTGTTTTGAACAATCACCCCTCTTGTGATTTGGTTAGGCCAACCTACACTGGTAATTGTGTTTTCAAAACAAAACTCAAATATTAAAACCCTGCTCTTCAGGTCATTCACCTTAAAAATACCTTTGTCAACAGATTTCTATAAAAGATAACATACAGTGGAAAAGAAAAGAGACTCTTTGGTTAGGTGAAATATCAGCTCACTGTGTTTAAGAAAACACCTTTCACTTGTGAATTTTGAGAAATCAATCACCACCTTTGTACCTCTCGCTTCAATGTTAAACTCGATCATCAACAATGCTGCCTTCTAGAAAATGGCCCTATTCACCTTCAGAAAATCCCTGTTAACAAATCTTCAACATGATACAAAATGGTTTTTGTAAAGGCAGACCCAAGTTAGATGTATAACCAATGCACAGTGGTTTTTAGGAAACATACTCTCTGCTTGTGATTCTAGGAGGTCAACATCATACCTGTACTTCTGTCTTAATCTTAACTTCAAACACCAACAACTCTGCCTTTTTAGAAAATGACTCTGCACCTTTGGAAAGTTTTGAGAAATACAATACCACTTTGGTATCTCTGCCTCCAAAGTCTAGAAACCCATCCACGAACTATGCTCCTCAGTATACTGTTCACCTTGGGAAACTCTTTTTAACAAATTTACAGTGAGAGAATATAGTGAGTGAAAAGCAATCTGCTTAAAATAGTGTACTGTGAGAAGATGCCACTGACTACTCTGCTTTTAAAGTCTTTGATGTCAACCTTAACACAAAAAACTCCCTGTTCAAGGAAACTTTCAAACATCCAACAATTTTGTCCTGTGCAAGAGTGTGTCCTCCTTTCACTGTTTGTTCATCAAGCAAGTCACCATACACAGGTCTCGAATTTGATGGATGCTCGCTTGAAAGGATGCAAGAAACCCTGGATAGCTTGGAAAAGTCACGCGGCAACCTCTGGAGAAAACCCGTCGCGCAAAAGGAACGTGTCGGGTCGGCCTGTCGTGTGGTCGGGCGGTCACCTACAGGCACATCGCGCCCACCTACAGGCACGTCGCGCCGGTGTTGAAAGCCTTTGTAAAATGATGCCCAGGCACGTCGCGCCAAATCCCAGGCACGTCGCGCCGCCTCTGAGTGCAAATTTGTGAATTTTCGCCCAGTTTTCTTGCTTGTTTGATGCTGTGGATGCACGGGATTTTGACTCTAGTTTTTTGAAAGTGAATTTCCCACTCTCACACTTCAAACTTATATCATTTTCAAACAAACATCCCAACGGTCACTTGAACATTAATTTTTAACTTTGTTTAGTGTTTAAACCTTGGGCTTGTAATTTGAATATATACACCCGATCCTTGATTCTGCCCCCGGGCTTTGAACCTAAGCAACTTCAACAAATTCTTCATTACTTCCGTCACAGCGTTATAAAATTGCCAATGAGATACCTAAAATAGGTTTGTTGCTGATAGGACAGGATTCTGTAGGCCTGTTTTGACAATCTTCGGTCCTTTGACTGCTTTCTCCAATCTTTAAACACAAAAGGTGCCAAGTTCATTGACCCAACTTGGATTTGCATATGGCTTCTCAATTTCAAAGGCGCCTCCTTTTTGTTTCAAACAACTTCCTGATTGAAGGTACCTTACTGATGATATATCTATCTTTTGAATGGTGGGAGGAATGCACTTGCCTCAAACTCAAAGACTGACCATTTATCAAACTGCCTCTTTGTCTATTCATAGCATTGTATACCTGTCATCATGCATTCTATGACTCAACCTTGGCCACTGTTTTACTTTCCCAGTGATAAATTGCTGCTTCCAGGTGATTCACAAGTTTTTCTCTGGACTGTAAATACGCTTTTTAGGTTGCATCCTTTCACACTAGACTTCTCTGTTTACTCAGAAGGGATTTCTTTAGATTTCTGGGAAGTTGATCATGGAATGTCTTTAACTCTTTTTAAATTAACTGCTCCTTTGGCATTAATAGCATACAATATGTTCAATATTTTCTCCTTTCCACTAGATGTACTGTCTGACAGATAGTTCTTTGAAATAGGAGTATCAATACCTTTACATTATCAGCACTATCATTCATCTGTGTAATGACCTTTCTTCCTTTTTGGCATCCTTCCACTGCTTTCTTGTATCAATCAGTTTCAGCAACCTGTAGTAGCATTGGCCATCTACTCATGCATAGAGGAGGCTTTTCATTAGGTAAGGTATTTGAAGGTTTTTTAACAATTCTTTTCGAGACAGCCTTTCTCTGAAGGTGATGGTAAGTAAACCACTTGGAAAACATCAGTCTTAGCATCTTCACTTGCAAGCATCATTGTGTGTCAGCAGAAAACCTAGCCAGAGTAATACTGTTTCCATGTACTGTCCTAAGGCTGATTGAGATATTTGGCTTGTTCATCTCATGATTGATTACTTTGACAAATAACCTTTGTGACTATGAAGGTCAGTGCTTTCTTGAAAAACCAAGACCTTTCTCCTGCCTGTGTAATGGCATTGGTTACCATCTGTTCTATTTGATCTTGTGGATAGACAGGGTACTTATGCTTTGGAATGTTTACTGATGACAGGACTTCTAAAGTTTCAACAATTCACCTGGTTTGCAAGTCTGAAATGAGCTCCTTTATCAGGCCAAAATCTCCTTTCCTTTGAGCTTTATCATATTTCCACTATATTCCTATTATGGTCATCAACTATATTCATGAAACCTGAAAATATTGTTTCATTGTTTTAGTAAAGGCAAACCTGGACTTTTGCAACCTTCTGAGTCAACACTGGCCTGCGCCCTCTGCTTATGTATGAAGGAGGCGCCCTAACCCTCTGCTTGTAAATGAAGGAGGTTCTGGGCCTTGACAATTTACCATTTTGCTGAGACAGTGGCGACCCTGTCTTACTGTGATTTTCATGCTGGAAAGAGCTGTAAGGTCCTGATGAGTGACTTTTGTTTTGCAGCTTCATCTCAGGCTCACAATACATTTAGAAGCAGCTGTTCCTCTAAGTGTAGATCAAGCAATTCCTCCTGAGATGAAGTTATATTTCCTGCCTTTGTAGAACCATAGAACACTGTGAAAAACCTAATAGTCAGCTTGAGATTGGGCTTTATGCAGTGCTGAGACCTAAGGAATATGAGTGGCGCGACTTAAGGCTATTTGTCAATTTCATTTGCAAAGTAAGGGATCAGTCATGGTAGGTCTGCTGCAGATGAAGGCTTTTTGGCTTTTTGATGATTGCCAAAGGTGAGATGTCCTAAAACGCCACTTCCTAACTTAGGGGAGACTATCGAAACAGATGTGGAATTTCTTTTTAAAGCTGATGGGCAGACCAATAAGGCTGAGGTTAGATAGGATTGTGACAAGGAGGTTTTGGTTTTGCCAGGGGTGGACTGAATAGGTAGAAAGGCGAAAAAAGTTTTGGGAGGGTTTTCTGGATGACATATTGACATAAGGAAATCAGTTTCTAGAAAACTCAGCTGAAGATATAGTCATCACTAACATGTAAAAAATGCTGATGGCTAACAAGGTGTCAAACCCTAAAACATATGTCAAAAACCTTACCTAAAGGATATGATAAACATTTCATGTAAAGGACCTAATTCTAACGTCCTAGACATTAAAACCTAGTCCTATGCATATAAACCTAACTCAAAAAACCTAAGGTTAAACTATAGCACAAACCACATATTAAAACCATATTATAAAAACTATACCATAAACCTTTTAACAAAGGTTCGGATGTTGGGTTTAAAACTATGGTGTAAACCTTAGTTATAAGGTTCAGGATATTAAACAAATGTTGTTTTAAAAAACATTACAAATAAACTTTATAATAAAACAAACCACCACAGTGTTAACCTAACCACCTGGTCTAGACTGCGTCAGAAGGAATAACATGTGAGTAGAGATGTTATCGCAGTGGGTTAAGTCAAGCCAACAGTTGAAAATGCGTAGGGACCGCCGACTATAAAATTCATGTGACACCTATGCCGGAACCGCCGGGGTTAAGATCTAAACCACCGGTGGAAACCGTAACCGCCAGTGTTATCCCTATCCACCCACGCTGATCACATGCTGGAAGTTAAAACCTCTGCCCGGTTAGCTAGCCGCCAGGCTAAAATTATACTATAAGGTCCAAATATGGGTTTTAACATTTAAAAACAGAGCTAAAGTTTGGGAACTTAATCCCTAAGGTTCATGTGAAGATATGATTCGATACTCAACCACATAAAATCTTCAACCAACTCCTAAATGAGGAAACTGGAGGTTCAATGCAGCCTATTTAAGCCATGGAAATTTTCATAAAGTTCATCTTGGATTATTGTGAAGACATAGTGTATTTGGAGTGCAGTTTCAGAAGGACATAGGCAATTTTGTTTGCAACATTGCTCAGCCATTGGTGGTCGAAATTGAGCACGGAGACAGGCGTCGGAAAGGCGAGGAAGAGTACTTTCTGTTTGCAGGGTTTAGAAGTGTCTGTGAGCACAATAATTCTATTCCATTTCAGTGTAAATATTATTCAAGATCAATCCCAATAAAAATGAACGCCCACTTAAAAGCGGACCCAAAGATGTAGTCCAGGAGGGACAAACTCCGTCATCAAATTGTTTGCCTTTTCTTCTCTCTAATTATTGTTGTTATTTAATTCATTTATGTTGTTGGTTTATGTCATTTTTCATTAAAGCATACTTCAGTTAGCATTCAATCTAAAGGACAAACTAATCAAACTGCTTAAGCACTTTATTCGATCAGTTATGGATCACCAACCTAGGTCGGAGGCCCTTCAGGCCACCCGAAGGGCTAAAAGCCTATTCTCAGAATTGGCTTTCAACCCACCAGCCCAAGGTGGAGGCTCCGTGGGCCACCTGACGATTCTTAGAATTCGCTTTCAATCCGTCAGGTGGCCTGAGGGGCCTCCGCCTTGGGCTGACGGAGCTGTGCAACTCCATCAAGCCAAGGCAGAGGCTCCTCGGGCCACCTGGAAGGCTCAAGGCCATGATTGGGTGGCCAGGGATCCTATGCCCTGGGCTAGCAAAGCTACACAAGGCCCCTCAGGCCACCTGACGGGTTGAATTCCACAACTAGGTGGTCTGAGCGGCCTCCTCCCTAGGTTGGAGGAGCTTTGCAACTCCGCCAACCCAAGACGAAGGCCCCTTGGGCCACGTGATGGGCTGAACGTGATTCTTAGTATTGGCTTCAGCCAGTCGGGTGGCATGAGGGGCCTCCGCCTTGAGTTGATAATTTTCAGCCCATAGAAGAGGCCCCTTAGGCCACCTGATAGGTTGCAAGCGATTCTCAGAATCACCTTCATCCCATCGGGTGGCCCGAGGGGCCTTCGCCCTGGGCTGAGAAACGCCAAGCCCAAGGCACAGGCCGCTTGAGCCACCCGGCGAGCTGAAGGTAATTCTCAGAATCGCCTCCACTCGATGGAGAATCACCTCCACCCATCGGTGATTCTCAGAATCACCTCCACTCGACGAAGAATCACCTCCACCCTGTGGTGATTTTCAGAATCGCCTCCACCTGGAGGTGATTCCTAGAATCACCTCCAACAAAAGGTGATTCTCAGAATCGCCTTCAGCTGGAGGAGATTCTGAGAATTTCCTCTAGCTGAAGGCGATTATCAGAATTGCCTCCACCCGACGGCGATTCTGAGAATCGCCTCCAGCTGAAGGCAATTCTCAAAATCGCAACCAGGTGGATGTGATTCTGAGAATCGCCTTTGGCTAAAGGCAGTTCTCGGAACAACCTCCAGGTGGAGGCTATTCTAATAATTGCCTTCAGCCCACTGGATGGCCAAAGGGGTTGAATTTATATATATATATATATATATATATATATATATATATATATATATATATATATATATATATATATATATATATATATATATATATATATTCTTTCTTTATTTATTTGTTCATTGTTTAAATTCAAATTTTTCAATGTTTTTTATTATTATTATTTTTAATTATTTTTTAAGTTTTAATGTTTTTATTATTTATTAATTGTATTTTATATTTTTAAATTTTTTATGTTTATGATTTTTATTATTTTTTTAAATTGTGTGTTTATTTTTTATTTTTTTAATTACCTAAAATTATATGTGGATAATTTTTTTTTAATTGTATTTTTTGAATGTCCTCATTTTTATTATAAAAAAAAAAAATCATAAAATTTGCTAATTTTCTTTTTTTATTATTAAATTTTCAATAATTTTATTTAATTTAATGTGTTGGTTTTATTTAAAATGTCCTACAATACATATTTTTTTAATTATATCTATATTCAAAATGTATATTTTTTGTCGAGTTTTTAAAAATATAAAAGAAATCATAGCCTCAAGATATTAATTTTATTATTTTTTATAAACTTTGGAAAAAAAATTATAACTTTCATTATTAAATAAAAAAAAATAAAAAATAAAAACATTCCAAAGAGAAAAACAAAAATTTGGAAAACCCTTAAAAACCAAATATCTTAGGATGAAAAAAATAGTAATAAAAACTTTCGGCCCCTTGGGCCCCTTCGTAGGCTCAAGCTGATTCTCAGAATCGACTTGACTTCGCTCAAGGGCCCGAGGAGCTGCCACCCTGGGAGGGCGGAGGTGCACAACTCCGCCAGCCTAGGGCGGATGCCCCTCTGGCCACCCAGCGTCCTAAAACCGATTCTCAAAAATGGCTTCAGGCCGTCAGGTGGCCAGAGGGACCTCTAAGAATCAGCTTCAGGTAGCCGAGTGGCCAAAGGGGCCTCCGCCCTCGGTTGGCGAAGCTATGTACCTCTGCCCTCCTAGGGTGGCGGCCCCTCAGGCCCTTGGGTGAGCTCAAGTCAATTCTGAGAATCAACTTGAGCTCGCCAAGCTGTTCGATGGGCCGAAATTTTTTATTATTATTTGTTTTCATCATAAGATATTTGGTTTTTAAGGGTTTTCCATAATCATCTTCAGGTCGTCAGGTGGCTAGAGGGGCCTCCGCCCTGGGCTGGCAGAGTTATGCACCTCCGCCCGCCAAGGGCGGCGGCCCTTCGGGCACTTGGGCAAGCTCAAACCGATTTTGAGAATCGGCTTAAGCCCGCCCAATGGCCCGAGGGGTCGAATTAATTTTTTAATTTTTATTTTTTTTAATAATATTTATTATTATTATTTTTATAGTTTTAATTGGTTTTATGTTTTTTTTCTTAAATTTAAGAAAAAAAATTAATGTTTTTATTTATTTTTATTTATTTAACTATTTTCTATAAAAAAAAATTTAAATGTTTCTTTTTAATTTGTTTAATGTTTTTTATTTTTTTTATTATGCTTTTTTTTAAGATTTTCAATTTTTAAAATTTTTAATTTTATTGATTTTTTAAATGAGTTTTTTTAAATGTATTATTTATAGATTTATCTTGATATTTTGTTTTTGTTTTTTTATTTAATTATTTAATAAAGTATTAGTTGTTTTTTTGGGTTAATTTTTTTTCTTTAATTATGTTTTTTGAAAATATTTTTTTATATTATTTATTTATTATTTTATATTTTGTTTTTTTAGTTTTTATCTTTTATAGGTTAATTTTGTTTTGTTTTTTTACAATTTTATGGTTGTTTGTTTTTTCTTTTTAGATATTTGATTTTTTTGTCTTTTTTTTAATTTATGTTTTTTTTCTAATATATATTTTTATTTTTTCTTTATTATTATTTTTAAATTTTGTTTTTTTTTCATTGTTTTAATTTTAATTTTTATTCGTATTTTTTTTCATTTTGTTTTTGAAATTTGAAGGTTTTTCGTAGTCATGATATTTTCTCTTTTACGCCATTATTTCAAAATTTTGAAAACTTATCCTAAAAAAACGGTATTGCAGCGTGAACACTTTTCATTTTTAGGGTGTTTTTTGCACAAAAAAAATTGGTTTTCACCTTTATTTTTAAAACATTCTGAAAATTTACCTAAAAAATTAAAAAGTTGTTATTCCAACATCAACACTTTTCATTTTCGTACTTTTTTTTCATGTTTTTGGAGATTTTTTACTAGAGTTCTCATTTTGAGTTTATAGTTCTTGTTTCATAGCTTACATTGTTTTTTATACTTTTATCTCTTTTTTGGGCTCGAGCGACAACTTTACAAGAAATGAACTTATAAAAAGAGAAGGGAGGGAACATTTATTTCCATTATTCATTAATTGACATCATCCTTTGCATTTCCTTTGAAAATGGCACCTATATGTTTCGGTATATCATAGTTGGGTTTTAGCTTATCTAGGAGTTGTACCATCCATATGAGTTTGTCTACTCCTCCAACTAGTTACTCTTATAGATATATGGAGCATGCTTTGATGCCTCCTATGTCGTCGCATGATATCACATGATGCTTGTTAGTCATGCTGCCAGGTCACTCTTTTGTCATGCCGCTATGTGTTCAAGGGAAGTCTCAACCTATGTTGCCCATATTTAGTATCCTATTGACCTTTTTGGGTCAGCCAACCCTATGTAAATTGTACTTCATCGCTTCATGACTCCATCCATACATTACATCATCTTGGTATGTTCTGTGTCGATTGATGGGTGATACATCAAGGCCATCGTTTGACGGATCTTCTACTGTAGACTCTGGCTCATTATCGACGAGATTTATCTAGGAAGCAGTAATACCTTGGAGCTTGCAGACCTCAGTGGTAGGCTTCATCGTGATCAACAGTGGGTTTACATCATTTTTTCTTGATTGGGTGAGTTCACTGTTGTTCGACATCAACTCATCTATTCAAACTTAGTGGACTGTACTAAGTATATTGGGGCCCATTTTCCTCATTGGTTTATTCCCTCATGTCTATTACCAGTTTACCTTATTGGTTGGTAATCTGACAGTTTCTACCATGCCCAACATCAACTCACTTATTCGCATGATGTAGATTTGTACAATCAGGCTTATGTCAAAGACCCTGTGTTAGGGACATCTCACTCTTATATGGTACCCTTCCCAAGTTGTATTAGAGATATGTATCATATATGTACTTTGAGGGATATCTAAGACACTTCATTATCTATCATGTTTCCATAGTCATGTTGATGTATATTGTGCCATAGATCCACATTATATTTATTGGTGTCTATGCTCTATTTGTCGAGTCATATGGATCCACTTTGTATGTATTCGTGCCCATATTCTAGCATTTCATGTCATGGATCCGTAATGTATTTTATGGCGGCCATGTTCAATATTTTTTTTCTACCGAGCATGTGTACGCCTGCCTTAGGGACGTTATCAGCACATATGAGACTTTAGCTCCAGTGTCTTCTGATATAAGTCCCTGGCTTTGTATCTTCACTCCTATTTTGACGTCTGAGCTCTATCATAATGTATTTCAGCCATCAACTTCTCTTCTAACCTGATAAATTAGGGGGCACCCATTATCAACCTATTTTTCTCCCTAGGGTTAGTGCTTCTGAGGCATCATGCTAATTGACATTTTTCTAGGCCTCAAGCCTTATTTTTTCCATTCATGACACTAAGTCGCATGGATCATGGCTTATCAGAGTGACTGGAACCTTTTAGTCACTGGAATATTGCCTTATGATACCGACTGAAGTCTATTTCTCCTTGTTCTTTGCCTGCGAATGGGGAATATTTCTAAAGTCTCATGGTTCCTAGGATATCAATTTGACTCATCACCTATTCATGTTGGCCATGACTTATCATTGAGAAGCTTCCATAACTTCTCATCGTCCTGAGCATCGACATTCATCCTCTTAGGAGCTCTCTTCATCCTATTTAAACTTGAACACTTGGGAGGGTGAGGCTAGTTAGAGTCTTTGAGACCCATATTTTATGCTTTAGAATTGTATTTTTGTTGAGAGAGCTAGAGTTTGTTACGCTTATGCTCCTAGAGACTTTGTTTGTCATGGATATTTTCTTATTATAGTGGGGAGACTCTGCTAGATCTTGGAAGGTGACCTTAAGGGAAGGTAAATTTGTATCTTGATTTTGGATTAAAAGAAATAAATGTTCCATCCCTATTTACATGTTTGCAGTAGTTACATATATTTATTCTATGATGTTTTAAGTTGACAATCTTCCGAGGAAGATCACTTGTCATCTTTAAGTGTTTGTGGTTGTGTGCACGTGTTGATATCGACTGCAGACGAAGCATATTGTTCGAGTGGAGCATTGGGATTTTGCAATGAACTCAAAACCCTTCACCAACTTGCGAGGGAGCCAAGTGCAAGATTTTTATTTATAACATCTAGATTTGTTTGCATTCTAAATGTGTGAGCATTGGGTCAGGATTGATTTATCTATTCATTAGCCATTTTTCCTTTTGTTGTCTTGTGATCCTTTTCATACAAAGGATTGCAGAGCAATAACTCCTTGCATGTAGAATTCATTGCAACATAATTTATGATTCTACAAAGTCTAAGGCAATTCCGGGTAATGGTCTGGAGGTTGGCCTAGAATTATGGCTAAGATCTCGGAACCACACCCTCTGAACTGGGAAAGTTAGGTCACAACCACATGGAGGAAGTTTTGTGTATGCAGTTGGAGGACTATAACCACACTAAGGCCTTTTCATGCATGTGGCTGGGAGTATAGGTCAGTGAAAATATCCTCAACTCAGGTTTTGGTCAACTAGGGTGGTCCTTTGGCCTCTGAGTGTCCTATAGCCCTAAGGTATGTTATGAGTTGTTATTTTGTGGTCAGTTCATAGGCCCCACTTCCTTAACTGGAGCTTGGAGGTTAGGTCATGTCATAGTGACGTGTGGCTTCATATTTACCCATAGGCCTTGTAAAAGAGGGTAAATGAGGGGTGGCATGTTACACCCATACAGTAGGAATGAGTTCAACCCGCGATTGACAACCTGCAAAACTAGATACAAGAATGAAACAACATGGAAACAAGAAGAAGTATGCCACAAGAGGGATGAGTAAGCTAAAACCATCTCAAGCATACATGAACAGGAACATACTAGAGGTTAATTGTGAAACAGTTCACAATCAGTTGCCAACATGGCATGGAATAAGAAGAATATATTCGAAAGAAAACACACATGCAATAGCTACAAACTAGTACATAACATATTGCTTATATGAAAGCGCACATAAAAATACAGTGAAAATATTAGACAAACAATACAACAACTATGAGTAAGCATGGAAATAAATACCATAAATGAATAACTTCTTATTAATGTTTCTGAAAATACAAGTACATATCCTGCAAACCATCAAATCCCAATAGTGTAACATTTGTTGTTCATGCCATCATTCAAAGAAAAACCCTAGCCTCACCATAGCTCACCCTACAAGCTGTAAAGAACTGAATGCCTCTAGCTCTTCAAGCACAGATCAACTATATATTGTTGGTACTAGCTCAAGTGCTAAAATTCCCCCCAAAAGAGGCATGAGGGTCTATTTATAGAAATGAGGTGATTACTCACCTACCATGACTTTTGTTTTACCTGCATGACTCTTGAACTTCCTCATTGCTCTCTCATGCCTATTGAAAAATACAAGCTTAATTGATCTCAGCATAGTTGTTGGCATCATGATGAGAAATGTTTGCATTATTTCATAGGAGTAGTTATGAGGAGAGTACAGAGGTTTTTCGGAAACCCTAGAGTACTCACTACCAATGTTGTTTCCAGGTCACGGGACAAGCCTATTTTCTAGCTATTGTGCCTCACATCCATCCAACCAACCATTGATATTGTGTCCTTCATATTTTCAACATCTTCTAGGATGTAATATTCCCACTTTAGCACACTGCTAAATGGAATATTAGATCTTTTTGTTTACACATAGGAGGTAAATAAATGGGTAAGGAGGCCCATACAGTGCAGAAGAATGAATAAAATCCCTCATAGTATGAAAGGGGATATTCATAAGGGCGGGATTTCACACCCTCAAGTGTGAAAGAGGACATTTGCACGGAGACAAGGTTAGGTTTGACCAAGTCAACAGCATTGGGATAGGAGGTGGAGAACACTTTGATAGATAGCACAGTATGAAAGGGAAGAGGTTTATTTGGTGAAGGAAACCCCAATGAGTGGGACCCATGGAGAGAGGGCTTTCACTTGTTTAAAAGGAGGGCAAGGCAGCCATTGTTATTCATGCTATGTATTATTGATTTCTTGGTCTGTTCAGACTTTGTGCATTCTCCTGCTGTTTAGCAAAGCTGCAGTGCTTCTTAGCACAAGGATTTCATGTTTAGGAATTCCTTTTCCTTTCAAGAGAGACCTCTTAAGTAGCTTGCACTTCATTTCTCCACATTCAGGCTTGAGGCCATGCTTCTTCCTTCAGCTACAACGTTATTCCTCTAGGAGGAAACGTTGTGTTGCAGGGTGTTGCAGTGGAGGGTTGACAACACCACTTCTGGGGCTTGTTTTTCAATGGAGAAAGCTTTCTTTCCTTTGGAACACTAGTGAGGAATATTTTGGAGCTTATTTCAGATTTTGGCACTTGGCCAACACATTCCCTTTCACCTACAGTGTAGTCCCTTCTCTAGACTGCATTATTTTCAATGTGCAATTGCAGTGAGGGCTTGCAGGATTATTGGAGGGTGAGATATTTAGTGATAGGATCAGCCTTTCACTTGAGAGATCATTGGAGGAGGTTTTTTTATCTGATGCAGCATCTTCAGTCATCTCCATCCAATTCCATTTCTTGAGTTGCAGCTGCTACCCTACAACTCTGACATTTCTACAGTTTTGCATATTTCAGCCAATCCTTCCAAGATTGACTTGAAATAGTCTTTGGGAGCTTAGATCTTCTCTCCCACTATTGTATGAGCCATATGTATGCATATCTATGATGTTTTTTATTTCCTGTAGTAGTGGTCTATCTATGACTACACAGTTTTTATCCATAGACACTCTGCTATGTAGCATCATTCCATCTTTTGGCATATTTATTCATGGGAGGCTCATTTTCCTTGCTTATTTGAGTTATGCACACTTATATTGTACTCATTTTCTACTTATATGTATATAAAATGGCTCCATGGTTTCCATACATTTTGGTATGATGTTGTTCACTGCTATTTCTAGTTTGTTTTTACATATTGTTGAATCTCCAATTTAGGAATACTATAACATATTCCTAACATTGTATATTTTCCCTATTTTGGGATATTACATTAGTATCAAAGCATATTTCTGGCACAACTTGTGGATCTCAGCCACTATGTTATTTAGAAGAAAATAAGAAGAAGAGATGAAGAAAAAGAAGACTCCATTCTTTGGAGGAAAAAGGAGGAGAAACTTCCAAAGTTTCTGTCTCAAACTTTGCATAGCATTCATGTAGATCTCAAGAGGATGAGGGAGGAGATGTGTAAAGAATCTCCAAGAGGGTTTGAATTTGAATCAAAGTCTAGATTTTCTTATGGGGAGTGTGAGCATGTAGCCACACCCTATGATGCAAAGCGTAGCCACATGCCTAGTTTGGCCATGAGGGAGAGAGAAGAAGAAGGAATTCCTAAGAGGGGAACTCTTAGTGGTTTCTTGCATGAGTATGAATCTCAAAATCAGAAGTTTAGAGATCATATCACTTTTCCAGAGTTTTTCAAGATCAAGGTGAGGAGGAGCAAGCAGCATAATGTGGGTATATTTCTTCTATCTACCTTTGATGGTTCACCTACTTGTTCAGCCAGGAATTGGGTGGAGGAGCTAGACACCTTCTTGCAGCAGCATCAAATTTTTGAAGTTGAAGCCATCAGAGTAGCAGCGCTACATTTTGGAGGTAAGGCCTATGCATGGTGGATATTTGAGTCCTTTTCTTTAAAGAATGAAAATATTTCTTCCTATGCAAGATTCATTAAAACTTTGGTGGAAAGATTTGGTAGGAAGAATTCTGAAACACATGTGGAGAAGACAAAAAAAACTTAAAAAAAACAAAACCCTTGCACGTGATGGAGGAAACCATAGACTCAAAACATCTTCAGAAAACCATAAAGGAGTCTGATATCTTGCATTATACTTTGCTGGAGGCAAGACCTTCATCTTGTATTTTGGCACAAGAAGTCATGGAGATCCCTTTCCCAAAAGAGGATCCAATCATTGGAGGGTTGCCCATTCAAATTGAGGAGGCTAAGGGCAACAGCGCTGTCAGATTTGGAGTTGATCTAGCACCTCATGCAGAGGAAGGAGGAGCTCTTGCTACAACTAGAGGGATTCTTGTATCTTTACAAGGAAGTCCCTAGGATCTCATGTGTGGAGATCAAGGCACAACTCATGTTTTACATGTGCCATTGATGATGAGGTGTGGAACTATGGAGTTACAAGGAGGGGATAGGGAGGATGGCCGGCATCATGTGATGAGGAGCACACACCCCTGTCTATTTCATGAGGTTGATGCACCGAAGAGGGAGACTGGATTATGTAGTGAAAGCAGGGACAAGTCCGTCCATTCATATATACAGTCTACTCTTGATGATGATGTCTCATTTCATGGAGACATTTCACCAAGGAGACCACCAGATCAGTAGATGATGAGAGAAGCTTCACATTTTGAGGCACCATTCTTTGATTTCAGAGGAGTGGAGACCTTGGGAGGTCATTGTACAGCGTTGAGAGTCTTGGGTAGACTCAAGGAGGAGAGAGGAATTCTCTCAACATCATCTTTACCCACTCTCATTTTAGATTCTGCGCTGTGGCAGAAGCAGCAGAGGAAGGATAGAAGCCTTCCAACTTGCATCTTTGGCATGGGAGATGTCAAAGAAGAGAATGACCATATGACATATGTTCTTCATGACAGATCATCAATGTTGTCACTATGGAGGATAGATCCATATTGGAACTCCCAGCTGTTGGTGGAGTATTCCAAGGATATTTTCACTTGCATGATATTGGATGACCAGTTGCATGAGGAGGGATATTCAGTCAGAGATGGGGTCATCTACTATCATAGTAGGATCTTCTTATCTAGAGCTTCCAAGGTCAAGGAGAAGTTGCTACAAGCAGCTCATGAGGATTTCCTTTTCAGCCACACTTTTTCTATGAGAGCATACCACACCATCATGGAGGGGTATTTTTGGAAGGGCTTTGAGGAGGAGATATATTAGCATATGATGAGATGCATGGTTCATGAGGAGATGGAGGAGATACATAACTCTTTGAGAGAGTTAGCACAACCACCTCTTTTCTCTTTGAGGATGAGAGGATACTCATCTATGAGCCACTCCATTTGTATGAGTTAGACATATGGTAAGGGTATTGTTTGTTTGCATGATGAATTGTATAATGTATATATGCATCCCTTAACCATGTATGTGCAGGACTTTGCTCAGAGGAGGAGAAATCTTCCTTCTATATCCCATGGTCTACTTGAGGCCATAAGTAGTATTGGTGATGGCCACTCCCTAAGAGGACTTGGCGAGATTCTATCTGTTGCAGGGCATGTTCATTTGGCAACATACACCATACACTTTCTCCAAAATTGTGAGGAGATTGAGGCAACAAGAAAATGGTGGGGAGGCCACCCATCATTTCACTTTCTATTGCAGTTGAGAGTCAAACTACGTTGGCTACATTTGAGGGACCATTTTCCTTCTCCCTTGCTTCATATGGAAGCTAGCATGATTCTCATTGTAGTTCCTTATGTTTTTGTTGTTCTTATTTTTATTGGGAGCATGATTGGGGGAGTGGCACATTGGTTGGATGTGTCCCTTGGGGAAGAGATTTCCCACATTATTTGCATTTCATGTTCTAATGGGAGCATGAGAGAGTATGTGGCCACTACAGTAAAGCACTTGTTTCCATTTGAGGTGAGCCATATGATTTATTGGATGCCATATGATGGTGACTTCCAACTCATCACATATGAGATGATTTGGGCCTACATGTTTCATAACATTGGAGAAGAGGTCCTTGAGGATCTAGCCTTCTTCTTGCCACTTGAGGGAAACACTATTGTAGCCCAGGATCAGCAGACACTCTACACTTATCTTAAGTGGGGAGTAGGACAGCATGGGGTAGGCTATTTTTTCTACCATGTCAGATTTTCAGGCCACCTATACTGCAGGAACTCAAGGTGGAGGAGCATTTTCAGGAGTTTCCATGTTGGGAGGTAACTCATTTTGTATGGATGATTGCTTGGGGATGGGAGCTTCATATGGGGATGGTAGGTCCCAACTCATATCAGATATCATGCCTCAAGAAGGCCCCTCAGTATTATCTTTGTTGTTGCTTGAGTACAAGAAACATTTGGGAGGGGAGGACTATAATATTCCCACTTTAGCACACCGCTAAATGGAATATTAAATCTTGTTGTTCACACATAGGAGATAAATAAATGGGTAAGGAGGCCCATACATTGCATAAGAATGAAAAAAATCCCTCATAGTATGAAAAGGGGATATTCATAAGAGAGGGATTTCATACCCTCAAGTGTGAAAGAGAACATTTGCATGGAGACAAGGTTAGGTTTGACCAAGTCAACAGTGTTGGGATAGGAGGTGGAGAACACTTTGATAGACAACACAGTATGAATGGGAAGAGGGTTATTTGGTGAAGGAAACCCTAATGAGTGTGACCCATGGAGAGAGGGCTTTCACTTGTTTAAAAGGAGGGCAAGGAAACCATTGTTATTCATGCTATGTATTATTGATTTCTTGGTCTTTTCAGACTTTGTGCATTCTCCTGCTGTTTAGCAGAGTTGCAGTGCTGCTTAGCACAAGGATTTCCTATTTAGGAATTCCTTCTCCTTTCAAGAGAGGCCTCTTAAGGATATTTCACTTCATTTCTCCACATTCAGGCTTGAGGCCAAGCTTCCTCCTTTAGCTATAGCATTATTCCTCTAAGAGGAAACTTTGTGTTGTAGGGTGTTGCAGTGGAGGGTTGACAACACCACTTTTGGGGCTTGTTTTTCAAAGGAGAAAGCTTTCTTTCCTTTGGAACACCAGTGAGGAATATTATGGAGCTTATTTTAGATTTTGGAACTTGGCCAATGCATTCCCTTTCACCTACATTGCAGTCCCTTCTCTAGACTGCATTATTTTCAGTGTGCAATTGTAGTGAGGGCTTGCAGGATTATTGGAGGGTGAGATCTTCAGTGATAGGATTAGCCTTTCACTTGAGAGATCATTGGAGGAGGTTTATTTATCTGATGCAGCATCTTCAGTCATCTCCAACCAGTTCCAGTTCTTGAGTTGCAGCTGCTACCCTACAACTCCGGCATTTCTGCAGTTTTGCATATTTCAGCCAATCCTTCTAGGATTGACTTGAAATATTATTTGGGGGCTTATATCTCCTCTCCCACTATTGTATGAGCCATATGTATGCAAATCTATGATTTTTTGTATTTCCTGTAGCAGTGCTCTATCTATGACTGCATTGTTTTGATCCATATACACTCTGCTATGTAGCAGCATTCCATATTTTGGCATATGTATTCATAGAAGGCTCATTTGCCTTGCTTATTTGAGTTATGCACACTTATATTGTACTCATTTGCTGCTGATATGTATAATAAAATGGCTCCATGGTTTCCATACATTTTGGTATGATGTTGTTCATTGCTATTTCCAGTTTGTGTTTACATATTGTTGGATCTCCAATTTAGGAATACTATAACATATTCCTAACATTGTAGATTTTCCCTATTTTGGGATATTGCATAGGAGCCTAAGTGGATCTGGTTTTTGGCTTATTGAAACCCTAGTTGCATAGCTTCTATGAGAAACCTTAATTTCTCCACATAGATCAATATCCTTTCTCCTTTTATTCTACCTACAAATAAATTACATTGGTTATACATTTTTAAAACAAGGAATATTATTATAGACTTAAAAAATTTATTGAAAGCAAGACATTAATTTGGACCCCCATATAGTCCCTTTTTTACACCACATTGTTGTTAATGCATGTGGTCTCTATAGGGTTTTTTAGGCTTCAAGATGTTCATAGAAGACCTTGAAAGAACTACCAACATCCATATTTGTTCAAACATTAATAGTGGTGCTTTCTTTTCAATTTAGGCATCTCTCAAACCAACCTTGAAAATCACATTGGAAGGGATCTTATTCTCATATTTCCAGATCCATTTCCTTGTACCTAAGTCCTGCATTTTAGCACTTGTTTAATCACAACAAGTGGCCTTGAATTTTACATGATCTAAGAGGTACTCCATCAGATGTTGTTTTATGAAAAATACCAAACGGTAGGCCTATAGATATAAATAAGGCTTATGGAGCAATGCCCAACATTCTAAATCTTTTGTAATGTTTGTGGCCACAATTGTTTTCTTGCTTACAATATCCACTAGTAAGTGAGTTACAATAAAATTGGTTGAGCATCACTTTGCAAGAATTTCCTATTGGAAATATGGCTAATTTTTTTTCCTTGATGGAAACCTACTTGAAAATATGTCAACATTATAATAACAGGATGATTATGCAGATTGATACAGATGCTAGAGGTGATATGGAAAAAGGAATGTCAGTTCATAGATAGATGGATGGTAAAATAATATTTTGAGAAAGTATACTTGCGTCCTGAGAAGAAAGGTCACATACATACAGATGTATTTTGAAGAAAAATTGTGTGCAAAATCTACACCATGTTAATCTAGATACCAAGGGTCTTTACCATGGTATTGGCTCATAGTAATCGGCGTGACAAAGATTATTTTATCTCGGAAAAGAATACCATTGGAATTACAAGGGATTGGCTTAAGGTGTTGACTAAGGATACAAATATATAAAGATATGGAGAACAAGGTGCTGGGTGTGCAAGTATTGGGTTGTCTATGAATGATTTGATCTAAAACAGGTGTGCACCAGGGAGCAAGGAGAAGACTCAGATCTAAAATATCTGAATTTTGTTAACATATATGCTTGGTGGATTTACTTGTTGCAAATGTATAAATAGATAAAATTGATGAAATTGTGATGATGGTAATGTTCTGATCTAAATTATTTATTTAGAAGTCTGTAGTATTGACTGTAACGGTTGCTGAAAGTGAAATTGTGTTTGAAGCAAATTTTTTTCATTTTTGTACACATGTTTGTTTGGGAATAGTTGTGTACATACGTGGATCCATATCAATAGGGTCGCATATATATTCTGTGAAATATTGTTCAGTATGTTCAGATCTGTATGCAGGTGTTATGCATGGTTATCGCATACATACACTGATATATTTTTTGGAAGTCATGTATATATTTTAGGGTTTTGCATTATGGCCTCTTGACGAAAATTGGTCAGTTTTCTCAAATAGATAGCATATGACCTCATATCATGACTGGAGATAAGAACAAGTTTGAATATCTCAAGAAAAAAAAGACGGTAAATTTATTCTTGGAAATAATGCTCCAACAAAATTCTTAGGAAAAGGTAGAGCCAAACTTGATAAGTATAGAAAAGAAGCTAATGCATTGCTAATTCAAGTGATAGAGCAAAATACTCTATGTGTAGGTAAATTAGCTGACAAAGGACATATAATTTTGTTTAAATCAACTAAATTCAAGGTTATAGATGAAAAGAATAGAAAGGTTATAGAAAGATCATACAAAAATCCAAATAAATTATATGTGCTAGTAAAGAAGAATTCACGCAAAAATGAGAGGGATATTTCCTCTTCTTTATATTCAGAATAAAAAAAGATTTTCCTTACTGCATTCAATTTTTCTTAATGCATTCTTCTAACTGTGATTGCATAAGTGAATGAGAGGTACAAAACCTCATGAAGAGAAGGTGATGATTATCAAGTCCATAGGATCAATAGAGTATGATCTTAGGGGGGGCTATGCATGAGTATCTTGGTGATAGTTATCTATTTTAAATTTATTTTGATGATGTTTTGGTATTATTGACATTACATCTAATGAAGTAATAGTAAATAGTAACATACAATATAGGTTCATTGGGCGCTGTGACAATAAAGAATCAGCAGTTTACTTATTGTATGTGGATCTCATGAAGGACAGCCACATATATACGTGATTTTTTATCTATAGAGTTGTGCATGCCTCTTAGTGATGAAAGAGGAATTGCACATATTTAGGGGAGCCTCTCATATGTTTCTATCAGTTGGCTATTTTTATTTTAGCACTGAAATTGGTTCACTTCATACTATTAATAATGGTCATATGATGCTTAGGAATGATGATTGGTTCATGAGTTGTTGCCAAATGTTATTTTTTTTTGTGGTTCTTTGATGGATTTGTTGATTGATGAGATAGATATGATCAGATTTGACACTAGATAATTGGAACAGGTTCAAAGAGAGTAGTTTTTATGCTTCTAATAGTACATTAGTGGCATTATGGTTTCTTCAAAATTTCTTGCTAAATGATGGTGTTATGACAAATTCATGGTGTACCCACTACTTGTTGAAACTAATGAGAAGATATATGTTTCTTAGATGTTAATGATGTTTCCAATCAGTTCTATATGCATGAATTGCATGGATTGCATAAGTAGGATATATATTACTTAAGTCTCATTTAGTGAAGTTAATATTTCTTGATACACTTGATGAAGAATATGTGTATGATATGGTTGTTATTTCTATTGGTTGATGAGTTTATGATTCACTCATTTTTTGTTAACATTGATATGTTGTTATCATTGTGTCATCATTGATGCATGGGTTGCATATGGTGAAGTTATGGATGATGCCTATACATTTCTCAAGTTTGGTAAAGTTGTTGTTATATACTGAAGATGTGATGTTGTTGATCAATTCCATGGCTTGTAATGATGATATATGTTCATGTTGCCTATGGTGTATGATATTGCTACTGAGGATTGTGGATATTATTATGTGTGAAGAGAGCATGTTGATATAGATGATATGAGATCAAGGAGATGAGTTACTAGCAAAGATTGATTTATGAGAAGATATATACATATTTCTATCTCTATGTCATGGGTTATCATTGATCGATGGATTGCATATAGTGATATTATGGATGATTACCTGAGTTGAATTTGGTGAATATGTTTTGGTGTGACAATTCTACTTAATACACTTGATGAAGAGGATGTGTATGTTATGGTTGTAGTTGCTGAAAGAGATTTATTGAGCTATCTTATGCTTCTACTACAATGGCTTGATGATGCTTGGAATATTTTTCATACTTGGTCACATTGGAGAGATTGATGCTACATAGGTTCCTTATGATGAAGATTTTCATGTTGCTTCTATATTGTTGTGATTAGATGTACATGTTGCAGTTTCCTATATGGAATATGGTGGTTTCTGATGACTATCATGATCTTGATACCTCATTGTTGAGGTCTTTGTTTTTTGTTATAATTTTCATATTTGTATCTTGATGTAAAGATCATGTAAAGAACTATGTTGTAAATCTTTGTAAAATTCAATTGTATATTGGCTATTGGGGTCAAGTCATATGTGTATGTAATCCCATTATTTTTGGCAATTGATGTAATGTTGAGTCAAATATGTAACTCCAATATGTTGGGTGATTGATGTAATCATAAATCATTAGTCATAGGAAAGGTAATTTTTGGTTGAGTCATAAGGCCTTTTTATCTATTGAATATCTTCAAAAAGTTCAGTATATGATTAGGGGGAGCATGGTCAATATGCAGTTTTCATATTCAAAAGATCAGATCTACAGTGATCCTCTATACAAAGGGGGGAGAAAAGTATTCATTCAGCATTGGTCAGCACTTTTCCCTTGATGTAAAAGGGGGAGAGAATTTTGGTGTTTGGATAACAATGCTTGGTGAGAAGTATTGGTATTTACAAGTATGTTTGCAAGTATTTACTAGTGATTACCAAACATCAAAGTGGTTGCCATCAAGTCTAAAGGGGGAGATTTTTGGCATTATGGCTAATGTGTGGTCCTTGATGGAAACCTACTTGATGAATATGTCAACATTGTGATAACATGATGATTTTTCAAACTGATATAGATGTTACAGATGATATGGACAAAGGAATGTCATTTCAAAGATAGATGGTAAAAGAAAATTTTGAGAAAGTATATGTGGGTCCTGAGAAGCGAGGTTGCGTACATATGTAGGTATTGTGAAGAAAAGCCGTGTATAGAATCTGCACCATGGTAATATGGATACCATGGGGTTTTTACCATGGTATTGATCCATAGTAATGGGTGTGACAATGATTATTTGATCCTAACAAAGAGTACCAACGACATTACTAAGGGATTTGCCTAAGGTGCTTACTAAGCATAAATCTATATAAAGAGATGGAGATCAAGGTTCTGGTTGTGAAAGTATTGGGTTTTCTATGAATGATTTGATCTAAAATGGGTGTTCACTAGGGAGCAAGGAGAAGACTCAGATTTGAAATATCTAAAGGATGTTTACATATACGCTCGAATAATTTACTTGTTGCAAATGTCTAAATAGAAAAAAATGATGAAACTGTGATGATGGTAATGTTGTGATCTACATGATTTATGCATAAGTCTGTAGTATTGATTGTAAAGTTTGCGGAAAGTGAAATTGTGTTTGCAGCGAAAGTTTTCTAGATCTATATGCATGTTTGTTTAGGAATAGTCATGTACATACACGTATCCATCTCAGTAGGGTCCTGTATATATTTTGTGAAATATTTTTCAATATGTTCACATCTGTATGTGAGTTTTATGCATGGTTGTCACATACATACGTTGATATATTTTGTGGAAGTCGTGTATATTCTAGGGTTTTGCAGTGTGGCTTTTTGATGACATTTGATCAGTTTTTCTTTGATTGTTATTATATTTCGATGATGAGTCTATCATGATAATCTGTGTTTGACAATATTTATTGGTTTGATTTGGTTACATAATGGAATGTTGATTAGTGGTGATACTACAGTGTCGTGATCTATAATTGTTTCAATGATCTACGATTGACTGAGTACATGATTTAGTGGTTGTTTCAGTATTGCAATGATTCAGATTTAGTTTTCGGTAATTTGAGATATGTACACAGGTCTTATATAGAGGAAGCGTGTGTATACACGGGTGTGCTTCATAACAATAGCGTATACATTCTGATGTATGTCTGATCAGGGTTTGTAGCGAAAACAATTGGTTTCGTGATGAATAGAGTATGGTCTGGTATATTTTTGAATGGTTGTGCATTGGTATGATTTTTTTATTATAGGTTTGATTTGATTGGAAAATTTGGTTTAGATCCAGTGATCAATTTTTTGATGCTATAGTGATTCAGTTGGTTCAGTAATTGGATTATTTAATTCAGTAGTTGGTTTCAGGATCATTAGTTGGTTTTGGCTTAATGATGGAAGTGGTTCCAGTATGAAAATAAGATGAAAGATGGCCTACAAGTTTTATGTTTTGATTCAGGTGGATCCAGTATGAAATATTATGATACGTGGTCCATAGAGGTGCTAAGGGTTGGATCCTTTAGTAAGGAAGTTGGAGCTTCCTTCTAATAGTAGCTAGTAAATTTGTTCAAGGGGTAGGAGCTCCCTTTTGGTTGCATTCTCAAATAATTTGATTTATATATAAATACCCATATCGCTTTCTTTGTATTTGCTTGAATATATATATAAAGGAACAATTTTCTTCATGCAAAATTTGGTTTGTGGTCATAATTGCATTTTTACAATGCAGTAACATTCAAAACCATAGTTTAAAATGTCCTTTGTATTATGTTGTATTTTATATATATCTCTCCATCACACATGCAGGGGAATAGAACCTTAAATTGTTCCTTAATAAGGAGCTTAAGTGTGTTACTGCTTTATCTTGCATAGAAAAATATAGCAATATGTTAATTAAATAATGCTATATAATAATGTCTTATAATTTAAAAAATAAAGCTTATGATGCGTAACAAGAATTAAGAAAATGCATGGAAGCTTAAAGGACTGTGTATATGTGCCTAATTCCCCTTGATACTATGATATGTCATGTACTTAATGGAATTTTGAATAATTAGTCTTTCATACCCCAATAAGATCCTTTCTTAAAAAAATGTGGCATTCAACACATGAATGAGCTTGATGATTGTAGGGGATATGATATGCAATGATTCTTATAATTATTCCATGCAGGTGTGATGTAATTCTAAAGAGAATGTGCCCCTAGATGCATATATATTAGGTTAAAAGATGAAGGGGACCATCATTTTGAAAATATAGGGTTTCTACCCAAACACTAATGTGGTCAAAAAAATGAAAGACGAAATGAAGTCTTGTCCATAAATGCATGGTACCTCCACCAATTCCAATGCATATTATAGAAGGATAAACTTTGAAGTCACATGAGACTCTGATGCATCATTGAAGCAACATACCTCTCAAAACCATAATGCAAGCATAAGTTCAATATTTGAGATTAAACATGATGAATGAATGTAATATGCATCACGTGAGTGGGTGCATTGATAGAGTTTGATAAGAATGGGCCATGTGGAGATTGACCAATTCAAAAAAAAATCATAACCCTTATGGCCAGAGGCAAGAAAAAGGGGACCTAAAATTTTAGAAATTTTCTAAAAAAAATTGGGTAATAATATCACAGAGGCTTCACTCAATGAACCTCTAACCTATCGTGTGTGTTCATGGCATATTAAACAATACCCTTAATTTGACTACATATTGGAAAATACTACTAAAGATCACATTATTTAATCCCCTACCAATACGAACCCGATACACCTTCCTAATTCAAATTACCCCTACTACCACTAAATATTGTAGGTGTCCATTTTTTCCTTAACTTTTTTTATACCCCTTTATATTTTTTCATTAACTTTGAGATCCATTTTTTTATACCCGCCAATATAAAAACCCTTTACCCCCTATATATCCCCTACATATTATTGCATTTTTTCCTCAATATATATATCCCCCAATATGAACCCATGTGGTATGGTATTTCTCCCCCAGTGAAGCCCCTGTGCATTGGGCTATGGAGTCAAACAGGTGTAAACAAACTTAAATGGATGAATAATTGAGATCATGTGTAACCAGGAAAGCTAGTCATGTCAATCGATCTCCATAGATTGTGAAATGGAAAGGGAGGAGAGATTAAGGTTCAATGCGAATGCAGAGAAAACTTTATTTGAATTCTACATTCAAATTTTAGAAAAAAAAACATAGATACTGCTTCAAGACTGAGCAGGCTGCCCGATGACAAATCCTAAACAAAATTTTCTTATCGACAGTAAAGAAATAAACAACATGTGAAACCGGAGGATGACAAATTATATAGAGAAAAAAACTTCACCACATATCATGACATAAGAATCTGGAAACATCAAGGTCTTTTCATTCATCCAAAAAAGGGGTGCTTATAGCTAGATGAGAATTTATAATAGCTTTTCTCCCTACAGGTCTTCCCCTTCAGGTCTCTCTCAGATATTGCTAATTCATGCAGTATTTAACTCAAACTTAAGTTGGTTTCCCTATCTACTTAAGTGATTGTAATTAATTACATTCAAGCAAAAATTAGACAATTGGAACCATACAGTGGTGGTGATAAGATAAATCTAGCCAAAATGGTTACTTTAGCAGTCCATTATTGATTGTAGAGTGATCAGAATCTGGCTTATGTGTTGTCGAAGAGATAGTGATAAAAAAACACTGAAATGTGGCTTGGGGGAAAACGGTTGTTGAGAAGAGTGTGTTGGTGAACTACGCTGACTGTGGTACTGGCCAGTTTCTGTTAAACTACCTCTGTCTTTACTGCGTCTGTTACTATTGTAGTGGAGTTCGGAATGGAAAATCCACTACTTCCTCTTAAAATGTACAACAGTGATTCAATAAACCTTGGACGGGAATGGTAAAGAATGGCTACATGGAGAAATTGCAATGGCAGGAGTCAGTGGAGTAGTGGTGTCAGGAGTGAACGTGACACGGAAGTGGCGGGATTTGGTAGGTGGACGTGGAGCAGCGGTGGCAGAAGTTGACGTGGTAGGGTGGCGGATTGGTGAGTGGATGTGGAGCAACGATGGCGGGAGTTGATGTGGTAGGGCGGTGGATTAGTGAGTGGATGTGGAGCAGCGGTGGCGGAGGTTGGTTTGTCGACGTGGAGCAGTGGTGGCCGGAGTTGGTTTGTCGATGTGGAGCAACGATGGAAGGAGTGGTATTGGAGTGGCGTGAAAACCATTTCAGATGGGATAAAGAGTGGTGAACGGTTTCGGCAAAGGGGGATGCGAACTTTTCTGGGCACAACACATACCAGGAATGGTGGTAAGAGATACCAATAATTTTGGACACCCCCCCCCCTCCCACTTCCCCCCTGTGGTTAAAGTTCGGGGGCTGAGGGGGGGCCGAAAAGTGTTGAAGACCGTCGAATGTGGAGATGGGGAGTAGAGATGGCAGAAAGGTGTGGGTATTTCAAAGGCAGATGTGACGGGTTTGTCAGGCAGCGAAGGATTAATGTAACGGAATGGTGTGGTAAGGGCATATTTATATTTAAAACCAAACTTAAGGTAAACGTCATATGGTAAATAAAATCATATAAAATATATGACAATATTTAAATGCTCGAAATTCATAACATAGGTTTATAATGATGATGGCTTTAATCATATGATATGGCGGAGTTAGTGATATAAATTATGAAAACCTATTTTTTGGTGATGTTTTAGAACTTAGGATAAGTTCTAAAGCCTTTTTTCCAAACAATTTTTTATGTGCCTTTAACTTGTACTGAGATTTCCAACCTACGAGAAGCAATTCTTTGCCTCTTTTAACCAGTAGATCCTTCTTGGAAATAGATGACAGCCATGGAATATTATTTTTAATATAAATTAATTGAATAGAAATAATCAGTCACCTTGATATTCTATAAATTACAGGACCCTAACAGTGGCTCCAGCTGGGGATGGTAGCTCCTTCAGGAGGTGTCAAGAACACCGTAGACTAGTGGACTGATCCATTGGGATGATACCAAATCTAGAACTTAATCTTCTACAAAACCTCTGTGGCTGAAAATATTCAAATTGAAATCAACACTCTTTGCAACCTGTAGTCTGGAACACACTTGAACTGAAAACTAGAAAGCAATCTGAAACTAAAACTAGAAAAATGCTAATAGTAATGAGCTTATTTGCACACCTACCTACCCTAATATAACTTAGAGATGATATATACACTAAGTGAACTCTTCTTTCCAATATAACCAATCAAGTAAATGACTACATGACTGGTTCTGGTTCACCTTTTTGAGCAGGCTGACAAAACAAAATGACCACTCCCATATTCTTAATTTCCGTTAAACATAAATGTTCCAATTTTTCCTTAAATATTGTAAAAAACGATTCATGACATAGCATACTCCTTCTTTAAATGATTCTAAGAGGCCAACAAAAGGATCTTGGAAAAATACTTGTTCCTGAGGATTCAAATAACCAGCTTCATCTAGGACTACTCTTTGTTCCAATTTGTTATGTTCAGGATCCTTCTCAAAGAGAATATCTATACATCTTCATGATTATCTAATACGGCATCTTCATTGTATACCAATATTTTGTCCTCAAGAAAATCTGATATATCTTGACTGAGATTGCTAAATTATGTCTGAAGGCTATCATTTTGATGAGCAAAAGTAATTTCTAGCAATAAGCCTCCTTGAGAATGTAGAACAACATTAACATCAATCCGTTCTACATTTGTTTCTTCTTGAGGAATGACTTCAGTACATAAATCAGTAGTAGAAAAAATAGAATAAATCTCCTGATCACATAAAGATTGAGAGGTTGGCTTCATACTTAGAATCTGATTAATTCCTTCTCCAGTTAAAGGAGTAGGTAGTCTTTTTTTTCTTTGGATTAAATAAAAAAAAATTTCTTTCTCTCGTAAATATTGATCATGATACTAAATTTCTTCTTTACTTTTATACAAGGGAGCAGAAGAATTATCATTTGTCTCTAAAGAGAGATCATGGGAATCTACCTTCATTTCTTGATTGATTTCATCTTCAACTAACTTCTCTTGCTCATCACGACAATTAACTTGAGAAGAAAATCCATAAATTTCTTCTAACAAATCCTCATCATTCATATCTTCTAGATCTTCATCAATACTTTCAAAGCATTGTATTAAATTCTCAAACTTACCACAACAATTTTCCACTAATGAGAGAGATGGAGAAAATTCTTTATAATACTCATAAAACGCTTTGTGGAAATATTTTAAGGAAAACAAGCTACCAGTGTTTAAACCTTCATACCATTTCCTCGCTTTTCCTTCTAATATTTCCATGAACATATTCATGTGGCAATCCTCATGCCATTCAAATTTCAACTTCCATGAATGTATATGAAATTTAATGAGATGTAACAAAGCATTATCGACATTCTCATCTTGAAAAATAGGGAGATTTATTTGCCAATTTACCTAAGGCATTTTATTTGGGAAACTTGGAATGTAATCTCTATTCATTGGAGCATGTCTCCTTGCAACTGATCCCATTTTGAGCTTGTGGAGTCGCTAGTGAATCTCTATTTCTAGATTTTGCTGCCAATGGAGTTGTCAGGTGAATGGAACATCCTTCTCGTTTTTTACTTATGTCCACCATCAAAAGTCGAAAATAAAACTTGAAGTGAATTAGTAGAGAAAGTTCCCCAGTATGGTGGCCACTATGTTAGCGCCTCATAATTCCGAAGGCTGAAGACATAATGCCGAAGGGCCAACATCAAAACCACTTCGAGCCTAGGATCTAGCCCTCCTAGACCTAGAGAGAGATCTCTCTGTTAGATATATATTTTTTGATTAGGCATTTTAGGCTAGCTATTAGTGCATAGGATTTGGTTTGGAGATTTGTGGTTGAGATAGCAGAAGAGGGCCATTGGGCCAGAAAGACTTCACTCGATGAAACTCTGAACTATCGTGTGCATTCATGGCATATTAAACAATACCCTTAATTTGAGTACATATTGGAAAATACCCCTAAAAATCACATTATTTAAACCCCTACCAATACAAACCCAATACACCTTCCTAATTCAAAAAACCCCTACTTCCACTAAATATTGTAGGTATCCATTTTTTCCTTAACATTTTTTATACCCCTTTATATTTTTTCATTAAGTTTGAGATCCATTTTTTATACCCACCAATATAAAAACCCTTTACACCCTATATACTCCCTAATATATTATTGCATTTTTTCCTCAATATATATCCCCCAGTATGAACCCACGTGGTATGGTATTGGTTCCCCAGTGAAGCCTCTGCGAATAATATAGCAACTAAAATAAATGGTGAACCACTTGTAGGATCCAACATCTCTGGCTATGTCCCTATAACTGATTGAGTATTGTTAATATTGTGAGGAATTACTAAATATATGTTGTGGGTACCGCTTGGGTTACTTGACCTTTTACAAATATTCCTTTCCCTTGTCTCCCATCTAGGTCTTGTCAATTTTACATGCTAAAACAAAATTTAACAAAGGTAAGTCTTTGATGATGATGTAGGGAAAATGGAAAATGGCTTATTATATTCATATATTTAAAGTAAGTTTTTGGTGTTATTCCATTTCTAGCAGGCTTGTTCGGTACCTCGGTGGAATCACTCAAGGAATCACAAGTGTTGATTCATTTCCAGCAGGCCTGTTCAGTACCCCAGAAAATTCGTATGCATATCCTCTCTACACAGGAATCCTTTATCAATCATTTACCCTATGTTTTATTAATTTCCTCTTTCATGCACATTGGCATCATTTGTTAGGAATTTATTTTCGCTAAGGCAGATGAGGAATCCATAATTATTTTATGAGAAAGAGAGATTATTCCTTGTTTTCAGAAACTAAATTATCTTGTGACTTAGGTTTTGATCTCATGCCATGCTTCTACATCACATCTTTGAAGGAAAGGTGAACATTAAAAATAATAACTATGAAACATTCAAGACCATGTTGGACATAGTGTTCAGGTTACATACATAGGTCATTTGAACTGATTATGGTTCCCCACAATCACTTGTTCGTACTTTCCTCATTAATGGGTTAGACTCGTAGGAATATTGTTTGGGACATAGTTTTTATTGCTAGTCCTATGATAGGCCACCTCTTGGAGCGACCATCACACCCATACGCAACCACAAGATTATGGATTCAACGTTAGGGCACAGTGACCAGAGAAGCTCTTCTAGGGTTTCAAAATTTTCCAAGAGTGACATGAAAAGCTCATTGCGACATGCAAGGTTTGTAGGGCGCATGCATATAACAAGTATTATGAAGACTAATGCAGTGCCAACCATCATAGGGAGAAAACACAATGCTAGGTTAGAAATCAGTGTGTGTTATGCAAGAAGTTGAATGCATGATATAATGCAGCAGACTGAACTACATGCAATACAGGAAAGAAAACAATGCAGTGTAATGAGATATAAATGCAAGGAAAAATCAACTAACTACAGCTAAACTAGGAAATGTTAATGCAAACAATTGGCCAATTCAATGTAGTGGAGAGAAATGTTTAAAAACACAAAATAAATGCATAATGTCATGCACGACACTAAATTATCTTCAATAAGGAACAAACAAATCCTAATTAACAAATTGAAACAAGTACACCCTAATTAGAAAATTATAAACTAATCTAAACCTAAAACTAAAATTTAACCAGAGAGGAGGTTGGGTCATATGAATTCAAACATCCTATGCAGCCACCGAAGTAGTTCATGGCCTGCAAAAACAAATATTTCAATAATTAGAACCATTATAACGTATTGTACAAAAGAATAAATTCTTAATTACCTGTAAAGCATGCATAAGAGCAAGAATATCACTCATGTTGGCAAGAAAGCGTGCAAGAAAATGCTATTCTAGCCAAGCTACAACTCTATCCTAATATATAGAAAGATAAACTTAGAAACCATGAGAATTCATCTATGATGTGCATTCATTCATGTTCAACCCTTAATCATGCACAAGAGAGTCAAGATGTCACCTACTTGCAAAGGAATTTTCCAGATAAGATTCTTCCAGCTAGTCAACAATTCTATCATCAAATTTAAGATGATCAACTTGAAGACCGTAAAATTTTTCCAAATATGGGCCTCCATAAGGTGCAACTGAGATACCAGAATATTCTAGTGTGGAAATCCTAATTTGACGTTGTTCATGGATTTTGTCAAGGACGTGAGGACTTGACATAACCTTCGACGAAAGTTGAAGTGCCTCACCACCCTGCCAAATTTATAAACCCTCAAATGGTATATTATCGAATAATGGTGGTTTAGTTAGATTAACAGACAAATGCACATGATCATCATCAGTTGCGACAACAAAATAATTATTGAATGTGTTGTTGATTTGATCAGATGTTTGAGTATTGACATATTGGTGGTTCAAAAGATAAAATTATTCTGATTCCCAAGATGGAGATAAATAAACATGATGAATCTTACTAAATAGATTAATCTCATGATTTTTTCCTTCACATACAGTGAACTGCAAGACAACACCAGGTTTTTCATGATCATAATCTACACGAGCTAGGTGAGAATCAAAATGTTTTAAACCAATGGTTGGTGTATTCTCTTCAGCAAATATTAGACTACAGGGAGTGATGTATCTCAAAATCTTTCAAAAAATACACTTTGATTGGGAAAGATGGTGTTGAACGGAGACTGATGCAAGGAAACCCTAATCTGACCTAGTTTAGGAATCTCATTAACATCATGATAACCTGACATAACCATCAGTGGAAGCTAAAGTGCCACAAATTCCTAAAAAATCCTTCAACCCTTAGAATATTGATTGTAAAATTTCAGTGGCTTCGTAACATCAATGGGTGAATATGAATGACAATAATTAGAGGTGATAGTGAATATGTTTTTGATAGAATGAAAATTTCTAAATCCACAAATTTGATCAGATTGGGTTCTTGATGCATAATACTTTTGAAGAATTAGAAATGAATATGAAATGATCAGATGATTTTTTTGAACCTTTATAGATGTCGAATCCTACTCTTCACTTGTTAAATATTGAAAATTGAGAGGGTCATGGACTAAGGATTCAATACCTTCATCTTTTGATTGTGAGAAAACATCATTATTTACTTTAATGCAATCAAAACCAGCAAGATGAATATTTATAGAGTATGGAGACATTAACGGTGTAGGAGATTCATCAAATAAATCAAGGTATGGAAGATGAAACAACTCAGGTGAAGAGACCTCAATTCCACCTGAATATGATTCAGTACTGTAACCCTGCACATGAGCCTTAGTTTGAGAAAGAAATGGCTCACCATGCATGTCATGCTCTATGAAGTTGGTAGGACATTCAAATTTATATGAGACAAGACCTAGGTCATTACAAGCAGGTGAATGAGAGAGTGTAACATGAGAGGGTTTAGGGATAGATTCAGTCATATTCTTAATGGCCTCACGGTGGGTCTTATCAAGAGGGAGGGATGTTTTATCAACTCGATTTTCAGGTTGTTGTTATAACCCTATTTTCCACTCAATTATAGTAAGAGAATCCCAAGTTCAAAATACATTAGTTATTGACTAAAATGTATCCTCTTTCTACCTTTTCTTTTAGTTATGTGAGATTTATCCAATGTTAAAAGGGTGAAATTACGTAATTGAGAAATTTCTCATAGTTATTTTTCTAAAATATTATAATTATGAGATAATAATTATTTCATAGTTGATATAATTGAGAAAAATATCATAATTGTGAAAAATGTTTCTAGAGTTTTCCATTTCCAAGGTGATCAACTTGACCCACTTGTGTATGAGTTGCTCAGGGGTCAATTATTGTACAAGTTTCTTAACTTCTCAAGCCCCTAGGTGTCTAGATGCATTCCCTTGGAGGATAGAATAAACTTATATAATCTCACCAAGAGGAAAGGGAGAGGAGAGAGTGGGAATTATATCAAGATGTTGCTACCTCGATTTAGAGATTCTTTCTTTTGAGGTCATATTTCTCATAGAGGGGGAGAATCTGCCAACTTTTGGAGAGGAGATATTATGCTTGAAGGTATAATTGTACCATTTGATTCATGGTTAATAGAAATCTATCTTCGTTACCCTTATATCAGTTTTTTATTAATTTATAGGTGTGATTTATAGATGTTTTGAACTGAAGATCTTCTGCCAAATATCACTTGTCATCTCTGTTTGGTTGTGTTTCTGTGCAATCTTTGGATCGGGAGTGGATGAAATACTCGTCGGTTGATTGGACCGCAAGGATTATTCATCTAGTCCAAAGCCCTTCACCAACCTGTGAGGAGGCAAGGTACTTGCTCATATTTTGTACCATTAGAAATTGCATCGAAATGCATGCATGGTCATCTGGATTAGGGATTTTCATTATATTTTCTTACCCATTCTCTTTTGTTGGTTGGTGATCTCAATTGGACATGAGATCATGGAGCAATAGCTCCTTGCATAATGTAATGCAACAGTTGTTCAAGTTCAATAGGATGTATGATAGTTTTGGAAGTAAAACAACTTGGTTTATTTCCCTGCAAACACTCTTCATCACCTAGATGGTTAATGAAATAAATCTCATTAGGAAATGAGGATGAAGGAGGATGCAAAATTTCATAGGTGGTAATTTCCTCCCCAGAACCTTGAGGCTTTTCTCAACTCACAGAAATGGGAAATACCAAATCAAGGATAATATCTCGCTGATTTGTAACTTTTTTATTATCGTGATGGTCATCAGAATCAGGATTCCTTTCATATTGAAAGAGTTGCTAAGAAAGATAAACCAAATGCTGAAATTTCTCATTAAAATTCATCCAATCCATGTCTCTTTCAGGAAATTCATAACAATTATGAGAAAAACTATCAAAAAATATTCTAATGATTCTTCGAGTTTCATTTTAAGTTGATTTATCCTTTTAAACAAATCTTGATAATCGTACATATCAAAATATTGACAAAGATTATTGATGAGTTGCTCGAATGAATGGATAAAAGCGGTTGGTAATGTGTGGCACCATTGTTTGACATGACCTTCAAGCATGAGGGTGAACAATCTACCAATAACATCTTTACAATGTATTCCATTAAAATAATAGAAATGGATAACTTGACACATGTGTCCAAATACAGTTGTTCGACCCTCGCCACCAAATTTAAATTGCAACAAGTGATAGACTATTTATGCGAGCATCAAAAAATTAAGAATTTTATAAAAAAAACCCAGAATAGAGATTTTGGAAGGAGCCATTTCAACATATGATATTAAAATAAATTCCCCACGGGCTCATATTTTCATTTGGCCCTCCTTCAAGTGCCAAAAATAAATTGATGGGATGGAATGTAACACCAACAGATAGGGTGTCTCCCTAGTGTGATGTTCCAATTAGGCATGCCATCGGTTTGGATAGGAGCCCCATCCATTATGTGGGCCTATATGCCTCCATGAATGTTTCACTCTTGGTTGTAAAATGTGATGACGTTAGAGAGAGGGCAAGAAGGAAATTCCAAGACATTAGGAATGAGGTCAACTCACAATTGACAACCTGTAGAACGAGATACGAGAATGCAAAGACAAAGAAACAAGAAGAAGCATGCCACTGAATAAGTATCAGTAAGATAAAACCATCTCATCCATACATGAACAGGAACATGTCAGAGCCTGTTAATTACAAAACATTTCACAATAAGTTACTAGCATGGCATGGAATAAGAATCATATATTCGAAAGAAAAAACACATGCAACAACTACAAACTAGTTCATAACATATTTCCTGTATGAAAGAACACATACAAATACAATGAAAATACCAAACAAAAAATACAACCATTATGAGTAAGCATGGGAATCAATACCAGAAAAAAAGAACTTATTATTAATGTTGTTGAAAATATAAGTAGATGTCCTACAAACCATCAAAGCCCAGTAGTGGAACATGGGTTGTTCATACCATCATCTAAATAAAAACCCTAGCCTCACCACAACTCACCTTACAAGATATTAATATATGAATGCCTCAAGATCTTCATTCACAGATCAACTATCTATTGTTGGTCCTATCTCAAGTGATAAAACTCCCCCCCGCCCCCCCAAATGAAGCATGAGGGTCTATTTATAGAAATGAGGTGATTGTTCACCTACTGTGACTTTTCGTCTAGCCTCATGACTCTTGAACTTCCTCACTTCTCTCTCATGCCTAATGACTAATACATGATCAATTGAACTCAGCATAGTTTTTGTCATCATGATGAGAAATATTTACATTATGCTAGAGGAGTAATTATGAGGAGAGTACAGAGGTTTCTTGGAAACCCTAGAGCGCTCACTACCAATGTTGTCACTAGGTCATGAAACAAGTTTTTTTCTTTGCTACTATGCCTCACATACATCCAAACAACCTTTAATGTTGTGTCCTAGGTATTTCCAAAAGGTTCTAAGAGCCTGAGTGGGATCTAGTTTCCATCTTGTCGAAACCTTAGTTGTGCAACCTCTGTGAGAAACCCTAATTCCTCTACATAGATCAGTATCCTTGCTCCTTTTCTTCTACCTGCAAACAAATTACATTAACACTAGTACAAAATGGTTTATTACTTACTAAGAAAATAACTAAATTTTGTATATAAATGACTATTTTTTAGTTGGTGACCAATAGTAGCGAATTTACAGTATCTTATAATGCGACCAACTTTTAGTCATTTTTAGCTTAGTCATTAATTAGTTGTCTCAACTTTATGTCTAGCAGTATATTTAGTCATAAATTTGGTCATTAATTTAGTCATTGATTTAGTAATTAATTGTCATAATTAATCACCAAATATACAAAAAAATATATTACTAAATGATCACCATATAAAACCAATTAATGACCAAAATATTGGTCGTGTTATAAGATACTTTAACTTGGATACTAATAGTCATATATATGCAAATTTTAGTCATTGTTTGAAACCAATTAACAACCAAATAAATATGACTAAATTTTGGTCGTGTTATAAGATACTGTAAATTAGCTACTAATAGTTATTTATATGCAAATTTTAGTCATTGTTTGAAACCAATTAATGATCAAAGAAAAATAGCTAAATTTTGGTCGTGTTATAAGATACTGTAAATTAGCTACTAATAGTCGTATATATGCAAAATTTAGTCATCATTTGTAGTAGTCATTTATCTTTTTCTGGTAGTTTCATATTCATTATATTAATGACTACTTTAGTAGTTTATATTCATTTCATTTACTTTCATTAACAATTATTATAAGCAACTAGTTTAGTCATATATTCATTTTATTTATTTTCATTAATAAACAGAAACCACTAATTCAGTAGTTTTATATTGATTTTATTTGTTCATTATAAATAAACATAAATTAATTAGTATGATTTTTTAACTAAATTATAAAAAAAAATAACTCGAATAAAAACATGAATTTAAACTACGTCAAATGATAAAATAAAAGTATGAAAACATCTACATTTAAAACATGAAATGCAGAACCTTCCATGTTTGCAGGGACCCTCCATAAACAGGTGGTTTCAACGATATACTCCAAAAATTAGTTGTGCATTAAATCAACACAACATTTCATCATTAAAAGGAATAAGAACATTTAAAACTTCACAATCACATCACAAATTCATATTCTTCAGGTCTTTGTTTGCCCTGTATTTATAAAAGCCCATGTATAATTGTTTGAGGCTTTTACGCCTACTTAGACTAAAAAAATCCAATCCTGAAATTATAACAAATAACAGAATAGTGTTTCTTCATGATTTTCTATTTGGAAAAGCAAATTGTGAAGCGTGATTGACTTGGACTCTCGCTCACCTGTTCTGCACCGCGTTGTTGACCCGCTCCTTTGACCATGCAATCGAATGGTTCTCTTCGTGATTTGGCTCGGATAGATAGGAGGAAACCTTTGAAGGGATTAATCTCCACCTATATATATACTCCTTTTCTCAGTTGGAACCTCAGAACCTGACAAACCATGGAGATGGCTACAGAAACGTGAATCAGCTACAGAATCATGTCAATTCCGTAGCTATTACAAACTTCAACTTAATAATAAGGAACATTATTGAATATGAAATATAGGTCATTTAAATACCTTACCATATCAAAAACATGTATTTTGATTCTATTTTGAGTTGATGATGATAACCAAAAGAGGAAAACTAGGTAAAAGGAAGTGTCAAAATGAAGAAATCATGAGGATCTACAGGTACTGTAGAACATGCTTAGTTTCCTTCCAAAATAATTTGGTTGGCCTAACCATAGCTTGGCTCATATGGTTGACTGCATAACACATATATGGTTGTGTGTTCACAAGGTATATTAGTGAACCCGCCAACTGTCAGTAAACAGTAGCATCCACTTCCTCACCTGAAGTGGCATCCTCTTTCCTCTAGTTGGTCGCTAGAGGTGTCTCCATGGGTTTGAAACTGTCCATGTGGAACCTATGAAGTATCTCGTTCATATACTTTCCCTAAGAGAAACAATTCCCCATCGCTTTTCAATACTTCCAAGCCGAGGAAGTAGTGCATGAGACCCATGTCCTTCATTTCACACTCTCTTACAAGGTTCTCCTTACAAGCTCTGATCAGTTTCTCAACACCAGCTAAAATCAAATCATCAACATATAAGAAAATAATCAACAATTTACCTTCTACCAAGCTGTGATAGAGGTTTGCATCTGCTTCACTTTTGGTTAAGCACAAACCGATGAGATAGCTATGAACCCTACTGTACCAAGCACGGGGTTCTTGCTTGAGATCGTACAACACTTGCTTGAGTTTTTACACATGAGACTCCCAATTAAAAGTCTCGAAGCCTTACGATTTCTCAATCTACACCTCATCCTTAATAACTCCATTGAGGAATGCTTTTTTTGCATCCATGTGGTGGATCTTCCACCCCATCTATGCAGCCAAAGCAAGAATTGATCTGATGGATGAGTACCTTGCTACTGGAGAAAAGGTCTCCTCATAGTAAATCCATTCAACCTGTGTACCCCTTGGCCAAAAATATGGCCTTGTGCTTTTATATGCTTCTGTCTGTTTCATGCTTTACCTTGAGGATCCATCTTGAACCCACAACTGATTTATATGCTGGTCTTGGGAACACTTCCCAAACATTTTTCTTTACAATGGATTTGTATTCCTCCACCATTGCATCAACCCATATAGGTTTCTCTATTGCTTCCTCAAAATAGGATGTCTCGGTCTCTACAAGTGCAATCATTAGAGCCAAGTAGCCAGTGTATTGATCTAGTGACCTTCTCTACCTGCATTGATTTGAAGGATCACCCACATTCTCCTTCGCATCCTACACAAGTACCTCAGCTTCCCTGTTTCTTTTCCTTCCTTCTCTGGATGGTTTTTCTTGAGTGGTTGTCTCTACCCTCTGCTCCTCAATTTTTGGTTTTTACACATCTTCCTAAGGTTCCTCCTTTGGAGCTAAAATATCCTCTTCTGGTGGGATCTGAAGCTCCCTCTCAAGAGAGAACTGGATCGCTTTCTCTTAATAAAATTTTACATTCCTTTGCACAATTTTCATTATGATGGATGGAAAGTACAGACGGTAATTATGGGGAGTTTCTGTGTAACCAAAAAATACCCCCAATTTTATTGCCAACTCTAGAATCTTCCTTGATTCTTTGGAGACATGGAAGTAAATAGAGGTTCCAAAAATCTTGAAGTGTGACAAATCCAGATTTCTCCCCGATAAATCCTCTTCTAGTGTAATCATGCCCAGAATATGATGAGTAGTTTGATTCTACAAAAATATTGTTGTGTTGCATGCTTCAGCCCACAAGTGTAGAGGTAAGCTTTGGTCATGCAACATTGCCCTCATTGCTCCCATAATGATGTGATTCTTTCTCTCTGCCACCCCATTCTGTTATGGGTTTTTGGGTGCTTTCAAATCTTGTCAAATTCCTTCATTTTCACAAAAAAAATTAAACTCATTCGACACATACTCACCTCCATTATCCCTCCTAAGAGCCTTCACCTTCTTTTCCATTTCTTTCTCAATAAGTGCCTTGAATTTTATGAACTTGGAGAATGTCTCATCCTTCTTCTGCATGAATAAGATCCAGCACTTCCATGAGAATTCGTCAATAAAAGTGACAAAATATTTGTGCCTGGTAGTGGAGGTTATTGAGAAAGGTCCACATAAATCACAATGGACCCTTTCAAGGATTGCATGTGATTTGTTGTCCCGATCATAGAATGTGAATTTCGTGTACTTCCCCAAATTAAATCCTTTGCATACATCCTATTGTTCAAGTGCTCCTTTGGGGAGGCATGTGGTTATCTATTGCATGATATTCAAAGCGCCATTATGCAAATGGCCAATTCTTCTATGCCAAAGTTCACCTAAATCACGGATCTTCACATTCTCTACCTTTGTGCTCAATGTAGCACAATCCTTCACATCTAGCTTGTACAAGTTCTTCAAACGAAACTCGATATGATTCACCAGTCACATGGCTATGTGTCTCAGGAATGCATTTCCTTTGTTGAAGATCACATCATACCACGGTCTTCCAAAACTTCAATAGAGATGAGATTTTTCTTTAGGCCTGGAATGAACATGACATCCTTGAGCCTGATGGGGGAGCTTGATTCCCTCTGGAAGGTGATTGTACCAATCTTGGCTGTGTTGTATCTTTTGTCATCCCCCACCTCAATGTGCATCTACAAGTATTTTTCCTCCATGTCACTGAAAAAATATCTATTCCTCGTCATGTGGAACAATACACCTATGTCCAATTACCACAAAATCCCCATCACTGTATTGTACATGCATGCAATGAGGGTAAATTCAAGCTCGAACTGTGAAGCCAAGGCTTCACATGCTACTCCTCTTGAGGTCTTCTTGCTTTTCTCATTTTGTGGACACTTGATGGCATAGTGCTTGAATTCATGAAAATGGAAGCATTTAATTTGTGATAAATATTTATTCTTGCCCCCTTGATTGGATTCTGGTTTGGATTGAGATTTCTTCCCTTTTCACTTCTTTTCCTTTCCATCTAATGCAATTTTTTCTTCATCCTAATCCTTGGATGAAGTCCCATCATTGTTATTTTTCCTTATTTCCTCCTATACAAAATCAGACCATAAGCGCTCCTAATTTGGTAGTTTCTCCCTCCCATTCACCAAATCTTGATAGTTGTTTTAACTCTTGGGAAGGCCCAAAAGGGATAGGCTTACCAAGTATTATTCACAGAAATTAAACCCTACCCCGCCAAGTTCATCATGACATTGTGTAAGCTTGCTCAGATACTGTGGAATTGTGTCATTCTTTTGCATCTTCATACTTCAAAGTTTATCCTTAAGCATCACCTTCTTGTGGTCATTATTTTTCTCAAACAATTATGTTATTTATTTCCACATCATGAACGAAGTTTCTTTTCTATGGATATTTGATACAATGAGATCTCACACTCCCTCCAATATGATTCTCCCCAATTTGGCTACAACTTTCCTCCAGTGAGAATAGTTCTGGGCATTGGATTTTGGTATTTGTGCAACATCTGACTTGATGTATTCTAGTATTCCATTGTCATCCAATATTGCTTCCATGTGATCTTCCATGAAGAAAAATTATAGGTGCCTTCCAAGGCATACTCTAGACTTAGTCCATTGAAGGCCATATTCTCAACTTTGTATAAATCCTGCAACATTTATCTTCAAAATCGAACCTCCTGAAAAATAACTTCGAAGTTCCTACTCTAATGTGAATCTTGCTCTGATACCATGTAGAAATTATGATGTATATTTGCAATTTCTCATGAAGTTTTAATCGAAATCATGAGACACAAACCTACTCTACTTCTCTGTGGACATTAATTCACAATTTAGAACATAAATTTCAGACATGAAATTAGAGATAGCACACATGCAACAAGTATTTTTATCTAGGGAAAGAAATCTGCTAAATCACAGATGCCTCTTGCATTAATCAAATTAATAGATATGTATTATAATTTCTTTTCTCAACTGAGCTCACCCTACAAGTGCACAACCTATCTCTCTTCTCACTAAAGGCCTCTGACCCAGACTTGGTCAATTTATTCCTTGGCTTGAGCTCCTATTTCCTTGTGTTTTTCTTGAGGAATTAGGCCCCTATTATTTAGGAAAATCCTTAAATTGGTTGTGCAATTCCTTTAGGCTGATCATATGACTGCATGCAATACATGTACAGTCAAGAATAGTTTATAATTGATGTTACACTACCTTGGAATATCCACCTGGCCTGGGGAAATTGAATTCTATGCATGCACTAGTTATTTTGGGCTGATTGATCAGTTAACTAGATGATCACTAAGTTTGACTGAAGTCCCACTACACAACTTGGCCCTCCACTAGTTCCTCCAACAGTTGGAACTAGTTTAACTAAAAAAAACTTAGATAATTGACCTTGATTGCTACAAATTAGCAATCACACATGCTCAACTAAACTCTAACTCCTCCAACTAAAATTCAGTGCATAAATTGGGTGACACAAGCCATGTCACACAAGTTAACATCATCCAAGTTGTCTTCTAATGTGGAAATTCAAATTTTATCAGTTTAATCAAGCCAAAATCAAATTGAGAATTTCTTGCTGCATATTTGAACAACATGTAGTGGGAGTTCTAAGCAGGTATATGTCAAAATTGGAGAAGGAGATAGGAGAGTAGTAATGATGGGATTTTAGGTATTTGCATGGAACTACTGGCTATGGATTGTGCTACCAAGGAAGACCAAAATTGGCTAGAGTGTTGGACATGCATGGCTTTAACGATGTAGAATGGGTTGGATATCTATATCATAGAATATATACAAGGGGATATGTGTTTAACCTATTTGGAGGATCAATTAATTGGATGATCAAGAGATACTCTGTAGTGGCACTCCCAAATATAAAAGGTGGATGTATGGTAGCCACACATGCAGAAAAGGAAGTAGCATGGTTACAAAAATTGTGTTTAGGTATTGGGTTGGTATAAAAAGCTATAAGGATAGATTGTGATATTCAAATAGCAATATTTTTGGAAAAGAACTCAAATTATCATTATAAGACGAAACATATTGATGTTTTGTATTACTTTGTGAGAGATATGATTAAAGACAAGAAGATGTTGTTTGCAAATGTGGAAGCTTTGAAGAATGTTATATATTCATTAACAAATGTGTGAGCAATGAGAAGTTCTTATTGTGTAGAGAAAAAATGGGCATTATTGTCGTAGATTATCGATCATGTACTCCTATAACCCTTTATATGAAAATAAAACAACAACTGGGAGAATGCTTGGTATGTGTTATATTATTTGCATGACTATACCCAAGCATGATTCGTTGCATTAAGCACAATGGGGAGGTGGTAGCCCCACATTTAAAAAATATTGGTCGCCTTTATGCATCTATTGTTGTGGTTTTGGCACACGATTTTTACTTTTAGCAATTTTCTAGCATATGGTGGTTTAGCCCATGGTTTTGTAATTCTAGTTAAGGAACTATGGTTGTATTCTAATCCAAGTTTAATGGATTTTGGGTTTATGGATGTCGCAAATATACATATTTTATTATAGCATTGTAAAAAAAATTAACTATATATTTATGTTTCTCTGAGCTTTGATTGCAAGGGTAAAATATATGTGTTAAATGTGTGTGTGTCTGTAGTTGCATGTTTTATATTTTTATTTAGAATTTGTTTGCAACAATTAACTATGCATGGTTAGAACCAAACTTTTTTATGTAATGTTTTTTAACCTAATGTGACAACTTCTCATGCATATTGAGCTATAGAGTACCTATGAATGCAATAATTTTAATTTTACTAAAATATAATGAAAAAAGAAGTAAAGAATTAAGAATGAATTTTAAAAATATAATTTAACCCAAAAAATAATTTTTAAATCAAATTGGAAAAATTATTGTTTGCATCATTTAATCAAGTTGGTAAACATGTTTAAGAGCTAGACGGGATGACGGTAAATAAAATTTTCAGCAGTAATTCAAACATCAAGGAGACCATTCCTATGCTTCCAGGCTAATTACATCATTGCAAAAAGAAAAATATCTGGCCTAATTACATCTTTGCAGCAAAGTGAAATAATCATAATGCATAGATAATATGATCTGAATCAAGATAAGAGAACAACAACTATTTGAGAGCGGAACGATGCGCTTGGGCGGGAGTCTGAGTTTTTTGAATGGAGATGGGAATGCCTCGGTTTTCGATGATCAGATCAGCTCTCTGTCTGTCTCTGCGCAAGGAAATCTCGCTACTTCAGAACCTGTCTGCTCCAGAGCCGGAGGACTGTCAGGTGGTTTTTCAATTGGAGCGGTGGAGCCCCCGATACTATCAGATGGGAGGCTGTCGCCCTTGGTCTTCCATGTAGGGATCGATGGTAGGGCGGGAGGCTATAAGCCTATTGAAAACAACCCTGTTCTGCAAACGCTTCATGTTCTGAAGGGGCGTGAACCTTTATTGTCTTTGAACGGGGGGAAAGTACACCAGGTTGTGAACGTAGACTTGGGTGGCTTACCGGGAGCCTCTTCCTCTGTCTATCGCATTGATCTGGACCCCTCTGCACCTGTGGTCAGTAATGTGGATGGTTCTGGGGAGAAGGCAAGTGTACGAGCCTCCCCTTGCTCCATAAGCTGGGCAGAACAGAGCGGAGTAAAGGTTAATGAAACTACTAAAGGGACGGGCCCAAAAACTTGTCAAGAGTCTGAAGTGTAGAAGCAAAGGCGTAGAAACAAGAAATGGATTAAGAAAAAAACTGCTGAGCATAATTATGTCCTGGGTGAAGACATTGGGTGGGAACAGGTCTCAGTAATGGTTGACAGAACACTGGTTGGCAGGGCTGTGGGTAGGCATTTTGCCCTAAAAACTATTGTCTCTTGGGCTGATGCGCATTGGAATTCCGGTCTTGGTTATGTGCCTGAGGTGGTCTCACTTTCAAAGGGGTGGTTCGCTTTCCATTTCTTGAGCTCTGATCATCTCCTGTGGGTGACACAATGGTGTTGGTCTGTGGATAACTCCCCTCTGCTCTTTAAACCTTGGCATCCGCTCTTTGATGCCAGCAGGGAAAGGGTGGATTCGGTCCCACTGTGGGTTCGTCTACCTGGGTTACCTCTTCATTATTGGACAGAGGAGCACCTTTGCGGTATAGGTAATACCATTGGGGTTTTCTTAGAGGCAGACCTCTCCTTCATCAAGACAAACCTCAGGCGGGTAGCAAGAATTCTAGTGATGATTAATATCATAGAGGGACTTGTAGAATCTATGAATCTCCGTTGGGGGCCTTATGTTATTAAGCAGATCCTTGACTATGAAAAGGTTCCTTTTCGATGCCGACGGTGCCATGTCTATGGACATCTAGCATATGAATGTAGTTCTGCTTTTAGATATGCCAAAAGGAGGGGATCTGATCCTCATGTGGAGGCTTCTCAGAGGAAGGAGATATTTTGGTCCCCCCGTGGCCCCTGTGGGTTCCTCATTGAAAAGGACCACTCTAAATCTTTGAGCTGGGTTTCACAGTGACCATGGTTCTGCATGATGTTTGGGGATGGGTAGATCTTGAAATTTGAGTGAGTTCTCACGGCGACTCTACAGCGAGAGGCTCTCTTCCAAGATGCTGGGTGTGGAGAGCTCGATGTTGTGGAGGTTCACAGAAGACATTTTGGAACAGATTTTTACCTGAAGGAAGATGTTGTGCTGAATGGAGTTTTCTCTGTGGTGAATCGTACACTTTTGGGCTCTTTTCCTTTTTCTCCTGCTTTAAACTTCTCTTTATACTTGTTTCAGTCTTCTGTCTCGCTTTCAGACTCAGGTAGGAAGGATGCTGGTGGAAAGGTCTCCTGGTGTTGTTCTAAAATCACCTCTAGGCTGTTTGTTTGCCACTCTAAGAAGAAGGTCACATCGATTTATGACGGTGACAAGGCACATCCAGAACTACTTCAGTTATCAAGCATCTTTGGTCTCTTGGTTGCTGTGCAAAAATCTAGTGTAAAAAGCCCCAGTGGGTTTGGAAAGGGAAAATCCCCTTCTGCTCGGGGCAGGGGTAGGATCTCTTTTTTGGCAAAAGCACAGGACCGAGCTAAGTTGGATGTTCATGATGGGAGGCAGATTTCGATTGACATGGCACTTAGAGAAAGCCATTCCCTGAAGCCGGGTGTTTAATTAAGATAATGTCATTCAATTGCAGGGGCTTGGCAGGTCCCCAAAAGAAAGCTGCTTTCCGGAGAATTATCTTTCTGGAATGTCCTGATATCATTTTGCTTCAAGAGACTTTAGGTGTTGGGTTGGTGGTCAAAGCTAGACTGGAGGGTTGGCTGCCTGGCTGGTCTTTTGAGTCCTTGGATGCTAGAGGGAGGTCGGGTGGTTTGGCCATCGGGTGGAATGGAAAAACAGTCAAATCACAAACTCTCTGGGGTATGGAGTCGGTCCTGGGAATAAATTTCCTGACACTGGAGCTTGGTGAAGCATTCAATCTCTTTAATATTTATGGCCCTTATCAGGACCGTATTCCCTTTTGGGACTCTCTCCTGAATAACTCTTTAATCAAGAGAGACTCTGAAATTTTAGGTGGAGATTTGAATTTTTCTCTGGGACAGTCAGAGGTATGGGGACCTCATGCACATATCGACTCTTTGACTGGTTTTTTCACTCAAAAATTGGAGGAGAATCACTTGCTGGACATTGAGCCCATCAAGCTGAAACCTACTTGGAGGAATAATAGATGTGCTGAAGACAGAATAGCCAAGAGACTAGATCGTTTTCTAGTGGCTGAGCATATTGTGGATAGGCCTTTTATGATTAGGCAGTGGATTGGTAGTGGGGGTGCTTCTGACCATTTTCCTATCTTTCTTGAGCTAAAGATCGGGCCTAGGCAGCCCCCTAGCCCTTTAAAGTTCAACAAAATATGGCTCAGGGATGATTCCTTCAAAGCTTTAGTTCTTGATTGCTGGATTCCTTTTAGGGTGGATAGTCCTCTTTCTGCTGCCTTCCAGTTTGCTGAAAACTTAAAGCGTTTAAAGGTTGCTGTGAAAGTTTGGTCAGCTGCTAAGAGACAGAGGGAGGATGTGGAGTTGAAACAGGTGGAAGAGGATCTCCGGTTGATTTATGAGGGCATTGGGGGTGGCTTTCAATCCCAAGATGAAAAAGACACACTTGTTTCACTTGAAAAAAGAAGGAACTCCCTTCTTATGGATAAGGAGGAATCTTGGAGGTTGAAGAGTAGGGCCACTTGGCTGGCTAGTGGGGATGAGAATACAAAAATTTTTCATGCATATGCTCGCGGCCGGAAGGCTGCTAATACTATTTGGACGTTAAGAGATGGTCAGGGCATTGAGCATACTTCTTTTGAGGCCAAAGCTAGATTGGGGGTTGATCACTTCAAGGACCTTTTTAAGGCCCCAGCACATGCTTCACTAGCGGAAGTGATAAGGGTTGCACAATATTTTCCGAGATTTGTGGAGGAGGCTGATAACAGATCTTTGATGGCGGAGGTCTCTGAAAAAGAGCTAAAGGAGGTTCTTCAAAGCTTCCAGAAAGACAAAAGTCCGGGGCCAGATGGGTGGTCAGTTGAATTTTTCTTGGCTCTTTATGACATTTTAGGGACTGATTTGCTGAAAGTAGTGGAGGATACCAGGATTTCTGGGCGGATTCCTGCTTGCTTCAATTCCACATTCATAGCTCTTATTCCAAAGGTGGATAACCCTCTTTCTCTGGCTGATTTCCGTCCAATCTCTTTGTGCAACTGTATCTATAAAGTGATAGCCAAGGTGGTTGCGAGAAGACTCAAAGGCATCCTGTCTTCTCACATTTCCGGTGAACAATTTGGTTTCTTGGAAGGTCGTCAAATTCATGAAGCAATCGGGACCGCACAAGAGGCTCTCCACAGCATGAAGACCAAGAACCTCAAAGGGACTGTGCTGAAAATAGACCTATCCAAAGCATATGACCGGGTAAGTTGGTTATATATTCGTATGCTTCTTACTCACCTTGGATTTGGTATCGGTTTCATACGATGGATTATGAGTTGTATTACAACCATTTCCTTTTCTGTTTTGCTCAATGGGGCTGCATCCCCTTTTTTTCATGCTGAAAGAGGGCTGCGCCAGGGCTTCCCCCTCTCTCCCCTTTTATTTTTACTGGTTGCTGAAGGTTTGAGTAGAGCTCTTCATGTGGCAAAGAGACAGGGTACTTTGAAGGGCATTCAGGTTGCTCCAAACCTTTTCATCTCTCACCTTCTATTTGTTGACGATGTTCTAATTTTATGTTCTGGGTCGGTTCGTGATGCTATTACGATTGGTGAGATCTTGGAATTGTTTGGCAAAGCTACGGGTATGGAAGTGAATGCTGGGAAGTCTTCTATCTCTACTCATTCGTTGAGGGATGAGGAGAGACTAGAGTTCTCGCGGATCTTCCCCTATACTGCTGTTGGTTTGGATGCTGGCCTGAATTACTTGGGCTTCCATTTAAAACCCAATGATTATAGGAAAACTGACTGGAACTGGTTGCTCGAAAAGCTGGAAAAACGATTGAAAGTTTGGTCACACAAATGGTTATCCCGAGCTGGGCGGTTGACTCTAGTTAAGTCGGTTTTGGAGGCTGTTCCGGTGTATTGGTTGTCTTTGTCGTGGATTCCCAAGGGTATATTGGAGGCTGCTAGGCGGATTTGCTTCAGATTCCTGTGGAGTGGAAAACAGGATTCTTTGGTGACCCCTTGGGTTCGGTGGGAGAAAATTACTGTTCCAAAAGCGTTGGGTGGTTTGGGTCTGAAAAATATCTTCCTTTTTTCTCAGGCCCTTGCTGCCAAGGGTGGATGGAGGCTCATCAATGGTGACAGCCTTTGGACCCAGGTGATTTCTCACAAATATATTGCTCCTTTCTCCATTGTGGATTGGATAAGGTCTCCTGGGAAAACCTTTGCTGGGGGCTCGGTGATTTGGAAGGCACTTGTTAAATCCTTTCACATTTTGGAATATATTCTGGCTTGGGATGTGGGAAATGGTAGGAAGCTGCGGGTGGGTGAGGATCCGTGGATGGGTAGTACTCTTCAGCACCTCCTTCCTAGGCGCACGGTTGAGGCTATAAGGCAGCAGGGGATTACCTTTCTCTTCCATCTAGCTGATCCGGTTCGGAGGAGGTTGGGCATCCAATCTTGGTTACAGGCTTCTTCCTTTGAGCTGGAGGGTGTTGATGAAAGGGCTCTGGCGGTATATATTCGTGCACTAAAACAGGCTCATCTTGTGCTCTCGGACAGGGAGGATAAGATCGCTTGGGATTTTGACCCTTCGGGGATATATTCCCCTCGGGCCGGCTATCAAAAGCTTAGTGAAGGGAATGTCCTGGGTGAGGTGCGTTGGTGGTGGAAGATTCTCTGGAAATTGCACTGTCCTCCTAAGACACGCCTTTTTATGTGGTGTGTCCTTGAAAATAGAGTCCCTACCTGGGACGTGCTGCAAAACAGATGCTTTCAGGGCCCTGGATGGTGTTGTTTGTGCAAATCAGATGTTGAATCAGTTAATCATCTTTTCCTCAGTTTTTCTTTCATTCAAGGTATTTGGTTGGAGTGTTCCAGGCTTTTGGGTTTACGGTGTAGATGGGAGGGCATTTCTGTCTCTCATGCCTGGGAATCGTGGTGGCTGTCTACTGCTGAGCTGAACTTAAAATCACTGCCTCTTCTCGTTATATAGGGTTGTTGGTTGGCTCGTAACCGGCTTCTTTTTGATGGTTCTGTTAGTACCCCTGAGATTGTTGGTGCCATGACTGTGGGGCTGCACTCTGCATTCCCTATTCATATTCGTGTTGCCAATCAGAGGGAGATCCTCATGTTGGAGATTGATAGGAGAAGGCCATGGGGTTTTTTTGATGGAGCTATGCAACAAAATCTCTGTGGGGGTGGTGCTCTGTTGTTTCTCTCGGATTCACACTGGTTCGAGATCTCTGTAGGGCTGGGGGAAGGGTCAAATAATTTTGCTGAGCTGTTGAGCCTCAAGATCCTTCTACTGTTCGCTCTGGAGAAAGGTTGCAGGTAGCTAAATGTATTCGGGGACTCCTTGAACGTGATAAACTGGATAAAAGGTGTACAGAACTGTAGAGTTCATCTTTTACAAAATCTGTTATGTTCCATTGGAGAGATCCTCCGTTCCTTTGCCTCTTTCTCATGTCAACATATCTATCGTGAAAATAATGAGAAGGCGGATCAAGCTTCTAAGAGGGGGTTGCTATTGGATGAAGGCTTCTGGAGGGTCAGAGAACATATAGAGGGTGTTATCTCTGAATATTTCCACCCATCATTATTCGATTAGTGGCTACCGGTCTTTGCTATGGCCTGTTCTTTGTCTACTGATTCATCCTCTCAGTGTGAGGACTGTACAGTTTTTAGAGGAAGGGTGGGCTTATTCTTCATCTGATGGTTGGCCTACAAAAATGTCGAGAGATCTCCTTCAAAATGTGTGATGACTCTACATTTTTGGAGGTTGTGGGCTACTTTCCTTTGTTTTGAACTTCTGGGAGGCTTCCGGCTGACAGTAGTTTCCAGGGGCTTTGTATACACCTATGTGGTTTCCAAATATGATCTCATTATACATCTTATAGTGGGTCGATGTCTCATATGGCTTCAAAAACTTCCTATGATTTTCTTGGACAGATTCTGTGGACAGATTGACAGATAGCTTTGGGTCAAAGTCTCAAGACTGGCTACACATTTTTTCTTTGACAGATTGACAGAAAATGTGCTTTCTCTGCTTTTTGTGCTTGGAGAGTGTTTTTTTGTTGCTGATCTTCACATTGATGGATTTTCTTCTATGGGCTGGACACAGTGTCTCTGGGCATGGACAGATTGACAGATAGCTTTGGGTCAATGTCTCAAGACTGGCTTCACATTTTTTTCTTTGACAGATTGACAGAAAATGTGCTTTCTCTGCTTTTTGTGCTTGGAGAGTGCGTTCTTTTGTTTGCTGATCTACACATTGATGGTTTTTCTTCTATGGGCTTTCCCTGGTCTCTTAAACAATTCCTGGTTACATTCCGAAGGGCGTTTTTGCTGGCTCTGTTGTAAATTAAGGGTGAACTCGAATTGGCTCTGTCTCTGACTGAACGTGCTTCTGTTCCATTAACAGAACTGGTTTAACTTCACTCTTTTGGCAAAGGTATCGTGGTGGAATGTCTTTATGCAGCGCTGTGGTTGCATTTTAGAATCTGCCTAATGTCTTTATGCAGCGCTGTGGTGTTTTCGTTGCTCGGTCTATGACTGATCGTACATCAGCATCTATTAACAGATCTGTTTCTATTTTAGCAGAGGAACGTTGTGTGATAGTTTATAAACATCGGAGTGTATTTCTTTGTTTTCTATTAGCTTCTGGAACATGCATAGTATCACTATGTATCTGTCACTGTATACAAACTACAGGGTTTGTATTTCCGAACACATAAAACTGTGTTTTTCACAATGTAATTTTATAACTCACCTGCAGTAAATAAAATTATGCTTTTTTCTCGAGGAAAAAAAAAAGGTTGGTAAACATGTTTATGACACACATTATATTTCCTTTTGTAACAAGGAATTCAACTTGAAAAATGTTTAGGAATTATATAATGGCATTTAATGATTACCATGAAAAAAATGGCATGAAAAGATTATAATTAAAGTTAAACATTATATGGTATCTTAAATTTAAATGAGTGACACATCTCAAATTTGATTTAAAAGTGGAGAAATTGTTAAAGGTGTTAATAATTAATATGCATAATGCCTTTTATAAATCAAACGTAATCAACATCAACATGACATGAAATACATAATATATAGGAAGGTTACTATCAAAATTGATATACATCTCAAATATGTCAATATGGCATCTCAAATCTAAATGAGAGATACATCTCAAAATTAATTTAAAAGTATAGAAATTATTAATAATATATATCACCAAAATCACACAATACATTTTGCAAAATAAACAACATCAACATGATACAAAAAACATAATACATATGAATGATATATGTGTGTGTGTGTGTAAAAAATAAATATAAAATATACATTATATCAATTTTGTGTGCATGTGTGTGTTTGTAAACAACTACCATAATCTAATTTTGCTATCAAATTCAAAAGCATACTACCTCCACCACTTAAGCTAGACACATCAATGCCTCTACTAGATAATAATGTAGAAAATAATTTAAGAAGAGATGGAGATCAATCTATTACTGGAGATTATGCTGGCCAATTTGATGCTATAGGAGGACGTGGCAGTTAGTTTGTTGTTGGAGGAGAAGATGTTGATCTTTGTAGTGCTTGAGATTAATATAGAGTATGAGGAGGTGGTGGAGGATCACCATCCTCCATAGGAAAATCTAAAGTAAATGAATTTGAAGAAGAAAATTGATGGTGATTCATCAATTAATAAAATAGGTTGAGGGAATCAATAACATGGCACATCAATAATGTCATATTGCAAGGTAGGCTCACTGATATTGGTGTATTTTAGGGTCTTTAACAATCTCCCCAGCTCATGCAATGACCACTTTATGGAAAGTCATCAATGCACATATTTGAACAATCATATTTTAATGGAATTTGTGGTATGGCTTACATGGCACACTAGGTCTCTCCACCTTAGGTGACCCATCGACATCAAACATATGCTCATATATTAAGGAGGAACCTCTCCAACATATGTCTCAACATATGAAAAATAGTAAAGAACAATAATTATAAAATTTAATCAAAATCTTACAATCAATCACATCTGCTTTAAATAATACAAACTTATATACAACTAAATTAATCAAAATATAATGAAAATATTACCTCTCAAATTTGTTGGCTTGGCCAGATTAAGTAGAATGTTTAGATGTCATTATCGGTCCATCCTTACATATATGTACTATAAAAATCAAGGACAAATGGTTCTCACTAGTTAATATATGCAACACCTATGAACCAACCTACCTACACAACCACTATGCTTGGTCCCTCTTGGACAACATATGCCCCAACATGTGCATATGCAAATTAGTGATTATCTTCAAAGGGAGGAGATTGAATGTAGGTCAAGTCATTGAAAACCTTTCACAAAATAAAGTAAATAACTATGAAGAAAAAGGGAAAACAATCCTTTCATCAAACACATTATGACAATGATCTAGAACAAAGCAAAATTATTGCAAAAAATGGTAAACTACCTAATTAATTTGTGTCTCTCAAATAAAATATATACATAGTGCATCATATTAGGAAACTAATGCATTTCCCATCAAAGGTATGGCGTGCCAATTTTTTACCATGAATGACAGGTATGTAACAACACCAGATGCATACAAATGTAGTTAAGTGCTAAAACTTGGAAGCAACTAGGGTTAATGAATTGACATATCTCTACACATGTGCCAACGAATGTTCTCCCACAATGATAGGTGGAAAAATAAGAAACTAGCGAAGATCCTCCCTCCTTGTAGATAACTCGATAATAAAATAAATATCATCCTCTATGGGCTAAGATCATATATCAACACTAGCCTTGAATTCCTATCTAGCATAATCCCAGTGATGGATCAACTACATCAATAAGCACATGGTCCCCGTGAGGGATATAGCCTTTTTGTAAAATTTAAGTAGGCCAACATCCCTTAAAGGGTGTTGAGTTTACATTTTAATAGGGTGATAAACCATCTATAATAAAATACCATTTATTATATTTATTAAAAATTGGAAATTTGTTTTTGGCAAAAAAAAATTATCTTAAAACACACCAATTCACCTTAAAACAAAGATGCACTTATGTAATGTGAAGTAACCACCACTGCACTATGATTAGTACTCCTAACTAAAACCTAATCCATATATAAAGTGGATAATGGTATTATTATTATTGGTAATTGGTGCACCACTTGTATATAGGCATTGACACCACTAAAATACACATCATATTTTTTGACACATTGCCAATAATGAATTTGTACATTCCAAAATGCACCATCAATAACTTGAAATTTTTTTAATTCATGCCTGGAATTAACATTGTTCTTATGATATCAGAGAGAACTAGTAACAATGCTTCCTTACTTTTAAAAGAGCACCAAAAAAGGAGTAAATTTATAAACTTAAAAGAACACTCATTGGTGTTCTTTGAGTACATTGTTGCATTGCCAATGATTCCTCCTAGTATCATATCACACATCGACAAAGTGCGAGAATTATTTTATTACCTAACCTAAATGGTGCACTTCTGCAAAAGCATCACTGCCAATGCCACTATACATTCACAAATCCATTGGTAAGTGTGGGAAAATGCTTAGTTTAAAGCTTTCTTGTCGATGTACTTGATTTGTATGGAGCGTTACTAATGGTTCCCTCTTACATTTCCTAGAGCCCTAACAAGCTCGTGGAATTTTTTATATGTAAAAACTATCAACGATGAATTTATAATATCAAGAAGCATGTAATGCATTTTCATATTATAAACACCACCACATAATAGTGAGATTTTTTATTTATCTATGTAATCACTAATGTGTTTCTTATAATAAGGCACATCGCTAATTGCGCCTACAAATTCGTAGGATACATAGCACAATCTTGTGTGAGATGAAAGAATTGAAAATGTTGCATGGATTGTTTTTTTTAATTAAAAAAAAAACAAATTTAAGCCAAATTCATAATTTGAATTCACTAAAATTTACATGAGAAGAAAATAAACTTCTTCTTGGGTTAAGAAGGCAGGTTTACTAAATAGAGAAAAAAATTAAAATATGTTATCAGTTTTATAAATTTTGAAAATAAACAAAATCACTAGCAAAGTGAAGGACTTGAAGAATTTGGCTACACAATATGAAAAACAAAAAAGTGGTTATACAACGATGGTGAGTAATAGTACTTGTATGGTTGGAAGCATAATTGAAATGTAAAAAAAAAGCTATGATTTAGTAATTTTTATTTTATCCTACTTTGTGCGCCTAATAGTAAGATGTACTGATGCACTTTAGGTAAGAGCATCATTCAATTAATAAATAAATAAATAAAAAGTAAGATGGTGCAAAGTTTCAAGGAGTGCGTTGGTGCACGTCTAAGTTATAAAGCACATTGTATAGTTTTGCATTTTTTTAAAAATAAAAGCCTAATAGCAAAACATCTAAACCTACTTTGGTGCTTGTTACATGTATACACAATAGTGCACTTGCGGAATAATGACACGATATAATGCATGTTATCATAAAATAATGAAATGATTTTTGGTGCACCTATATAAGAAACACAATAGTGCTCCTTATATGGAATTGCGCTAATACATTTTTGTAATTAAAAAAAAAAAACAATAAATATAACAAAATATCTCAACATTATTCAATTTAAAAGTTATATATGGAATTGCGCTAATACATTTTTCAAAAAATTACACCCAATTCATGGTGTCCCTTTAGACAATAAAAAGAAAAAAGCCCACACACAAGCTCGGGTACCTAGCAAGATCCGAGACCAAGCTTAGGGAACACATCAAGTCGAGGGTTACTCATAAGCTGTGATATTGAGCATTGATGTTCTGCAATAATGAGTGGTCTCATGGGTACCCCTAGCCCTTGATGTATACCCAACTTTATCCATATCTGACCAAACCAGTCTCCCTCCAGTGTCGATCCTATGTGACCGAACTATTCCAGTATCCCTCCAGTGTCGATTCCTATGTGACTGAACCATTCCAATATCCCTCCAGTGTCTACAGGGTCGATTCCCCGGGGTTGGTTAAAACAGCTCAGCTGACCTAGAAAACAAAGGTAATAATATATTTCCCCCGAACAGGCTAAAAAAGAACCCATGAATCCAAAGATGGTATATAATATTCAACTAGGGAGGGCTTCAAGCTCCGAGCCTTGCATGTTGGTACAATACATGCAGCCAGACATGGCCAAAAATATGTTTTTAATTTTGAGCTTTCCCTTGTCCTATTTAAATAACTATTCGAGTAGTTCCACTAATAATGGTGTTTCTTGTAATGGTGAAAATTCTTTGGGATCTGAAAAAGATCATTCTGGGTGTGATGGTGGCAAGATTCATATTGGCTGTGATGGTAGCAAGGTACATCGAGTTGATCCTTCGACTCAAAAAAAAATTCTTGATGTATTCTGGAATACTTTCTACAACAAGATTGATGTGTCTAGTTCGATACACAAGATCGAGGAGGAGTCTAGTTCAACTCACAAGATTGATGATTTTGTATCTAGTTCGATACAGTCACATAGGCATCGACACTGGAGGGATACTAGAACGGTTCGGTCACAGAGGAATCGACACTCGAGGGAGACTGGTTCGGTCACATATGGATAAAGCTAGGTATACATCAAGGGCTAGGGGTACCCATGAGGCCACTCATTATTGCAGAACATCAATGCTCAATATTGCAGCTTATGAGTAACCCTCGACTTGATGTGTTCCCCAAGCTTGGTCTCGGATCTTGCTGGGTACCCGAGCTTGTGTGTGTGATTTTTTTTTATTGTCTAAAGGGACACCATGAATTGGCTTTTAGAAAAGAAAAACCAATAAATATAACAAAATATCTCAACATTATTCAATTTTCTTTTCAAAAGTTATATAAAGGTAGTGAGCCATTTGTTGGGCATGTTGGTAAATGTTGGTTATATATATATATATATATATATATATATATATATAATTTCAAAATAATAAAACAATTTTTAACGTGTTTATATAAGAAACACATTTGTGCTTCTTTTAAGGGAGCATATTAACATATTTTTGTATTTTTTTAAAATAAAAATTAATATTATATAAAAAAAAAATATGTCTAAACCTCATTTGACACCTTGTAGATATTGATGCAATAGTTCACTTATAATTTTTCAACTCACTAAAATATGTTTAAATGTAAAATAACTAATATTTTTTATTGTAGATTAGTTATAACAATCTTTAATACTCTTGGTTAAATAATACACTAATGTACCACAGTTATGAAAGCATCAATTCACTTCTTATGATGTAAGTGCATTGACTAAAAACCTTTACTAGAACATATGGCCATCCACCTTAGATAACAACCTTCTACATATGGAAAAAAGACAATTTTTTGGGGAGCTTCCACAAAAACTTTTACTATAAGGTGTTTTCTTTGTAGTTATCACATAGTATAGAACATGTCATTGAAGAGACTTGAATTATGATGAAGCCCCATTTTCACTAATTTGACACAATGTATTTTGCATGTATAGTATTATAAGCCACTAATCTAGCTTAAAAAATCATAACTATAGAATGTAGGCGAATATTCAATAAAAAAACATATAATTTACTATCGAATGGGCCAATAATTTTTTTTAAAAACTCCTCAAAATTGTCCACATAGAAATCAATATTTGGTTTAAGCACCCTCATAATAGTCAACAAGCCTATATTCACTCTTCATTTTAGCTTGTCAACATATGCTAGATGGATAACCTCTCCTATTTATGTATGTTCAGTTGATGAATTACTTGTTGGTAACTTCTTCTTATTGAACAACACATAATTATGACACCTTTATTTGTAATACCCTTATTGATAGCATCTTTGTTGGCAAGCCTCTCCACCAACATTGACATCCCTATTATTGATGATTCTCTACACTTCATATTTATCCATTTTCAACTCAATTTTCTTTACCAATAACCCCCCTTAAACCTAGAAACATGGATTTCACTTGACACACTGTCATAATAGTTGACAAACTTATACTAACTTTTCATTTTAGCTTGTCAACATATGCTGAATGGATAATCTCTCTTTTTTATGTATCCTCTATTGATGAGTTACTTGTTGATGACCATTTCTTAGTTTTGTTGAAGAGCCTCTCCACCAACATTAACATCTCTATTATTGATGATCACTCTCTTTAAACTTGGTAATCTAACAACTAAAATTGCTTTACCAATCACCCCCTAAACTAGGCAATCTTAATTTCACTTCTTAGCAATAGAATAACACAATATGGACCAAAAATATCCCCATGAAATTTGAAACTACATGGAAACAATAACATCTCATTATATCAACCACTGAATTCTCTGATAAAAAAACTCAACCTTCGATAAATATAAAAAACAAAAAAACCACCTACTATATTATTTATTTTAATTACTTAATGAAACACTCCGAATACATTTAGAAAGAAAGAGGTGCCACGTACATACATTATTGATATTAACATAACACTTAAATCAATATTTGAGAACTAGGTAACGTAACCGTACCTGAGAGGGAACCTTGAGGCCGGGTCCGCATAGATCGGGCGTGTTTGCCAATGGAGTTCTTTTATTAGGCAATATGCAAGTTTGTCGCTGGGCATTAGGCAATATGCAAGTTTGCTCCCTTCTCCTCAGAAGATCCAATCGAAATCGATCTAAATCTTGCTGATGAGACTTTGATACAAGAAGAGATCAATTCCTGTGAAACTTCTTGAATAAAATTTATGGCCAGTGTGAAACTTGAGTTGGATCTCAACTGCACAGTTGAATCATGACAGTGAACAAAATGGACTTAACATTAGATTAAAGGAAATTTCCAGCATGAACACGGGTTTTCTGGTGGAGCAAAGCACATTAAGCACGGTTTTGCCTTTCTGGAACCTCCAGTGATAAACTGGCAAAACTAATATTTGTCTTTTTCTTCTTGGACTATAGTCACCGTTAGATTTAAACAAATTTAAATTTAATGATAGACAATATATGGTAGTAGTGAATGAATAGTATTTTCATTTACGAGAGTCATTAGTAGTGAATAAATAGAATTTACAACACAGCAAAAAGGAAAAAAATATATCTATAAATAAGTAAAATAAAAAATATTTAGATGGTTAATGAATAAATTTACCATTAAGTAGATTGTTATTTTGTAATTTATTTGACTGTCAAATTTACCTTGTCACTTTACTTTACAGTAAAAAATTTATTGTTTTTCAAACTTCTTATAAAACAGATTCACTTTTCAATAGAACTAAACATTGTTAGGATACAAAACAAAATGGAGCAGTTTAACTATTAAATATTTTTGCTCTTTTAATTTATTTTTGGACTAGAATTTAGTTATACAATTATTGTCAAGATAGTGAATCTTAATTATTTAAATTATTTTTTAAATGCATAAACAGATTCAACATGATAGAAAACTCAGAAATATTAAAATTTTATGGATTATATAGCTGAATCTTACAATTCTTAAAAATCCCTACTAAATTTTAAATAAATTAAAAATAAAATAAAAATTCAAATAACATAAAAACTTAATTAAATTATATAAAACAAAATTAAATCATTAATTATCAAAATAAATTAAATCATTAATTATCAAAATAATAATAATTTTGATAATCTAATTTACATTATTGTTAACTCTACTCTAACTTTAACCCTGCTCTCTCACTTTAGCTCACAATCAAACTCTTGCTAGATTTATCCTATAGCTTCAATACACAGTCAAACTCTTAGGTGATTTATCATGATTCGGGGCTTCTTTCCTTTGGAATGTTATGATACAATCTGGTATTGAGGTGTATTCTATGGCTTTTTAAAGTTTTTAAAATCATGACCTCTTTCCCTTGGAATGTTATGATGTAATATAGGAATGAAGTATATTATCTGGTTTTTGAAAGATTTTAAAACCCTTATTGAAAGTGTTTTTTCTAATTTGTTAAAAAAATTTAAAAGTATAAATTATAGTTATGTTTTTATTAAAATAGTTAGAAACTATCTTATATTGACAAAAACATAGTTTTATATTAATAATATTATATTATTATTACTACAATTATATTTTTATTAATAATAATTACAATTATATTATTACTTTTAAAAAAATTAAATATATAAAATAGCTATTCCCAATCTATTGTCTCTAAAAATTTAAGGATGTTTTCTAACTAACTCAGAAACTGGTCACCCCCTTCCAATGTCCACCTATCCCTAAAGATAGTAAGTTTCGGAGAAGTAACTTATCAAGGCTTCACAAATAATCTACCACTATAATTATACCATGAAGAGATTCCCTATTCATAAATAACCTCTACTTTAATTAAGGTTTTAACAAATTTCTATTCATAAATTACATGTTTAAGTTTGGATGATTGTACAAAGAAAACCTGTCCGGATTTCTGAAAATGCATAACTTTTGCCACGCTTCAATATGCCTAATTTTGTTTCTTAACCTAGATCCCATTTTGGAGACCTTTGATAAGACATTTAAAAAAAAATCCAGAGTAAATGTTTGATATTTTACCTTTTTATTAGAATCTGGAGATATGATTTTTGGTGTGATTATATTTTTTTATTATTTAAATTATATTTTTAAATATAAAAATAAATTTAATATCTCTTAAAATTTTTGGAATAATTTGATTAATTATATAAATTAAACTAATTGAAACTACAATTTTAACATTTTTAAGCCAAATTTTAAATAAAATCCAACAAATCAAATTTTGAATAAAATTAATTTAAAATCGGTCAAAAATAAATAAATAAATAAAATAAAACATTTATAGCATCTTTTGTTTGGGAATAACTTTAGACTTTTGTATCATTAATTTTGGCTTTCAATCCAACGGTATGAATTAGTTGATTGGCATGGATCGTACACTTCTGCATGAACTTGTACCGTGCTCTCAGTTTTAAATGGTTTACAGGTTTTGAAGACTTCGTTTTTCAAAAAAAAATCAGATGGATACTTCACTGAACAGAGAACAGAGTCCCAACTCTGTTGGAAATTGTTTACAGTGAAGAGAGTCCCATCCTTGTTGGAAAGTGTCCACTGCATGATGGACATAACAATAATGTAGATTGGACAAAACAATGTTTTTCACTTTTAGCTTTACACTTGTAAAGGAGCAAAACCAACGGCATAAAGAGGTTTTCCAGTTCCCCACAATTACCCAGACTCAGCAGATCCTCTGAAGCAGTTCAAGATACAGAAATAGCTAGAGAAGCAAGAGGAGAGACCTAGTAGTAGTTTATCTAGCAGCAGAGACATCATCTCCTGATACAGATCCACCAGATCGAGATAGAAAAGTGGTACTGAAAATATGAATAATTAAATTTAAAGCCACATTTGAACCAGATCCAAAAAATTAACCGGAAATAAGCAACAAACATATCAAAGTAGCAGCTAAGAAGATACCAAAGAAACGATTGTACCATAGAAATAGCCTAAAGATAAAGCAACTAATATTTTTGAAACTATAGCTCCATTAAAACATAATTTCATTAATGTATGAAGTAGTATATATCACTTGTTAAATTTTGTATTTGCCCAAACCCAACTAGTAATATATACTATACACTACCTTGTACATTATCTTATACATTAATAAAGCTATAAGTCAAAAAAAAATATTGAGTCTGAAGATACCATAGAAATGTCTGTTTTATGTTTCACAAACAGGGTAAGTCTGCAATATGTTGTCACGGCACATTAAAGTCACTCTCCTTTTCATGGACAGTGTCTGAGAACTACTCCATTTTTTAAACTTTATTTGGACAGATTGTTATGTACTACTCACTTTATTGCAGGGGTCACCTGTGTACAATTGGCATTTGAAGATGGTTTCGACAGGTTGTACACTGTACGCCATTGATGTGCCTAGTTTGGATTTTAGTGCCGAGAGGAAAAGGCCGATTTGTTTTCCCTGTGTGCTTATCGAAACCCCTTTCCTTTCCAAACACATGACATCATATATAAAACTTTTGCTTGCTTTGCATTTTCAAGTCCTTATCAACTTTTGTCATCTCTTTTCTTCAGTGAGCCTTCCAACAACTAAATGACACATGGGTGTCATTTAGTTGTAATTTTCACGTTCATTGGGTATATATATGTAATAAATATTTTTAAAATTAATTGGATTTTTTCCTGGATGATTGGGATGAATGATTCTTATTCTCTCTTAAATGATATGTTAAATTTATATGGCTTTGAGTTTTATTGTTTTATGGTCCTAGTATTGAAAAATATCTTACTCTTGCTTATGAGTATTTAGTTATATGGAAAAAATATATAGATTGAGTGACCTCAATGGTTAAGAACATGTGTTTCCTCCTAAAGGTCTTATACACCAATTTAGCATCTCATACACCAAGTTTCTTGTCCCACAAACAAAGGAGACTCATACACTCAGTCCATTGTCTCACAAACAAAAGAGTCTCATACACCAAGTCCCTTGTGGTGCAAACAAGGTGGTCCCTTACCCCAAAACCATATCGTCTCTCCTTTTTCAATATTCTCTCATACATTATTTCGTTTAGATAGATTATATATGGACATCTCCATTCAATATTAAAAAAGATAAAAAAACAGATTTTAAATATAAAATAATGAAAATAAATAATAATAAATTAATAAATAAGATTTTTTTTATATTTTAGTTTTAAAATTTATACTATTTTAACTAGTAGAATTTATGAAGAGAGACACATTTATCCCAATGGAATTGATAATAATTAACTTAAAAGTATTTATATAAAAATTCAACTTAGGTTCTCAGTTCATGTTCATCTCAACCAATCCAATATGTTTTGGTTGGGTAATTTCTTAAGAAATTTAAAGAAGTACTTGGCTTTCTTTTTAATTTTATTTTCTTGTTCAAAAGTTTTTAAGAAAAGTGTTTTTAAATCATTATAGTTATGATGAGTTAAAAGGTTTTGAAGGTCGGTATTGTAAGGAAAAATTGTTTGCATCTTCAATATTTGCAGTGTCACAAAGATGACAAATTCTTTTGACCATGGAATTGTCGGAATTGGTCAATGTCATGTTTCACTATGGAGGTCATGTTCTTGTTTTAGCAATGCGGATTTTCTACCTTATGCTAATCAAAACAAATTGATATTTTTGATCTTCTAAATTAGTATTGATCAACCCCTTATAATATCTTACTTTTCTTCTATCTTCTAATTCTTTATCACATCACAGTTTCTTCTTGAATTTTTATGTAATAATATTCTAAATATTATCATTATTCTACCCATGAGGTGTAGACCAATTGGCTTGTGTGAGGTTTAGTCCCCTCAACATCATAGGTTCAAATCTCATGGGACGGTTTGAGGATGGGAACCACATTTGGTGGAATTAAACTATCCCAAGGATCATGCAAGCTCGGTCGAGCTTCACACAATCATAGTGATAGCATCCCACTAGTGTGCAGATCCTTCTTCTATCCAATATTGGGGTTGGCCCTGCCCTAGGCTTAGTCTAGTTCAAAAAAAAAAACCAATACTTAGCATCTTTACACCACCTCTTTTTGATTCTCGGGTGGTTTTCACTAGAGTTAAAAAAAAATCCTAGGAAGCCTCTTGTCTTCCATGTTGTTTATATTCTTTTTGTATTTTAAGTACTTGGTCATAGTTGTGCTCTCAATGGGGGGAAACTCGCTTTTATGAGGACGATAGGATAGGATTTTTTATCTTTAATTTTGAGATGATAAGTTACAAAAACTTATGGATTTTCTCTGTCTCTCTCCTCGATTCTCTAAAGACATTATAGCCCCATACAAGATAGAAAATAGCCTTAAAGAGGATTTTTTTCTTCTCTCGTAACCAAAGGCTCAACAACCTACAATTATTTTCAAGCCCATAATGAGCCTTCCATCCTTCATTCATCCTTATCTTCATGTTGTAGCTCTAGTTAATATTCTAATGAAATATGAGTCCATCATATTTTTATGAAGTCACTTCCTCCAAGTTGTTGTTGTCATACGCAAAATTAGTGTAAGTGATCATTTTCGATTTAATTATCATCACCTTTGTTTTGTCAATGTTAATAGTCATACCCGTGTACTAGAGCAAAAATCATTGAGTATTTTCAGTTGCTTGTTGAGATGATAGGGACTCATTCACATAAGAACAATATCATCAATTTAGAGTAGAATGATGATGACTATACCAATCAAAGTCAAACACAACTTGCTCCTGCCAAAAAAAAACCCTCTAAATTCTCAATTTATATGCCAAAAAGGAAGGAGTTATGGAAACCTTGCTTATCTCCTATATTAAAATAGAATTCTTCTAACAAGTCCTCAATTTTCTTGAACTTGGAAATAACATTGATATAATCCTGCCTTAACAAATCTCAACTCAAGGGGGAATTTCAGCTCTTCTAACATATTCCAAAGGTTAGTCATGGATGCTATGTCAAAAAAAATTCCAAATCCAATGAAACAACACAAAGGATTGATTTTATTATTGCAACAATCCTTTGTAGTGATACTAAGCATCACAAGTTGGTCCACAATTGAACATTAGCTCCTAAATTTGGTTTTGAATTTAACTCCTTTTCTATAATTTTTCAACCGTACATTTATCTTCTTTTCCAAAATAATTCCATATAACTTGGTTAAATGGGGGTTAATATTAATGGTCCTATAGTTAGAGGAATTGATTTTATCCTCACTAGGTACAATGAGGCTTTGAGTCTAGGGTTTAGGGAAACCCTTCTTGACTGCTAAATTGCAGAGGTTATGGATGTGAGGGATGAGGAAAGGCCCTCTGACTTTCAATATTTCTACTTGGTAGCATGTGATAGGCTTATCATCCCCTTTTGCGAGCTATAAAACAACAAACTCTATGTCATTTATCTAAAAAAATTCTTCCTTAATAGAAATAGTTTGGATGTTGTTCATGGAAAAAGGGGATTCATAGATATTTTTAAAGTGGGAATTCTAGAACCTCAAAGGGACCATATTTTTTTTCTTTGTTTTTACAAGTTACAATTTTCCTCCAAAATTTCCAAGGATTGAGCATAGATAGGTGTCAAAGGCTTCTCTTATATTATATTTATATAATACCTTCTTTTATTCCTTTTTTATTAGGGCTTTGTACCTATGTATCTTGTCATATTTTAAGGACACATTAGAATCACCTTTGATGGATTTTCTAGTAATCTTACAATCTTTATATGCCAAGGGTTGGCCATTCTATTTTCCTTTTTATGCAACTTCTTCATAGAGAACTTGTTCACGTAAATAGATACGTTTACTTTAAAATTATGAAAGAGATCGTCAATGTTGTTCTTATTTGAAAGGATATTTAGTTCATTATTCAAATCCTTTCAAAAAAGATCCACTTTAATTTTGTCAAATAGAAAGCGCTTTTTATTATCATAATTCTCTTCAATAACAGTTTTGTGGATGACAAAGGTTAGGGTTAGGGTTAAAATTCTATGATTAGATTCAAGGTCATGGTTTTTTATAAGAATGAAATTTACAATCTGATTGTCTATAAAGATATTGTATACCATATTATTTACGATATTGCTACCAAGCTCAGCAATATAAGTCATTTGGTTGGATTTCAACCACTTCATTAGACCATTACAAAATATTAGATATTGAGAACTAAAAATATGTAAAAAAATATGAAGAGAATACTTATGTGTGTGTGTTTATAGTAACAAAACAAAACTTACGCATTTTTTTCAAATTTTCAAATAGACGAATTACTATACTTATTTCATAAATTTGCAAATTGTTGTAAATTATAATCCATGTAATAGATTGAGTGTTTGATAATTTTCAATTTGAAATGATGAATTATTCTCAAAAGTATGAGAAACACATAATAATTTCAATCCATCGAATGGATTAGGTATTCTCTTACTAAGTTAGTGATTTGATAGAAATTGATAAGAATCATGACTAAAGCATAATGAATTGATGACATATTAGTCATGCTTTTGTTTAAGTTTATTGTTAGATCTTGTTGACGCTACGATCAACACCCTCCAAAATTTTTTCCACACTTGAATTTTGGAGCCTACTTACAATTCTATGATTTTTCATTCCATAATCCTTTCAATTGATTTTTTGCAATATGCTTAAATCTTCTTCTCAGGTTCAACTTGTTAAAGGCACTTTCTCCCACATGCACATTCTTGGTTGAACTCATGAGTGTAGTTTCCTTATGCAAGATTAAATAACCATAGCATTGTCCATCAAGATAGTGCTTGTGTGATGTTCAAATCATGTTGATATTCAGTTCACACTTTCAAGTGACAGCCTCCCTCACTTTGATTGAAATTATACTTTAAGATTGGTCATTTTTCTCAATTGTCTCTTTTGGTGCACCTTCGCTTTCACAAGTGTCGCTTTCACATTTGTGGTTGTCACTTTTTCTCACTTTCACTTTACTAAGTATTTTTTTTCATGTTATCTTCACTCTGGCATGTGACACTTTCAAGTTTTTTCACATTTTTCAAGTTTCATCTTCATGTTTTCCTCCTGTCGTAGGTGTCTCTTTTGTTACTTTCACTCCTGCATGTGTGGCACCTTTTTGTATTTCCAAATTTAGTTCTGACACACTCTTCTCTATTATATGGTCTTACATATCATTAGAATATGCATTAGACACATTCCTATAGCTTAGCGCACCTTTTGGTCACAATCGTCACATTTGTCATAACTTGTGTTATAAGTGTTGTAATGTGTCTTTTCAACTGTCGAACATAGGAATAAGTGTCTATTTTTTGTCATTTCAAGGTGTGATTGTTATTCATGAGTATTGTGTATCCTTCTGGCTTGTAGTGATGGTTTTCATGTGTGTGATCCAAGTTTGAGTCATGTTTGAATGCATTTCCCTCTCTTACTATGTTGGTCCCACAATTAACCATTTTGGGAGCTCTTCTTGGTCCTCTTGCTCAGTGCAAGTTGTAAAGGCATTAACTCTCTTAATAGGTAATGAGTGCAACTTATTCATGAACCTCATTGAAATATATTTCCTCCCATGCTTGTGCACTAAGGATTTTATAAGGTCTCCTCCCTCTCACAATTCATTAATACTTCCTACGATAAGAGACCTGGCCTTTTTCTACCTCCCTCACTGAAAAGCACACTTCAAAAGAACAAGGACCATATGAGCTCACTTTGGAAGAACAAGGCCTTCTCTCCCTTCAAAAGTGCACTTCGGAACAATAAGGTGCACGTCGGAAAAACAAGGCGCACTTCAGAACAAAAAGAGTTCCTTCCCTTGAAAAGTTGCACCCAATAAGAAGCCTTCATCCTTCCCTCTTCCCTTAGGGTAGATGGCACAGTCTTGAATCCCAAAGCATTCATCCTTCCCTCTTTCCCTATGCACTCTATGCTCACGAGTTTCTTAGACCCTTCCTCTTCAGTTCATGGCACGGTAGAGAAGGATGAAGGAGGCCTCCTCTCATCCCTTGACTAGTCAAATTGTGCTTTCAAGTCTTCTTCTCTTTCCGTCTAGGGTGCATGGTGCAGTATTGAAGCCTGAAGCCTTCATCCTTCCTCCTTTAGCTTCCTCACCGTGCTGGACCAAGTAGAGATCCTCTTCATATTGCATGGCACAGTAAAAATGAACAATGGAGCCTTCCTAATCCATTTATGAGTTTGAATATGCTCTCCTAATCAAGCCTTCTTCTTTTAACCCTCTCATAGACCTATCATGATTTGATCAATCCATGAGCTAGGTAATGATAGAATATATGATTTTAAGGCTAATTTTTCCTTATCAAGAACGATTTTAATTTCCAGGATCACCTTCTTAGCATGACAAGGTAATGCTGAAATAATATATCAAGGAGAAAGCAAAAAGAAGAACCTGCAAAGAAGGAGCACCAAAGAGATATAGTATGTAGACATGAAGCAAATCATGAACCAATACAGAAATAATACATCGCATGTTGATTCAGAGGATTCCAATATTGATCCAAGACCCTTTGGAGGGTGGAAAAAAAGGAAAAAGTGGATCTTTCATGAAGATGAAGCATATATCAGATCTACCATTAAGAATGCAAGATCAACCAACAAGGAAGGCAACTTGGCATTACCACCTCATCATGAAGTCCATGTCATCATTTTCAAGTTGTAACTTGTACAAGTGTCACCATAATGGTCAATATGCGTCCATGTATCATAAACATCATCATGTGAAATGTAATGGTCTATTTTCAAGGAAACATAAAAAATGTAATGTGTAGGAGTCCAAAAGCCATATGTGGAATATGAAAAGTCACATATTCCTATATGGACAAAAGAATATTTAGGAGAAGTCCAAAAGTGACATAGAGAAATCCAAAGTCATTTAGAAGTTCAAGAGTTTTTTTATGGGAGTCCAAGAGTCACATGTGGAATATGAAAAAGTCACATAGAGAAGTCCAAAGGTCATTTAGAAGATCAAGAGTTGTTTAGAAGTCCAAAGGACATATTAGAAGTACAATATTCATGAGGGTAGTCCAAGAGTCATAGGAATATGAAAAGTCATTTCTCTTGTTATAAAAACAATGACATAACTCAAGCAAAAGGCTTTTGGAGGCTTAATAATTGGAGAGCTAGTCATGGCTTCTCTACTTGGCATAGGAGAGAATAAATATTCTTTGGATAAGTAAGAAGTTACTTAATGTTCCACTATTGGAACTAGTGCCTCATCATTGTAATTGTGTACTTGGATATTTTACCTGATTGAAGCTCTATGAGCAAACACATTTTCATGCATGTATCAAAATGTTTTTGGGACTATTCTTGGGATGTTTACGGTATATGTTGTGTTCATATGTACTGGAGAAATTGAACTATTTCAGTGGCTTTGGTACTCATATTGTTGAATGTGTGTTGTATTCGCTTTAATAATCGTTATGTGAACTATTTTGCTAAAGAATATTTTCACGCTTTCATGTATCTCTCTTATGTTAGCAATATTACTTCCTTCCATAGATTCACTATTACACCATTTTTGGTCATCTAACCATTTTCAATTATATGGATCAAAGTACACCATGTAAGACCAATTTTACCATAGTAAAATTTCTTTCACTATAAGAAATCATTTAATAAACCACATTTTAGTAATTTATTTATGGTTCAAATAGGAAACCCCATGAGGAATAATTAAATAAATCCTTATTTATTTGATTTTCCTCTAGGAATAATTAATTAAACCAATGTTTAATTAATATTTCTGGTCATATTTAACCCAATTAATGAGAAATAATTAGATAAATCATTATTTATCTTATTATTCTCTAGGAATAATTGATTAAATCATTATTTAATTAATATTCCTTGTTAAATTTGACTAAATCATTTAGGAATAATAGAATAAATCATTATTTGTTAAATGATTCCTTAACCCCATCCTTGAAATGCTAAATAAGTCATTTATTTATTTATTGTTTCTAAATAAAGGGATTTAACCAACCTAAATTCCTTTTCTCTCCAACAAAATATAATAAAATATTCCAAGCAGTTATATCTATATCTTGGTTAATAATATTTTATTATGCACAATTATCAAGGATAACTCAATATTTTGTTATAAATAGGAGGGTTTGCCATTCATTATTTACCTTTGATCCTTTTATCATGGTTGGACTTTGATCCTTTTGTCATTTTCATACTTTGATCACTTTTATTAATTTTCTTCTTGAGCTCCTATAGAGTTCAACACGTCATGGGTTTTCTACACCATTGAGAGAGAGAAACTTCTGGATCTAAAGCATTGAGGACAACCAAGAACCCATCCCATTGAGGGAGACTGGTAACATCATTCTTTTTTCCCTTCCTGGGTGTTAATACATATAAAATTCTTTATATATCTTGTCTTGTCCATTGGATATTTGGAGAAACTCTTATTTCATTTTACTGTTTAGCTACTTTGACTGCATAGATCTGGGTTTTTGTTGCATTTTTTTGACTATATATTGTAGATCTAAAGAAGTTAGACATCCATCCTTGTTTTTAGGGTTTTTTTTCATGTGCAGCTAAAGTGATCTCTTTTCGTACACTTGCATTAAGAATTCATTCTAACAATTGGCAACTCCACTACGTTTTATTCAAATTCTTGTGTGACCATCTGCTTCAATAACTAGGGTTTTTATTTAGCTATTTTTAGTCTCTTAATGTTTTTTTTAACCTTTTATGCCCTAAAACAGTAAAGATTCTAACTTTTGGGTGTTTCGAGGTGTTTCCGCAGGTAACAGGTAGTAGTCGCGCCAAAGGCGGAAATGTTTTCCCTAACCTGCCGCTCGAGGATCCCAAACTGCAGCTCGCACCTTTCAGCCCAGAACCTGCGAGTTCAAGCTCAGGTCGCACATGTGGGGCCATAAACTACGATTTCAACAACTAACAAGCCAGTGCATGCGAGCGGTAACTTTTTGCGAGATTTTTCTGTGATTGTCGGGGTTTTTTGCAAGCACTGTTCAGGGTTGTTTCACCTCTGTCTCAACCTGTCGCAGGCCTGGATATGTTCAGTTTGTCTCCTCGAAGTAGGACCAAGCCCGTTAGGTTTTCATTACACTTCCACCTTTCTAGGAGGGGTTTAGCTGAGTAGGTAGTCTAAGATTTTGAAGCGCTTTCGGCCATTGTTTAGGGTCTGATCTATCCTTCTTTCAGGTCCTTTTAGATCGATTATTATTCCATCCAAAACCACCTCTTTATTTTTTGTTTAGTCTCTCCCTTAGGGTTCCCCTTGTTTCCCTTAGTGTTTTAACCTTTCGCCCCCCATTTTGCAGCAATTTTCCTTCTAGTTTCTTACTGTTTTTTTCTCCTTTTCCAATAGATCTGGGTCATTAGATCCCTGTCCCTTAGACCTTAGATATTTTGGCCCTCTTGTGTGTTTTGAGTCAATTTTTCCTGCCTCTTAGGAAATTTTTTTGGGAACCCTTCTTTTGGGTTGAATTTATGCATCTTTAGTTGTTTATTTTACTGTCGGTTCAGCTTTATTTACAGTTATTCAACATTTTTTTCTTTTTCTTTATATACAATCGTCTGGGCTTAATTAAAATTAACACATGGCTTGCACACACACACACCTAAAGCAAAGAGTGCTTGGTTTACACCGCCAAGCCAAGACATGCTCATCGTAATTAATTTATCTGCCCCTCTGAGCCTTTGTTTATTGATCTTCCATACTTTTCGTATCTGTGTCTTTCCATCATTGCACCCCCAAGGCGCTTATCCCTGAGAATCATATGCCTTCATCAAAAATTTCTGTTAGGAAGACTTACTCCAAATCATAGAGTCTGAGTTATTCCTCCGTCGAGTCCCCATACCGACTCTGATTCTAGTCCATCAGGCCCTCCATCTGATTCTGAACCCACTTCTCCTCCACCTTAATCAGTCACCATGTTAGGCACCAATGCAGGTGTTGGTCCTCAAGCTGGTGGTAGCCCCAACCATAATTCAGGAGCTGCTACTAGTGTAACCACTACCAGAACCTTTCCGGCTACTCCTTTGCTACCTTTTATGGTAGGTTTAATCCTCCTCGATTTCAGCCAGTTAATTAATGACCCTATACTCCACAATCTCGGTTGGCCTGTAATGCCAACTAAGCTTCCTTATGACATCCCTAAGTTTGAAGGAAACACCAGAGAGGACCCTACTAATCATGTTATCTCCTTTCACATGTGGTGTTTTCCCAATTCTATCACTAATGACTCTATCCGTATTCAATTATTCCAATGTATGCTCACTCGAGAAGCTGCAAAGTGGTATGTTGACTAGACTACTGCCTCACATTCCACTTTTGTGACTCTTACTAAAACTGTTTTGTCCTATTTCCAGCTACCTCTCCAATATGATACCATACCGAGTTGTTGACCACATTTCGTCAGAATTCTGCCACCTACCTTTCTGACCATGTCCAAGAATGGTGTAGAAGGAGGAGCTTATGTCGAGCTCCTACATTCTATGACCGTGTCTATATGGATTGGTTTTTCAAAATGATTTTTCCTTCTATTGGTAAAGATGTTGCGTCTCACTTTCCTTAGACTGGGGAAGAATCTCTCCAAGTCGCATTGAAATATGACTTGATCTACGCTCAATCTGGTTATGTTTATACCGTTTTACCGGATCTTCCAAGACCTGGTGGTGCCAATGCACCGAGGGCATCTCACGCTGGCAACAATGTCGTTGGATCTCTTTCATATCCATACACTCATCCTCCCATGGGTTATGGTTTCCCTTAAGGAGGGACTGGTTCCTCTAGCACCTTTCCCCCTCCTGACAACATGTATCTAGGAAAAAGCACACCTTACTCCTTTTCCCCATTGTATCAATCAATGCTAGGGCTAGCTGTTGCTCAAATTGTTTACCCTAATGTTTCTCAACCTCCTTTCTATCCTTATCCACATCATGGTGCTCCAGCCTCTTCGACATCAGTACCCTAGCCTCCTGTGCCTTCTCAACCTCCGTCGCAGTAGCCACCTCCCCTTCAGAGTTAGGTGTATGCACAACAGAGTGCGACTAATCCTCCTAATTCCAAGAAATAGAGGAAAGGTAACCAAAATCAACCAGTGCAAGGTAATCAAGGGAGCCAAGTTAACCAACCAACCACACCCCAAGTGAACTAGCCTAACACTAACAAACAACAACAAGGTGATCAGCCCAAGTGGAACAGGCCTCTTCGTACGAAAAAGCCTTGTATTTTATGGTGTCCATGGACATTATACTCATGATTTTCCCATTTTACCCCAGATGCACCAGTTGTGGGAAGCACAAGCAGCATCTAGAGGATAGCAGGCCACTGCTTCGGCTCTACCAAATACTACGCCAGTTCAACCAGCTGTGTTCACTAATCCATTCCCTTAGTAAGGATATGTGGCTACCCAACCACCTCAAGGTCAGGCCCCTCCTCAACATTCATAGTCCGGTACCTATGAATGTCAAATTCTCATGATGAATTCTAAAGAGGTTAATACCGCTGGTGTCAACCCTTAGACCCGGCCGCACCAATATGGCAAGCCACCTGCTTCGTCTGCAACTAAGTTCCAAACTAAAGTTTCCACAGAGTCTATTTCAACACCCAATGCTCCTTTACAGATCCCTCAACCATGGGCAGAGTTTATTCCCAAGATCCCGAAAGGGCCATTATGTCAAAATGTTTCTTCTCCCAAAGTCGCCCACACTTACATCATAGTAGATGACTTGGCACAATCCCCTGCTACCATGTCAACGCTGGAAGTCCTCCAATCATGCCCTTCACAACGTAAAGATGTATTATCTACTCTGGGCATTATGGATCCTTTAGATGATTGTTTGATCATCTTTGATGTTGAAAAGTAAGAAAATGCCCCCTTACCTTCATCCATCACCTTCCAAATACCAATCAAGATTCATAACACCCATATCTCGTGATGTATCATTGACGAGGGCGCATCCACCTATGTGATGTCTAACTTTTTTTGGAATAAACTCGGATCACCCGACTTAGCCCCATCCACCATCATTTTTCATGCTTGGGATGATCACCCTTCTCAGCCCCTTGGCATGTATCGCAATTACCCTATCACTCTTGCGAGAAAGACTGTTTGTATTGACATTGAATTCATTGACACCCCCTTGGATTACAATATTCTCTTGGGTCCTAGATATAACTATGCGATGTTTTTTATCGCATCTAAGGTTTTACCGTAAGATGTGTTTTCCTCCCAATGGAAAGATCATTACCATCGATCAGTTGACATATTACGAACTGCAGTCCCAGACCTCCCTCGAGTCTATTGTATATTCAGTGGTCGATAAAAAATCAGTCACACCTATTACTAGTGTCTCATGAGGAGTCTTTAAATATTCCACCTTACTAAGTGCATTCCTCGATCTTCCCCCTCTTATCGCAGACCCTAGCTTGTCGAATGTTTGCATGATGTAATCATCTTGGACTAGCCACAAACAGTCTGGTTCAACCAACTAGCAGCTTATGCCTCCGCAACCTACTGGTGGTCACTTGATAGAGCTTTTAGGACCTTCTTTTCAAGTACCTTCTCCCTCTACTGGTGTCTCTTCTACCCCTATTCAACTAGGAACGGTTCCCCCTAGCCTTAACCATTTGGGAGCCATTCTGCTAGGCCATTACCCCTCCGGTTAGATACCGTTTCTAGCTCCCTCCTTTGGAGTCTTTTCTGTGCCTGTTATGGCTACATTGAGCCTTCCCGATTTGACCCTGGGGATCCCAGTCTAGTTCAGTGATCCTCCAGCCAACACTCTACCTAGTCAACTCAAACCTTATACCATTTTGACCCTAGACCAACCGGTCGCTATGACCCCTCCCTTTGCTTCAGTTCCTCAGCCACCTCAAGAGAAATCTACTGCTATTGCGAAAGCCTCTAGTGAGGGGGGAAAGCTAGAAAGAAGGAACCTAAGGATAAGGATGCCCAAACAACTCCTACCCCTTCTAAGCCTCTGAAGCAGTCCCCTATGTGCACTTTTTGTGATGTTATTGGGCATGCTACCCAAAACTGTCCTGAGCTTCCTAGTCAAAGAGGAGTTTCCTGAACCCGATTTCCTAGAGGTCCATGTTACATTACCTGATTCAGCTAAGAAACTCAAATCATTGTGCACAAATCACCCTTGTGCTTTATGTGATCTTTATGGCCACTATTCTTACCTTTTTCCCTATCTTGACGATTTTTGCGACACCCTTTATGCTGTCTGCTAAATCGAGGCCGAACGTAGTGGATCCTCTACTCCTCTACTCACAAGTTTTGCTTCAGTAGAACCAGAGGACATTTTTGCACCCATTGTGATACCTCCCCCCAATGTTGAGATGATGAAACCTTCGGCCACTATCCTCTATCTATCATCATCCATGATATCCTTAGAAAAAAACCCCTCAATGGAATTACCTTCTATTTCAACTAAACCTCCTTCGGCGATCACCTTGGGCTCAACATCGGTAGATGTTTCTTCTATTATCTCTTCGTCTACCCTCTGTAGCGATGTGTATGTGAACCATATCTATCATGATGATGCGTCAGGTAGCCCCGCCGCGTCATGTGGTCTTTCTTTTTCCAGTCCCCCCATCTTTCATTCTGATGAAGACATTATGGAAGCAATGACCACCCTTGACTTTCCTTGGTGTTGATCATGTTAGCCCCCTATTAAATTTTGACAAGAAATCTAGGTTAAACCTTTCAAACCCTCTCTTTTTGGCCTAAAAAAAAAAATCCTTTTTTTTGCCTATCATTACCTTTCCTACCCCGAAATTACATAAAAAAAGGCCGAAAACCCACATTTGAAAATATATAAGGCCTAGCCCCTTCGGCCCTAGCCCCTCTATATTTTTTCCCACGTGGCCAGGGCATTGGAACCAAGCGCTAGCCCGGATAGCACTTATCAACCAAATTATCGGGTGCAGTATTAACCATCGATCTGTGTAGATCGAGCGATCTTCGTGGATCAACGTCGCGCCCATGGCCCACTCTGTTCACCACTCCGATCGTCTGCCCACCATCCCATCATCTGGAAAAATCAACGGTTTACGGCCCATCCGCCCTTGTGGTCCCTGCGCCCAAAAGCACTGTTCAAAAACTGGTGGTATTCATCGCACCGTGTTTGGAGGATGGGCGGTAATTTTATTTTCAGAGCGATTCCACTCACCGCCCGACACGTGGCTCCGTCACTGTTTGAAAACCACCCCCTCATCGCGTGTTATCATTCAGTATTTGACTCGGCATGATATGCATATCAACCGCTTGATCTGGGGCTCTCCATCCAACGTTCATCGCACCCCGAAGATGCGTGGAAATTAACCCAAGGTATCTGTACCCCTGGCCCGCCGTCCGTCGCCCTCCGATATGTTTTCCACTGTCGATCTCCTCTTGAGATCGGACGGTCCAGATTTATTCGCACGCCCGCCGTTGCCCAGTCCCGCCACGTCACCATTCCACGTGTTTCATCACATCTTTCACCCATCCCATATATATATTCCATTCTAAGGCTGATTTCTAAGGTTTTGCATTTAATTTTCTGCATTTCGCCAACCTTCACCAGAGCATTTCTCCGCCATTCTGCTACGTTTTTTCGCCATCACCCTGCACTGTTCCACCATTTCACCATGCTACGCTGTCATCCTCGCTATCCCCGCTGCATCCACCTTCCCATGCATTTTTTTTCTTGACGATTTTGTGTGTTTTGCAGGGTACGAGCGGTGATAAACCGCCATGATTCACAGTCTCAATTATAGTAATAGAGAACACCGGAAAGGACCATTTTTCAAAGGCTAGAATTATGGAGAAAGGCCTGGGAAGCTGTTATGACATGACCTCCATTAAAGCATCAGGGTTAAACTCTGTCAAAACCCTCCAGAGTCATTCAAAGTGCAGATTTCGCGATCAGAAACATTAATATTGCAGACAGAGAGTATCAGTGAAAGGCAGATAGTTAAAGGCGTATAATTGAAGATTTTTGAGCCTTAACCTAACCATTTGAAGGCAGAATGCCAGATTGAAGACCCCGTAGATCACTCAGAGAGTCCATGCATAGAAAACAATACCCTCAGGGTTTCATTTCAGCAGAATTTTCTTTCCAGAGAAGGACAAACTGCCCATGTGGTTTTTATTTCTCTACCGTGTTCCTGAAGAGACTTCCACCCAGCGCATTTATTTCAGAAAGCAGACCACAGAGTACATACAGCACTACAGAGTCATCACGCAGTATGGGCGTGCACGTTTCTGCCATCCTATCTTAATGAGGCAAATTAAATGTTCATCATCCACTTCCTTTACTAGTTTTCTTTTTCTCCTATAAAACTTCCTAAGAAAAGATTTTTGAGGGTTCCAGATTTTATCAAAAAATTATGCGGTGAGGGAATTTTTGTATGAATTTTTTAAAAACTCTTATATGAATGTACAGAGCCCGTTGGGTTTCAGTGAGGAGGAGTTCCGTCTTTAAAGAGGATTCTGGTCTTTGGTGTCTCATAGTGTGTAACTTTCTCTTATATGTGCTAATTTAATTGTTCATTTCGTTTCATCCACCTTTCTTGTATCATGTTTCTGGAATGCGAGTGGCTCACTGGTTTTTGGTATGTATTTATCCTAGTTGATACCCATGCTCGAATTATTCAAGCGCTTTAAATATGGCTCAGGCATGATATACTATTTCACTATTCACTTCAACCATATTTCTGCTATATTAGTTTCTTTGGGAGGTTATTTTTAAAACGCTATTGTCATGTATGGATTCTTAAATTGGTAAGCCCATTACATGGTGATATTGTGTATCTGGATGTTATCTCAATGACAACTAGTATTCTCTTAATCTTTCATACATAGCAAACACCTTCTGATAATTTATTTCTGTGAGGTATTTCTGAACTGGCCCTCTTTACAGTAAGCTGCCTCTGAATTGTCTGATGCTTTTATATTGGAGTTTTTCACCTTGCCTTTGTAGTGTTTCTCTCCCTGTATCTAGTTTCTGGAAGATTTGGTCCCCTTCTAATTTATTTCCTTGTTTATAGGAGATAGCATGAGAGCCTTTTGTTGATAACTCCCCTTGTTATGTCACACGCTCCCTGCTATATAAGATGTCCTAGGCACTGGTCTCTCACAACTCAAGGCTATCTCTAGGAACCACAACATCTTTTGGCACCATTGCCGGGGAACGAAGTTGAGAAAATTTAAATCCCTGGGCCTCGAAAAAACCTACTTCACTCTTCAAGTAGGTGAGTATGGAGAGTTGAGAGTTGTAGATCCCTCACCTTGGCGACTCCACATTCGTTTATTTAGATAAATTCACTTGCAGTCCTGGCTCCTCGTAAGCCACACCTGAGGTCAGATACGTCACAGTCAAAGACACCTTCAGTGTCTGACCCAGAAAAAATCCTACATAGGAGGAATTGGAGGGAAAGGCAATCAGTCCACAATGAAATCCCTGAATTGTCTATAGAAAACTTTCCATCCTCTTCTTCTCAAGTAGCCCAAGTGCTAGGTCCCGACTCCACTGTGGGAGATACTGATTACTATTCAGACAGTCCACCCTGGGGAGGTGTCAGAATTAAAGACAAATTTCACCCTACTCCTGAGGTCGAAGAGGTTAAGGAAGTCACTGAAGTAGCTGCTATTAACAGACCGTTGTTCCCCTCAACACCTCAAGCTGTTGTCCAGTACATTCCTATTGTTATTCATACTCCACTTCCACCTCCTCCTCCTCCTTTTACGCATCAAACTATTGCACTACCTCCACCCCCTCTAATGGCCAATGTTCCAGGCTTCTTGTTCTGGCGTTACCCCAAGTGTTGAATGATATGCCACAGGATTATCTGAAGATCTTACTCCGATTCAATGGGGAAAACGAGATTGATGCTCAAAAACATCTTGAGGTCTTCTGCTCTTTTGCAGAGAACTTTAATGTGGAACATTTAGATGTAGTCTTAAGGCTGTTTGTCCAATCTCTTGATGGTGAAGCCCGAAAATGGTTTAAGACATTGGGAGACCATTCTGTTAACACTTGGGAAGGAATGGAAGATACTTTTCTCAGGAAATGGGGAGAGAAGAAAGATCATGGACATTGTCTTACTGAGTTTAACACACTCAAGAAAAGACATAATGAAAGGGTGTTAGAATTTATCAAGAGATTTAATAAATTGTATTTGAGTCTTCCTGCTGATATGAAACCTCATCAAACTACTACTAAAGTTTTTTTCGTAGCAGCCTTTGACTCAGAATTTGGTTTCTCTTTGAGAGAAAGAAAGCCTGCCACTCTGGATGATGCTCAGATAGATGCACTAGAGTTGGAGGAAAATTTCGCCTCCACTGGTAAATCAAAGGGAAAATCTTAACAAGATACTAGAAGAAGGGGCAAAGAGGAGGTATCTACCTCTAACCAAGATAGAGACTCCACTAATGATAGAATTGAAGAAATGAACAAAATGATTAAGAACCTTTCTGGTAAGCTAGTCAAGCTTGAATTGGAGGCCAAGAATTCGGCCTCCAAGAATTTCCAGAATGCTCCAAACAGAGGCTACAATCCTCAGTATAGGAAACCACCCCTGCAAATATTGCAAAAGGAATGGAAAGTGTAACAAGATCAGGTACCACACCCATTGTACTTGGAAGTTCCAGTAGATGGCCCTGCTGAATATGTTGTCTATGAGCTGGAGGATGCAAATATTTCTTTCTCGGATAGTGATAAAGAAGAATGCCCCTTGCAAGGAAGTGATGGAATCGACTTCTCATTGCAAGAATAAGAAAAGGCTAGAGACACAAAAGACTCAGAAATTGGTCACTATTGTAAGCAATTTGTTGATTTCATGCAAGCACAGTTCAATAGAAGATATGATCTCAGATCTTCTAGGAAGAGGACTTGTACTAAAGATCAAGAAGAGGAGCTACCCCGGAAGGAAGCACCTGCTCAGAAGGAGTCAACAGTGCAGAAAGTCACAGACAAAGGTAAGGGGCCTCTAAACAAACATTTGCAGTCTAATGGTCAAATTCCTTCCTCTTCAAAAGTAGTCATTCCCCCTAATACCAAGTTTGTGTCCAAAGAAGTCAAACCCTCAGCCAAAAATAAAGAGTCAAAAGAGGTTGTAATAGAGAAGTCCTCTCTTTCTTTTAGTCTGCAAAAGGAACTTGAGAAGGTCAAAATCCCAGTTCCCTTGACTGAACTGTTGAAGCAACCTGCATATCAATCCCAAGTCACCTCTTTCATGATCCCTCCAGAAGCAGCACTCATCCCAGATAGTCTCAACCTTCAAGAAGAAAGACCCATGGTTTTATTTGGCCCACATGTTGAGGAATTAGATGCTTCCACTCCTCCCTTCTATGTGTCTCTAGTGATCCATGACCTGTTATTACATAACTGTATGTTAGATTCTGGAGCTTCCCATAATCTTCTGCCTCTGTCAGTCATGGAACAACTAGGATTACAAATCACCCGTCCATACAAGGACCTCTATTCATTTGATTCCAAAAGAGTTAAATGCCTAGGGATGATCAAGGATTTGGTTGTCAATTTGGCCCAAGTCCCAGCAAAAAGTGTGGTAGTGGACATCGTGGTGGCTGACATCCCAACTCGCTTTGGCATGTTGCTATCAAGGTCCCGGGGGACAAAAATTGGTGGATCAATCAAGTTGGACTTAACATATGCCACTATCCCAGTTTTTGGTGGCCAGGAGAGGAGGTTGTACAGGGAAACTAGATTTGTCAAGATGGTTACTAAGGCCGATAACTCGGTTAATTTACCATTCTACAGTAAAGAAGGTGATTTCTCATGATTGATGCTGGAAGAAGATCAAGATTATGCTCATGAACCATCATTCTGCCAGGTCAAGACCGAGCAGCCCTTAGAGAGCCATGAAGCAGGAATCTGGACACTTCATTTCGATGGAGAAAATTCAAGAGAAGGTAATGGAGCTGGAATACTATTGATTTCTCCTACAGGAAAATGGGTCCCATTGTCTTTCAAGCTAGAATATGAAGCCAATAATAATGTGGCTGAATATGAAGCACTTCTGTTAGGTTTGCAGATAGCCAAGAGCATGAATATAAAAAGTTTAAAAGTTTTGGGAGATTCAGAACTAGTGGTTAGACAAGTCAGGAATCAGTGTCAAACCAAACATCCTCGGTTGAGGGCTTATAGGAATGAAGTTTGGGACATGGTGGAGAATTTTTTCTTGGCATTTAATATCCAGTTCATGCCCCGTGAACAGAATAGGATGGTCGATTCCCTTGCTATGGCTGCTAGTACATTCCACCCACCTCAGAACCCTCTCCTAAGGTATGAAATTGAGGTACGTTATCGACCATCAATCCCAGATAACATCAAGCACTGGAAGGTATTTGAGGATGAAGAACAAGTGAAGAGATTCCTGGAAACAGTAGGGGAATTCTCCAATATGGAGATTGATGCTGGTGAAGAAGAAGAGGCTGGAGACACTTCAGAAAGCAATTGGGAGGAGAAAATGTCAGGTAATAAAGTGTTACAATTGAAGGCAAACGTTATACCTAGAGGGTTGGTGCCTCTAGAAAGATTATTTGACAAGAACGATGTCCCACTGCAGCCAAGCAAAGTGGTAGAAGAAAATCAAGTAGAAGACCTGAATCTTGGTACTGATGCTGACCCCAAAATTGTAAAATTATCCAAGAAGATCCCAGAAGAATATAAGGAGCTATACCTGAAATTACTTCAGTCTTACAAAGACGTGTTTGCATGGTCCTATCAAGACCTAAAAACTTTTGCTATTAGTATCATGCGGCATAAAATTCCACTAAAGGGAGATGCGAAACCTCACAAGCAGAAGCTCAGACAGATAAATCCCCTGCTGCTTCCCTCCATTGAGAAAGAAATTAAGAGGCTATTAAAGGCCAAAATAATTGTGCCCTTGAGGTACTCTGAATGGGTGGCAAACCTAGTCCCTGTCCGAAAGAAGAATGGAGAATTAAGGCTATGTGTTGATTTCCGAAATTTAAATAGAGCATCCTTAAAGGATAATTATCCACTGCCAAAGATGGATCACATCCTGCAGAAAGTGGTAGGAGCTTCTAGGATGTCAATGATGGATGGATTCTCTGGTTACAATCAGGTGGCTGTACTTCCAGAAGATCAGAAGAAGACTGCTTTCACCACATCATGGGGGATATTTATGTATGCCAGGATGCCTTTTGGGTTGATTAACACAGGGGCCACTTTCCAAAGGGCCATGAACATTGCTTTTGTTGGGGAGAAAGATAAGTTTTTGGTAGTCTGCCTTGATGATATCACTGTATTTTCGAAGGATGATACTGAGCACATTGAGAATTTGCGTAGAAATTTTGAGAAATGCAAAAGGTATGGTCTTTCTCTCAATCCACAAAAGTCTTTATTTGCATTAGAAGAAGGCAAGATTTTGGGACATATTGTGACTAAAGATGGGGTAAAAATAGACCCTAAGAGGGTGGAGGTTATAAATGGTATTTCTCTTCCCAGAAATAAGAAGGAGGTGCAGGTGTTCCTAGGGCACATTAATTTTTTGAGAAGGTTTATTCCTAACTATGCCGAGATAGTTAGACACATAAATGACATGCTGAAGAAAAATAATGAGGTTAAGTGGTCCCAGGAATCACGAGAGGCCTTTAACAGAATAAAAAATGCTTTTGCAGAAGCCCCAGTGCTAGCTAGACCAGATTATGCCAAACCTTTCATGATATTTTCATTTGCATCACCTCATACAGTGGCAGGAGTTTTATTGCAGAAAAATGAAGAAGGTTACGAGCAGGCCATTTCCTTCTTCAGTCAGGTGCTCCGTGATGCAGAACTGAAATACAACATATTAGAAAAGCAAGCATACACCCTGGTGAAATCCCTTAAAGCTTTCCGCATGTATGTCTTACAATCCCATATCACTGCATTTGTGCCTACAACAGCTGTAAAAGACATTCTTATCCAAGGGGATAGTGAAGGAAAAAGGGGGAAGTGGATTGCCAAAATACAGGAGTATGAGCTAGACATCCGCCCTACCAAACTAATAAAAGGACAAGAGCTAGCCAAAATCTTATCCGAATCAAACTATCAGGCTCTGGGTATAAATTTGTCCATAATAGCAAGTGAGGAATCTGAGGAGAAAGAAGAGAGACAGGGAGTAGAGATAACTACTCTGGAAATACATATAAAGTACCTCACCAGTCAGTGGTACAAAGAGATAGTAGAATATATCCTCACACTCAGCTGCCCTCCAAGCTGTGATAAAGCTAAATACAGAGCGCTAAGGTTGAGATCACAGAAGTACAAAGTCGCCAATGGCCGGCTATACTAGCGAGATCCCTCAGGCATTCTACTCCTGTGTCTCACAGAGGATGAGGTAGAGAGTATAATGGCCGAATTTCATGAAGGAATCTGTGGGGGTCATTACAGCTGGAGGGCCACTGCTCACAAAATCCTGAAGGCTGGTTTCTACTGGCCAAAACTCTTTGGAGATGTTTTTGCCTGAGTTAGAGCTTGTGAGAAATGCCAAAGATTTGCTGAAAGACAGAAGTTGGCACCTCTGCCCATGATTCCCGTTCACGTGGACGAACCATTCATGCAATGGGGAATTGACTTTATAGGTGAAATACATCCTTTGTCAAGTGGTCAGAATAAGTGGATATTAACTACCACGGATTATTTCACAAAATGGGTGGAAGCCATACCTACGAGGAACGCAACAGATGCTGTGATAATAAAGTTCATGGAAGAAGACATCATATCCAGGTTTGGCTGCCCTGCCAGAATAGTAACTGATAACGCCCAGGCCTTCAAGTCTGCAAAGTTTGTGAGCTTCTTCCAGGAGCATAACATAACACTAAGTCACTCTACAGCCTATTACCCACAAGGAAATGGCTTGGCAGAGTCTTCAAATAAAACCCTGGTGAGGGCACTGAAGAAGGCTATCAATGAAAATCAGAAAAATTGGGATTCCCAGTTGAAATTCGCTCTGTGGGCCAATAGAATTACCAGCAAGAGAGCAACTAGGAAATCCCCATATGAATTAGTATATGGGAGGGTAGTAGTATTCCCTATTCAGTTAGCCTTACCAGTAGCCCAATTCATGCAAGAAAGTCAAGAAGAGCCTGATGATGTGACCAGGAGAATAAATCAGCTGGTGGAGTTAGTGGAAACACGTAACCAGGTAATTCAAAGGCTAACTGAATATCAAGAGAAGATGAAGTACCTTTTTGATCAGCATGCCAAGGACAGGAAGTTGCAGATTGGTGATTTAGTGCTCAAATGGGATATCCGGAGAGCTGAAAAGGGGAAACATGGTAAATTCGACCCACTCTGGTTTGGCCCTTTTAAAATCATAGAAGAAGGGAGTAACAACACTTTCAGGTTAGAGAATTTACAGGGAGACTTGCTTGACGCCCCTGTAAATGGTCAGTTCCTTAAACCCTACTTCCAGTTCTGATTCAGGCATAGACAGCCTGGTGTATCATACTGTACATTAGTTTTCTGTTTTCATCTTTGTTTGAATAATGTGGGTGTCGTGATGAATCATGAAAAGAAAATTAGAAGTGCTGAAGAGCAGGGTCTGCATAGAAGATTAATTGATGGTCTGCGAAGTTCTCGACATGCCCAGGGATGAATGTGTCGTCCCCAGGTGGAGCCAATGTTGATCATGTCAGCCCCATATTAAATTTTGACAAGCAATCTCGCTTAAACCTTTCAAACCCTCTCTTTTTGGCCTAAAAAAAATCCTTTTTTTGCCTATCGTTACCTTTCCTACCCCCAAATTACATAAAAAAAAGGCCGAAAACCCACATTTGAAAATATATAAGGCCTAGCCCCTTCGGCCCTAGCCCCTCTATCTTTTTTCCCACGTGACTAGGGCGCTGGAACCAAGCGCTAGCCCAGAGAGCGCTTATCAACCAAATGATCAGGCACAATATTAACCGTCGATCTATGCAGATCAGACGGTCTTCGTGGATCAGCGCCGTGCCCATGGCCCACTCCGTTCACTACTCCGATCGTCTGCCCACCGTCTGATCATCCGGCAAAATCAACGGTTCGTGGCCCATCCGCCCTTGTGGTCCTCGCACCCAAAAGCACTGTTCAAAAACTGGTGGTATTCATCACACCACGTTTGGAGGATGGGCTGTAATTTTATTTTCGGAGCGATTCTACTCACTGCCCGACACGTGGCTCCGTCACTATTTGAAAACCACCCCCTCGTCGCGCATTATCATTCGGCATTTGACCCAGCGCGATATGCATATCAACCGCCCGATCTGGGGCTCTCCATCCAATAGTCATCGCACCTCGAAGATGCGCAGAAATTAACCCAAGGTATCCATACCCTGACCCACTGTCCGTCACCCTCCGATATGTTTTCCACCGTTGATCTCCTCTTGAGATCGGACGGTCCAGATTTATTCACAAGCCCGTCGTTGCCCGATCCTGCCACGTCACCATTCCACGTGTTTCATCACATCTTTCGCCCATCCCATATATATATTCCATTCTAAGGCTGATTTCTAAGGTTTTGCATTTAATTTTCTACATTTCGCCAACCTTCACCAGAGCATTTCTCCGCCATTCCGCTGCGTTTTTCCGCCATCACCCTACACTATTCCACCATTTCACCATGCTACGCTGTCATCCTCGCTATCCCCGCTGCATCCAGCTTCCCATGAATTTTTTTTCTTGACGATTTTGTGTGTTTTGCAGGGTACGAGTGGCAGTAAACCGCCATGATTCACAGTCTCAATTATAGTAACAGAGAACACCGGAAAGGACCATTTTTTAGAGGCTAGAATTATGGAGAAAGGCCTGGGAAGCTGTTACGACATGACCTTCATTAAAGAAGCAGGGTTAAACTCTGTCAAAACCCTCCAGAGTCATTCAAAGCGCAGATTTCGCGATCAGAAACATTAATATTGCAGACAGAGAGTATCAGTGAAAGGCAGAGAGTTAAAGGCGTATAATTGAAGATTTTTGAGCCTTAACCTAACCATTTGAAGGCAGAATGCTAGATTGAAGACCTCGTAGATCACTCAGATAGTCCATGCACAGAAAACAATACCCTCAGGGTTTCATTTCAGTAGAATTTTCTTTCCATGGAAGGACAGACTGCCCATGTGGTTTTTATTTCTCTACCGTGTTCCCAAAGAGACTTCCACCTAGCGCATTTATTTAAAAAATCAGGCCACAGAGTACATACAACACTACAGATTCATCAAGCTTTATGGGCGTGCACGTTTCTGCCATCCTATCTTAATGAGGCAAATTAAATGTTCATCATCCACTTCCTTTACTAGTTTTCTTTTTCTCCTATAAAACTTCCTAAGAACAGATTTTTGAGGGTTCCATATTTTATCAAAAAATTATGCGGTGAGGGAATTTTTGTATGCATTTTGTAAAAACTCTTATATGAATGTATAGAGCCCGTTGGGTTTCAGTGAGGTGGAGTTCTGTCTTTAAATAGGATTCTGTTCTTTGGTGTCTCACAGTGTGTAACTTTCTCTTATATGTGCTAATTTAATTGTTCATTTCGTTTCATTCGCCTTTCTTGTATCATGTTTCTGGAATGCGAGTGGCTCACTAGTTTTTGGTATGGATTTATCCTAGTTGATACCCATGCTCGAATTAGTCAAGCGCTTTAAATATGGCTCAGGCATGATATACTGTTTCACTATTCACTTCAACCATATTTCTGCTATATTAGTTTCTTTGGGAGGTTATTTTTAAAACGCTATTGTCATGTATGGATTCTTAAATTGGTAATCCCATTACATGGTGATATTGTGTATCTGGATATCATCTCAATGACAGCTAGTATTCTCTTAATATTTCATACACAAAAAACACCTTTTGATAATTTATTTCTGTGAGGTATTTCTGAACCGACCCTCTTTACAGTAAGCTGCCTCTGAATTGTCTGATGCTTTTATATTGGAGTTTTGCACCTTGCCTCTACAGTGTTTCTCTCCCTGTATCTAGTTTCTGGAAGATTTGGTCCCCTTCTAATTTATTTCCCTGTTTACAGGAGATAGCATGAGAGCCTTTTGTTGATAACTCCCCTTGTTATGTCACACGCTCCCTGCTATATAAGATTTCCTAGGCACTGGTCTCTCACAACTCAAGGTTGTCTCTAGGAACCACAACACTTGGGATGATATGCACCACTGTGCATACTTCCTTCCACGGTAGTCCCATGACCAGTATGTTGTGGAGTCTAAATAATTGATCTATGATGAGGTCAATTGGTTTATAAATACCATTTCTATACACAATGCTTTCAAAGAAGGAAGTATGGCCAATATCTCTCCTACTATTAAAATTAACATTTCCAATAAACTAGGGATAGAAGAAAACATTGCCTCGGTGGCACATTGCACCCCGAAAGAAATTGAGGCTTACACTAAGTTATTCAAGGAATTTCGTGATGTTTTCGCTTAGTCATATTCAAATATGCCTAGAATTAATCCCACCATTGTCGAACACCATATCGATACATGGCCCGATGCCAATCATGTCCATCAAAATTTGAGACCCATTAATCCTTCCAAACGAGAGGCTATCAAAGCCAAAATCAACAAGCTCAAGCAGGCTAGTTCTACCTATCCCATTCTCAAGAAAACATGCACCATTTGTGTCAGTATGGACTTCTGTGACCTGAACAAAGGTTTTCCAAAGACAACTTCTCCACACCATTTATTAACCATCTCCTTAATAAGTGTGTGGGGCATAGAAATTTTACCCATAGCATCCCCCATTGATATGTGTGTTTTATTTCTGGCATGCAGTTAGGTTTCTTGCATTGTTCATCATCATCTCATTCATTTTCTTGTGGCACCTTTCAGATGGATTCCTCATCCATATCGTATATCGGTTATGCTGACGGTGCAAGTCACTTCTCGCAGAATCTAGCCTCAACAGCCTGTGCCATTTTTACCCACATCCATTCGTTAGTCCTCTCCAACATCGTATGCATTAGATCTACCATGAATAATCAGGTCGAATATGATGCAGTGATAGGTTTGTTAGTCGATGCCCTTGAAAATCGCATCCTTCATCTTCATGTTCGTTTAGATTCCCTGCTGCTTGTTAGCATTTGAATGGTGTATATTGTGTGAATAACCATGTACTTTTTAGAAGATATTTATGAGCGAAGTTCTTAGTGCGTGAATTTGAAACCATTACATTTAGTCATGTACCTAGAGCCCATAATCACTATGTAGATAGCATTGCAAACAATATTCCAGATTGGCTCTTATCACATGCATTGAACACATGATAATAATCATAAACAAATGGCGAACCATATACTCGTCATATATAAAAAGATGCATATCCATCATATGTGTTTATAAAATCATAAATGTTTTGGAGTCCTCTACTCTAATACATCTGACATGCCCATAGCATGTTAAAAAATAAAAATTGGGGGCACCACATGCCCCTACATCTAATCACTCTCTGGAGGGTCCTGAGCCAATGGCTCAGCTCGTGCAGCCCACAGATCCCGCATACCCTGCCCTGCTATCGCCATGCGCTGCATGACACCTCACCACTCTGAGGGTAGCTCGACATATGCTTCAATATAACGGTCATTAAGATCATTCCAGCCGTGCTCTGAGACCCTAGTCATCACAGATCGCATCTGTGGTGGATTTCCTCCAATAGAGCCTCTAATTTTGCTCTATTTTCTCCTCTAGTTGTGCTAGACTCTATAGCCCCTAGCATTGTGGGTCATCCCATATACCTAGTCGGTTTCACCGGTCCTATATCTGCATACCAAAAGTAATGAATCAGTACCACATACATATTCTAAACCTTTAAATGCACCATTAAATATAAAAAATTGTCACTTACCATCTGGTCCCCATGCTTGACCGAGCAGAAGTGGAAAGTACAGGTCACCCTGATAGTTCATCCCACTGTATGGATAATTGTCTATATAAAACGACATATGATCCCAATGTGAAAAGAACTCGGGTCGGAACACTCATCTGACTTCCACGCCTCCTCCTTTCATAGTAGCTACCCCCAACTGTGCATCTTGAGCTCTTTTGGGCCCCCATCCTGGATCTATACATAAGGTTGAAGTGTGGGGATCTTCTCGAAGACGAATGAGCACAACACTGTACCAAAAGCATAATCATGGTTCAATTTTCTCTTGCATAGCGACAAATATCATTTCAATGACGCCAACATCATCTGTGACCACCCATAGTAGGTCCCACTCAACACACTCTCAACCAGCATCTTCTACCCTCTGATGATGTGGTGAAACGCTTGGTTTCCCAAGATCCGTAGTACTGTTGTAGTGACAACCTGAGTCTTTAGCCTCTCTAGATCTCTGATCAGTATAACCATTCCCTTGACATAGACATCTGGTTGGCAATGACATTTCACGAACTTAGATATATCTTGCCTTCGCAGTAATACTAGTTGGATATTTCCCACCACCCCTAGTGGCGAAAGACCGGTCAGGAAATAGATTTCCTGAATAGTCAGCTCGATTCGGTGCCCCTTCACTATAAATACCTCTAGTTCTGGGTCCGAGTAGCTCACTATCTTGGATAACAAGGGATCTCCTATCCTCATCAATGAGTTCTCAACAAACTTGAGAACCCCATACCTTGCCAATGTGCCTCTGACCATCTGATCTCCCTAGATCTCAGAATGAAGCACATCCAAATCTCTTTCTCTCTAGTTGATATTTAACTCTGCCATACCTGTAAAAACCCAACATATTTTTTAGTCATTGGAATAAAAACTGCATCAAAACCATCAAGCCGCAGTTCCCAGCCAAAAACAGGACAAAACCCAAATTTCAAGCAGCTCGCATATTCCCATCCCTGTACCTAGGAGGTCATAGTTTTCCCCTCTGAAAACTATGACCTAGCTCGTAGAACAGGGCCCAGGAAGTGCGAGTCGACCGTAAGGAAGGGCAGAGTGTTGTTCCCGAGCTCTGGGCACCTAATCTAAAATTCTAATCCGCTGAAAATGAAGAGTAAGGTTAGGTCATCTACCTACAACTGATGGATCTCAATTCTAAGGGTCAGTTTGTCCACTACGAATGCCACAAGATTTAGGGCCTTCTCCTCCTCTCCAAGTTCACCATAGCTTCACTAGAAAATGAACCAAATTGGAGGGAAATCACCCTATTAAAAGAGAAACCTTAATTTTTCTTTTTCCAATTGCGACCAAACCGTAGATTTGTTTGATGGATCATCAACACCATTGGAAAGCTCTCACCGAGCTCTAAAATGGGTATCCTTTTGTTTTTGGTGATTTGATACTTCCTCTGAAAGCCTTTTTTCTTAGAAGGGCCACTTCGTTGCCTCTCAAAATCAAATTTCTGCACCTTTTCCACTTGTACTTGGGCCACCACTTTGCCTTCATACTTGTCGACGTGTGTGTCGATTTTCGTCATGAGTAACCATATTTTTCTCATGTTTTTATGGTCCCCACCGTGCCTATTCTGTGTGGTAGCATCATCGAGTCGCCCTTGATCAGAGCATCCGAGTTGAATCATCATCGCATTCATGGAGTCTGTCCTGAGTCCCTTTGCCTCTTGTTATAGTATTCCATCCATTCGTTCCTTGTCCCTCTCTCGTGTAGCCCATTTTTGCCTCTAGTCACATTGTCCCCCATCCCCTTAGGAGTCGAGTCAGCCACTGTCAGGTCATCCATGATTCTTATGCTCTGACAAGGGAATTCATCTGTTTACTACTCAGTATCCCCCATTCCATCATCATCCCTGGTGTCAGTCCATAAATCATTGTACTATGATTCATCATGCCTTAGTTGAGGACCCTCATTTCCTCACCTACAGCAGACCGCCTTCTGTCAACATTAGTACATTCATTCTAGAAGACAAGTCTAGAGGGAGGTGTACCTTGGTTTCTAGCTTCCATTCTTGTTCGGTGCCTTGGATCAGGAAAAGGCACTCATTATTTCCCTTAGACTTGATTTTTTCTCATCCACTCCAGTTAAGCATGATCAAGATTTGTATACTTGATATTTCAGTGATCCAGCAGATTGATCCACTGATTCCCGAGTGTGTGTGAGATGTTTCAGATCTCATGAGGGGGTGGCTCTTCACGTAGCCCCCCACATGCATGGATGACCTCATTTTATGCTACAACCTAAAATGAAGCTCCATAGATTTGATGGGTTCGGTCCCAGCTGCTTGGAGCGCCTATAGCATGCGTGTATCACTTAGATGATCCATTCATATTTTCAGAGCCCTTTCCTGTTTATCAGGGCTTCTTTGGTTTTTATTATATCTCATGTACTCAGATATTATTGTATTTAGTCCTGGCTATTTTCCTAGGCATAATATATATGTGGAATCCATTATATTTTTGTCTGGCCCATTTTATGCCGGCATATCATGTAATTTATATCTTAGTCTCATTCTGGTGGGTGCACCAATGTTCTCTGAACTTTGTCATCTCGGCGGGCATAAGTATGCCTCCCCCACCTCACTGAGAATAGGTACTCAAACATTAAAGGATACTTATAGCATTTATAGGAAACTTATATCATTTATAGGTCTCTCCCCCTTAGGCAGGGGAAATTTTAAGGATGGAAGTTTATCTTAAAGTTTAAAAACCTTGGCGAATCTTACTAGTCCCTATTATCCAAATTTTAAAAATTTTGATGATAATTATGTAAATATGTTTAGATTTATAATTATTTTATATTAGGCAATATTAATATTGGTGATTTTTAAGGTAAAATAATTTTATACTATAAAATTTGGGCGAATTCATTTTTAGAAAAATGGAAATTGGTGAATCTTTTTTTTTTGGAAAAAGCATGGAATATTAACCCACCTACAAATATTAGCCCCTAAAATTTTCCTTGCCCTCAGTTCATTGTCCTCTCTCGCTTCACTCCATCTATGTATCTCTTTCTCTATGAATCCCCTTCGGTGTCTAGTGATTGTGTTCTTACAACGTACTTCGGTTATACAATTAGCTCCTAATGCTCGCACGTTGGGGGGAAATATGCTACACCAATTTTTGGTCATATAACAATTTACAATTATAGGGATCGAAGTACACCATGTAAGACCAATTTTACCATAGTAAAATTTCTTTCACTATAAGAAATAATTTAATAAACCACATTTTATTAAGTTATTTATTAAATTCTTTTCTGGTTCAAATAGGAAACCCTGTGAGGAATAATAAAATAAATCCTTATTTATTTGATTTTCCTCTATGAATAATTAATTAAACCATTGTTTAATTAATATTCCTAGTCATATTTAACCCAATTAATGAGAAATAATTAGATAAATCATTATTTATCTTATTATTCTCTAGGAATAATTAATTAAATCATTATTTAATTAATATTCCTTGTTAAATTTGACTAAAACATTTAGGAATAAGAAAATAAATCATTATTTGTCAAATTATTCCTTAACCCCATCCTTGAAATGATAATAAATCATTTATTTATTTATTATTTCTAAATAAATGGATTTAACCAATCTAAATTCCTTTTCCCTCCAAAAAAATATAATAAAATATTCCAAGCAGTTAGATCTAGATCTTGGTTAATAATATTTTATTATGCACCATTATCAAGGATAACTCAATATTTTGTTACAAATAGGAGGGTTTTCCAATCATTATTTACCTTTGATCCTTTTATCATGGTCGGACTTTGATCATTTTGTCATTTTCATACTTTGATCACTTTTATTATTTTGCTTCTTGAGCTTCCATAGAGTTCAACACGTCTTGGGTTTTCTACACCAATGAGAGAGAGAAAATTTTGGATCTGAAGTGTTGAGGATATCCAAGAACCCATCCCATTGAGGGGGACTGGTAACATCATTCTTTTTTCCCTTCCCAGGTGTTAATACACATAACATTATTTATATATATTGTCTTGTCCATTGGATATTTGGAGAAAATATTATTTCATTTTACTGTTTAACTAATTTTAATACATAGATTTAGGTTTTTGTTGCATTTTTTTCGACTATCTGTTGCATATATAAATAATTTAGACAACCATGTTTGTTGTTGGGCTGTGAAATATCCCCAAAATGGGACTTCTAGCAAGGCATGCTTGAAAAATGCAATTTTTCAAGAATGTATGCTACAGAATATGAAATCAGCCCTTGGATCCCTTAGATCTGATAATCTAAGACCCAAATCTAAGAGGATATCAAAAACAAATCAAACTAGGTGGGTTAAACAGACCTCCCACACCTAGTATGTCTTGAAAATCACCCAAGGAAGGCACTGCAGCAATACAAAAGAATTATGGCCAGAAAATAACACGGTTTTAATGAAAAACAGTAGAAGACCAATATGATAGCTCAAAAATAGCTTATCCAATAGTAAATCAGATTTAAAATGTGGCCATTCAATGTACAAGAGAAAGATGGAAGACTTTTATGATAAAAACCCTCTAAAAGAGGTGCTGCAATAATGTATTTCACTGCAAAAGCCTTGACAACGTTATTTTTATGAGCATATAGTAGCTGTAGGTTACAAATCAGATCTAGAACATATATGTGTACAAAATATTAGATCTATATTAGATCTTTACACTAGAATGTCTCTATTTTACATACCCCTTGGGGTTTTCAACAAAACATGAAGCATATGGAGTATATCTGAGATATCATGCAGTAGATCTGCATATTTCTTCAGAATTTCTAAAGCTTATACAAGAGTATCTATATCATATATGAATATGACATGGATAAGAACAAAAATCCATGGATCACCATAGTGAGAGGCAGATTCTCATCACTAGAGATCACTCCTCAAATGTTGCCAAAAATCCCTGCAACTTTCCTCTTGCAGATAACGTAGTCCTGGAAGACAAAATGCATTGTAGACTTGATGAATAGTTTAGGTTGATGCCAAGGTATGGATCTGAAGCTCCAATGATCCAATACACTCTTGCCAGGGGGATAGAAGGATTTCCCACTGAAAAGAGGCACTAGAATGGCTTAGATCTGAATAGATCTAGCCTCCACTTGCTACAGCTTACAAAGAAAACCAAACCCTCAACAATATCTGCGTTGTAGTTGGAAGTGGAAGCTTGTCCAAATGCCTGATAGTGGACAAGAAATGCAAGACTCTTCCAAGAGGCCTCTCAAGGAAAGAGGTGGGATTCTTGATTAGGAACACCTAGTGCTAAACAACACTATTCTCTGTTAAACAACCAAGAGAATGAGAAATGTCTAAAAATACATGTTCTTCCAAAACAATAGGTTCAACAACCTTATTCTGCTATTATCCTCTTTCTTTTATAGGATAAAAGCCTTGCAAAACCCTAAACCATCTCAAAGGTTTAGCTCCTTTCACATGTATGGTCTCTAACTAGATCTACGATGTATATCTAGGAGGTACATTGCATTTGGACAACACTATGGATTTGGTCCTGTTGACCCAGTCAATTGTAACAATCCATTTCACACATAAGGGAGTTTTATTAAGGTAGCCCAGATTTAGCCTTTTTCACATGGGCATTGATTTATTTTTCTATTTTAGGAGTCTAATTTATCCTCCTTTACAATTTTATTCTTACAACAAGAAAATGAAAACAAAATTGTATATTCCAATTAGCTTGGGCTAATTAGGAACATTATAGTCCTCCCCTCCAAAATGTTGCTTGTCCTCAAGCAACTGATAAGGTGAGTGCTGCAACTCATCTCCTCCTCCATTGGTGACACAAACGTGAGTTCATCTTCCTCCTTGTGCCAAGTGTTCACCAAACCAACCCTCCATTACTTGCTCCACCAAAGTTCTCATGAAATAAAAATAGTTCATCTCATAAGAAGACAATAGATCATAGGAAACAAACATGGTTTGCCTAATGTTCTCCCTAAAATATGAGACATAAAGTACATGGGGAATAGCCATTCCATATGGCTCATACATTCCTTCCCTCCTTCCTCCATACATCCCTATGAAAAGTACAAGTACATCATCCATATAGGGAATCAAGACAATGTACATACAAACAGAAATTTATGTATATGGAGGTGGGTCATAGTCCCACATGTGGAATTAGCGCAGAGCATCTCCTGCCTGCATCAAATATAGATATGGTAAGTGATTTTCCCACCACATACTTGTTGCACATGTCATCTCACTATGGATGAAAGTGTGAGATATGTTTGGTGCTTTTTGGAAGTACCCATCATAAAAGTAAATCTCCCTTTGCACATCAAGGGAGTGGCCAAATTCAGAATTTTTAGTGGCCCAACAATTGCCATGAGATTTACTTGATATTTACTCCTTTTAAGATTCATGGCCTGCATAAAAGTGGTAAAAGAACATGCACAATCAGAAAATAAAACTTGTTTTACATGAACATATCCTTTACCAACAATGTTTCTCATACACATGGAGTTCTGCATGGATATTTCCCTTCTTTCCAAAGAAGGAAGAGATGGCTGAAATGACTCTTGCATAGAGTCCCATGGCTGTCCCAACTCCACATAGCTCATGCATTCTTGAAAATGCTGATATAGTTCCTCTTTCAAGCCTTCCCAATCAAATATCCTCATGATGATGTTGTAGATCCTCATGGAATACAAATGGCTAAAACATAACTCTTTGTAGGCTCCTTGTAGGATCTTATGCTTGAGCTTAGAAGCTCTAGACAAAAATATTCTACCATGATGAGAGATGACTTCTTCTTGGACTAAGTAGCCCTCTTCATGTAGCTGGTCATCAAGTATCATACATGTGTGAAGATATTTGGAATAATCCACTAGCAGTTTGGATTTCCAATATAGATCTACACTGCTTAACAATGACAACGTTGATGATGCATCAACCAAAGTATCTGTCATGTTGCTGATCCTTCCCTTGACATCTCCTATGCCCAATGTGTGTTTTGGAAGGATGTTCCTTCCATTCCTCTCCTCCCAAAATGCAGGATCAGAAAGGAGAGTGGGCGATGATGATAAGGAAAGAATATTTCCCTCCTTCTTGAGCATACCCAAGTCTCCCAACATTGCAGCTTTGTCTTCAAGTGCTCAAAACCCTCCCGGATCTAAGTTTGGAGCAGCAAGTTGTGAGGTCTTCCTCACAAAACCTGAATTAGGTGGCCTCCTAGGTGGGTTGCCACTAGATAAAGAGATTTCAGGGACCATTCTCATATGCATGATAGATGAGATCTTCATGTCCCTACTTCCACTATGCAATTTCAACTCTGTTTCATGTGTGGAAGACTCATGAAAATTGGAGACCCCTCTTAGTGGTGTAAAAGTGCCTCTGATTGGAGCATTTTCTCCCTTCTCTTCTAATAGTGGATCAACTTTTTGATCCCTCCTTTGTTCTGTCTCATTGTCTCTTAGCATAGACACATGCTGCTCATGTCCTCCATATGGAAGATCCTTAGGAACTCCTTGCGAAGATGAAAGAGCCCCTCTAGTGGAAGCCATTGCTTCATCTCCATCTCTAAATGAAAATAGATCTCCTCCTGCTATCATAGCACTGGAGGATCTTCTCTGCTCTTCTTCTCTCTTCTCCTCATCAATGGAGAATTCCTCATCACTAAGAGACCCTTTTCTTTGGTCTCTTCTTGAAGAAGGAATCCTTATGCTCTCTCCTTGAGAAAAGAGACCTTGTTGTAGTGGGGCTTTTGCCTCTGGCAAATTGTGCAACAGATATTCAACCCCCTCAAAAATGTTTAGAAATAGAGTTGGCTCTATGGAATCTTCCAACTTATGCAAAGATTCATATTTCTTGGGCTTGATTTTCCTTTCCCAAGAAGTCTCAAAATGTCTCACATAAATATTTTCACTAGTCTCCTAGTGAGCTTTGCATAAGAAGAGATATTTATCCCTTTCAAGGAAGAGGAATCAAACAACCACCAGGCATAAGCCTTTCCTTGCAGATGTAGTGCTACTACTCTCAAGGCTTGTTCTTCTGAAACTTGATGCAGATAACAGTATGTGTCAATATTCCTTACCCAAGACTTGGCTGAGTCCTTTGGTGATCCATCAAAACTAGGTAGAGAGAATATACCCAAAGTGTGTTGAAGGCACCCTCTTCTTGTACTGTAGGTGCTGGATCTTGCTTCTTTGAGTTGATAGAACTCTGGGAAACTGAGATTCTCTTTGAATTTTTCTGATAGAGACTCATATTCTTGGAGATAATCACCAAGACATTCCTCCTTTGGTGTTCCTCCTTTTCCTTCCTTCTTTGACAAGAAAGTAGGCATGCTCCAATGTTGCAAATCAGGTTGTGTGGCTGAATGCTCACACACAAAATAAGAGGTACTGGGTATTTCTTGATGTAAGAATCCTCCTAAGGGATCTGCATGTTTTTCCCTCTTCATTCCCTAGATTTCTTCTTTCAGTTCATGCATAGCTTGAGAAAGAGTTTTAGAGAACTCTTCTCTCTGCAAACTTCCAGTAAAAGGGATCTTACCCTTTTCTTCTATGTCTTCAGTTTAACCACACTTCTTCATCAGTGTTTTCTTTCCATGAAAATACATATTGGCTCTTCAATAAGCATAGGATGTGCCAAAATAGTTGCTCTGATACCATTGTAATATCCCCAAAATGGGACTGCTAGCAAGGCATGTCTGAAAAACACATTTCTCAGGAATGTACGTTACAGAATATGAAATCAGCCCTTGGATCCCTTATATATGATAATATAAGACCAAAATCCAAGAGGAGATAAAAAAAAAATCAAACTAGGTGGGTTAAACAAACCTCCCACACCTAGTATGGCTTGAAAATTGCCCAAGGAAGGGACTGCAGCAATACAAAAGAACACTACCCAGAAAATAACGCAGTTTTAATGAAAAATAGTAGAATACCAATATGATAGCTCAAAAATAGCTTATACAATAGTAAATCAGATTTACAATGTGGCCCATTCAATGTACAAGAGAAAGATGGAAGACATTTATGAGAAAAACCTTCTAAAAGAGGTTCTGCAACAATGTATTTCACAGCAAAAGCCTTGACAGTGTTATTTTTATGAGCATACAATAGATGCAGGTTAAAAATCAGATATAGAACAAATATGTATACAAAATATTAGATCTATACACTATACTGTCTCTATTTTACATACCCCTTGGGGTTTTCAGCAAAACATGAAGCATATGGAGTAGATATGAGATCTCATGTAGCAGATCTACAGAAATCTTCGGAATTTATGAAGCTTATACAAGAGTATTCAGTTCAGATCTGAATATGACATGGATAAGAATATAAATTCATGGATCACCACAGTGAGAGGTAGATTCTCATCACTAGAGATCACTCCTCAAATGTTGCCAAAACTCCCTGCAACTTTCCTCTTGCAGATAAAGCAGTCTTGGAAGAAAAACTGCATTCTAGACTTGATGAATAGTTTGGCCTGATGCCAAGGTGTGGATCTGAAGCTCCAATTATCCAATACACTCTTGCCATGGGGATAGAATCCTTTCCCACTAAAAAGAAGCACTAGAATGGCTTAGATCTGAAAAGATCTAGCCTCCACTTGCTACAGATTACAAATACAACCAAACCCTTAACAGGATCTACGTTGTAGTTGGAAGTAGAAGCTTGGCCAAATTCCTAATAGTGGACAAGAAATGCAAGACTCTTCTAAGAGGCCTCTCAAGGAAAGAGGTGGGATTCCCGATCAAGAACACCTAGTGCTAAACATCACTATTCTCTGCTAAATAGCCAAGAGAATGAAAAATGTCTAAACAAACATGTTCTTATAAAAAAATAGGTTCAAAAACCTTCTTCTACTATTCTCCTCTTTCTTTTATAGGATAAAAGCCTTGCAAAACCCTAAACCATCTCAAAGTTTTAGCTCCTTTCACATGTATGGCCTCCAACTAGATATGCGCTATGTATCTAGGAGGTACATTGCATCTGGAAAACATTTTGGATTTGGTCTTGTTGACCCAGTCAATTGTCACAATCCCTTTCATACATAAGGGAGTTTTATTAAGTAAGTCCGGATTTAGCCTTGTTCACATGGGCATTGATTTATTTTGTTGTTTTAGGAGTTTAATTTATCCTCCTTTACAATTTTATTCTTGCAACAAGAAAATGAAAAAAAAATTGTATATTCCTATTAGCTTGGGATAATTAGGAAGATTACAAGTTGTTTGTCATGTGCAGGTAAAGTGATCTCTTTTCATGCACTTGCGTTAAGAATTCATTTTAGCACTCACTCTCGTCTCCCACTCACGAGGGTCTCCTTTTACACATTGCAATTATTGTGTCACAATGTCAACTTACTTGCATATTCAAGGTTTATGTATATAATATCTTATGTTATCTGTTGAAACCAAGATGAACCTTTGTGTTATGGTGGTTGCGTCGATGCTCCAGATGGGGATCCTACTCCAAACGATGTGAGGTCTAATTGGGACTTCACATTGGGGAGACCCCCTGTATGTTGGAATTATCCAACACCATCAACATTTTGGTGCTAGAAGGAGGGATAGATGTGCTCGTTGAGTCCCTTTTGAATCTCTTATATTTAATGGCTCATCCTAAAATCATATGGCCGGGGTGATTTTCCAATATATCCATTGGTCAATTTTGAATCCTCTATGAACCTCTTTATGACTTGTCTCAATTGAATTTTGATGTTGAGGATGGAACATCCATAGCCGAGCACATCTCTTATTTTCTTAAAGTTTGTGAATATTATGAAATCGATGATGAAGATATTGCTTGTGTGCTTTTCTTGCTCACCCTTGAAGGTCATGTTAATCGATGGTGTCATACCCAACCATATGCTTCCATTCCTTCATTTGATCAATTCCTGAAGGAGTTTCATCAAGATTTTTATAGGTATTGTTATCTCCCTCCATTTTTCCAAGACTGAGAAAGGAAGCTAAAGGGGTAGCCACATACCATCTTTAGACTCGGTATCTATCCCTACCAAGTCAGAGAGGGCTCTCTCAAAATCAATTTCACATCCAATGGATATAACTGGAGAAGAATGATTTTAGGCTAGTTATAAGTTCAGTAAAATTTTATTAGGGTTTTTTATTTAAGTTTGTTGGATCAAGATCATAGATCTAGGAACTAGGTCCGATTTTTCGAATGATCAATTGTAGGGATGAAAATGAGGAAAATTAGGTATGTTTAGTGACATACTTGGGTTTTCATTATGGTATAGGTTTGAAAAAAGAAGGATCAAAATAGGCATATGACTATGAATTCATTCATCAGAAGAAATGGAACACAAACATGAATATCTCATCAAAACAGAGCATAAAACCTATGAATTATACTTAAAAAACTAATGATATGATCACATGAAAGCATACATATGGTTGTAAGGATAAATAGACATTAAAATTGATGATAAAACTAAGAGGAAACATTTTGAATAAGAATACCATAGGAATCCCAAGATTATTGTTGCAATTGTCTTTAATATCACTTGAAAATGGTGTACAATAGCTCCACACTATGATTACCAAGTATCCAACCCTCAAAATGACTCAAGTTTGAGTACATATAGAAAAATAAACAAGGTTCCACATATATGGGTCCAAACCTGATCCAAAACAACTAGGTAGTGCATCTAATGACTCATAGCCTAATGTTAGGGGAGTTAGAAACAACTTCCCCTTTTTTAGCTAACATGTTTGAGTTGTCTTTGTCTCAAATCATTAAACAAAAGATCCTTTAAAAAATATGAACATAAATAGGCTCATTGACCATGAAAAAACTCTTGATATAGATGTTACATAGACTAACTTAGAGATTTGACCTCCATGTGTCTAGAAAAGTCCTCAAACCCAGAAGCACAACGAAATTTAACAGAAGTGTAGTGAATTTTAAAGGAGAGTTTGGATGGATTAGGTGCATTTATAAGCTTGGCTAGAGGTTTGTAAAGGTAGATGAGGATTTCCAAAATTCCTATGAAGCATCAAATCAGAAAAATAATCACCTCCAAGGCACCTCAAAACCCATTTTCCCACAACTACTCCAGAAGCGCAACATATGGTCCAAAAAAGTGGCAAAAGTGTGAAAAACTGATGGTTTTTTACCTTTTCTTGCACATTTGTGAGCTAACATGAGAGAAAAAGTGAATTTATGTAATGTAATAGTCATATGACACCTGCACATACTTTCCATTCATCATTTCAAGCCTATGAGAAAAAGCGCAGTGTGGCCACGCTGTGTTTCTGTGCACTAAATTCCCTGAATTACCAAAAATCTCAAAAATTGCCAAAATTTTCCCAAACTTCTCTCATTTTGCATTTTTCAGACATGACTTAGATAAATAGAGATGCATCTACCAAAATATCAAGTTTATCCTTATTCTTAAGCTTTCTTAGGGTCTTCTTTAGCTTTTTCTTCATATTCTTAACCCTGATTTTGCAAATGATGTTTCTAGTGTAGTAGTTCCTTGCCATGTGCCTCTGCATGGTGTTGTCTCTATTTTCATTTTCTAAAATTTTCTACAAGTACACATTCACTCTATTAAGCAAATACTCCCTTTCCTTATCAATACTTGCAGCTATAGGTTCAGTGGATTCCTTGTGTGCTAGTGAAGGAGATGGCTCCTTGTCTTTCTCTCTCTCTTCTTTGCTAATGCTCTTGTGGTATTTCTCCTTGGATGACTCTAAATATCTTTGTCTTCAATCTACTCTACATCTATCACTGCCTTACCTTTGTCTTCAACTTATTTTCTGGATGATGGAGGCTCTTGTGAGGTACTTTGCTGCATCAAGCTCATTTTCAAGTGCCTATTTTCTTGTTTCAAGAAGGCCACCATAAATTTTTCCTTTGAGAGATCATCATGTAGTCGCTTGATTTGTGCTTGATACTCATTGATAATGCATGCAGTTGATTTATCTCTATGGTCAATTATTTCTTCTTCATGAGGCATCTCCATGTCGAGGTGACTCATTTCCATGCCTAGGTGATTGCTCCATAGCTTCTCCCTGAGCTTCTTCAATTGTAGCTTCCTTAGGCAGTCTTCTAGCTTGTGACCTTGTCAGAGGTTTAGGTGTAGGCATGTATTTAACTATCTCAGGGGAAAAAACCAATCTTTTCCCCTTCTTGTAGGTTTGAGAAACTTCTTCCCTAGGTTTTCTTTTGGTCACTAAAGGTATGCTATATGGCTCAAATTTTGTGGCCCAGATGATGTAGGAGTGTTGATGCTTTTGGACTGAGGAGACATAGGAAAAAGAGTTGTTGCCTCCAAAAATTCCTCCCAAGACATATTAACCTGTGTGAGTTGATGAAGAACTATGAATTTGACCAAGGCATGATGGAATAAGCTAGTTGAATGATCTCTCCCTTTAGTCTGCACTTTCTCATTCATCTTTGCAAGACTTCTAAAAAGGTAGTTCGGTAGATTTAGTGGTTTAATAGAGGTGAAGTGCATCAAAAATATAATGTGGTACTGATACAACCTACTAAACCTATCTTCACTAGTGAAATATTTCATTATCATATTCATCAAAGGAATATATTTATTTAATAGCTTTCTACTAGGGAAGACATGAGAGGGAGATTTTTTGTACTGTGGCTTGAGAAAAACTATGTAGTTTTGAATGTCCAAATCCATTACCTTAAACCATAGTTCTCCTTGATTAGGGATCCCTGTGGCTGATGCTATGAATTTTTCTGAGACCAAGAAGCCCATCCTTGCTATGGTAGTCTTGTTTTTCTTGAAATTAATGGAAAAATGGCCGGTGAGCTCACAATAGTAACCCATTTGTTGAAATTTCTCACAAAACCCTAGGCATCCCACTTTTTGAAAAGACCTTTTGATGAATTTTGAAGCATTTATCTCCTAAATAAAAGTTCACTCATACCTGGATATGTGCCCCGCCTTGTTGAATATTTTCTTCTCATTGGCTCATGTTGTTTGTTTTTCTTGGCTAGAAACCCTAGTTTGATAGGGGAAAGGGTAGGGGTTTAGGGATGAAAAATAGGAAAAACAAAGCATCTAGTTTAGGGAGGGAAATGGAGGGGATAGGTGATCTGAAAATGGAAGTACTTGAAAATATGTGCAAGGTATCCATTTCCATTTAATTAAATGAGTGCAAAAACTCCAAGTCTGGCTGATTAAACAACTACTTAGAAATATTCCAGAGATTGACTGTAGGGGCATTTACTAGATATGTCACCTTTAAAGAAAGGATGAGATCCAGAGGCTACCTAACCCTTTACAGAATCTGTCTATAGAGCTTGTAGAAGTTAACACTCATATTATGAAAATGAAATGACTTGTATTTGCTATTCAAGATAGTCATTTTCCATAAAATATTTATGCAAACTGTTGTTTGTGTCTTGCAATTGAAGTAGAGTGTTTTTGGTCACTGTATAAGAGTTTATGTGTAAAGGTAAGTTGTTTTAATTTTCTGTTTAACTTATTAAATCAGAAATATACAGCAATATAACTTCAGCATATCATGACACATGTGTTTGATGAGCATTTCACCCCTCCTCAGCTACATCTGTTGGATCAAGCCTCCCAAAATGAGCTTGTCCCCTTGTATTAAAATGATTTCAAATGCTAATAAAAGTTAAATAGTGTCTCAATATACAAATATGAATGAAAATATTGATTCAGAACGTATGAAAAATCTAATAATGCCTTTCCAAATTCACAAAATAGTGAAGAATTACCATAAACAGTGATTACTTCAATAAGGCCCTGCTGGCTCTCTAAAATTCTCTGCTACTTTTCGGGCTATATAAGTCCTCAAATGCATCTTAAACCTCTTCCAATGGCTTCATAAGGTCGAATTTAGCTGAAATAGATCTTTGGTTCACCTCAAACAGTTAACCACAACTCAATACAGCTCCAACACCAAAATGGCCCTAGTGGCCCTGAAAACTCTCCTGAAGGTTTTCGCCCTCTGAAAGTCTTCAAAAAGAAATTAAACCTATCCCAATGGCTCTAGAATTATGTAAATAGTCAAAAATGACTTTTGGTTCACCTAAAATGGTTAACCACAGCTCAACACAGCTCCAACTCTAAAAAGGCCCTAGTGGCTCAAAAAAATTCTCCGAAGCTAAAAAGGTCGAAGATAAGCTCCAATGGCTCTGAAACCTATAAAATTGTCTTCACAATGCTGAGAAGATACGAAATCAAAAAAAATTCACTCCAAAAGGTTGACCCATCAAAAGTTATGCTTAAAACAGTGTTTGCCCAATGTTAGGTAAAAATCCCACTAAAAGTGGGCTAACTGTAGTAAACTGGAGTTAAGTTTGGTAATGCTGCCAAATATGGTGGGTGCGCTCCAAAATTGGCGGAGAGATAACCGTGGCATTTAATGTGATAGTTATTGGGTAGTCACATTGTAAATTTCACATAAATTTCGGGTTAAATCTTTGACCAACGGTTTACAATAAACATCGCATTGACATTTTAAAACATGGCCATGTGTGGTGGCGGTCAATCCACATTGTAACCGTTGGCTGTATAGCCCTAGGAATCCAGCAAAAGGTCTGGTGAAGATAGGGCTAGCCCCTTTTTCTGCCACTGAAAACGTTTTTAAACTTTAAAATGAAGGCGTGTGCCATGTTAATTAAGAACTAAGCCGTGGGTGGAATGGTAAAGCACTTTGTTTGTGATAGTGAGGTCATGGGTTCAATTCTCTTAGACCGTGACAATTTTACATAACCAAATTTTCACTGACCAGGGGGCAACGTGGCACCCTCCAGGCCTGCCACGTGGCAGCCCATAATTGGTCCTAATATTTAAAAGTCAAACCAATCACAAATGCGTGGATGCCACTTTTCAAAAGCTCATTTGCCCAAATGGAATATTTTGGGGAATATTCCAAGGAATATTTTGGGGAATATTCCAAGGAATATTTTTTTAAAATATTTTTTTAATCAAAGTCAAACCAAGTCAAACTAGGCTTTTGCCTGAAATTTTGAATTTTCAAACTTGAATAACTTTCACATATAGTGTCGGATTCGAGTGCCGTTCACGGCATTGGTATCATATCGCCGAGGCCTATCCGATCATTTAGGTTGCAAGTGATTTTGAACACTTTCAATTTTTGAGCTTTTTCCATAGCTCGGACTTGAGCTACTGATCAATAAGGGACTTAGAAAAATCTAAAAACATTATGGAAGATAGGGGAGTGTTTTGGGAACACAGGGGTAGTGAAATTTCTTAGAATGAGTGAAGGAAGAAGGGGAAAAAATGGAAAACATAGTAAAAACCCAGAAACGCAACATGAAAACCCTAGGGGAGGAATTTCACCATTTGATAAATAAAACATTGCATGAGGGGGCTGAGGAATGCTTACTTACTTGCCTGGGAGTGCTTGAAACTTGGTTGGGAGTGCTTGAAACTTGCCTAGAGAAAGAATTACCCTGATGTTGCCTTACTTTGAGCTTGAAAACCAAAAGCGCAATGTTGTTCAGAAGCGCAGAAAATGCACAACGAGCTGATGGGCAAGGCATTTGGTGATGAAAATCGATGCACTGATGGATGAGAGGAGGCACAATGGTGAAGAAGAGTTCTTGGAGGATTAAATGAAGTTCTTGAATTCTTGGATGGTCTTTTAATATCTTGAAACTCGATTTTGATGGAGTGACATCATGTACTTGAGAGAATGACGTGATGAGGTGATTGTACTGCGGCTTTGTTACTTTGTTTGGAAAGGTTACATCTCCATGTGGGCTGAATGTACCTTGATTATCTTTGAAACACTTTATTTTCATAATTTCTAACTCCCATAATGAAACTTTTTGATGACCATAATGGATGACAAAGCTTCCTTTTTCAGAATGATGGCCGGGATAATGATGAACATCATATGCATATCCTTGACCATGAATTATAAATTTAAATCTCAAAGTATCAATTATTATGATTCCATGAGAAGTATGATGACCAACTAACTCATTTGATGACTGATGGCGGGAAATGATGATCATGACCATGATGGATTTTTGTGACCTTGGAAAAGTGGAGTGAGTAGCAATGACACCTAGACAATAACTTGGAACCATTTGATAATCAGGAGACATGTAAAATTTAATTTGCAAATATTATAATTTGACCTAAGACTCAAACAACAGTGGAAAGAGTAAAATTGATCACTGTGACTATATGACACTAACGTGTATTATTACCAGAATGTTTCTAAAAGAATAGAACAATTGAGAATGGATCCTAATGAATCAATTGAGGATTTTTCTAATAGATTCCTTCTCTTATGTTGTGAGTTTCCTAAAGAATATATGGAGTGAGATTTATTTAAGAAAAAGTTTGAATATTTGGTTTGGATATATTTGAATCAGTGTGAATCTAAACCCCAGACTTTCATGTTTTCCCACATTTCATAAATTGTGAGACACCTCCAATATCAGAGGAGGAACCTACCATTCCTTGTGTTCCTTATCCTGCTCCTTTTCGAGTACCAATCGGGGCACCTATACATATTAATGATCAAGTTGGGAAATATAGAAATCAAAATTCTAATCCATCTCCTCAATCTTCTTTTATTTCTCATAATTTAGATCGAATGGAGGAAACCTTGGAATGACTCATGAATCATATGGTGAAGATTAATCCCTCCATTCCAGAAGATGGTATTAACACTTATAACTCTAGTCTTGAATCTAATTTGGATTATTATCATCCTATATCATCTTTTTCTCATGATCACTTGCCCCTATATTTTCTTGATCAATATCTTCCACATCCAAATAGTAATCAAGTGTGAGGTAATCACTCTTCACTGTAGAGGATCAGAAAGGTGAGGATTATTTCGATCTTTGATTTAAGATAATGTTCTCCCATCCTTGGTTGATTCTGAATCTAGGAATCTCAGTGATTAATCAAATGAAATTAATTTTCCTAGTCAATCTAAAGTCTTGGAAAACCTTCATTCTATTGATTCTGACTCCATTATTGTATGGAATGATGGTTTCTCAAGTACATTAGATAATATTTCAGTCTATCAAGAATATTTTTTTTGGAATATTTATCCCTTAAATCTGATTCGGTCTAAGAAGATGTTCTTATGGAAATTCCCTCTTCACCTCACTACCCCTTGTGGTCTACTATTTGTAATGCATTTTCATTATCTAATGAGTTGGATTTTTAATTGAAACAAGGTAGGGAGGTTATCCATGGGGAAGAATAAGGTAAGAAACTTATCAAGTATCCATTCCATTCCCTATCATTTCTAGTGTTCCAAGGGGAGAAAATTTTAGTTCAGGTTACTCATGAGATTTTTCCAACCTATCCATCCTTGTATGCTCAATTAGATGAATCTTGTGACTTGGGTAATTTGTTTGTTGAGGTTGTAAAATATGATCCAATCAATGATTAAGATGGTTTTCATATGAATAGTGGTGATATTGTTCAAATTACCAATAGTAGTTGTCCACACACCATGCATGACCTTATTCAATATTTATAATGAAATTATACAATCCTTGGAATTTTTGAGACTCATCAAGAAGTTGAGATACTTCAAATTTTGTTGATGGTTATGTCAGGTTCTCATGAATCTGATAAGATCCTTGAACTAGTTAGATCTAGATTTTCTCGCACAATTCTTTCCTTTGCATGGTTTCACTCAATGAAAATTCCTTCTTAAAATTTGTGTGGTATTTTAGATATTGTTTTTTCAACTTTCAAGGTTTGTTTCCTAATCAAACTGAAAGTTCTATTTCAGTTGATTCATCTTCATGCAGATCTCTAGAATCCAACTAGTGTTTGGAGGTTATACCTTTCATGAATGAGAGAAGTTGTGAAGTTGATAATTGTAAATATTATAATTGGTCAAAGGATTCATGTCTATCAGATGTATTTTACAATAATCATCTCCTAGTATTTATTGTGAACATCCTAATGCTAATCATTATCTTCATGGCACCATATATCCTCTTCAGTGTCAATGAATTCTTGTGTTTCATTTGTTTTCCGTATTGGCATTTGATTTTGCAGTGAATCACAAGTATATAGTTTGTCAAATTCGATATATGATGAATATGATTCTATTGTTCAAATTATATGCAATTTTTTTCAAATTGATCTATTTTTGTTGTCTCCTAACTGATAATATTATTCCTTAATCATTCCATCTGTTCATGGTTCATGTTCTAACGATTATCATTCATTTGATCATTTTCCTGCAAGTGTGCCTAATGATGGTTGTTTTATATCAATTGAGCTTTATGGTTCATCTTCTCAATTTTTAGATACTTTTCAAGTAGTTGAGGCACTTCAGCCTTCATTGATGGTTATGTCAGACCCTCACTATCTTAACAGTCTTTTTGAATATTAACATATTTATTTTCCATTGCAATATTCTCATCTTGATTCCACATAATTAATTGAAAATTCTTTCTCCCAAGAATTTTAGGATCTTCAAGAGGATTGTTTTGAATTTAAAGATTCGATCGATGATCAATTAGAATCATACTACTTAGCAAGTCTATTTGCTAAAAGAAAGTTCCAATCTCCCTTATGTTTTCTAAGGAAGGAAATTTAAGTGCATTCACAAGAATCCATCTAGTTTTTATTGATTATGGTTTTCATCGAGAAGGTGAGGTGGTAGGTCAGGTAAAGTCAAGTGATATGACACATCTTTCTACATCTATAAAATATCTTCAAAATTTTGTGCAGGATTTTCAAGCTCTAATCTTTTCCATTGCAGATTATTAAGTATCAGTTTTAATTTCCCCTGTCTTTGTGATTGCAGGTCAAGAACAAGGGTGGATTCATTGGAAATATGATTACACTTAGCCCCGAACTTCTAGTTGGTTAGGTTAGGGTTATGCTTAGTTGCATTTAGTTTCCTTTTCATTGCATCCTCCTTATTTCTTACTCTCCATCTAGTATTTACATTTGTTTTTTTTTTCATATTTTTATCTTACATGATGCTTTTGGGTTCAGTCTCCATTTGTTTTGTCTCTTATTTTTTCTGCTTTGTTTCGTTATGTTTTTTTTCTTTATGTCATGTTTAATAAGACTTTGCATGAAATATGTTCCTTTTAGCTCAAAAGACAATGTGGAAAAACTTGAAAAGGAAAATTGTGATGATGAACAATGCTTGGCTTATATGTTGCCTCTACTCTATCTTGCATTTACATTTATTTATAGTCGATGATGTTCGAATGGAAAATGTGATTTTTTCTAAATGGAGAGTCTTTGGCAAAAATATGAAGCCTATATATTTATTATAACTTTAATTCTAACTCAACTTGTATTGAATGGTGTTTTCACTTGTCGACTCGACCAAGTAGAGAAGGGAAAGGAGAAAAAATTGAAACGAGCATATAACTTTGGTTATCTTTCAAATCCATTAAAACAAGGAACAACCTCTCCTACTCTCAGTAAGTGAGGATCCGTATTTCACCCTGGTAAATAAGTAAGTTCCTATTTACAATTCTATAAATAAAATAAATAAAGGTTGAAAGAAGAGAAAGGCTTCCTGCATAGAGAGGTGAAGCAAGCAACTTCACGAGGGTACTGTTTAGGCCTGCTGACAGTGAAGTGATGCTTATGTTCTCTTGAGGTGACTTTGTTGGGGTAATGTTCAAGCTCGCTAGTAGCATAGAAAAACAGAGGAATGTGACTAAAAATCTTGATATACTTACTATCCTTCTCCCCTATCGAAATAGTTTAGGCATGCCTAGTCTTATATTGATGTGTTTTTATGTGAGAAAATAATATATGGGACTATATATTTAACTGAGAAAATTATAAAAGCCAATGTTATTCATATGGAAAATCAATACTTCCTGAAGGAATGAAACCTTGCACTTAGAGAATTAAACCTAAATAGAGAAGTTGGAGTTCTACAAGTGTGTTGCCAAGTGTTGACGTTGAGATCAACACCCTCTAAAATTTTTCCCACACTTGAAGTTCAGAGCCTATTGAGAATATTACAATATATCATTACATAATCATTTCATATCCAATTGATTTTTTGCAATATTTTTAATTCTTCTTCTGAGGTTCAACTTGTCAAAGTTACTTGCTCACACATGCATAGTCTCAGTTGAAATCATGAGTGCACTTTCCTTATGCAAGATTAAATAAGAATAGCATTGTCCATGAAGACAGTGCTTGTGTGATTTTCAACTCATGTAAAGATTCAGTGTGCACTTTCAATTGATAGTCTCCCTCACTTTGATTGCAATTGTACTTTTAGTTCAGTGAGTTTTCTCAGTTGTCGTTTTTTGCGCACCTTCGCTTTCACATCCGTGGCTGTATATTTTTCTCATTTTCACTTTAATAAGTGTTTTTTTCATGTTATATTTACTCTAGCATGTGCCTCTTTTAATTTCATTCACATTTTTCAAGTGTCGTCTTCATGTTCACCTCTTGTCGTAGGTGTCGCTTTTGTTGTTTTCACTCCTTCGCGTGTCGCCTTTTTGTGTATCACTAAAGTTAGTTCTGGTGCACTCTTCTACATTAAATGGTCTTATATATATTTATAATATGAGCTAGCCACATTCCTACATCTTAGCGCACTTTTTGGTCATAATCGTCACTTATGTCATAACTTATGTTCTAAGTGTCGTAATTTTTCATTTCAACGGTCACGCTTAGAAATAAGTGTCGATTTGTTGTCATTTTGAGGTTTGATGGTTATCCATGAGTCATATGTATCCTTATAACTTTTAGTGATGGTTTTAATGTGTGTGATCTAAGTTTGAGTCATGTTCAGATGCATTTCCCTCTCTTACTCTATTGGTCCCACACTTAGCCATTTTCGGAGCTCTTCTTGATCCTCCTTATCAATGAAAGATGTAAAGGAATTAAACCTCTTACTAGGTGATGTGCGCAACTTATTCATGAACCCCATTTACATATATTTTCCTCCCATGTTGTTGCACTGTGTATTTTCTAAGGTATCCTCCCTCGTACAGTGCATTAGTGCTTCCTAGGATAAGTGACCTAGCCTTTTGTTGACTCCCTTAGTGAAAATCACACTTAAGAAGAACAAGGACCATTTGAGTGCACTTCGGAAGAACATGGAGCTTCTCTCCCTTAAAAAGTGTAGTTCATAACAAAAGGACTTCCTTCCCTTGAAAAATTATTCCCAACAAGAAGTCTTCATCATTCCCTCTTCCCTTAGGGCACATGGTGCAGTCATGAAGCCTGAAGCATTCATCCTTCCCTCTTCCCCTATGTGATTTGTTCTCAATCCTTTCTTATATCCTTCCTCTTAAACATATGGTGCAGTAGGGAAGGATGAAGGAGGCCTCTTCTCAAACCTAGACTTGTAAAATTTCACTTTCAAGTATTCTTCTCTTTCATTCTAGGGCACATGGCGTAGTCTTGAAGCTTGAAGCCTTCAACATTCCTCATTTAGATTCCCCACTATGTAGGACCAAGGATAGCTCCTCTTCATAGTGCATGGTGTAGTAAAAATGAAAAATTAAACCTTCATAAGCCATTGATGAGTTTGAATGCACCCTCCTAATCAAGCCTCCTTTTTTTAACCCTCCCATAGGCCTATCATGAGTTGATCATTCCATGAGCTAGATAGTGATAGAATATATTATTTTAAGACTCATTTTTACTTGACATGAATGATTTTCATTTGCACGAGTACCTTCTTAGCATGACAAGGTAATTCCTAAAGAAGATAGCAGGGAGAAATCACAAAGAAACACTTGCAGAGAAGAAGCACCAAAGAGAGCTATCATGGATCCATGAAGCATATCATGGACCAAGAAAGAAAGAATACATTGCATGATGATTCATAGGACTCCAATATTTATCTAAGACCGTTTGGAGGGTGGAAATGAAGTACAAAGTGGATATTTCATGAATATGAAGCATAGATCATATCTACCATCAATAATGCAAGATGAACCAACAAGGAAGACAACTTGGTATTACCACCTCATTGTGAAGTCCATGTCATCATTTTCAAGTTGTAACTTGTACAAGTGCCACCATAATGGTCAATATGTGATCCAGTGGATCAATTTTATGCTCAAAATTCAAAGTTCTTAGGATGGAAAGAAACATGTGTGCTTGCGTAGATCTCTTCATTCTAAATCTCGTGCAACTCATTTCATGAAAAACCAACTCTGTATGCTCCTGCAATTGGGTTCTATCCATTTTTGGAAACAACAAAAAAAATATTTTTGGGATGTACAGGGTTGCCCACTCAGAAGTTCGTACTGCTGACTAGACCCTAACTTTGTACTGTTGACTGGACCTCTTTGAATAAGCGCAGTGCACCACTTGTCACAATTTGTTTGGTTTGATTTGGAGCATTCTCATTGGTTGATGGGTAGACCAACTAGGGAATTCCATGTGGGACAACTAGAGGTCGCCGTGTGGCACCTTGATGGCTGACCAAAATTTTGGTTATGGGCGTAAAGCACTCCAATCAATTCAAACACGACACCTCTGAGTGGGAAGATTGGCACCTTACCAGTGTGCCATCCCAAGTGTTACTTAAGCGTTATAGAGTTTAGATTTATTATAAAGGTTATGTTCTCCGCATTTGGGGGGTGGGTTGGGGCTTTGTGCCATCCCAAGTGTTACTTAAGCATTATAGAGTTAAAATTTATTATAAAGGTTATGTTCGCCGTGTTTGGGGGGTGGGTTGTGGCTAGCCCTAACCCTAGTCAACGCGCCCATGGGAAAGAAGGGGTGAGATCAGGGGCCAGGGCTTAGCCTGCCCCCCCCCGTTTATAATAAAATATTTGGTCCATAGGCCGCATTATGAAAATTAACTATCCCAAAAATTTCACCTATGGTTAGAGAAAAATTCACTCAGTTAGCGCTTTTGGAGTGAAATTGTAGGGCGGTTTGCATGAAGGTCGAAATTCTAGGATGAATTGCTAGAAACTTGTGGAGATCATAACCGTTCTGAAGCCATTGAAGCTATTAGTACAACCATTTGAGCACTGTAACTTGATGTAAACACCATTTTTTAGCACAATGAAAGAGGACCAACCATTGGAAGCTAGACCAGGAGAAGTAGCCCAAGAGGGGTGAATTCCTTCATTATTTGTTGTTGTCTATTTACTATTATGGTGATATTGTCTTATTTTTTTATGCAAAAAATCAGTTTAAATTTCATGTTTATGTGTTTAATAATTTCAAAAAAGAGGCTTAAAACCCTAATTGAAGCACTTGTAAAATTTTCATAAACCTCAAGCAATAGAAATACATATCAATTTGGTATCAAAGCTTATATTTTCTTGTTGTTGTGAGGGTTTAATTATCTGCAAGTGTATGTGATTCTTACAAGGTTGAAGCTCAAGAGAGGAGAAGGAAATATTGTGGTTGCAGGTCCTAAAGTTAGGTTAAGGACAAGGAGAGCAAGTTTGCCACAATCTCCATGAAAAATTCTACCTCAAATTGCAGTTGAAGCTTTAGCTAGTATGTCACATGAAGTAGAGCCTTATAATATGTTAGAAGATGAGAAATAATTTAGGAAAGCATTCTTTGATATAACACAAATGATGAAATTTCTCTATGAGGAGATAAACACAAGATTGCAAAGTGGGAGCTCCAAACCTCTAGGAGGAGATGGAGGAGATGGGGACAAGCCTCCAAAAGGGAATGGTGACAAACTACCTTTAACACCGCTATTCTCTTCACCTCTATCCTCACCACCATATTCACCACTATCTTCTTACACAACAACTCCTTCACCAACACCTCCACATTCTCTAAAGGGACATGGAAAAACTCCATTGTTGAAACTTGACATAAAATTCAAAATTCCTATGTATAATGGTGAGGTAAATGTTGAGAGATTAGATAATTGGGTTTGTCAACTTGAAGTGTATTGCAGGATTCAAAGGATTAAGGACAATGAAACCAAGGTTCAGCTTGCTTCATTAATGTTGGAAGGTGCAAATCTTATTTGGTGGGAAGCCAAAACTCAAGAGGACATGAAGAAACATGGTAAGGTCTTAGCCGCTTGGAATGATTTTGTTGTTGCACTAAGAATAAAATTTTATCCATTATCATGTATGCAAAAAGATATTACAGATTGGAAAATCTTTAGGAAATTAAAGGGTAAAAGTGTGAAAATCTATACTCAAGGGTTTAGAAGAAGAGCACTAATATTGGGTGTAGATTTATCATCTCAAGACACTTTACTGAAATACATTGGAGGTTTGCATAGCTATTTGAGACATACCATACTCATGTTTAACCCTACAAGTTTAGATGGGGTTTGTGTAGAGGCTACACACCTAGAAGCAAGAGGGAAAAATGTTCCATAAGAGGGCAAAAAAAATCCATTTAAAAGTGGAGACAAAGGAAAGGGTAAGTTCAAAGGACAAGGGAAGAAGAATTCTTCCATCAAGAAATAGGGAGAAAAATTAACATGCAAGAATTGTGTAAAAGATGGTCACAATGAAGAACAAAGTTGGAAACTTCATCCTGAGATCAGACCCAAAAAGTTTAACAACAAAGGAAATAAAAATACAGTTGCAACTACACAAAATAATTTAGGATCCGATTTGGGAGATGAAACAAATATCACAACGATGGGTTTGAAAGGTAAGGATATAGCAAGAACTAGTTATTCAATTTGTTCTAATTATACTCAATATGACAAAACAAGAATTTAAATTTTCCATGTTCGAGTTATTTCAAAGCATACCAAAATAGATACACTCGTTGATAGTGGTTCACAAGAAAATCTTATTTCTGAAGACTTAGTCAAGAAGTTGAATTCAACGACCATTCCTCATCCAAGACCTTAACCTTTAGCTTGGATATGTAAGAATGAAAATTTGCAGGTGACAAGGAAATGCATACTTATATTTGCAATTACAAAAAACTTTTTTGATGAAGTTGAACTTGATGTAGTTCCACTTGATATTTCCGGTATTGTTTTGGGAAGCCCATATCTTTATGATAGGAAATTTATTTTCCATGGCCATGAAAACAAGTATCACTTGTTAAAATATGTTATTTAGTACCTTTTTATAGCACATCGAAAAAAAACAAATATTTCACTTGTGAATGTTAGACAAATGAAGAGGCTTATTAACTCTAGCAAGAATTTTGTGCTTTTAATGGTCAAACAAAAGAATAATGTTTATAATGAAGCATTTCAAGGTTGTGATTCAAATTTGAAATATTATTTGGTTGAGGTTGTTAACCAATATGATGATATGTTTCAGGAGCCTAAGGGACTACCTCCCAAAAGAGGAATCCAACATGAAATTCAATTGCAACAATATCGTCCTCTTCCTAACATTGGCATGTACAGAATGTCAGTGATGGAAAATGCAGAAATTAAAAACAAATCCAAGAATTTCTTGACAAGGGAATCATCTGAAAAAGTACTTCGCCATGTGATTCATGTAATTTTTTAATGCCAAAGAAAGATGGAACATGGCACATGTGTGTGGAATTTTGTGCATTGAAAAATATTACGATAAAGAACTGTTACCCACTTTTTAGAATTGATGATTTAATTGATCAATTGATATATGTTGTGTATTTTACTAAACTGGACTTGAGGAGTGGCTATCATCAAATAAAAATAGATGAAGGAGACATATGGAAGAAAAAATTAAAAAAAAACAAGGTTTGTTTGAATGGTTGGTTATTCCCTTTGGGATTTATAATGCTCCTTCTACTTTCATGCATGTGATGAATGATGTGTTGAGGCCTTTTCTAGTTGACTTTTTGATAGGCTATTTAGATGACATATTAGTTTTTAGAAAGTCTTGTGAAGAACATGTCATGCATGTCAAAAAAGTATTATATGTCTTGAATAAAGAAAAATTGTTTTTAAAGATAATAACAACAACAGAAGAGTTATTAACATTTCATCGTATAAACTTAATACTGAAGAGAAGGAAGTTCTTGGCAAGGGGATGAATTTCACTGTAGCCCCTAGTCGCATTCCAAAATAAGAAATCATTTGCAACATTGAGGATGGAATCAGGTCTCTCGACAATGAAGACAAAGAACTAATAAGACAAGAATGCACCATTATCCTAAGAAAATCTAGACCTACAAAAACAAATTTGAGTGATGAGAAATTAAGAGCCCTAAAAAACCTAAGAAACAATGATAACATTATGATCCTAAAAGTTAACAAAGGAGGAGATACAATAATTATGGACAAGGAAGAGTACATAAATAAAATAAGGGACCACCTCCATAACAATGATAGCTATAAAAAACTGAAGGAGAACTCCATTTCCAATATTATAAAAAATGTAAAAAAAGAAATTAAGGAATCCAATCTTGATGAAAAATTTTAAAAAACGCCTATCTCCCGATAGTGAAATCACAACATATATTTATGGTGACCCTAAAATTAGCAAATTTTGCGCCCCTCTCTGACCTATTGTTAATACTATTGGGGCACCGACATATGAATTAGCCAAATTTGTGGCTAACACCCTCACCCCCTTAGTCGGTAAAACCAACTCTTTAATCAAAGACTCCAATCATTATGTCAAATTCATTAATGAAGCAAGGCTGGATCCTGGCAAAAAAATTGTCAGTTTTGATGTTGTCCAACTCCTTAATAAGGTCCCTTTAGAATAATTTGTCTAGGTAATAAAATAAGTTGTAGACCCCCAGACCACAAAGCTCACTGAAATATGTCTCCACTCCACTTTCTTTACCTTCCAAGGAGAAATATTTGAAAAAACATCTAGAGTAGCTATGTCTTCTCTGCTATCTCCCATAGTGCGTAACCTCTTCATGGAAAAATTTGAAAAGAAGGCACTCGATACATACCCATTGATACCTAAATTTTGGATTAGGTTTGTGGATGATACCAGTGTCAATTGGCCACATGGGGATGAAGAGCTTAAAAATATTTCTAGACCACCTTAATAGCATATCCAAAGATATTTAATTTACAATGGAAGGTGAGGAAAAAAATTGCATCCCATTCCTTGGAATTCTCCTCATAAGAAATAGAAATGGATCTCTTGGACACAAAGTGTTCAGGAAGAAAGCACATGCTAACAATTACCTTCACGCTGATTCACACCACTACCCCGCTCAAAATATGGGGGTTCTTATGACTTTTTTCACGCGAGCTTTCATAATATATGAGGACAGTCATGTTGAAGAAGAAATTGAATATTTAAAAAGGTAATTCTTAGACTTGGGGTATAAAAACAAAGAAATTATTAAGGCAATTCAAAGGGCCAGATTCGGAAATAAAAGAAAATTTCATGATGAATCCCCGAATGCTAAAGCATATCTTCCATATATTGAGGGAGTCACGGAAAATGTGGCCAAGGTTCTAGAAAATAAGGACATGAGAACCTCTTTCAAGCCTCTAATGACCATAAAAAAAGCATGAAATCGGTCAAAGACAAACTTGAGCACCTCCAATAGAAAGGTGTGTACAAGATTAAATTCTCTTGTTGGGACTGCTATATTGGAGAAACGAGAAGTACTTTCAAGATAAATCTTAAATAACATGGTGATGGCATCAGAAATGGAAGAATCAAAACCTCAGCTTTGGCTTAACACTCCAATAAAACCAGTCATCACATTTGTCTTGAAGACGCTAAGGTCATTTCCAATGAAAAACACTATTTCAAGCATAAATTTCGTGAAGCTCTTGAAATCATCAAACACCCTCACAACCTCAATAGTGATGAGGGGTTTGGGGGTTAGCATAATTTATATCCCCGTTATTCCCCTCTTTATGGAATAAGTACTGACTCCCTGATAAGCTTCCTTAACCCGTGGTTTTCCATTTTCCCTCTCCTTTCACATTGCCCAATCGTCCTTTCATGTTGATCATAATTCCCTATCATACCCCTTACATCAAGGTGCACATAATCCTCCTTCCTTCCACTTTACTTTTTCATCACCTCCTCTTCTTTATCTCATTATTTTCCCTCTTCTCTTTCCTTTTTCTCCATTTACCCTTCACCTCATTTCATATCCTCACCTCCATTTTTTCTTCTTAATAACAAACCCATAAAATCATATCTTAATTAATCTAACTTTTATTTATAATTATTAACGCTCTAAATTAATTTCTAATAATTAAGAAAATATTTTTTCTAATAATTAAGATAAAAGATTACACTCCTTATTATTAATATTAACAAATATAATTAGTAATAGGTTAATAATTAATATTACATTTAATATTAGTAATATGGTTTTATTTATTAGACCCCTTAGGTTCCCTCTTTTATTTAAAATAATTTAATTAATTCAGACTCTTTTTTAATATTAATTTAATTAAAAATAATGGTTTTATTAATTCTAATAACATGTAAAATTACTATTGAAAGTATTAATACTTAAAAATTAATTGGATTATGATTGGGATACATTTGTTTTCTTTTTATAATACATATGAAATTTTTAAAAATTTATTCAAATTAAATTAATAATCTAAATAAATTTATTAATTAAATAAAATTATATAAAGTTTATTATATATTTTTATAAAATTTAATTAAATAATTTTACTCTTCTCCTCCCCTCTCTTTTCCATCCTGTATTAATATCCCTTGGTTGGCTCTCTTCTTAGCAGGATTTGTCCTCGTGATGAGTCTTGTTCTAGACTCAAAACGTAGACCTAAAAATGGAGACTGTGGTTATTTCGAGCCCTACATCCAAAAATCTACACCACATAAACCTACAAATTGTTTTTAAAGATGTTGAAATGTGAGTTTGGGAAAAATTACTTAGTCTATTTGGGTCATACTATTGGAGGAGGTGAGCTGAAAATAGATCCCTCCAATATTGATGTCATTTTGAATTGGCCAGGGCCCAAAACAATGACAGAGGTTAGAAGTTTTTTGGGAGCATCCCAATATTGGAGGAAGCTTATTACTAACTTCTCTTCTATCGCAACTCGATTTCATGCATTGGCAATGTGAAGTAGGTCTTCTAGTGGGGAGGTAAGCATAAAAAATCATTTGATGCATTTAAGGAAAATATTAGTTTGACTCCTGTACTTGCACTTCCAGAGTTGAGACAGTCATTTGAGATACAGACTAATGCAAGCGACTATGCCATGGGCGTAGTCCTGATGCAACATGGTAAGCCCATTTGTTTTCTTTCAAAAAATTTTAATGGTGCAATGATTAACTATCCTACATATGACAAGGAATTGTATGCATTGGTGAAAAGTGTGAAAAAATGGAAACATTACTTGATGGGTAAAGAAATAATCATTCATAAGGATCATCAGCCATTGAAATACCTACAATCGCAAAAAATGCTGCAATAAGCAAAGCACTTTCGATGGATGGGATTTCTTCAATAATTCAACTTGGCGATAAGTTATAAGAAATGTATCTATAACAAGGTTGTTGATATGCTTTCTAGACCAATTGTTAGTGCATCCATTATTCTTAAGCATAATTCTATCATGCATGAGACCTTTGTTGAACAATATGCTTTAGATAGTTATTTCAAATATGTATATGCAACTTTGTGTCAAGGTAACCAAGTAGAGGAATTGGATTATCACGTGCATGATAACTTGTTGTACCATCTTGGAAAGTTTTGTATTCCACAGGGGGAGAGAGTCAACGTCATAAGGGAAGCACATACGTCTCTTATTGTTGGTCATTTCGGTGTAGGTAAGATGGTGGCACAATTACAGAGGTATTGCTATTGGCCTTGTATGCTTGAAAGTGTGTCACAATTTGTAAAAGAATGTCCATTATGTGCTATCAGTGACCCTCACAATAGAAAGTTGGGATTGTATACACCACTTCATGTACCTTCTTGTCCATGGGAGAGTGTTTCTATGGACTTTGTAGGAGGTATGCTTATGTCCAGGAGATGTCCTGATTATCTTTATGTAGTTCTGTATAGGTTCAGCAAAATGTGTATTTTGATGCCTTGTAAAAAGTAGGTTACTCCTGAACAAACAACTTAGTTATTCTTTCAAAATGTATGGGTGCATTTTGGGTTTCCCACATCCATTGTTAGTGATCGATATTCTCTATTTGTCAGGAACTTTTGATCAAGATTTTGGAGACTTATGGGCACCAAATTAAAAAAAGAGTACAACATTCCATCCGCAAACAAATTGAAAAAAAAAGGTGGTGAACAAAATGGTGATACATCTTCTTCGTGGTTATTGCAGCAAGCATCCTAAGTTGTGGGATAAGCATTTGCATTATATTCAACATGCTTACAACCAGGCCCAGCACTCTTCAACTCAAACCTCTCCATTTGAGGCATGTTTGGGATACTTGCCTAAATCTCCTTTATATTTTGTCTTCGGGAAATATGTTGCTATTAATGGTCATAGTGACATAGAAAAAGCTAAAATATTCATTGAAAATTTTCAAGTTGTACATCAAACAGTTCAAGAACACTTGGAGAAGAGTCAAGTCAAGTAGAAGACAAGACATGATAAGCATTGTGTAGATCACAATTTCCAAGTCGGTGATGAAGTTTAGCTTCACATTAGCAAAGAGAGAATCCAAGGAGAAGGTAAAAATCTAAAACCAATTTGATATGGTCCATTCAAACTTATGGAAAATATTGGTAATAATGCCTTCAAGTTGGATTTGCCTTCATACATGTGAATTTATGCAGTTGTTAATGTTGAAAATTTAAGATTGTATGGGCCTCCTTTGATTGAAGATCAAGGAGAGAATGTTCAAATTCATTCAATTGAAGATTTATCTCCTGAATATCTTGAATAATTGTAGCAAGAAACCATCCTTGATAGAAAAAAAGGACTTCAAAACAAGGAAACATGGAATATCTTTGTGTGGGGCTCAAAGGTACAAATCCAAGAAAATCCAAATGGATTGAGGTTGGAAGGGTGAGGAAACTGTACCCTCATATGTTGTTAACTGAAAGTCATATTTTTGTGTCCAAAAGCTTCTAGTGGGGAGGAATGATCCAGTGAACCAATTTTATGCTCAAAATTCAAAGTTCTCAGAATGGAACAAAACCTATGCGCTTGCGTGGATCTCTTCGTTCTGAATTCGACACAAATTGTTTCGCGAAAAAATGACTATATGCTCCTACAATTGCGTTTTGTCCATTTTTGGAAACAACTAAAAAAAATATTTTTGGGATGTACAGGGTTTCCTAGTCAGCAATTTGTATTGTTGATTGGAGCCTGACTGTGCAGAGTTGAATGGACCTATTTGGCTAATTGTAATGCATCACTTGTCACAATTTGGTTGGTTTGATTTGGAGCATTCTCACTGGTTGATGGTTATACCAACCAAGGAAAACCACGTGGGCCAACCCTGAGGTCGCCACATGGCACCCTGGTGGCTAACGAAAATTTTTGTTATGGTCGGAAAGCAATCCTGCAGATTCAAACATGACACCTCTGAGTGGCAAGATCGGTGCCTTACCAACACGTCATGCAAGTGTTACTTAATTGTTATAGTGTTAACCTTTACTATAAAGGATATGTTCAGCACATTTGGGGGGTGGGCTGGGGCTACCTGCAACCCTAGTCACCGCGCCCACGGGAAACAAGGGGTGGGACCAGGGGCTAGGGCTCAGCCCCCTCCCCCCTCCCATTTATAATGAAATATTTGGTCCATAGGTCGCATTACGAAAATTAACTATCCCACAATTTGCACCAGTGGTTGGAGAAAATTCACTCAGTTAGCGCTTTTTGTGGCGAAATTGTAGGGCGGTTTACAGGCAGGTCGAAATTGTAGGACAAATTGCTAGAAAAATTGTGGAGATCATAACATCTTCAAATGTTATTCTTTTTGGGAGCATAAAGAGGCTAGATAGGGGTTTTTGACAGTTTTTAAGACATTGGAGCTATTAGTACAACCATTTGAGCACTTTAACTTGATGTAAACACCAATTTTTTGAGCATAATGAAAGAGGTCCTACCATTGATAGTTGGACCAAGAGATGTAGCCCAGGAGGGGCGAACTCCTTCATCATTTTTTGTTGAGTGTTTAATGTTATGGTGATATTGTATTATGTTTTTCTGTAAAAACTCAATTTAAATTTCATGTTTATGTGTTTAATAATTTCACAAAAGAGGCTTAAAATCCGAATTGAAACACTTGAAAAATTTTCATAAACCTCAAGCAATACCAAATATAGATCAATATGTTTCCATTTGTCATGCCACATCATCATGTGAAATGTAATGATGTATTTTCAAGTAAAAGAAAAAAATGTAATGTGTGGGGGTCTAAGAGCCATATGTGGAATATGAAAAGTTACATAGACCTATATGGACAAAAGAATATTTAGGAGAAGTTAAAACGTCTTATAGAGAAGTGCAAAGGTCATTTAGAAGTTTAAGAGTTGTTTAGAAGTATAACTGACATATTAGAAGTCCAAGAATCATGAGGGTAGTCGAAGAGTCATGAGAATATGAAAATTCATTCCTCTTGTTATAAAAACAACCGCATAAATAAATAAATAAAGTCTTTTGGAGGCTTAAGCTTTGGAGAGCTAGTCTTGGCTTCTCTACTTGACATAAGAGAGAATAACTATTATTTGGAGAAGAAAGAAGTGACTTAATGTTCCACTACTTGAAATAGTGCCTCATCATTGTAACTATGTACTTGGATATTTCACCTAATTGAAGCTCTATGAGCCAACACATTTTCATGCATGTACAACAAATGTTTTAGGACTATTCTTGGGATGTTTACAGTACATGTTTTTTCATATGTACTGGATAAATTGAAATATTTCAACGGATTTGGTACTCATCTTGTTGAATGTGTGTTGTATTCGCTTTAATAATTGCTATGTGAATTATTTTGTTAACGAATCATTTCATGCTCTCGTGTGTCTCTCTTAGGTTAATACTATTACTTCCTTCCATAGACTCACTCTCATTTCCCACTCGTGAAGGTCACTTTTTACACATTTCAATTAATGTTTCAAAATGTCAACTTGCTTGTTTATTCAAGGTTTATGTATATAATCTCTTATGTTAAATGCTGAAACCGATACGAACTTTTATGTTATGATGGTCAAGCCGATACTCCGGATGGGGCTCCTACTCCAAATGGTGTGACGTATAATTGGGACTTCAAATCGAGGAGGCCCCTTGTATGTTGTCATTATCTAACACTGTCAACAGACCTTTAAAATTTTGTAATTGAACAAAATTTAGAGTTGGTCATTGTTCAAATTTCCTTCATGATTGATAAATTTTTTGTATGTTTTTTAATGATCGTATTGGAAGGCTATGATGTATATCTTTCTCATTCATTTCCATTTAGTTAACAATGCATATAAAGAGACAATGTGTGTTACATTTTTGTATGTCAGATTAATAAATATGAGTCTTTAATCATATGTTATGTTTATTTCTCAAACATTAATTGCACAAGATAAGAATATTTGTGTTAGTCATTTAATTGGATTTGCATGGATATTAGATAGAGGTAGAGGTTATGTGTATTACTTTAGTATTAATGTATCATTTTTTAATCTTGATCATACATTTATTTAGAAAATGATTAGAGGTAACACATATGAAATTATTATTATTTTGATTTATATGTGTGAGCACTTTATCATCTAGTTTCAGTTATTTTTTCTTAACATTATTACTGTGGCGGTTTGATTTATGTTTTAAACGTTTTCGGTTTGGGGGTTTGTGAGGCCAGCCCCAAGGGGACAACCCCCCCATACGACCACCAACCGTGACCAGAGCTAAGGTCTTAGCCCCTAACCGTTAGCACCAATGGTTTGAGAACCTGTCACATGTTGTTAAATGAGCAAATTATGTTAATGGTTTAGTTTGACCATTTGAAAACCTCTGCCAATGGTTCTGCCTGGAGGTTAGCCAAACCGCGGATTTTTAAGTCACATGCAGACAATTTAAATTAAATTCCACGGTTTTCAAGGTGGTCAGTTTGGAGCACGCCCAGATTTAGGGGTGGTTCCTATTTTAACTAGAGTTAAGTCTAGTCCTCCACATTTAATGGAGCTTTTTTTAGGGACACTGGGAAAAAATGAGTTCAAGCTCTAACTTGAGCTAGTTTCACCCAATTTTGGAGTGCCAATAGTCAATTTTGACTATCTCCAACATTAGAGACTCAATGGAGTAGATTGCAGAGCCATCAGAGAGTTTCTAAGTAGGTTTTTACATCTGTGAAGTTTAAGGGGCCACTAGGGCCACCAGGGGGCAGCAACAGTTTGAGGCCTAGCCAGGGGAGCTAGAGGCCTTATACAAAAATCAAATAGTGAATTGTGGATGTTTTAGATGTTATAGAACTAATGGTGTGTTTTTAAGAGACTGTAGAGGAATTTTGAAGGCCGAGATGCTTCAGTAATGTTCCAGGGGCCATCAGTGCCAACTTTTGCCAACAGTAGTTCGGGGCCTAACCAGGGCAGCTAGAGACCTTATGCAGCGAATCAATAGTCATTTATGACTATAATCAGCATTATGAATCCATTGAAGGATGTTTCAAAATATTTTGAGGACTTATAGAGGTCAAGAACCCATTAGAGAAGTTTGCAGTGACCCTAGTGCCAGAGGGTGCCGACAGGTATTGGAGGCCATTTTCAGTGAAAAAATAGTCTATCCTAAATAATTTTGGCATTATAAATCCAATGAAGGGATATCCAAAACCATGTGATGAATTCTATAGCTTGAGAATCTGAAGGGGAATTTTGGGCAGCTTAAGGAAAATCGTGGAGGAAGGCCTAGTTTGGGGATGCATTGCTCATTTTGAGAAAATTATCAGTTGATATTTCGTGTATGATGTGTGATATAGATAGTAGGTGTGGTTTTAGGGATAGTAAAATAATTTTGAAGGAGTTAGTGCCATGAAGAAGCTTAGTGTAGCTTAGTGCACCAACAAAAAGAATCGAGTCTAAGGGAGCCTAGATCTATTTGTAGAGTGATGAAAACCATGAAAGGGATATATATGGTATAATAAGCCCTTTGTTTTAGTTCAGTAACAACTATAGTTAAGTGTGGAACTTGTAAAAGAAACTTTTCCATAATCCCAAAGAGCCAAGTCAAGATGACAAAGCTGAAGGAGACGTAGCCCACGATATTCGGGTGAACTCCCAGATTAATTTTGTTGTTATGTGTGTGTTTTATTGCTGCATTATATTTATATTACACATGTTTTATTTCATCAAGAACAAATGGACTTAAGACACTTAAACAATGAAAAATAATAAACCTATTTCAAGTACAAAATTCCTCAAATGTCAAGTATAAGCTAGATATTTTATTTGTTTAACTGAGTGGGAGGTTCTTGACAATAATAACAATTTATCCAACCCATTTTCAGGTTAGGTTGGTATTAGAGCACTTGGTTGCTTGATTGAAAGAGCAATAGCTTTCTTGTTTGACTTGAAAGGTGTTTGCACTGTTTAAAAGGATTTGATTGTTTGACTGTTTGCAAACTGACTGTTGCTTGAGTTGTCTAGAGGTGAAGGGAAAGTTACTAATTGCTAATTCTAGGAGAGGACAAGAAGGAAGAAAGGGCTGAAGGCATATTCCTTACCCAAAGGACCTCAAGGCTACCCTTGAAGCAGAAAAGGGTTTGTTGTTTTGGTTGCTTGAATAAGAGCTTGTCTAGAGCCATTTTATTCAAAGCTGTGCCATTTGTTTTGAAAGCTTTGTGAACTTTGTTGAATTTATTTAGTTCATATTCATGATGAAAAATTATTCAATTGAGGTTTCCAAATCCTCCTCATTCACAATATTCTTCGATGAAGATATGAAGCGAGACTTCTACATCTTGAAGGACATGGTGTAGAGTCCAAATTCTATTTGAAGATAGAAGAGAAAGCACTGAACTTCGTGAGAAATTGTTTTCTATGAAGAAAGATAAGGAAGAAATTATTCAAAGATTGAATTATATGGAGATGCATCTCCATCAAGGCCAAGAGTATTTCACCAAGAACATGCGTGAAGAAGAGGTAATTAATTCTAATTTGTCTTCAGTTTCCTTTTTAGAAATATGTGTTGGTTCATTTTAAAAGCACACTAGAGGTATATGGTCCAAGTTAATGTTTAAAATGGGCTATGAAGGCAAGGGTATAGGCAAGCATGCATAAGGCATGGTTGATCCTATTTTGGTTGAGGAATGACCTAAGAAATTTGGTCTTGGTTATGTACATCCTAATGGCGAAGACTCCAAAGCCATGAAGGCATGTGAGGAAACTTCAAAGGGAAATTTTGATCCAAGTTCTAAATCACAAACATGTCAATTTTTTTTTCAAGTTGATTGCCATTGTTTGAAGCCTATGTTGTAGCAAGAAAAGTGTAGACATGCAACTTATGGCGAGCATGCGAGTTCAGACAACTTTCAAGACAAGAGTGATGATGTTAGCCTTCAAGAGAAAGCTGGAACCTCTACCAGTTCATATCCACAAGAAGGAAAAAAGGATGGACATGCAAAGTAGCATGTGAGATATAATTCTTCCAATAGTCAAGTTGATTATGTTTATGCAAGGCATGACAATGTTTCATGCTTGAATGGAAGAAAGAGTTGTTGTGCATATTGTGGTATGTTTAACCATGATGTTTCAAGATGTTGGAAGAGGATGAAGGCATACAAGAAGCAGATGAAGTAAAGGAAACTTTCAAAGAAGGTGCATAAGATTTGCACACATTGCCAAAAAAGGGGACATGTTGTTTCCAAATGTTGGACATTGCATCCAAATAATTGTCCCAAGAATTTGAGGCAAGAGGACATAAAGACTGGCGAAAATGGAACCAAGGATTCCATCATTGATGTGAGAACGGATGTTTCACATGAAGAATATTTGTAGCAGCAAATGCCACCATGGAATTGGCTTGGTAAGAAGTGGTCTGACTTCTTGACATAGTAAGACATACATTCATTTGAAAATATGAAAATTTCAGTTAAGTATGTATGTTTTGTGCTGTAATCTCATGTGTGTTTGAGCCACCTTGGATCGATGATCCAGGAAGTGATGTTCAGCTACCTTCTATAAATTTCTTGCCAGAAATTTCTAAGTGAGTGCAAGGAAGACAGTTCTTGACAGGAGGACAAGCACATCGAGGAAGGGAAGTGTCGACTACCTTCGAGTTGTAGTTCAAAGGCACTAAGTCATGCAAGGAAAAGTGTATGGAGGCTGAAATGTGAGGGTATTGTACTCTCATCTACTGAACGTATCAGGTAATTAGTCTTTCGATGTCCAAAATATTCCCAATGGGGAGGTGTGATCAGATTGGGATCAAGGTCTAAGATTTTTCTCAAAATTAAAAGCTATAATATTTGGATGAAACCATGATGGTTGCGTAGATATCATCTTCCTCATACTAGCACTGTGAACAGTTCAAAAAACTGACACCGTATGAAGAAGTTATAGCAGTTTGAAAAGTCCAGTAAACTACAAAAACTAGACTTTGACCAAGTTTGACTTGGAATTGGGAAATTAAAAAAAAATATTCTATGGAATATTCCTTGAAATATTCCCTGGAATATTCCTCGAAATATTTTGTATGGGCCAATCAGTGTATGCCAAGTGGCATCGTATTACTGGGAAATTGATTGACTGTGTTATGGTTTGGCCAATAGAAAGTTGCCACGTGGCAGGTCCAGAGGCCGCCACGTGGCCTAGGAATGGTCGATTAAAATTTTTGATACTCCACTAGAGTCAAACATGGGACCTCACCTCCCACAACACTGAGTGTTATTGTTTCGCCATGCCATTGTTTCCTAACATTATTACTGCGGCGGTTTGATTTATGTTTTAAACGTTTTCGGTTTGGGGATTTTGGAGGCCAACCCCGAGGGCACAACCACCCCATACGATCACCAGCCATGACCAGAGCTAAGGGATTAGCCCATAAACATTAGTGCCAATGGTTTGAGAACCTTTCACATGTCGTTAAACGCGCAAATTATGTTAATGGTTTAGTTTGACTGTTCGAAAATCTTTGCCGACGGTTCTTGTTGGCGGTTAGCCAAACTGTAGACTTTTCAGTCACATGCAGACAATTTAAATTAAATGAAACAGTTTTCAAGGTGGTAATTTTGGATCACGCCCAGATTTAGGGGAGGTTCCTATTTTAACTGGAGTTATGTCCAGTCCTCCACATTTAGTGAAGCGTTTTTAAGGGACACTGGGAAAAAATGAGTTCAGGCTCTATCATGAGCTATATTCGCCCAATTTTGGAGTGCCAATAGTCAATTTCGACTATATCCAACATTATAGACTCAATGGAGTAGGTTTGAAAGCCATGAGAGAGCTTCTACATATTTTTTTGCATTAGTGAAGTTCAAGGGGCTACCAGGGCTACCAGGGGGCAACAACAGTTTGAGGTCTAGCCAGGGGAGCCAGAGGGCTTATTCAGAAATCCAATAGTCAATTTTAGATGTTTCAGATGTTATGGAACTAATGGTGTGGTTTTCAGAGCCTGTAGAGAAATTTTGAAGGCTGAGATGATTCAGTAAATTTCCAGGGGCCATTAGTACCATCTTTTGCCAGCAGCAGTTCGGGGCCTAGCCAGGGTAGCTAGAGACCTTATGCAGCAAACCAATAGTCATTGCTGACTGTAATCAGCATTATGAATCCATTGAAGGAGATTGCAGAATATTTTTTAGGACTTCTAGAGTTCAAGAACCCATCAAAGAATTTTTTAGTGACCCTAGTGCCAAGGGGTGCCGACAGGTGTTGGAGGCGAAACCAAAGCAGCCAGAGGCCATTTTATGTGAAAAAATAGTCTATCCTGAACTAATTTTGGAATTATGAATCCAATGAAGGGATTTTCAAAGCCATTTGATGACTTCTAGAGCTACAGAAGCTGAAGGGAAGTTTTGGTCAACTGAGGGAAAATCGTGGAGGAAGGCCTAGTTTGGGGATGCAATTCTCATTTTGAGAAAATTATCAGTTGATATTTGGTGTCTGATGTGTGCTGGAGATAATAGGTGTGGTTTTAGGGATAGTAAAATAATTTTGAAAGAGTTAGTGCCATGAATAATCTCAGTGTAGCTCAGTGCACCGACAGAAGGAATCGAGTCTAAGGGAGCCTAGATATGTTTGTAGAGTGATGAAAACCATGGAAGGGATATAGATGGTATTCTAAGCCCTTTGGTTAAGTTTAGTAACCATTGGATTTAAGTGTGGAACTTGTAAAAGAAACTTTTCCATAATCCCAAAGAGCCAAGTCAAGATGACAAATCTCAAGGAGACGTTGTTGTGGTGGATTCGACACATGGATGTACGAAACCACACGCATTTAGAGAATGTGGTATTTTCTCTAAACCATAAGTAACAGGAAGTATCTGGGGGGAGCTCAGAATTATAAGAATTAAAATGAAGTAATACACTTAAGTATGCTCTGTTAAAAACTAAAACTAAAAACATAAAAGAAGGTATAGAGAGTTCCAAACAGTAACAAGGTAAACAACGGATCGATGGCCTTCTTCTTATTGAATGCTTGGAATGAAAACAAATCTTACCCACTTTTCGAAGGGCCTAGGCAGTGGCTCTAGGACCCGACACAAGGATTTTTTTCCTTCAAGTTCTGCCTTCTGACGCAGTTCAACTCTCTCTCTCTGCTACAATGGGCTAAGATTGTTGGGTGGCCAACAATCGAGTCCTCTTCTTCAGCTCTTGCTCCTTGGTTCACACAAACAGCTGGTGTTGCTTGGGAAAATTTGGCTAGCATAACCTTGTGATCACCCATTGTTCATCTCTTTGAGGATTTATATAAGTGAGCTTTCAAACCTCCTTCCCTCCCTTGGTACATGGTGGATAGTGACCCAAGGGAGGGGAAATATTCCATTGTGGGCTGAAATATGCTTTTGTGTGCTCACACAAGGCCTAAGGAGGTGTTGATGCTGTCCTTAGGCGACTTTCACATAAGGAGAAACTGTCATTTGCTTGCTTGTGGCCCCGGAAAGGGAATTTTTTCCATTTCCAGGAATGCGCGCTTATCGGGCTCCGGTGCGTGCAAAAGGCGCTCTTCTTGAAGAAAAAACACGCATTCAGGGATTTATGACTAGTTTAATCTTGAATTTCTCAAAACCTTAGAGATTCTAAATACTTTTGATTCCATAATGTATCCCTATCCTGTAAATCCTTAGGCTCGACATTAACTGATGTTTTTTTCTGTTGTATGATTTTCCAGTGTTAACAGATGCCCCCTAATGTGTGAGGTCTAGGAATAACTGTATAGTTGAAATAGATTATAGTTTCTTTTCTGTATCGTACGTAGAGAGAGAGAGAGAGAGAGAGAGAGCGAGGCCTATGTGTAGAAGAGACAACACCTTGCGCCGGTTCCGAGATAACCACTGCCTAAGGGACCCCCTCCAAGCAGATAAAATATACAACATATTTGCAAAATTTCAACGAGGCGGACATGTCCCATGCTCGTGATGCTATGGCTAGTTAAAAAAAATTGATAGATACATTTACTATTTGTGTCACTACTGTGGTAGTGATGTTGGTGGTTGCTGATGACGACTGCTGACGTCCTCAGGGGTGTTTTTTATTTGACGATAGGTGGAAAGTGGTACACATATGCGTAAGTATGGCATATGACTATGCAATGTACGCATATTTATTGGCTGGGACCTTCCCGTGTAAGCATTTTTGTCAGAGACACTTATAAAAGCACGGGTTTTCGATAGATCTTTGCTGTAGTTGAATGTCAAGAGGATCGATGACATCTATGGACAATGATGTATCCCATAGTGCCACTCGAGGATACCCCTTTACATGGGGAGGGGTTATCCAAGGTACCACTTCCTTTTTGGAAAATAGGTGTTGATGTCGACAAAAAGGAAGCCTTAACTGAACCATAATGGGTTTAACATAGGCATGTTGGTGAGTGGTGGTTGAAAATGGATGATGGGGATTCAGTGGCCTGAGGTCGAAGTATATTTGAGAAGCTTGGTAGCAATCATAGGTATTTCTAAAGGGAAAAATCCCTAGAGTCGGTAGGACTTCCAGGGCGGGTATGAACTGGCTATGACTGTCGTAATGGTGCGTGCATGGAGGGTATGAAATACTTCAACCAAGGGAGATGGGGGACTGATGCCATGAGAGGAAAAAGTGAAATATGAGGGCAAAGAGGCAAAGGGTGTTTTTTGTGATCTTTGTACACTGACCAGAAGAATAAAATAATGGGGTTTGGTTTGTACAGAACACAGAGACAGGTACCCCAAAACATGAAAGAGGGTCGCTCAATTGATGGTGTGAGGACGGTTTTTTGCTGGGGGTAGGGGTCCCATTGGTTGGTCTCATGTGCAGGGTTGATGAAGCAGAAGATGTCGTAGATGGGTTAATGCTGATGGAGGTATGGTGGGCCAAATGCGGTGCGCATAGGTGCACTTTCATTTTTATTGTACAACCTGACCGTCTGGGAAGGGGGTTGAGTTGGAATGGTGAACTTGACCTTATGCATGATATATGGATGGGCATGGGGTGCTTCCTAGACTAAAATGGTATGACCATGGTGTCACTTGTGGAGTGATGTGTGGTCTACTTGAGATGATGATCGCCATGGAGGGGAGGCTCTACCGACCATCGTGGATGTTTATCATATGTAGGGTGAGGTGATGATAAACATGGTCGGGTATGAGGACCCTAGGGTTTATTTATGATGGAGAAATGATTTTAGGATATGCAAAGTTTCTGGGACTCTATCATGTTGAGGGTAGAATGATACTTGCTCCAGAACTTTCGGTGGTGATTGTTGTGAATGGTTTGTGGGTTCTTCCTGCAAAAACAACTACCTCAAGTGAAAGCATATTATTTTCATTCAATATTACTGAAAAACATGAATTTTGGAAAGGAAGATGGGAGGGTGCATACCTGCCGGCACTTGAAAAAATATTTCTTCGAAAAGCGAATGTAGGGCATTGCTTTCGTTCGTCATGGTTTACTGATTATGGTGCAACTTATAGTTTGCAGAATGGATCTTTTGATCTCCTGTTATGGACCTCTGAAGTTCTGGAAAAGGGCAATAAATAAGGGATTATGGCCCTAATCCTATTCATTTGTACTTGCTGAGTTTGGGAGATCAGAGGTGATAGCAGAGCCTTTCTTGCCATTGCGGTCAGCCTGCATACCAGGGATTAGTGATACTATGCCGAGGTAACTTTCATGATGTCCTGCATTTTGATTTTTCCAGTTTGGTGATGCCAAGGGCTATACAAATTAGGTTTGTACGGCCTCAAAGGGAATTTTTTCCCTAGATTGCGCGAGAGATCTAGGGAAATAGGTGCCCCCCATGCGCATATTTCTCAGGTACAGCCGTGCGAAGGCGCATTGTCCCTACCTCTTTGCGCACAAGGGCATGCCTGTAAATGAAACAGGCATTAAAGGGCATGCCTGTCTAAGAGACATGCGTGCAAGGGTAGTGTTTTTAAAAAAACTTGGGTTTTTTGCTGTCCTTAATGATTTTTCTCCTTTGTACTGATGGGTGCCTGTTGCTTGGCAGGTTAGTGTGGAGAGAGTGATATTGGCTCGAGATCCGGACTGCTCTGGCTGCTGACACTGGGGCGCGCCATCAGTTGGCTGCATGGGGCCTCCTAAAATTTGTTGAGAACGAGTTACTTCGGTCATAGGACCGACTGCTACGTTATATCATACGGCATTGGCGCTGAAGGCGCAACATGTTTGTCCTGAGGGGGACGAACTTGATTATCCGTCCAGAGATAGATATTTACTTTGTGACCGAATTACTGCCTCAGGGAGATGCGCTGAGGTATCCGCTTCCTGTTGGGCAGGTGAACATGGAAAGGTTATGGCGGCAACATTGTGGTGGTGCGCCTCTTACTGAGGGCTGCATCAATATCACCTCAGTGAAAGATGTGGCCAAGCGGTGTGCTCTAGCCATTATTGTGCAACTAGCGGGGTCGTTTGTGCCTCATTGGGCATCAGGCCCATAGCTGGTTGTTTTATGCCACTTGAGGAATGAGCATTTCTTTGATTTTTCCCACTTCTGCTTCGATGGTATGGTGTCACAACTGAACAGGGTCCAGCGTGGATCCAAATCATTTGTGTATGCCAGCATTTTGTGCAGCATCATGTATGAGAGGGTCGTGCTGATGAGGCTCGTAGTGCCTGTGCCTATCGAGGGGCCGAGGGAGGCACGTATGAGGAGGTGGGCTCCGGTGATGCCACACGGTGGTGGTGGCAGAGTGGGTCATTATTGGAATGACACAATGGAGGCCTGGTTTGAGGCCAATCCACAGATGTTTTTTCCATACCCTTACGCGGGGATGGACTTTTAGGGTGATCTAGATATTGGTCTCCCTTTTGGTTATGTTTTGGGTCCCACTGGTATGTGTTATATATCTGCATTTACTTGATTTTTTTGTGTTCTTGAGTGTTTTTCATTGACACTGACATTCTTTTGGTTACTCATGCAGATGTTTGCGAGGTGGATGCCCAGTGGCTTGGTGGTCGGGGAGGTGGTGTCGTAGGTGGAACGAGTGAGGGTGTCGGTGGACAGGGTGGGGATGGTGCTGGCCCTTCTGGTGAGGGAAGTAGCATGGGTGCCGCTAAGGTAGTAGTAGAGAGAGCTCGTGCAGATGTGGCTAAGACACGTATCATAGCACTTACAGATCAGGTAGAGGCTCTAGAGGAATTCCAAGGTCGAGTGGACCATTTGACCCACGTGATGCCTGCTCGAGGTCATATGGATGACTTCAAGGAGATATGGCTAGAGACAGTGATTTCCTGTGAGAGAGACTACCGACCTACTCTCCGATGGGTAGCTATCGCAGTGGCGAAAACAACTCCGATGGTGGTACCAGGAGTAGTGGTGGGCCCAGGTGCTCCTCCTGAGGGGGCACCCCCCTAGGGTAGATTTGTATATAGGGAAAGCACCCATTATGAGGATGCTTCCCTTATTTTTGATGACCTCTATATTTTTGGGCTGGCCAATGGGCTAGCAATACTATTTTTTGTACTCTGATACACATATTTTTTGGTATTTATATGAGAGATGTTTTTTGCATCTCTACATGGTGTGATGTCTATTTCGGTTTATGCATTTGCGTTATGTTGATGGATATACATGTTTTTGGATTTTATGTATGGTGATTTGCTCGTGATGCATTCCAGTCTAGGATGTTGTTAGCTATGTGATCAGCTGTTTGGTTTTGATTTCTTGATACATGTGAGAATGTAATATAATCAAATTGTCTGCTTAATCTTCTGGCACGCAAATATTTTCTAAATAGGTTTGCATCCTTGGTTTCAAATGTTTGGTTCAACTACAAGACTACTAAATGGGAATCTAGGTAGACATGCATATGGTGGATGCCCTGGTGGAGGGCCTCACACATAAGTTCGATAAAAGCGTCATATTCTACCTAATTGTTGGTTGCTGAACCGATGCACACACCATTTGAACACAGTGGTGATCGGTCAGGGTAGTAGATGACCCACGCGACTTTAGCTAAGTTTTGAGACCATCGCGTTGCTCCATCAGCAAATCCAAAATAAGGTTCAAATTGGTGATCCATGGTGATATTTTAAGCACATTTAGGTTTTTTGGGTCAAAAATATTTTGGTATTGGGATTTTTTTGTACTCTAACTCGAGGGAATAAGGGCTACTGGGGCCCTTATGGATAGAATTTTTTGAGGTAAAGGCCGTTGACAGGGTTGGTGAGGTAGGTCCCGTCTGGTTCCGTCAAGATGTATGCCCCCTACCGGAGGTAATGTTTGATGATATAGGGCCCTTTCCACAGGGCTTCGAACTTTCCTAGCCCTAAGGCTTCTTTTGCGACATCATAGTGAAGGACTAGCTCTCCTTCAGTAAATGAGCAGGGGGTGATGTGGCAGTCAAATGATGCTTTTACCATTTTATTATGGGCCTCATTATGTTGAAGCGATTGGTGCCTATTTCCATCAACTAACTCTAGTTGTACTAGGCATTGTTCTAGAGGCTAGGTGTCATCAAGGAGTTTGATGGCTGTATGCAAGTTTGGGATTTCGCAGAAATTGATACAAGGGCGCAAGGTGCCTTGGTTTTTTGTGATGGGAATAAAGTTGAATTCCTGTGTCGAAGGGGTTGTGAAATCCTGTTTTGGGCATGCGATGACACAAGTCATATGTGATGAGTTGTGTCACTGGAATTCAGCGGGGGAAGGATCTCCACAATGGAGTCCTGAGTGAGCTGATAGTTGGCCTTCTCACTAGGATAGTCAATTCCCGGTAGATGGAAGTTGATTTTATCGCAGAGGTGTCTGAACGTCTATAGCAACAGACATCCCTCTGGTGCCTGATTATGACTGGTGAAAATGGTGCAAGGTATCACAGTGCTGATAGAGTAGATAGTGTGATAATATACACTACTCGATGTTCCAGATGTGGATGCTTGGAAAGGGTCTATTGGGGACCAAGTTGTCTTCTATTTCCATTTTTGCATCGTGGGTTGAAACCTACCTCCCTTTTTGGTGGGTGGCTGACTTAATGCTGCTCTAGCTGCTCTTAGCTTGGGGAGATGCTGCACTTGAATGTATGATGAAAGTGTGAGAAAATTCAGTAGTAAGTATGTGTAATCTTCTCTTGATTAGAGAGAAGCTTTTGAGGAAGAGACGAGATTATGCAGAGACTATTTGCAAGGGGTTTGAGTTCTCTACATTGGTTAATCAGGTGATCATTTAGATCACATAGGCCGCATGTTATCCTAGGCTTGGCCTGGGATTTACGTGACTGGTGTGTGACCTTAGCAGGCATGACAAACCGCCCTGGTGGTGGGGTCCTTGGGTAGAAAATGTATCTTTTATGCCATACTTGGAGGTCGCTCGTCCTCTTTTCTATGACATTAATCATGTCGATAATGGGACAGAGTCGTGAGACATTAGTACAATGTCGGTAATAATGATTACCTTAACATATCATCCAAAATATCTGTGATATGGGTCTCCCATCGTGCATGGTCTGAGGCCGGGCGGGGTACCATCGTCGGTATGCTGCTAAGTCAGGGCAGTGGACTACTATATGGTCTGTCTGCTTGCATAATGTGAATGCGGGTGGCCTTCGTGAAGTGCCTGCAAGGGTAACTATGGGTTTTTCACTAGGTTGTTCTTCGGATGTCAAGAACATGATAGAACCGCTCATCTCCTCTGCCTGGTTCATGGAGCTGCCGATAGACTCGACATCCATATCATCTTCTTGGGAGAGAAGAACTATGGCTGAGCGGAGACTAGCAAGGGCTAATTGGAAGCGAGGTATGTAGTGAAAATATTCCAATAAGTGATTGTCGACGCATAATGGGCATGTGAATTGTGTTGCCCGTAGCCCCACGTAGTAGACCCTTTCGATTGGATACCAGCTGTGGATGAGTTCCAATGCTGCGCACTCTTCAAGGTAGTGGCCATGTTCATCGCATAGTGTGCAATGTATAATGGGCATTACTGGGGGGTGCTCTACGTATCGGTGCTCCTCTTGTAAGTACAAGATGGTGCGTGGCTCGTCATTAATAGATTGAATGGAGGGATCTTCTTGATAGGATCGCTCAATCGCGTGTAAGGCGTCCCTATACCGTGGTATTTCTGGAAAATGGTGGGTATAATGTTCGTAGGTGTCACAGAGGGTGCATGCGTGATTGGTACACAGTGGTTTGCCTGTACTTTTGGTGGCAAGTTCCTTTTTATGGGAATGTCATTTTGAGGTGCCTGCCTCGCAGCCGAGGAGTGGTTTTAATTCGTCCAACTCCAGGCATATGTGAGTAGCGTGTCATGTGACATCACATATAGCGCAGGCTAATGACTCCTGCTACATGGTGGGGGTCACCACTTTATTTCCTTTCTTGGTGATTTTCTTTATTGTGGTCGCCAGTTTCGCAGTGGGGATTTCCCTTGCGGGGGCAGTTTCAGCTGCTACTTGGGTAGGTTGGGGCTCCTCGAGACCGGGGGGTTGTAACCCAAATGTAGTAATGTTGGTAGTTGGCGTTCCTAGAGGGGGAATGAGATACCACACTGGGAATGCCAATGATATGTTGGGTAGTACCAGTGTTACCAAGACCTGCTGGGAGGTGAAGCCAAGAGGTGGGTATAGGAAAGGAGTTTGGGAGGCGGCATAGATTATGGAGGCTGTAGTAGCTGATGCCTCAGTGTCGTTACTGCTTGATTCCATGTCCTAACTAACCTCAGTGCTTGATGTGGACATCATGCATACTGGGGCCGCTATGGCATCAGGTGATACCTCAGGGATAATAGGAGGATCTCATAGGAATGAACCTAGGACGGATGACGGTTTGAATTGGATAGGGCCATATACTTGATACCATACAAGATCGTCAGTGGCTGTGTCTACATAGGGTAGAACCATATTTGTGTTGGTTAAAGGATGCTTTTCGGTGTGCATTAGCTCGTCTACTATAATGATTCGATCCTCGTGGGGGAACATCATGATGCAGAAATAGAGGATTCTATGGCAAACATGGCATACATGTAATTCCGCCCAAGGAGCATATTGTAATCCAAGTGAGCATCCAAGACTTTGATGTCTATGTGGACCATTTTTTGGCTAAGCAGAACAGTACATTTTGGAAGAGAATGACGGGGGTCGAGGGCCAACCATCGTATGCCCTGAGTGTGATGATGGAAGGTTTGAGTTCTGGGGCTCCTAACTTCTGCAATACATTCTTTGACATGATGCATGTGGATGCCTAAGGCATAAAGTATGGCTTTTCGTTGCTTCGGGCACGACTACAGTACCTCCAAAGCGGACATGGCAACAGGTGACTAGGCTAAATCGTATACGATGTTGTAATTGTGGGCTGCTTTGGAGTAGATACCTGCTCGCCTATTAGGCCCTTTAACCGTTTTTGACAATGGTTCCAAAGGAATATTTGGAATGGTCAAAGGCGCAGTCGGTGCGCTCATACTATCCCTTGACGTACTGATGTCGGGTGGGGTGTCGTAGCTGCGATTCCGGGTTTTGAAAAACATTTCTTTCCCAGCCATGTAAATTTCATGGTTGTTTTTCTCAGAATTGTTGGGGTTTTTCTGCTGAGTGCTCATCATTCCTTGATGGGGGAAGGGTTCTTGCATAACTGCAGTTGTCTGGGAAGGTCTTCCTTCTCCTCGGTTACTCTGAATCTTTTTAAGCTCAGGGGGTTCAAGACAATGGTGAGTATAGTGCCCGTACTCACCACATATTAAACATGAATGGTTTGTTCATAGAGGTGGCCATTTTCCTTGCTTTTGATCATTTCTTGCCTCCTGGTTCTGGTTCCAGTTGGAGTTATCTCTAGGCTGGGGTTGTGGTGGGAGCTGTTGGTTGCTGCCCCCCTATTCAGGGTTCCCTTTGAGTTTGTTTTTACCTTTCTTTTGAACATGTTGGGAGGGTAATTCTCCTGATCATACTGGTGTGGTTGATCTTGGGACGACTGCACAAAGTTCACCTGTGCAGTGTTTTGCGTTGGTGGGTTATGTGCTTGGGACTGAGCATACTGCTGTCCCATGTTTGCACTTGGTCGTTGGGGGGGGAGTTATTTCGTCATTTTTTCTTCCTGCGTACTAGGTCCCCCTAGTCGGAGGGTAAGGTCCTCCTTGGTGATACACTGGCTCCCTATTCGTCAAATTTTGCTATTTCATATGATGACTTTGAAATCTGGGTTGAGACATGTTCTTGGTAGACCCATGTGTGTAGCCGGGATTTTGACTACTACTGCCTAGGTACCCTTGGGTCATTGACCCAATAAGTCTATCTGTAGAGTTCAACGCGCCTGGAAATTCTTGATAAGATTGCAGGCGCGAGGCGTTAGGCAGGATATTGTATATGTATCTTGATTGCGTATAAATCAGTTCAAGCTACTAGGCTTTACTGATTGCGTCCTCTTCGGATGTGGGGTTATGTTGCACCACATCCTTTGAAATATCCGCCGTCAGAGTTTTCAAGAATAAATCTAAAAGGACTCAGTTGTCGAGTTGAGATTTTCATAAGCTTTGACACCGTGTCCACTCATGCAGATGTTTAGAAATGTGGGTAGAGGGAGATTTTCTGAAATGAGTGAGTAACTCCATTCTCGAATCATGGTGAATGGGTAGCTGTAAGTATGTAAGGAATGCAGTAGCGAGGGCACTAAAGGTTTTGTGTGAAGCAGGGGGTTGCTCGACATACCATTTCTCAGCCACTCCCATGGGAGTGCGTTGAAACAACCTCAATCGAATAGTATTGTCAATGATGCTATTTGATGAGAACCATAGGTGAAACGTCATTATATGATTCCCTGGTCTTCCGCTTGCTTTCCTTCAAACTTTGGTATGTCTGAAGGGAGCTTCGTGGGCATGGGAGGCCAATTGGGGTCATGTGCGATGGGGTCATTGGTGAGCTTGGTTAAATCTGGTAGATTTAATGCCGCTAAGAAGGGTGACTGAGAGGTTGACACCATGACAACGTGTGAAGACACGAAGTTCTGGTTAGAACGAGGGTTAGTCTGTGATGTACCCGGTTGTGAATTTAGTTGGCTTCCCATATGGGATGCACTCTTCTGCCCCCTAGGGGACGAGGAGGAGTGATGTGTGGTGTGGTGTTGGGAGACCAACTAGGGTTCCCAACGAAGGTTGCTCCAATAAAGGAGGAACCAACCACTGTGGCAATGTTTCGTCTTTGACGCCTAAATGGAGAAAGACCTAGAACCCCTCCCGTTAATGGGGGGAGGTCCAAAAGACGCCTGGACTGATGAGGTTCCGTTGGAACCATTTGGGGGTCATCCAAGTTAGGTTTTGGAATTTTTTTTTGAGGGGATTAAGTCTATGATCACGTCAAATTTATGGCCACATACATAAAACAAAGCAAAAATGAAATGATTTTTCCTTTAATTTAATCTATGTGATCAATCAAGAAAAAAATGATTTTGTTTGTTTGTGCGTGATAATAAAAAATCCTAGAAGACCTAATAACATCATCACACACTCAAAAGTAACTGGGCCTTGAGAGGATTTCTTGCGAGTGCTTTCACAACGTCCCGAAAGAACTGGCGACGTCCCCAGTTAGCCGAAGAGAATCAACCAAGGTAAGGGTAGAGGGTCTAGCGCTTGCCTTCACCGTCACCTATAGGGTAAAGGATGACTTAATTTTGGCTGCTAATAACCATTGTCCCACATGAGTGTTTGAGTCTTGGGCTTCTTTGTAGTCAGCTAACAGTACCGAGTATCAGACGGGTCAGATAGCCCCAAATGATACCGCACGCACTGCGCCTAAGCCTAACCCCCTCTGAATCAGGTCTCTACCGTGCTCGGGTTTTCTTTTCCATGGGCTGATAGGTGGATTTTAAAGCTCCCTAAAAATGAAATTTCTATGTTTCAAATGTGAAGCATGATCAAGGCGGCTTATTGGATGCCTACCCCCTTGATCCTAACTTAAACTATAATTTCTCTTGTGGCCCCTGTGGGGAGAGTTTAGTGAGTTGGTTTAAGTTAATTATAGGTGTCTTTATTTTATTATTGGGTGAATGTGTGTGAGTGTATGGTGAACAATCTCATAATTTGAACATATGGATATCGGTGATCCGTTACAAATTTCCCCTAGTTAAACTATGTGACGTTTTTCCTTGCTCAAATAGAAATTATTTTCGAATAATGGGCTGCTTCCAAAACCTCCTAATTAGTCTATGTGAATGACTAAAGGGAGATGGAAAATAAAAAATGTAGAGTGTTCATATGCTTGTCTAGGGTCACCCAATGGCACAAAGACAACAAAGATTACTTACTCTAACTTGCGATTCAATCCTAGTCTCACAATTTCCTAAATCCAAAAATTGAAATTTAAACTAAACAATTTCTACACTAACTTATGCATGTGTGGTCATGAGCCACTTACTAGGACTAGTTAGACTAAGTGTGCATACCAAAATTTGCAAAAACATAAATTTTTCGGAAATCAATGGTTAATTTCCCCCCTACTTAAACTATGTGAGCACTTTTTGCAAAAAACCAACTTAAATGAAAACTAACTAAATGCCTACAAAAAGAAGCAAAAATTAGCCTTCATAAGGTGTGGGGTATCAACATAGGTGTTGGAAGATACATTAGGGGCTACCAAACACACTCACAAGAAGAAAAAATTTAGAAGGTAGGGAGAAAAAATCTGTTTGCAAATTGCGCGCAAAAGCCTCTGATAGGTGCGCTTTCCTGCGTGCAAGTCACTCCGGAATGCATGCCCTGCATGTCTTTGTGTAAAAACAGCGCAAAAAATTCCTGCAAGTAAAAAATTAGGAGCTGCCTTCTTCATTCTATCACCTTAGTGAGTCTATGGATTGCAAGATGGGTTAGAGGACTGTTAGCTCCACTCCAGCATAGACTAAGGGTCTCTTGCAAACAATGGCACAACCACATAAGCTTGAAGCACGTCAGTGGAGTCGCCAATCCTGTTGTGGTGGATTCAACACACGGGTGTACGAAATCACACGCATTTAGAGAATGTGGTATTTTCTCTAAACCATAAGTAACAAGTAGTATCTGGGGGGAGCTCAGAAGTATAAGACTTAAAATGAAGTAATACACTTAAGTATGCTCTGTTAAAAACTAAAACTAAAAAACACAAAAGAAGCTATAGAGAGTTCCAAATAGTAACAAGGTAAATAACGACTCGATGGCCTTCTTCTTATTGAATGCTTGGAATGAAAACAAATCTTACCCACTTGCTGAAGGGCCTAGGTAGTGGCTCTAGGACCCGACGCAAGGATGTTTGTCCTTCAAGTTCTGCCTTCTGATGTAGTTCAACTCTCTCTCTCTGCTGCAATGGGCTAAGATTGTTGGGTGGCCAACAATCGAATCCTCTTCTTCAGCTCTTGCTCCTTGGTTCACACAAATAGCTGGTGTTGCTTGGGAAACTTTTGCCAGCATAACCTTGCGATCACCGATTGTTCATCTCTTTGAGGGTTTATATAGGTGAGCTCTCAAACCTCCTTCCCTCCCTTGGTACATGGTGGATAGTGACCGAAGGGAGGGGCAATATTCCATTGTGGGCTGAAATATGCTTTTGTGTGCTCACACAAGGCCTAAGGAGGCACTGGTGCTGTCGTTAGGTGGCTTTCACATAAGGAGAAACTGTCATTTGCTTGCTTGTGGTCCCGGAAAGGGACTTTTTTCCATTTCCAGGAATGCGTGCTTATTGGGCTCCAGTGCACATAGAAGGTGCTCTTCTCGAAGAAAAAAGCGCACATTCAGGCATTTATGACTAGTTTAATATTTAATTGCTCAAAACCTTAGAGATTCTAAATACTTTTGATTCCATAATGTATCCCTGTCCTGTAAATCCTTAGGCTCGACATTAACTGATGTCGTTTTCTGCTATACGATTTTCGAGTGTTAATAGACATAACCCACGATATTCAGGTGAAATTCTATATTAATTTTGTTGTTATGCGTGGATGTTTTATTGCTGCATTATATTGCTATTACACATGTTTAATTTCAGCAAGAAAAAATTGACTTAAGATACTTAAACAGTTAAAAATAATACACCTATTTCAAGTACAAAATTCCGCAAATGTCAAGTATAAGCTAGATCTTTTATTTGTTTAACTGAGTGGGAGGTTGTTGAAAAGCATAACAAGCTATCCAACCCATTTTCAGATTAGAGAGCAACACAAATTAAAATGTCAAAATTGTCTGGGAAACTTGTTTAAAAGTAGGTCACCATATTGAAACATTTCAATTTAGAAATTTACAAGGAACTGTGAAGCATCACTCTATTTTCTCATTGGAGGTTTGATCTCTTTGGAATGTTAAAGATAGGAAAACCCTCTATGGATGGTTGTTATAGAGGGAAAAAATGGTAATCATAAAAAATTACAGTTGGGATGGAATAATCAGTAAACAAGGGTGATATATTCTTCTTTAATTGTATCTCAACAACATAAATTTGAGAAATTAAAGTCTTTGCTATACTTGAACTATTGAGTTCATGTGTTTAAGTGGTTATGAATATAAAGTAAGCTTACTAGTATCCAAGGATCATGTATAGAACATGGCTTATCACTCTTAAGCTATAACCAGTAGTTACACGTCCTCTTATTGGGATTAGTACTCTGCCTAGTAATGTATAATATGTAATGGTATTCATAGTTCAATATTGCTTACTTGTATAAACATAATATACTACTTATAGCTTGGTAACGTGTAACAAGAAGTGTTATTAATACATAATAAGAGTAATAGATCCATCATATTCATTATTGTATTGGTTACACTCGTCATTACTTATACAGATAGCATCATATTACGTAGATCTTAATCATGGTATTACTACTACTGTGACATATTAAGCCGAGTAAATCTTAACCCTCATAACCAACTTGGTGATACTTATGCCCTATAATATAAAGGTAATGTGGTTTTATTCAATATGGGTATACAGTAAAAAAAGGGTAGTATTCTTGAGCTTAGTTAGTACAGGTAAGTTGTTTGTGATAAGCTTATATACCTTAATGTGTGATATAGCATTACTGTAATGTTTGGAATATAAATACCTATGGAAATTTAAGGGAAGTTATAGTGATAATGGTAACCATTGACCCGTATTAACCTTAGACTAGTAATACAATCGATTACAATGATCTATTTAGTAAGATCTTATGTAACATGGATACTAGTATCATCACCATTAATTATATAAAATATACATGTACTTTCTACAATAGTACATAGTTAATAATTATATATGGGTTTAATTACTCTTACATTACTAGTAAGCTTTCACTGCTTTGATTACAGTAATCACAGTAGCTTATTCATAGGTACTAGTATTCTAGTCATTGCTAGTTAGATCAATATTACAGATTAGTCTCTTATTACATGCCATATCATGATTAGTAAAGTAATGGTATTCCTTTCCCTCCCTTTAGGACCTCACCCCCAGGGGAAGGAACTACCCTAGTCTTATCCTAGCCCATCAAAAAATGGGATTATCTCATTGACCCTTTCCTAAAAACCTAGGATACCAAAACCAAGATGAGATGTCTCTTAGGTGCTCTCTATTAGATCAATAAAAAAGAAAATGAGACCTTGGCAGAGTTTAATGGTAGGTTCAAAAAAAAAATTGGATAAGATCCCCATCAGTTCTAAACCAGATGAACCTGCCATCATATCCTTTTATATCAGTTCCTTTTTTCCCTGTTTTGGTTTGTCCCTGAAAGAAAAGGATCCCAAAGCCCTGCAAGAGGCAATGGGAAAATATTATACGTAAGAGTCTTTCCTAAATGGAAATGGCAAGGTTGACCCATTGGCTCCTCCAAGGGCAACTGCCCCAAAGGCTGAAACTTCATGCCAAGTATTTAGTAAATTTCTTGGCCGAGCTAGTTAAGCTAATTACTGAGATGAAACAATCTCAAGACACCCTATGCTAAAGAGTCGATAATCTTGATAAATTCGACCCTTAACCCAAGCCTCTCTAGAGAACCCCTCATCGGGGACCTTCTAAGCCTAAAGCTAATCCTGCTATCCCTAATGATTGTGTGTCTTATCTAGTGAGTAAAGCCACAATTATAGAATTGAAATGTTGAACAAATAAATCTTTCCAATAATCATTCTTCCTCCAGTTGTTTCTAGTGGGCCACATGCCAAGCATAGGATTATCAGGGTTCTGCTGTCAATAATCGAGTCCTGAATTATATTTTTGGGTTCTGACCTAAGGTTCTCTTGCTTGAAGTCTTCAACCATTGGAAATCATAATAGTTTTGAATGTATATCAATTCCATATATTCCTTCTAGGTTTTCTTCTTCATTTTCCATGCTTTCCGCCTATCCATAACATGAAAATTTAATTAAATTCCATTCATTTTACATTCTTTCTACCTATTCAAAAAATGAATGGTTGGAAAGTTAAATGTTCTATAAAGTTCTTGAAAGTTAAATTTGGTTGACTATAAGTTCAAGATTTATGCATGTGTAATATCCCAAAATGGGAAAATCAGCAATACATGCATGAAAGGTGCATTTTTCAGAAATATAACCATTAACAGAAAAATTCAGCCCATGGATCCTTTATATATGACATTATTACAACCATATCTGAAAGGAAATCAGAAACAAATGACTTTTTCTTAGTTAAACAAGCCTCCCATGTACAAAACAGCCCAAAAACACTGAAACCCCAAGACTGCTACAAACAGAAATTACTGCAGAAAGATACAACATAGTTTATTGAGGGTTATACTCAGAAAATAGAGAGACAAATCAGATCTAATGATTTATTAATTAATAGAGGACAAAAAAAAAGATCTAGTCTCTTTTACATAGATCCAAGATGACCCGACAAGGGTTTCTTGACAAAATTATATACATGAAATATCTGCTGTAGATATATGGCTGAATCACACTGTATGGATGAAGCACTACATAAATATGGCTGATAATTCAAATAAATGGTTGTAGCTCCTTTTTCTAGCTTTTCCAGAAGAAGGCTAATCCTCCTCCTGGGAAACTAGCTCTCAAAACAAGGGATTGAACCCCTCCACTGCAATATATTAAGAAATAACACACTTTATGAAAGGGAATACACTGTTTCTGAAGGTAACTGGTTGACCTAACACCAGATAGTGGAAAATGTAGCACAAAATTCTCTCTTCAGATTTCTTAAACAAGATATCCAAGCAAGAGTGGGGAATTCCCGCATGAGAAAACCCTTGCACTAAACAATGCAACAAACTTAGCTAAACAACCAAAGTATGAAAAAAAGTCTAAACAAACCACATAAAATTTTTATTCTTCTATCATGCTCCATATGGTTTCCATCCCCTCCATTATATAGTTGATGAGCTTCCTCACCAAGGGTCCCACCCAATTATGAGGTTGCTTCCATGCAAAGGCTCCTCCACCAAAATTAAGTTGTCTCCATTAGTCTTGCTCATCTATTTACAATGTTGTTTGATTTATTCAATCTTGAATAGATCAATATTGACTGGATCAACCTTGATTGGATATTCATGCATTGTATCTTTTCACACTCAAGGTGTGTTCATTTTGACTAGCTAGATTGATCTTCATTCACATTGAGCTATCTTTATTTAGGATCCACTCTTCAAATATTAATGTTGTTGAATTGGTAAAAATTGACATTGTCCACAAATTTTCACACATGTAGATGCTTGATGTGGTTATTAATATGATCCCTTTTCAAATTATGAGGGATTTCATTCCTACTTAAGCAACTTGTGAGCCTCCTTGCCCATCTATTCATCTCACTATAATTTAAAAGAAAATTAATATTCCCATTAGCTGCATGCTAATTTAGGAATATTATAGTCTTCCCCTCCCAAATGTTGCTTGTCCTCAAGCAACTACAAGGGTGCTGCAAAATCTCCCCTCCTCTTGGGGCCTCCTCATCCAACAGTCTCCACCATTGCTTCAGATATTTTGCAATAATTTTGTCTCCCAATGGTTCCTACCAAGTGTGCAAGTTGGCCTTCGGTAAATAAACCAAATGGCTCTCATAATGAAATAATGGAAGGTCTATGTGGAAACCTTCTTTCTTATCAATGGCCTCCTCAAGATAGAAGTGATGACAATCATGGGGAATTCCATTATCAATGAAAGACTCCCATCTCCATGCTATCATCCAAATGAAATGAATCACCTCCCAGCTTGGTAATTCATAGAAAATATCCTTTCAAATGCTCATGAGAGGTATGTCCCAAGTGCTCCAAATAATCATATGGTCTACCTCATAAAGAAATAAGTGATCTACTATGGTAGCCATATCTTTTCCCATGCTCCCCTTGAAACATGTAGTGCAAAGAGTGTGGTAAATTTCTTCCCCCAAGGACACATCCAACCAATGTGTCTCTCCTCCAACCATGTCCTCAACAAATATAAGAACATTTTTAGCATATGGAATCATAATCAGAGTCATGCTAGATGCCATATGAAGTAAAGGAGAAGGACAATGATCCTTCAAGTGTAATCAGTGCAGTTTTATTCCTAACTACCATAGGATATGATATGACAAGTGTTTTTACCAACACTTGTTTGCTGCCCCATCCTCCTTGCATGCTTGGAGAAGGTGTATGATGGTTGGTGTTAACAAATCACACCATGAAGAGTACATCATCTCTCCAAGATCTTCCAAGGAATGACCACATCACCATTTTTCATGGCCCAAAGTGGCTCATGAAGCCCATAAGAAAAAGTGCCCCCTCTTGGAGAAAGGCACTGCACATGAGTGTTAAGAAAATACAAGAATATAGTAGATACATTATGATGTTCAGAAATACAAATTTCACCGTACACTTGATTTAAATCATTGAGGTAGCTCATGGATGAGATCCTTCTTACACCCAATGAATAAGGAGGTAGTGATGATAAATATTCCCAAGAGCTATGTTCCTCCTCAACCAAAAAATGATCCATGCACTTCCTCATATGAAATTGCATCTCCCCTTTGAAGTTTACCCACATGAATCCATCTAAGATAGTATGGTACGTTTTAATGAAGCTAGTGGGTTTAGAAAGAAAGATCTCATAGGCTGCATTAAGTAGTCTATACTTGAGCTTGGAATATTCAGTTAAGTAGATATGATCATGGAAATAGATGAATCCATAAACTAATTTATACCTCCCATCCATCACTTTCCCATAAAGAATCTTACATGTGAAGATGTCCTTGGAATATTCCATCAAAAGTTGGGACTCCCAATAAGGATCTAGGCTTCCCAACAATGATAGTGTTGTAGAAATCTGAAATTCAACCCCTGTCATGACATGGCTCTCCTCTTTGACATGCTTGATGCCAAAGTCACATGTTGGAGTGCTTTCAACTTTCCTTTGTTGCCTCTCTTGCAGCTGATCTTGCTCAAGACAAGATTGAAGTTCAAGGGAGTCAACCTTCTTTTGAAAGGTTCCTTTCCTCAAAAACATCCATAGTTTTTCCCATGCATACAAGAGTGGTAATACCCTCTTGTCATATTTAGAAATCTTAAGTATATATAGAAGTATCTTTTGCTACTCCAAGGCTGAGGAGTGGCATTTTGATACCATGCTCATGTCAACACAGATTTCTGAATTCTTCTTTTCCAGCGCAAATAGATGAGTGGAAGATAGCAAAGTCAATTTCAGAAAATTTCTCAGCTCTCCTTGGAATGCATCATTAGTTCTCAGCGCTATAGTAGCTCCCCTCAAGGCTCCTTCCTTAGCCAAATATGTTACTTCTACACATAGTTGAGAGAAAAATTTAGTCTTCCTCCAATCAAGAGGTCTCCCTAGTGGAATGCCTCCATGAAAATAGACATCAAGGCATGGAGCAGGATGTATATGTGTGTGGACAGATTTTTCCTTGCCTTCATTGCATAGATCCTCCTGCCCTCTTTGTGTATCAACCTTCTAGAATAAAGGGGGGTGTATAATCCTCATCATATGATGCTTGCCCTTCCCTTTATCCTCCTCTATCTTCAATATCTCACCATTTTATAATGATGGCACATGCTGCACATGGATTGTGACATGATCTCCATATGTGAGACTATTTGGAACTCCTTGCAAGAGTGCAAGAGTTTCTTTCCTAGGAGAAAGTGCTCCATCTTCCTCTTCATGAGGTACTAGATGTGCTCTTGTCATGACTGCGTTGTTATCTCCAACCTTCTCTCCATCATCTTCAATAGTTGAAAATGCCTCAACATCAATAAGAGACCTTAGATCTTGGTCTTCTTTTGAAGGAGGAATATCCATGTCTTCCTCTTAAGAAGAAAGCTCTCCATGCAATGGGGACTTTGCCTTTGGAAAGGCATCATACAAATTTCCTTCCCCTTCAATGGTTTTCTGAAATGGAGTTGGATTTATAGACCCTTCCAACTCATGCAAAGGTTTTGTTTGTTTTGGTTTGATAGGCTCCATAGAAGGTGTTTCATAAGATTTTCCATCAAACCTTTCCACTATTCTTCTAATGAAATTTGCATAAGTAGATGTATTTGAATTATTTAAGGAAAAAGATTCAAACAACCACCAAGCATAAGCCTTACCCTCAAGATGCAGCGCTGCTACTTTGATGGCTTCCTTTTCTGAAACTTGATGTTGTTGCACATAGGTGTCTAGCTCCTTCACCCAAGCCCTAGCTGGACATTTAGGTGATCCATCAAAAGTAGATAGGAAGAATCTACCCACACCATGTTGCTTGCTCCTTGTGCTTCTTTCCTCCTTGATATTGCGAAACCATTGGAAGTTCAAGTGATATTTGAACCCCTTATATTGAGCTTCATACTCTTGCAAATATCACCAAGAGTCCCTTCTTTGGCACATCTCCTTTCTTCTTCTTCTTTATCATGAAAAAGTGGTTGATAGAGCATTGTAAATATGATGATGTGGCTGAATTCACACACCCATAAGATGAGGAATTAGAGCTTTCCTCATGCATAGATCTTGTAGATCTTTTTGAGGGACTTCCATGTCTTTCCCTCCTCATTTCTTTGATGTCTTTGATTATACCATGTAGATTTTGAGAGAGAAATTTTGAGAATCTCTTCCCTCTAGACAACAAGGGTTTTCTTTGATCTCTCTTGCAGATCTTCTCCTTCCCATGATAAGACTTCGTAATGGTTGAAGAACACAGGCTGAGCCAATATTAAGGCTCAGATACCATTGTAATATCCTGAAATGGGAAAATCAACAATACATGCATGAAAAACGCATTTTTTAGAAATAAAAGAATTAACAGAAAAATGAAGCCTATGTATCCTTTAGATATAACATTATTACAACCATATCTGAAAGGAAATTAGAAACAAATGACTTTTTCCTAGTTAAACAGGCCTCCCTTGCTCAAAACAACCCAAAAACACTAAAACCCCAAGATTGCTACAAACATAAATTACTGCAGAAAGAGAAAACATAGTTTATTGAGGTTTATACTTAGAAAATAGAGAGACAAATCATATCTGATGATTTATTAATCAATAGAGCACAAAAACAGAGATCTAGTCTCTTTTACATAGATCCAAGATGACCCGATAAGGGTTTCTTGAAAGAAGTGATATACATGAAATATATGCCACAGATATATGGCTGAATCATGATGTATGGCTGAAGAACTACATAAATATGGCTAATCATGAAAATAAATGGCTGTAGCTCCTTTTTCTAGCTTTTCTGGAAGAAGGCTAATCCTCCTCCTGGGAAAATAGTTCTCAAAACAAGGGATTGAACCCCTCCACTACAATACCTTAATAAATAACGTAGTTTCTAAAAGGGACTAAAATGTTGCTAAAGGTGACTACTTGGCCTAACACCAGATAGTGGAAAATGCAACAAAAAATTCTCTCTTCGGAGTTCTTAAACAAGATCTCCAAGCAAGAGTGGGGAATTCCCGCATGAGAAAACCCTTGCACTAAACAGTGAAAAAAACTTAGCTAAACAGCCAAAGTATGCAAAGAAGTCTAAACAGACCACATAAAAAATATATTCTTCAATCATGGTCCATATGGTTTCCATCCCCTCCATTATATAGTTGATGAGCTTCGTCACCAAGGGTCCCACCCAATTATGAGGTTGCTTCCATGCAAAGGCTCCTCCACCAAAATTACGTTGTCTCCATTAGTCTTGCTCATCTATTTACAGCGTTGTTTGATTTATTCAATCTTGAATGGATCAACCTTGACTGGATATTCATGCATTGTCTCTTTTGACACTCAAGGTGACTTCATTTTGACTAGATAGATTGATCTTCATTCACATTGAGTTGTCTTTATTTAGGATCCACCCTTCAAATATTAATGCTGTTGACTTTGTCAAACTTGAATTTGTCCACACATTTTATACCTTAGCTGCATGCTAATTTAGTAATATACAACATGCTTTATTATTCAATTATATTCACTTGTCAGTCAACTGCGTTAATAATAACTTTGATCTCCACTTTTTCTTTCTTACCTTCCTCTTGTTTTATTATATTGGGATCAGTGTTAATGGGTATCTATATATTTTTATTTTCTGTGAGGACTGAGATTTAGCATTTGTATTGCAGGGGATGGAACTCAGAATTCAACAAGTCTTATCCAAGAACACAGGCACATGGGATTAACAGTTGTAAAGAAAGGGAAAAAGTTATTGGAATTTTAGTGAGCATCTATAGAGGGTTGCCTATTTTTTTACATCTAAGAGCGACCTCCTTTGGACTATGTCAAAAACCATTTTAAATAGACTGAGCATTCATTATGAATTCTTCTAGATCACTATTCCACCATCTGAACATATTTTCACTAGAGAAAAGTTGTAGGAACATAAGTTCATATTTCTTATATTTGCAAATGATTTTCTGGTTGATTTGGTATACCAGTTGATGTCCCTTTTGCGGGGAGATATGATATTTGGAGACCTATTTTCAATTTAGCAGACAGTATCCCTTTTGCTAGGAGATATGATATTTGGGGAATTATTTTCAAGGTGCATTACCTTTTTATTCCGCCATCATGTTAACTACTAAATTTTATTTTACTGTCAACATTTCAGTATTGCTATCCATTGGTGTATTTGTTCTGTTGTTCTTCCTGCTATGCACTATTAATTTAATATCCTTCCTTGAAACTTCTTAAAACCTTCCATTCAATGCTAATATCTGCAGTCATTAAGACTAAGTCAGATCTTAGTCTCTTAGGTATGCCATCTGCAATCTCCAAACAACCTTCATGAAGACGAGTATTTTGTTTAAACTTCACACAGTTCTTGTGGGATACTGTGCTCTGTATAATGAGATTTAACACCCACATCACATTAACTTTCTGAAATATTTAAGCAATTATCATAATGATTAATATGTTGTCTGCTAGCTAGATCTTTGTTTTCTGTCATAAAAGAAGAGGGTAACATACCGATTGATGAGCGCACCATCCATTTCTGCCTTTGCAACTGTAACAACCCACAAACATAGTTCCTTTCCTCATCAGGCATCAACATGTCATATTGTACCTTGGCTATGTTTTTTATTAAGTTTGAAGTGACTTCAAAAACTTCCATATGTACCCTAAATATTACATCAACCCTATTTTGACATCCAAATCTGATAGCTTGATGAGTTTGTATGTTTCATGAATGAGATGCATATTTTTTATACTAGTTTATTTTATTTATTCAAGATCCATTCAAGATTGGCCTTTTATGTTAAAGGTACATAATTTAGTCTAGGGCCATATTGAAGAGATATTATGAAACTATAGAGGGGTGGCCTTATTTTTTCTTAATATTAATGTTTAGAGGTGAAATCAAGCTAGTGTATGGTTATTCAATACATGCAATCATAAGAGAAACACCCCTCAGACTCTGATTCGTTGGTTGTCCCTTCCTCCAAAAAATTTAATTAACATAAATAATAATTAACAACCACTTAAATAACATTTAAATCATTTGTGGTTTTCCCACCTTGGATTATCAACCACATAAAATGTTTACAAAAGAAATGGTCATTGCAGGGGATTTTACATTTGTGCCTTAACTTCCTATAGATAGATCTGGTGAGATATCAAACTGGTCACTTCATGCCCCTAATAGATATGGAACTGTTGTCATAATTCATGTTGGTAGGTTTGTAGACAACAATCCTAATTTTTGGGTATAATTGGCTAGTAACTATCAACTCTTCACTCGTGGCTCTAGAGTCTGGCTTATCAATTTCCCAAAAATACATCAAACTATCCTCCAATCATGGCTCAAATATTTGTCAGAGGTAATCTGCAAAATTAATGAAGAATATCCTGAGGAGGTGATCCAAATCAGCTTCTATCAATGGATAACAAACATTGAACTAGACTTCCAACGTTGTCATCCACTATTGGTACATGTGTTATCTGTTATCTAGTTCAATGTAAAATACCAAATTTCCAACAACCAGTAAAGTCAATTGTTGGACCTTCATTTATTTGTGTGCATGAAACAATTTTAGTTAGGCCACTCCAACCCATAACACATATAATTAGCCAGAGCATTCTTGAGCACTATATTATGATGTCAGGCCATTGTAGATCTGCATTTCGCCCATGTGGCTCATAAATTTGGAAGGGTTGAGGATTTCCATTTAGTCAAATTAAACTAACTCAAAAGAAAATTGTCTAAACTGATCCTTAAATGTCAACAAGAAATCCCTTGTGTACTTTCTATCTTCCAGGCCTCTTGCCTTTGGTACAACCATTTTATTTGCATCAGTAGATATCATGGCATATTCCTCTGTCACTATATTTTGGGTAGGAAATTCAGATACATATTCCCAGTCATCTATTTCTTTATGACCTTCCTTCTCAAAGTCATTAACAACATTAACAACAAGAACAACTATAGTAGATGGGTCTGAATAACTTACATTATTCTGATTTTATTCTGGTGCCTTGTATGCATTATACAAAATCACCAACCAAACTGGAAGTATCAACTATGGCTAGACATTCCTTCCTCTTCTTCTTCTTGCTACGATCCCTCTCGATTCCAGCACCAACGGAGGTTGTGGCTACATCTTGATGATTGGTAACATGAAGGGTACTTTTATTATTTTCAATAGTATCATGAACTATATTCATAGGCTTGCCACTCAAATTAGCATTACTTTTTTTGCAACACCATATAATACTTAGCTTTAAATTCACTAGAAAAAAAGGGAAATTGTTCATACATTTCCATTTATTCTATGCAAATTACACTATATTTAGAAGGAAACTCCATATCATGTGCAACTTCTTTGATTTGGTAAGAGTCACCTTTCCTAAATTTCACAGAAATTACAGTTATATCTTTGTTATAATTTCTATTGACCTCAATCTATGTCAATTATTCATCCAAATATGGAAAATATGGACCTTGAATACTTACATCTAAGCTCAAGTGTTTTTTCATGTGGTTCATCAAGAGTTGTGTTTAACTCAACAACTAAAGATAAGTACTCACATTTAATTTCCCCAGTTTTTGATAATTTTTGAAATTTGATTCACAAATTCCCACATCACTGATAATGCCATTGGATTATTTATGATTCACATAAAATAAAGAGAGAGTTTTTTAATATGATTAAGAGTTATAAATATATTTGGTTTGAATTTCATGTTTATGAACAACTTGAATCTAGAGATACAGAAACAGTGTTGCCAATATCTAAGTTTTTCATAGAAAATTTACCCCCGCAAGGGGTTTTAGTTGTACTTTGTATCTTCAAATTTCCGATAGTGACATCTCATTCTATGTATGCTTGCTGAATATTGAGCCACTTAATTATAATTTATTAAAACTTTCAGTAACCTGACCAATGTCCACATACCTTACATTGTCCACAAGCTTTACATTTTCAGCAGGCTTATTAATCTCTTCACAACTATCTCCTACAAACTCATACACATGTCTTAAGGGTCAATTGATCCTTTTTGTTAGAAATTTTGATGTCCCCACATTTAATGAGCTCACATCATTCATTGAGATCCTTGATTGATGTAAAATTGATGACCTATCAACAACAGATAAGGAATTTCCAGCATGACTTGATAAAGATACAACAGAAATATAATCATGTTCTTGAGTACACTTTGTAAAGGAAATGGATAAGTTACACATTGGGCTAGAGGTAGTGGATGAAACACTGGAAGCTACAATAGTTCCTATTAAAGTTTGAGCTAGTGAAGATTGATATCAGGGGTTGTGCAGAGAGTTGTGCCAACAATGAAAACAAATAAGGATTTAATCTTTGTGGGAAAGTTGAAATTTTAAGCATATAAACATTTTAAAGAAGAGGTTGCTAAACAATCTGGCCCCACCAGTTCAACAATCTTACATGACAACCTGTGTAAATTCAAATATAAAGTGAAAATGTTAGTGCCTTCAATTATGCAAACAAGCAACTCCACGATCAAGAAAATCCATTCCATATCTATATACAGTAGTGTTAGTCTCTCCAACTCCAAAACCACTTAAAATTGTAACCATTTCTATTTGATTTTGTCATTATATAGGTCAGGTTTCCATTTCAACTTTCCAAATTATTTTTCATAATTTCTATTGAACCAATTTGAATTTTGTCTCAACCACTAGATTGTTTGTTCCTTTTGCTTTGCTGATGTGTCTGTATCAATCATTTTTTTTTACATAAATTCTTCTCAAAAATACAGTCTGAAGTGTTCCATTTCCTTAGCCACATTAAGAATTTTGGATGCCACTTCCTCATTTCCTACTGCTTTTTTACAATCACAAACTTAATTCTTTGTGCAGAAACCAGTTTCCATTTCCTTGCACATTGAAACTAATTTTAATTATAATATACCAATTATAACGATGTTGAGGAAACTCCTATAGCTTTGGACAAGTGACCTTGGAAGGCTTATTGTGCGGAACCCTATTGCAGACTTCAGACTGGTCATAAGACAATTGATTTGCTGAAGTTTTCTAGCCTTGGTGCATTACTTGGAGTATACTTGTGAATAGGGGTTGTTGATGAAGTATCATAGGAGTACACTTGCTTCTAAAAGCTTTTAGTTCATCTCATTTTAATTTTTTAATCTCCAGCTCCAGTTTTGGAATCTCCATTTCTTCCCTCTTGAATCACCACGATTTTGATCAAGGTTTGATGGTAAATTAGTTGAGTCAAATAATATTCTCTAGCCAAATTTCTGTATAGAGATTGGAGGGGTCCATTTGAGGAGAGTTTTAGGCACTGAAACAATTAAGGGAATATACATTTTCATTGGCGAATCCTGCAAAATGGTATCCCAGAAGTCCCAACTCGACTAGCACGAGTCCCAGTTTACAGAATTAGATAAAGTTGAAACACCCTTTTTGTTTTTTCCACCAAATTGATAAACCACTAGTCTAGTCTCTCTCATAACTATCGGGTAAAAAGCTGTGATGCACCATTGGCCCAAAACGGTAGGTTTTGAGTGTGAAAAGGTAGGTAAGTATAACCAACACCATGAAATAAATTCTATCTCCAAGCTGATGATTAGTTTCTGGAGCAGAGGGTGTTTCAGAAGAGATGTAAGGAATTTCATACTATGGGCAAGAGTAATGAAAATGTAAGTAAATCATATGGACACCCAGTAATTGATGCCACTACTCCTATAATTGAGAGTGAATATCTTGATAATTGAGGAACGACTTCTATGTATTTGAGTTCCCCATTTTTTTTTCCATATATGTTTGTTTCCATTGGTATTTCGACAATGATATCCACTTAAAACCATCGGAGGAGTGACAAACACGTGGAAAATTCGGAAGAGTGAAAAACAGTTGGAAAAGTCAGATAGCGATGACAAATTAGAAATGTCAGAAGAGCAACGGAAAGTTGGAAATGTTGGAAGAGTGACGAAAACATGGAAACATCAAAAGAGCAATGAAAACTTGGAATCGTCGAAAGAGCAACGGAATCTTGGAAACATCAGAAGAGTGAAGAAGACTTGGAAACTTCAGAAGAGCGAAGAAAACTTGGATACATTGGAATTGCGACCCTAAAAAAAACATCACAATTAGTGTCTCTATACCGACAATTATTAGAAGTGCCAGAATTGCGATGAGACAAGAAATGAATTTTTCCCCACCTCAAAGTGTCGCTCTTTGGACGCCTATGTGTCGCAAGAGCGACATTTTTGCCGTCATAAATTGGGCCAAATTTGCTAGTGTTTGATCATGGAAACAGGGTCTTTCTGTTCTTGGTTGCCTTTGTATAGCTTGATCCTTCTTTTGTTAAGTATTTATGTTCTGACCATTTCTTCCCTTTGCCACATTGACGTAGCTCTTAGTACCTTCTTCACGAGATATCATATATTTTTATGCTTCATCATTTTGATTTCCATTATTTCCAAGGTCTGTCTTGATTAATGGAGAATGTTGAACCTTAATATTTTATTCTAATGATTTAGATCCTTTTGTAAATATGAGATTTAGATTCAACCTTGAATTTGTTTTCGTAATCTCTTTTATTAGTCCCATTATTTCAAATTATAGGTTCTCACAATTGTTGGCTTGAGGGGTCTTGACCCAGGTTGATATTTATTGTGAAACCAACAAAACCTCCAACTACTGGCCCTTTCGATAATGACCTCCTTACCCAGATCAAGGTATCACCTGAAGCAGTATAGGGGGGTGCTAGAACCAGTTTCCGCACTGTGAGGAAGAATTTGATGTGGTGACCCTAAAAATACTTATAACAGAACTTACCATAGATAATGGGCAAGTGTGTGCATAAAAATATCACAGAATCATAGATCAATTTCATCACAGATTATTCCAGTATGTAATGTATACATATTCGCGTGAAGTAACAGAGACACTTAAACTGATCTATTCATCAACGATATAATTTATTCATAATACACTTCATTCATTCATGAATATGAAATTGATCATAAAAAAAAGTGAATATAACATATCATAGAACAGATTTCGATCTTAAAGAAAATAACAAAACAAATTCACAGTTAATCAGATAAATAACACATGAAGCACATAATACATCTGATTTCGCAAAAAATGGTCTGTATATTAATAGGTTCAATAGGTCTAGTACATTCAGACTTCTATTACAAATTACCCTTCCACGTACACAGCTAGCACGAACCTTTCTACCCAAAAACCCAGACTTAGAATGAAATCCTTACAAAACCTTCATCAAAATAAGCATGAGATTACTCTCTCTACTTGACTCTATCTATCTATATTTATACCAATCTTAGCACGTAGATACTATGGTCTCAAAACATTGTTTGAGGCCCATAGTTTTCTCTCAAAACCTATTTACATAAAATAAATACTTTGACCAGCCCCAAATCCCCTTTGACTCTTCTGCGTTGCATGCACAACATAAATATATACAAAAAATTTACCAAAATTTTCCCTAGGGGACCCCGCTCCAACCTACCCCCAACACAAAATTGTGACTTGTCCTAAGTAATTGTGGGGTGGGCTCCTTCATCTTTACCTTAAGCACAAATATAGAGGTATTTAGTGGAAATACCACTTTAGCACTCTGCGCAACAACTCCCTGTTCTTCGTTCACCAGCATCTCAGTTTTCGGTCCTTCAGCGGCTAGATCAATGCTGCGTTGGGTCTGTTGAAGACTCTTCAAGGCTCCATCTAATTTTTGAGATAGCTGCAGGGATTTATTAGTCCATGAATGCAACCTTGCTTACAGTAAGTGTTCGTGGTGATGTAGGTCCTGTAATATTCCTAAATTAGCCTACAACTAATTGGAATATTAAATTTTTGTTTTATTACTTAGATAGGTGAATAAGTGGGTAGGGAGACCCATAAATCTCTTTATTTTGAATGAAACCACTTCTCATGTGAAAGTGGAGCATATTTTCAGCTTAATAAAACACCCTAAGGTGTGAACAGGGACTAAAACATGTGGACTGGGTCAACTTTGACCAAATCAATAATGCTGTCATGGAGGAGTGGACATTAATGGAGGGACAACGCAGTTTTAGATGGAGACAAAATGCAAGGAAGTAGTGGAATTAATGGATGAGGCTTAGGGTTTGGAAGCTCATATATTATAAAAGGAAGAGGATGGTAGCCATATTAATCATCTTGGTATATTTTATATTTTGATATATGGTTTTTTTAGACATATAGCTTTCTTCAGCTGTTTAGCTAAGATTGCATGTGTTGTTCAGCATTGGGTGTTCCTGATTGGGAATCCCACCTCTTCCTTAGAGAATATCTTGGAGGATTTTGCACTATACTTCCACATTTAGGCATTTGGCCAAGCTTCAGTCTCATGTACAACGTAGTTCTATTTAGATTTGGGTTGTGTTGTAGGGGTGTAGCGGTGGAGGAGAGAAATCTCCATTTTTTGAGCTAGTTTCCCATTAGAGGGATCATCCTTTCATCCAAAGACTTGTGAGGAAGACTTAAAGGCTTAATTACACATTGTGGCATCATGACAAGTAGAATTCATCAGCTACAATGCAGTTTCCTTCAGAAGCTACATTATTTTGGAGAGCAGCTGCAACAGTGAGTTTATTTCCCTATTTGGAGTGTTTGGGTTTCCTGTGTGGGGATCAGCCCTTCATTTAGGATATTTTTTTGAGGAGGACCGACCATCTTGAATATCATATCATCCATCTCCCATCAATGATTTATTTGGAGAGATTATTTATCCCTAGGGCCAAATCTGCTATAATTTGTATAGTGTGTATTTCTGGAAACCTTTTCTGGGTTGTAATGGAATCCTATTTTGGAGCATGGATCTCTAGCCTTGGAATTTTTGGAGCATTATATTAGAAGCAATATATTTTCCTATCTTTCAGCTTTTTTTATCTCTTAGATAGTGTAGTTTTCTGGGTTCATGTATTTCATGTGTTAACATCATTCTAGATCTAGGTGTATGCTTTCATGAGAGGCTTATTCAGCCAAATTGAGTGATCTTTTCCTCAACATATTGTACCTATTTTGCTATTATAATAATATTGGAATGGATCCACTATTGTCTCATGCTTTTATTTATTATATTTCTTCATATTTCCAGTTTTATGCGTGTTATTCTTGCTTTTCCCATTTGGGAATATTACAGTGGTATCGGAGCACAATCTTGGCTCAACTTCTGTACTTCAGCCATTATGTCATTTAAGGAGGCTTCTCATAGGAAGGAGAAGATATGTAGAAGATATGAAGGTAAAACCTCATTTTCAAGAGGGAAGGAGTTCTAAAAAATTCTTCTTCAAACTATGTAGTGCATTAGCAGAGACATCAAAAAGATGAGAATGGAGTGATGCAGAGATTCTCCAAGAGGGCTTGTATATGAAGAAAGCTCCATATTTTCACATTATGGGTATGAACATTCAGCTACACCATCAGATCTACAACATGGCACCATGCCTAGGGTCATGGCAAGAGATATGGAGGAAGGATATGTACCAAAGGAGGATACTCTTGGTGACTATCTTCAAGAGTATGAATCTCAAACTTAGAGATTTAAATATCTTTAAACTTCCAAGGGTTTTGTGAAATCAAGGAGGATAAAAGATCTAGAAATCATGATAGAAGCACAAGGTACAAGCAGCATGATGTGGGAATACTATTTCTATCTACTTTTTATGGATCACCTAAATGTTCAGCTAGGGCTTGGGTGAAGGCACTAAACACCTATTTGTAGCAACACCAAGTTTCAGAAGATAAAGCCATTATAGTAGTAGCACTAAACCTTGAAGGTAAGGCTTATGCCTAGTGGTTTTATGAATCTTCTTCACTAAAAGATTCAAATATGTTTACTTATGAAAGGTTCACTAGGAAGATAGTAAAGGGATTCGATGAAAAACATTCTGAAACTTCCTTGGTTGAGCTAGCTATGCATACACAAACAAAACCTTTGCATGATTTGGAAGGATCTATAAATCCAACTCCATTTCAGAAAAATATTGAGGGGATAAAAAAATTACATAATACCTTTCTAGAGGCAAGATCCCCATTTCAGAAAGAGCTCTCTTCTCAAAGGAAATACATGGAGGAACAACAAAGAACCTCTTAATAATGATGAGGCAACCTCCATTCATGATGAAGGGGAAGTGAAGAAAATAAGTAACAACACTGTCACAACAGTAGAAGATATAGTACCTCATGAAGAGGAAGATGGAGCATTTGCTCCAAAGAGAGAAACTCCTTCACCCTTGCAAGGAGCTCCAAATAATCTCACATATGGAGATCAGGGCACAGCCCATGTGCAGCATGTGCCATCATTGACATATTGTGAGATATTGAAAAAGAAGGAGATAAATGGGAGGACAAGAATCATATGATGAGGAGCACACCCCCCTATCTATTTCAGAAGATTGATGCATAGAAGAGGCAGGAGGATATGTCCAGTGAGGACAAGGACAAATCAATCCACTCACATATACAACTTGCCCTAGGCCTTGATGTTTCATTACATGGAGGCATTCCACCAGGGAGACCCCATAATTGGAAGATGAATAAATATTTCTCTCAACATGGTGTAGCATTGATATATTTGGCTAGGGATGGAACCTTGGGAGAAGCTAGCACAATGCAGAGAACCTTTGATGGGTTCAAAGGAGGAATGATCAATTTTTTGATATGGACATTGCTATCTCCCACTCATCTATTTATGCTGAAATATGATTCAGAAATCTATGATGACATAAGCATGATGTCAAATTACCACTCCATAGCCTTGGAGCAGCAAATGATACTTCTACACATGAGTAATATTTATGAATATGACAAGAGGTTATTAACACTCTTGCATGCATTGGAAAAACTATGGAATTTTTGGATGGGAAATGCCTTCCAAGAGGAGGTTGACCTCCATGTAATTCAAGTTTGTCTTAGGCAAGGGAGGCAACAAAGGTGGGGTAACAATACTCCAACATGTGGCTTTGGCATTGAGCATGTCAAAGAGGAGAGTTATGATGTGACAGGAAATTCATTTCAGATTTCTACATCGTTTTCATTGTTGGGAAGCCTATATCCATATTGGGAGTCCCAAATATTGGTGGAATATTCCAAGAACCTCTTCACATGTAAGGTTCTTGATGGGAAAGTGATAGATGGGAGCTATAGAGTGGTTGATGGAGTCATTTATTTCCATGATCATATCTACTTGACTAGAGACTCCAAGCTCAAGAAGGGGATTCTACATGCAACATATGAGGCACTCTCTTCAGGACATGTAGACTTAATTGAGTCTTATTACACCATCATGAAGGGATTCTATTGGGAGGATCTCAAAGAAGATGTGCACCAACATATCAGCAGATAAGTAGCTTGTTTGATGTATGAGGAGGTGTTAAAATTCGAAAAATATGTCCCAAATCCATGTTGTGATGCTCAGATGAAGATACCAATATTTTTATTGGGTTCCTCTTTCAAAGAGGTGCAATATCGATCTAAAGATCATAAAGGAAAATGTGTCACACACCCTCAGTGATGGATATAAATAAAGTCAACGTTGGAGGACATTTCACTCATCTCATCACACATATTTCTCTCTCCACTTCTGATTGGTTCGAGCTACTTGGAGGCAAATTTGCAGTTCACACGTGGGAGAAGGACGAAGACATTTTCTGATGTAGCTAGGGTTTCCACCGTAGGTTTGACTAGCGTTGAATTTGGTTAATGCATGGTCAAAAGGAGCTGAATTTCAGCATAGAATTTGATTTCTGCAGTCCGTACATTTTGGCAAAAGAACCGAGGTCAAAGGTTGACCATAGACTGTGTTGCATTGAATTTTACTTGCTCTTGTTCTGTGTTGAATTTTTCTGGGTAGAGTTGACTTTTCTAGGTTGACTTTTGACTTGACTGTTTGGCTGATCTGAGGGTTTTGTGACATTGTTGGTTAGCTGACCAATTGAGACTTTGCTGGTTGAAGCATCCTGTTGACCGCAGTAACGCACCAACACACTTATCTATTTATAGCTTGTCTTATATCGATTTACTAGTATGTTCTATCATCATTTTACTTAATGATTTATGTGATTGTTGTCTAGTATTTAAGAGAAAGTAAAGTTGCATCAAGCATAGAACATCTACCCTAATTTGTAGAAATCACTGAAGAAGAGGATGGGTTCCTCAAACTACAATGGCTTCAAGGCTGATGACAAACTGACTGGGAAAGATGACTTCCATGCTTGGAATATGACATTGGATCTTATGATGGAAGACCAAGATGTCATGGACTATGTGCAGGGTAAAATCCAAGAGCCTCCATCCACTGCAACTGCTGCTGCCAAGACAAAGTATAAGAAGGGGGAGATCAAAGTAAAGCTAATGATCAGGGACTCAATTCACAAGAGTTTGGTTGCCTACATCTCTGAGCTAGGCACATCAAAAGAAATGTATGATAAGTTGGTCAACATGTTCAAGGCCAACAATGCGAATAAAGTACTATTCTTCAAGAATCAATTGAAGAATCTGAAGAAAGGCAGGGACGAGTCTGTTCAATCATACTTTTTGAATCTAACCGAGATCAGGAACAATCTGTTGGCTATTGGGGAGACAATAGTTGATTGAGAGATGGTACTCACCGCACTTGGAGGTCTCCCATCTGAATGGCATGTGTTCAACACTACCATTCTAAATAATAATGTGATACCTGACTTTGACGAAGTACTATTGAGATGCATATAAGAGGAGACAAGAATGAAGGAATATGAAAATGAAGGAAATGTTGCCTATGCTGTTCATTCTAGAAAGAAGAAATTTGGTGATCTAAAGAAAAAAGGAAGAGTAGGGGCCCAAGGAAAGAAGGGCAAGTGTTACACTTGTCACAAGCTAGGTCACTATGCTAGAGAATTCTCTTTCAAGAAGGATTCTCCTGAGGATGATGACAACAACAACCAGAGGAATTGAAATCAAAGGAACAATAGGTTCAAGGGAAAGAGGAAGGCTCCCTCTGGTCGAAATGATAAAAATTTCAAAAGGTTTAGAAATTACAAGTATAAGGAATCAAATGTGGTTGATAAAAGAAATTAATTCATTCTTGTATCTGCCCTCTCTGCTGCATATCCACCCGACACTATGGATGTCTGGTTGATGGATAGTGGTGCCTCAAGGCACATCACTGGGTTCAAGGAAGCACTCTCTGATATAGTTGAGAAGGATACTAATATGGAAATTATCCTTGGAGATAATGCCACATATCCTGTGAAAGGGACCAGGATTGTGACCCTCCACTTGCAGGATGTACTCTATGTACCTAATTTGAAGAAGGAACTTGTGTCTATATCGGCCATGGAAGAAAAAGGTTTCAATGTGTCATTCATTGATGGAAATGTGCGCATGTGGAAGAAGAGCTTCAAGGAAGCTATCACGATTGGGTTTAGAGTTGATACACTCTACTAGGTTGAAGGAAGTCCACTGCGAGCAATGACATGTGATACTATGGCACCCGAGGTGTGGAAACCTTCACTACAAACCCCTTCCCGAAGAAAGGAAGATGGTGATGGGGATGCCTGAGTTATCAAATAATCATGAAGGTGTATGTCAGGGTTGTGCTGAAGGAAAGTATACAAGGGGACCTTTCCCCTCAAGCATCACAAAGACATCTGATATCTTGCAATTAGTACATTCTAATATGTCTGGTATGTTGCTCGTGACATCCTTGGGAGGATTCTCTTATTATATGACATTCATAGATAACTTCTCTTGCAAAAATTGGATATACTTCTTGAAGAAGAAGGATGGGGCTCTCATGTGGTTCCGTACCTTCAAAGACTTGGTGGAAAATCTGACAGGGAAGAAGATCAAGATTTTGAGGACCAATAATGGCACTGAATATGAGACAAATGAGTTCAAGAACCTTTGCAGAGAAACTGGCCTTAAGAGGTAGACCACAACTGTCTAGACTCCTGAGGAGAATGGCGTTGTTGAACAAAAGAACATGGCCATTATGGAAGATTCCTGTGCAATGCTATGTGACCAGGGTCTACCAAAGTTTCTATGGGGAGAAGCTGCGAACACTACTGTGTACATACAAAACCAATGCCCGCATTCCACTCTGGACTCAAAAACTCTCGAAGAGGTTTTGACTAGTAAGAAACCTGACGTCTCACATTTTAGAGTTTTTGGATGTCCTATTTATTTTCATGTGCTGAAAGAGAAGAGGAGAAAGCTAGATGCTTCTAGGAAGAAGGGAATGTTTGTGGGCTACAACGAAACTTTGAAGGCCTATAGAGTCTATGTGCCTGGGAAAAGGGAAGTGGAGATATGCCACGATGTCACTTTTGATGAAGATGCTTCCCTGAGGAAAGTAGTCAATATTCCAAGATTTGAGGAAGACCATGAAGCAAGGCCTGGAAATCAAGAAGGACCGAAGGATGAGATGATGCTCGATGTTGAAGGATTGATGGACCTGATTGATCCATCTCCTTCACTAGAGAAGAGACCATCATGGCTCGGGGAAACTCTCGAGGATGCCGAGGGACGTATGGCCCCAAAGGGGGACATTCTGTGAAAGCAAGAAGCCAAGTAGACACCAAGGGTATCTAGCAGCCATGAGTACTATTGTACAATCTGAGCCTAGATCTTTTGAGGAATTTGTAAAGAGTCAAGTATGGAAGGATGATATGATTGAAGAATATGAGTCCATAATGAAGAATAATGTCTGGGATGTGGTTCGAAGATTGGAGGACAAAGCAGTTGTCACCTCGAAATGGCTCTACAATATCAAGCATGGATCTGATGGAAGTGCTAAAAAACTCAAGGCAAGATTCGTTGCCCGTGGCTTCTCTCAAAAGGAAGGCATAGACTATGATGACATATTTTCACCTGTGGTTCGATATACCACCATTCGATCTATCATAGCCCTTGCTGCTACAAAAGGATGGAGTCTTCATCAGATGGATGTGAAGATTGCATTTCTGCAAGGTGCAATAAAAGAAGAGGTATATGTGGAGAAACCTCTAGGGTTCGAAATCCAGGATCAGGACACCCATGCCTGCAAGTTGAAGAAATCCCTCTATGGTCTGAAGCAAGCACCAATAGCTTGGTACGAGAGGATAGATAGCCACGTGATGAATTTGGGCTTCACTCATAGTAATGTTGATCTGAACCTTTACTTCAAGGTTGATAGAGAGAAGCCTCTCATTCTGGTGTTGTATGTGGATGACCTCTTCCTAACAGGTGCTGACCCTCTCATTCATTAGTGCAAGAGGCAGCTTGCTGCTGAGTTCAAGATGAAGGACCTAGGACTGATGCACTATTTCCTAGGCCTGGAGGTCTGGCAAAGACCTGGCGAGATTTTCCTTTCTCAAGGAAAATACATTGTGAAGCTTCTGGAAATATTTGGTATGGTGGATTGTAAGTATGTGTTGACACTAATGGAGCTCAACTTTAAGAAGTTGAGTGGCAGCATTGCTGGGCCCGTATTAGCAAATCCTACTGAGTATCGTCAACTCGTAAGGGCCCTAATGTTCTTAGCGAATACCCATCCAGACATATGTTGTGCAATGAACACTTTGAGTCAACACATGGTTGATCATAACATTCACTGGGTTGGTGCCAAGAAAATCTTGAGATATCTCTATGGCACGATAGACCATGGGCTGAGATACAATGTTGGGAGCATGAAAATCCTTGGTTTTATTGATGCTAATTGGGCTGACAATGTGGTGGATCGCAAGAGCACATCTGGATGCTGCTTCACATATAGATATGCTTTGGGTAGGAAACGGAAGTCGGTAGCCTTGAGCACAGTTAAGGCCGAATACATTGCAGCATGTATGGCCCGTTGTGAAGTCATTTGGTTGTGAAATATCTTCAGTGAGTTGTTCGAGCATGTGCTAGATGCCACTGTTATCCTTTGTGATAACCAAAATGGGATTCGTTTGTCATAGAATCTCGGGTTCCACGATCGATTGAAGCATGTTGATGGCTGGTACCTATTTATTCGGGATATGGTACAACAAGGTGCCATAAGGCTCGATCATATAGGAACTGATGAGCAAGTTGTGGATATTGTTACAATTCAGTTGGGGAAGGTCATGTTCCTAACCTTTCGTGAGAATCTTGGAATCGTGGAATGACCCTATTTTGAGGGTCATGTTGGACGATGAGCTCTTGGAGATCTAGGGGGCTTTAGGGATAGCTTCTTGGAGTTATAAGCAACCACAGGGCTAGGCTTGCCAAACCTTGTTGGTGTGATTGTGCCCCACCATTGTGATGATGGAGTTAGTTTACCTCTCATTATCTATGCCTCGTATGTATCCTACCCATTTGAGTTCTGGACTCATGGGAAGTACCTCTCATTTGGCCAATGAGGTGGGAAAAGCTAGAGACTAGTAGCAAAGACTGATGTTGGCATCAGAGATTGTCTTACTCTATATCTAGGATGACACGTGTCCAACCACTTGATCTGGGATCAAGTCTAGTGAGGTTTTAGACTTCCTACAGACTTCGGGTAAGATAAACAAACTTCAAGTTGGTATGTGACTCTTTGAGTCCATGTGAGGTTTCAGACCTTCAACTGAATTTGGGTTAGTGAGATTAACTTCGTGTTAGTATACATGAATCTCTTGAGTCCAAGTGAGGTTTCAGACCTCCTACTGACTTCGGGTCAGATAAACCAACTTCAGGTTGGTATGAGACTCTTTGTGAGTCCTATAGAGGTTTCAGACCTTTGGGCTAAATCTGTCAGCCGGGAATGATGTCTTTGTGACTGACCCACTTCTGTTCTGAAATAAAGAGCCAACAAAGCAAGTTACGGTGGGATGATGCACGATGTTGAGTTGCACATGTGGATGGAGTTCTCCCTAGTTGAGAGGGAGTGCTAAAATTGGACAACTAGGTCCAAAATCCATGTTGTTATGCTCAGATGAAGATACCAATATTTTTACTGGGTTCCTCTTTCGGAGAGGTGCAAGATCGATCTAAATATTATCTTGATCCGATGACTCCAATGTGTAACTATGTCGGAAGCCAAAAATAATGTCGGCTTGAACAATAGCTTACATAAACATATAAATGAACAATTAAAATTTTATTAAAAATAAATTTAAACGATATAAACTTAAAATATGAAGAGTTTACTAACACTTAAAAAAAAGATATGGTAAATAAATAAAATATGGTAAATACGTAAAAATATAAATAAACCATAAGTATGGTAAATAAATAAAACCTCTTTTTATATTACTCAAGAGGTATGGTAAATAAATAAAAATATAAATAAACTAGAGATATGGTAATTAAATAAAACCGATTTTTATATTTACTCAATAAACCACTTTATATTTACAAAAACTCAAAAACAGGTTTTATTTAGGTGAAGTCTATGAAACAAATTATTATTAATACCATGGGAAAATACCATGGGCCAAATAATATATTTATAAAATAGGTATGGTAAATAAGTAAATATAAAAGAGTTATAAAGGGGTAAGGTAAATAAATAAAAATATATCAAATACGATTAGAAATCAAGATCTAATTATATATGAAGTATAAGGGTCAAATACCATGGAACAAATTATTATTAATACCATGCAAAAAAAATGTTATTAACCCTAACATTAATATTAAAATATTAATATTATTAAATTTAATATGTTTAGATTAATACAATATTAAATTTGTTATATTGTAATATATATTAATATATCATGATATATGATAGAGGTGGAGAAATAGGGGGAGTGACAAGGGAGATATGGAGATAAATTGAAGGAGAAGGGAGAAGAGGAATGAAGAGAGAGAGAGTGAGAAGAGTGAGAGAATTAGAGAAGGGTAAGAGAGGGAGAGGGACACATAAAGATGGAGGTGGGAGAGAGATAAGGAGGGAGGGAGGGAGAAGGAGAGAGGATTGGAGGGTAAAGAGTGAGAGAGAGAGAAAGATGCGGGAAGGGAGAGGGAGGTAGGAGAGAAAGGGAGAGAGAGAAAGGATGAGAGGTGGGGGAGAGAAGGAGGGATAGAGAGATGGAGCTGGAGGTAGAGCGAGGAAAGGAAGAAGAAATACATAGAGAGGGAGTGACAAGGGAGAGATGGAGAGAGAGTGTGTATGCTTATGGGTGGGATAAAGATATATAGGAGTGATGGAGACAAGGGGGAGAGAAGGAGAAAGGAGGATTGATGGAGACAAGGGGGGAGAGAAGGATAAAGGGATAGAAATAGTAAGATAGTTGGAGAGTGAGATAGAGTGATGGGGGAAGAGAGAGGATTGGAGGACAGAGAGAGAGAGAAGGAAAGAGAGCTGGGGGGTCAAATAGAAGGAGGTGAGAGAGGAATGATGAGAGAGAGGAAGAGAGTGATGGGGGAAGAGAGGATTGTAGGAGAGAGGGAGAGAGAGAGAGATATAGAGATAGAGGTGGGGGAAGATAAAGGAAGGTAGGAAATAAAGGGAGAGAGAGGAAGGAAAAGGGAGGGGACTTGAAAGAGAGGAGAAGAGAGGGAGGGATAGAATATGGATTTGGAGGGGGAGAGAGGGAGGGATTGGGATATGGAGAGAAAGAGAGATGGGGGAAGAGAAAGGGAGGTAGGAGAGAAAGGGAGAGAGAGGAAGGAAAGGAGAGGGGACTTGAAAGAGAGGAGGAGAGATAGGAGGAGAAAGGGAGGGATAGAAATATGGATTTGGAGAGGGGGAGAGGGAGGGATTGAGAGATGGAGCTGGATGAGGAGAGAGGGAGGGAAGAATAAATACATAGAGAGTGAGTAGTGGAGAGAGAGGGGGAGTGACAAGGGAAATATGAAGAGGGAGTGTGTATGTTTTGGGGTGAGATAAAGAGACAAATAAGGAGATATGGAGAGAAGGGGGGAGAGAAGGAGAGAGAGAAGGAGAGAGAGAGGAATATGGTAACAATGTTGGAAGGTGAAGATAGAGAGAAGGGTGGGGGGAGAGAAAGGAAGAGAGAGAGTGAAGAGAGGTAGGGAAAGAGATATGAAGATGGAGAGGGAGAGAGGGGGAGGTAAGAATAAAGACATAGAGGGTGAAAGGTGGAGAGAGAGAGAGAGGGAGTGATAAAGAAGATAGAGAGAGAGGGAGAAAGGGTAGAAAGAAGGAGGAGAGATAGAAGCGAGAGAGAGAGAGAGAGAGGGAGAGAGAGAGAGAGGAGGAGGAGGAGGAGGAGGGAGTGATATATAGATAGATAGATTGGAGAAAGAGAGTTTATGTTTTGCAGTTGGTATATAGAGATATAGTGAGATATAGATATAGATGTAAGGTGAAGAAAAAAAAGATAGATGGAGAGGAGGGAGGGACAAGGAAATTGATAGATATGGAGTGAGATAGAGTGTGTGTATGGTGGGGTGAGATAAAGAGAAAAAGAAGGAGAGATGGATGGATATATAGATATATATGGGGGAGAGAGGGAAGAAGGTTTCCTGTAGTAGATGCATTGATTTCAGTGTAGATGATGATTTCTAATCCTATTTGATTTCTTGCACTAGATGAATTGATTTTGGTGTAGATGTTGATTTCTAATGATATTTGATTACTTACACTAGATGGATTGATTTTAATGTAGATTATTTCTAATCCTATTTGATTTCTTGCACTAAATGCATTAATTTAAGTGTAGATGATGATTTCTAATCCTATTTGATTGATTTCACTCGATGCATTAATTTTAATGTAGATTTTAATTTTTGGTTATATTTGATTTCTTTCACTACATGAATTGATTTCAATATAGATTATTTTTAATCCTATTTGATTGCTTGCACTGAATGGATTGATTTCAATGTAGATGGTGATTTCTAGTCCTATTTGATTGCTTTCACTAAATGCCTTGATTTCAGTGTAGATGGTGATTTCTAATCTTATTTGATTGCCTGCGCTAGATGCATTAATTTCAATGTAGATGTTGATTTATAATTATATTTGATTGCTTGCACTAAATGTGTTGATTTAAATGTAGATGATTTAACTAAATGCATTGATTTAAATGGAGATGATTTATAATCCTATTTGATTCCTTGCACTAAATGCATTTATTTCAATGTAGAAGGTGATTTCTAATCCTATTTGATTGCATGCACTAGATGCATTGATTTTAGTGTAGATGTTGGCTTTAAATCCTATTTTCCTACTTGCACTAGACTCATTTATTTGAGTGTAGATGTTGATTTCTAATCATATTTCATTACTTGCATTAGATGCATTTATTTTAGTATAGATGTTGCTTTCTATTATTATTTGATTTCTTGCATTAGTTGCATTGATTTCAGTGTATATGTTGATTTCTAATTTGATGTAATTGGATGTATGATGGTACATTAATTTTAAAGTCATTGGATTAATAATGTGTGTGCAATGATTTCAGTGTAAGCACAAAAAATTATTGACAATGTACATTGATTTTTGTGTTATAGTAATTCAACCTATTAATATTGGAGAGCAAGAGTGACAAGGTATGATGTTTACTACAATAGCTCGAGCTAAATATTTAAATGGTTTACGATTCCAACTGTCCTTTTCAAATAATCAATATGAAAATATGACAAAACTAACATGGGTGAAAATAAGAATAGTAGAAGAAAATAGTTTGAAATCGATCACAATGAAGACTATTTGTAATTGACTACATTCTTATTATTCACAGTTTCTATCATTCAATATTATTACAATGTCACTTTGCATTCAAAATTTTATTTCATCATTAAAGTTATTTTACAATATTTATCATCTCAACAAACTGAGGTAACTAATCAAATTTAAAATTAAAATGACTCAATAAATCTTAGACATATTTAACATATTTAAAATGGTTATGTTAATATTATATGTATTTACATATTATTGATAAAATTAAGCATATGTTCCTCATATTATTGATAGATTTTCCTTGGCTGCACACGACTAAAGCCAGCCTAGATCCACCTTAAATCCGGATCTATCAAGCACCGAGAGGGATCAAATATCTCGAGGTGAAAACCTTTCCTCAAGTTTTGCACTCAAAAAAGAGGTTTTCACCTCGAGAGATTTGATCCCTCTCGGCGCTTGATAGATCCAGAGTTAAGGTGGATCTAGGCTGGTAATATATCCAAATATGTGCAGGTCGGCTTTAAGGTTTTGTACCCCAGCAAATGTGTCACACACCCTCAGTGATGGATATAAATAAAGTCAACGTTGGAGGACATTTCACTCATCTCATCACACATATTTCTCTCTCCACTTCTTATTGGTTCGAGCTACTTGGAGGCAAATATGTGGTTCACACATGGGAGAAGGATGAAGAAATTTTTTGTTGCAGCTAGGGTTTCCACCACAAGTTTGACCAGCATTGACTTTGGTCAATGCATGGTCAAAAGGAGCTAAATTTTGGCATAGACTTCAATTTCTAGAGTCCGTACATTTTGGCACAAGAACCGAGGTCAAAGTTTGACCGTCGACCATGCTACGTTGACTTTTACTTGTTGTTTTTCTGAGTTGACTTTTTCTGGGAAATGTTTACTTTTGAGTTGACTATTTGGATGATCTGAGGGTTGTGTGACATTGCTGGTTAGCTGGCCGATTGAGACTTTGTTGGTTGAAGCATGCTGTTGACCACTGTAATGCACCAACACACTTATGTGTTTATGGCTTGTATTCTATCGATCTACTGGTATGTTGTATCAGCAATTTACTTAATGATTTATGTGATGGCTATCTAGTATTGAACAGAAATTAAAGCTGCATCAAGCATAGAACATCTGCATAAATTTATAGGAGGAGAGAAACCACCTTGCTGGGTTGTTTCAATCACTTCTCCTTTTGATGGAGAGATGGGAAGGCTCATCTATGAACCTCTTCACCAACTTGTCTATAATATATGGTAAAGATTGTGTTTTGATGCTTATTTACCAACTAACAATGTATGTGCACTCCTTTACCATGCATTTGCAGCACATTGTTCCACAAGAGAGAAAACCTCTTTGTGGATTTCATGGTCCTTTTGGGACTAATTTCAATGACAGGGATGACCACTTTATGGAGGAATTTGGGCAAGATATATTTTTCTTGGATCATATTCATCCAACACCTAATGTCCTCTACCATTTTCAAGATTTTAAGAAGCTTATGACAACAAGAAGGTGGTTGTATGGCCACATATCATATCATGTTTTGAGATAGCAAGAAGAATAACAATGATGGCCTCAATTGAAGGAATATTGTCACCATACAAGATGTCATATGACACCTAGTCTGTATTTCTTTTGGATCCCATATGGTGATGACACTCTATTCACTATATGCATGAAGGATTGGGAAAGAAGGCTTTCTAGAACCAATGAGTGGGATCATGAGATTCCAAGTATCTTTTGGCTTCATGAGGGCTATATTATTGCAGCCCAAGATCAACAACTCCAAATCTATCATAAATGGAGAGAGAGACAGCGTAAGTTGAATAACCTTATCTCTCACTTTCAGCCATGCATCCCCTACACATTGCATAAGTAGGGGATTGGTGATTGTTTCTATGAGCTACCAAGGATGACTCACTTTGTTTGGATGATAGCATGGAGAATGGAGTTTCTCATGGGGACTAAGGCACCCAATTTTTACCATCTCCCATGCCTTGAGGAGGCCAATGGACAGCATATAACTATTTCCATATATCTCCCATTTTTTTCATGATGAGAGCTATTTGGTTTATCCACCAAAGGAAAACTTGTATTCTTGGTAGGAGACATATCCATTAGAGATTTTGCAGTATCCTTGCAGTTTCTTGAGGAAAAGAAACATTTTGGAGGGGAGGATTGTAATATTCTTAAATTAGCCTACAACTAATTGGAATATTAAATTTTGTTTTATTACTTAGATAGGTGAATAAGTGGGTAGGGAGACCCATAAATATCTTTATTGTGAATAAAACCACTTCTCATGTGAAAGTGGATCATATTTTCAGCTTAATAAAGCACCCTAAGTTGTGAAAAGGGGCTAAAAAATGTGGACTAGGTCAAATTTGACCAAATCAATAGCGATGTCATGGAGGAGTGGACATTAATGGAGGGAAAATGCAATTTTAGATGGAGACACAATGAAAGTAAGTAGTGGAATTAATGGATGGGGCTTAGGTTTTGGAAGCTCATATCTTATAAAAGGAAGAGGATGGCAGCCATATTAATCATCTTGGTATATTTGATATTTTGATATATGGTCTGTTTAGACATATAGCTTTCTTTAACTGTTTAGCTAAGATTGCATGTGTTGTTTAGCACCGGGTGTTCCCGATCGAGAATCCCACCTCTTCCTTAGAGAATCTCTTGGAAGAGTTTGCACTATACTTCCACATTCAGGAATTTTTCCAAGCTTCAATCTCATTGGATTGGGTTCATGTATTTCATGTGTTAACAACATTTTAGATCTAGGTGTATGCTTTCATGAGAGGCTTATTTAGCCAGCTTGAGTGATCTTTTCCTCAAGATATTGTACCTATTTTGTTGTTATAATCATAATGGAATTGATCCACTGTTGTCTCATGCTTTGATCTATTATATTTTTGCATATTTCTAGTTTTATGCATGTTATTACTACTTTTCCCATTTGGGAATATTACAGGTCTTCTATATATGTTTGAATAACCCGCCCCTCCTGAAGGCAGGCAAGGCGTTGTGCGGTAACTAGTGTGGGATCCACCATGATTATGTCTGTGAATTGCTGCTCCTTGATGTGTAACTAATTGCAAAGCTGCTGCACCATCGGGTCATTCTAAACCAAAGTCTAGACACCCATGGCCTCATGTAACAATTGTCTGAATTCAGTTAGTGTGGCTATGATGCTGTCTGTTGCTGCATTGAAGCTGCAGCCAGAGATCCCACTAGAAGTCAGAGGAACCGAAGGTATGCACACATCCCAATCATTCATGTTAGCTTTGAAAATCTTAGTGAGCGCAATCTCCAATATCTTACTGAAATCTTATACTACACCATTCACTTGTGGGTGATATGGAGTGATCTTTTGATGATGAATCTGAAATTATTCTTTCAAAGCCTCAATGGTGTCATTCACAAAGTGTGTACCTCGATCACTCATCAAAATATCTAGGCATCCAAACAGATTCAATATGTTTTCAAAAATGAAGTGTGCAACTATGTTCGCACTACAATATTTTAATGGCTTAGCTTCAACCCAATAGGTTACATAGTCTGTCGCAGTGATTATGTAACGTGCACCTATCTTCTTTCTTGGAGGGTAAGTACGTCCAAAAACGTCTATGGCCCATTTTTCAAACACTTACAACACCATTTGTGGATGTAAAGATATCTCATCTCTGCACGATGGCTTCTTTTTCCTTTGGCATACATCGCATGTGTAGAAATGTGCATATGCATCATTGTGTAGCATCGGCCACCATAAACCAACTCACAAAATATTTTGCATGGTTTCTTTTCCTGCATATTGACCTCCGGAAACCCCTCCATGAGCTTCAACTAAGATGTCTTATCTCTCAAATTCCAAGACATATCTTCGCAAGACCTCATCTCCACCAATCTTGTACAACTGACCAAAAATGATAGTAAAGTTGGCTTTGTGCCCCACGAGCTCTTTGTTTTGATGCAATGTGTACTCGGGTGCACGTCTAGTAGTCAAGAAATGAATGATATCAGGGAAAGGATCATCAACAAATTTTATAGCAAATAACTGCGCATCGGGTAACCCATCTTCCAAGCTAGTAGGCTCTTCTCCATTCTCAATGTACGACATATGGTTTGGCCCAAAATTCAATCTCCCTGGCTTCACAATAACTTCAAAAGCATACTCTTGGAACAATAAAAACCACTTGCATATCTTCCACTCAAACACATGCTTATTGACCACGTACTTCAACATATTGAAGTGTCCTCCTATCATATAGTGGAATAATTTCTGCAGTGCATAAACCACCACCAATCCTTCTCTCTCTGTAGTTGAATAATTATGTTTTGTGCTTGAGAGCTTCTTACTTGCATAGGAAATAGGGTGATTGATCTCCCTCGCTCTTGGCTACGCTAAAATAGCAACGAGAGTGATGCAGGAGGCATCAACGTCCACATGAAACACCTTCGACCAATATGGAAAGACTAATATGGACACAGTGACCATCTTCTCCTTCAACAATACAAAACTCTTATGACATTCTTCACCCCAGCAGAATGTCGCATCCTTCTTGAGCAATTTATCCATGGGCACAGTGATCAGTGCATAAACCTGAATGAACTTCTGATAGTATCCTATATGCCCAAATATTGAGTGCAATTGTTTTCATTCAAAGGCATTTCCAGATTAAAAATCGTTGTGATATTCATGGTATCTACCATCAACCCTTGCTGGCTGACAATATGAACTAGAAATATCCCAAATGGCACACAAAATATGCACTTATTCAAATTTAGTGAGATTTGATACTTCCTACAAGTATCCAACATTAAGCACACACTTGATACATGATTTTTCAAAAATCCAAAGACAATCCAATCACCAAAGTAGACTTCTAAGAATTTTTGGATATACTCCTTGAATGCAGCTACTACTACATGTGAAAAAATAGAAAGCGCATTCTTCAATCGAAATGGCATGAATGTATACTGAAAATATCCCAATTTTATTGCAAAGGTTGTCTCACTTCTATCCTTCGGCGCAATCTTGATCTGAAGATATCCTAAGAAACCATATGTAAATGAATAAGCCTCTCGTCCTCTGACATTTTCGAGGATCTCATTAGAAAATGGGGTAGGGAACAGATCATGTATGCATGCATCATTTAGTTTGCATAGATCTATGAAAATCCTTATTTATCCTTTTATTATTCTTATCCTCTACCACCATAGGATTCACCCAATCAGACTGCTCCACTGGTTCTATAATATCTACAACAACCATATTATCCAACTCTTCCTTCACTTTCTTCTTGTATTTTAGATTCAATATATATGAGTGGTGCTTCACAGGTTTTTCATCAGGTTTGAAAGTGATATTCATGACCCAAATCTCTCCAATTATTCCTTTTAGTTTAGAGAACTTCATAGGAAGCAATTCCCGATACTTAGTCAGAAGCTCAACAACCTTTCCCACTATGTCATCATCCAAATAATCTCCAATTTTCACCAAATTAGGTTTTCCTTAAGATCCATTATTCACTTGTAAAATATTCAAGGGCTTTGTGACATACATTGATGTAATTAAAGGCCCAACAACTAGTGTGCGCTGGCACTCAGATTCATGGATTGTGATATTCCTTGGATCTTCATCATTTTCTTCAACTGTCAAATTTCTGCAATTGACAATATCCCTCATTGGCGCATCCCATGATGGTGAAGCACACTCTATATTTGGCTTGGAAGTATCAAATATGACCCGCTAAATAACTTGCAGCGCTTTACCAAAACATTCAAACAACCTCTCAAAGCTTAAGGTTAAAATGAAATTTTTAGTTAGCGTAGACCATTCATTAGTTCCTCACCGCAACTCTGTTTCCAGGTACCAGTCAGTAGGCACCTTTCCCAACGTGTGAATGAACATGTGTACCCATTCAGGTCTCAGCTCTGCACCCCATACTTCAGTCCATTTCGCTAGATCTCTGCGTGGATCATTGTTTCTGGAATAAACTTCCTCCATTATGGTAGTTGGACATTCAATACACAATCTCATCATTCGAGCACATTCTTCCCATTTTCCCATATTTCCTTTGTGAGTCTCCCACCATCGTGCTGGTGTAGCGTGATAGAGTATATCCAGGGCATGGAATCCCTTTCCTTCTGGAACAATTATTTCAAGTTCTCCTAAAAACATATTCACATTAGTTAAACCATCATAATACAGTAATTATCATACCTATGTGTTACACTAAAATTTGTCACCATGACATTTAGATATCTATATGGGTTCATAATTACCTATTTATTGCTCCCTTAGAGGTCCAAAAACATAAAGTTCCTAAATCAAGTCTTGGAATTTGGAAAAATCTTGTTAAAACCCTAAAAAGCCTAACTCCGCACTTTTCCTAGTCATTTCCAACGGTACCGCGGTTTATTGCTATAAAACCTGTGGCACATCTCGCACGTTCTTCTCATTAAAACTATGGACCCCTGTAAAAGGTAAAATAAAAATAAAATTAAGTTCTAGAAGCCCAGCTGATCGAATTTTCTCCTAGCTGGGGCCTTCTAGAAGCGCTATCTGGTCGAGCTTCATCCCTTCCATTCATGAAAATTTATCCTTTCCTTATTGGAGCTGAAAATACCTCCCTTTTGCTATAAATTGAGACCATGTTTCAGTCTCAAGGGTAATTCTTAGCTTGTAGAAGAGAATTGCTGAAGAAATTATACTCTCCACATTTGGCATCATTGGTATGAGAGAGATTACATACTCATAGCCATAGTCTTATGCTGATTCAGAGAGTTGGAGTCTTTTCAAACTGAGGAAAACGACTGTTCAGGACCCCAAAAGAACCTATAAAAACATCAAGGCGTCAAGGTTGTAAGGTTTCTTCTTTTTATTCAAAGTTAATACAAATGGATTCTATTTTCTCATTGAGTTGTTCATCTATCTTTTGAATAATTTAATTCTTGGATTCCTTGATCACTAAGATAGATTATTGCTTTTGAATTATCATATCTTGCAGATGCTTTTGATATTTTTTTCTTGTCTTTGATTGCAAATATTACATGCTGGATCGATACCTTCTAGAATGACTGGATTGAAGACCGAGTAAGTGCTGGACTTCAGGTAGGAGCATCTCTCCGTAGTTAATTAATAATTCTTAAGCAAAATAGTCTAGAGAAAATGGTCTACATCTATCTATTTGTTTCTAGATATCCTTAGGATACTAGGGAGATCACTCTTGTCTGCAAGAGGGATTTTTCTGTCTAAAAAAATCGCGACTCCACTAGGGACAATGAACTTAGTTTTCTTTTATATTTTTGAGTTTGACTTTTGAAGAGTTTTTCTGATTTTGATTATTCCACACTATGTTGGGTAAATGATTTCTTAGAATCCCTAAAAAGCAGATGTGAATTTTATTTTTTCTATATGTTATCTGGCCTCTGCACATTTTGTTAAAAAACAGTGCAGTAACCTCCATAGTTTTAGTGTAAAAATAGTACGGTACCACACTTTTTTGTATTAAAACCTGTGGACTTAAGGGAAATTTTTGAAAAATTAAAAGTTCTCTTTTCTTGAACTAGATTACTAGATTCTCAGTGTTTTCCCAAACTTGTCTTGACTATCAAAAGCCTTGTGTGTGAATTTCTTTCAGCAAATTTTACAATCTCATGAGTCTACGTTAAGTTAATTGGGGGTTTTGAGTTTCTTTTTGAGAAATTATTAATTTGATTTCCTTTGGTCATTACTTCGAGGTTTGTCTCAGTCTCTTAACAATTATGTCTGAGTGTTAATCCCCTTTGAGTGTTTTTATTTTTTGACCTTTGGAACTCTCACCCAATTTTCTTTACTTACACTTGATTGGTTCTTAGATTACATTAGAATCAACTTGTGTTTGAGAATTCTCTTGCATAGATCACATTTGCATAGTTAGAATTCTCATTTTCATAATATGAATGAAAAATGTGCATAGATTACATTTGCATGCTTTTCAAGTGAATTGTGCATAGATTACAATTGGATAGTTTACATTATGGAAAGAATCAATCGTAGATTTAGATCAGTTTCTTTGATTTGAATTTACATGTTTTTATGCTTGTTTTAAAAACATAAAAATAAAAAAATTGGAATTTATTAGCATTAGTTTTTCTTGATAAAATTAGTGTATTATAGAATTTGTTATATTTTCTCTTATTTATCAATTTTTACATTGTTGGAAGTGAATGGAAAGTCTCTCACTTTAATTAGCATTCATCGAATTGAAAATATTACATTATCATATTTGATTGCATTCTTTTTTGGGTCAGGTCATAACACCACTGGTTTCATATCCATTTAACCTTGGAGTAATAACAACCAAATAACATAGTGCTTAATTAAAATTCATCTAGAATTTTTTACATTTTCTAGGGCTCTTTTCACCAATCTAGCTTAGGCTAGTGCTTTGGAATAGGTTGTAGTTAACTTCCCAAAGAAATTAAATAAAAAATAGTATCTTGCGATAAGGAAAAATTCCAATTGTTGCAATTGTGATCTAGGAAGCTCTTCTTAAAAGAGTCAATCACGAGATCATGTTGTAACTAGTGAGGTAATCGTACCTATCTCCTTGGGAAAGATAGCAGATGTGCACGTACTAAAAATGGTAAACCTCGGATATACCATTGTCGAGGAACCTGGGGTCACTTGTTGGTAAACCTTGGATTATGTTAGTGAGCCTTCAAGGGGATTGAGCTTGTTATTCTGCCCTTGCGTGTATATCAGATCGTAGAATGTTCCCATAGGTGCATTTTTCTTAGTTGTTGACCTTGGTGGCCATAATATTTAGGTTTTTTCCCAAGGTGATGGTGGAGGAAAGGTCCCACTTTACCTGGAGTAGACGTTGACTAGACTCACTTGGACTTTTCGGAGGGTACTCTTCACTTCAAGATGGCATGGTGGAGGTGCTTGCACCAGACTGTTTCATTAAGCAGATTGTTAAGGTAACTATTCCAACTACTAGTTTTTCACATTGATCTTTGCGACATTGGATTTCATCACCAACTAGTGATTTCATTGTGAAAATAAACTGTATGTGTGTGGTTTGACTCCTAGATTTGATAGCGTGTGTTCATTTGTTTGTTTTTACTTTTTAGAGACCTTAGGTGTAAATTGTGAATTTTAATTGTTAGGTGTGAATTGTGAATTGTGAGTATTTTTAGATTGTTAATAAAACTCACTAAAGTTGAATATAATGGCAACAGTTCTGAAATTTACCAACCAAGTAATCCCTCTTAACGAGAATCCTAGTACTTTTCCTTGCTTTGGAAATATTGGTCCTCCTTATATGGCTACATTGTCATTACCTAGATTTACCATAGGTTTACCAGTATGGTTATTTTCAACTTAGTTGGCCTTGAATACTCAGATTGTTCCACCTCAACCGGATGCTTCACCTCAACAGAGTTCACCATCTCAACATCACCAACCTCATGTTGACCCTTTACTTTCTTCACCCAACATGTATTCCTTTCTTTATTCTTCTTCGCTTGGTAAAAGCCTTGACGCTAGTAACCAGGTGGCTAAGAAGAAGAAGAAAGGGAAGAAGAAGAAGAAGAAGCACGATAAGAAAGAATTCAACCAACTTGTTGTGGTTCCTATGATTTGGCAGATTTGGAAATACCAAATGAAAAGACAACATCAAACCACTTTGGGATCTCAGGATCTAGCCCTCCCGGGTCTAGAGAGGGATCTCTCTATATAGGTAAAAAAATATATATCTTTGAGGGTCAATTTAAGGTATTAGGCTAGGTATGAAGCATAAGGGTTTTTTGGTTTGTTTGTTTGGTTGGAGATCATTAACTGAGAAGGTTATGGAAGTGAAAGAGGAAAAAAGTAGCAGGATGTCTTAGCATGGGAAGATGGGTCAAGAGAAGTGCCAATCCATTGGGCTATGGAGTCATGAAAGGGGATTACTTACATAAAAACTATCAAAGGGTTTCCATAGGGCAAGTCATCTATACCAAAGGATATTTTTAGATAGATGGTGAGATGGAACATTAAGAATGGGTGAAAGAAAGAAACCAAAGTGCAGCCTAAGATCAGGTTAGATGTCATTTAAATCCAGGCCTACTTTTGACATACTTCAAAGGAAACTCTCAGTAAAGACACAAAGGGTAGCTTAAGATCAGGTTAGATGTCATTTGAATCTAGACCTGCTTTCAGCATACTCTTAAGGAAGACAATCCAGCAGTCCTCATAACTACTTTCAGAATGGTAGAAAACATTTAAGATTAAACAAAGAGTAAGGCCTAAGATCAGAGAAAGACTTTGAACCTTCAATGCTTTGACACTAACTCAAAGGGATCTTAGAAAGGCAAGCTATTGGAAAAGGACCCTAGTGAGGCAGGGCTAACTCTAATCTCCCAGTTTCCCAATTCTTTCAGCTGAAACCAAACAAGAACATCTAAGGAAACAAACTCCAAATTCATACATCAGTAAGCATGGAACAACCAACTTCTATACTGGTTAAATTATGATGAATTTGCTCTTAGGTACACAAATAGCAGAAAACATATGGATAAAGATTACAGTGAGACTTAGGGTACTTCCAGCAGTATGTCCTAATCTATGATTTTTGTTATTTATCTGAGAATAAGGGACAACGTGATAAACATGAAAGGAAATAGTTACAGTAAGGAAAACATCACCAATAATATAGACCAGGATCCTGTGAATATGCTTGATTAATTGATGTGAAAAACCAGTCACATAATTTGAGCTTAGTGGCATTTTACAATCCAAACTTCTCTTCCCAACCTATATATTACAGAATACTCAGCTACTTCCCCTCAATAACAGTTCTAACAACTAATAGAATCCCAACAACCAACAACCTTTACAATGTATTCTTCAGGAGTTCTTATAGGAGAATGAGTAGCAGTAGTAGTATATGTAAACTTAATTGATTCATTAATACAGAGTGGAGGAAGTATTTGAATGCCCACTCTGCATAATGGCTCTGCATTGACATTTTTTTTACTCTTTAGGCTTGTCTAGAAGTCTTTGTCAGATTTACCATGACTTCAGGTGTGTTCTTTGAAGTACTCTGGCTGCATGGTACTTTGTTTTGCCTTCTGAAAGAAGTAAGGTGGCTATAAGGCCTACAGGTCTCCCATACTTCCATAACTATTGTTCTGATAGTTCTGTAAGGCCTCTGTCAGTGTAGTTACTATTCTGGTGTTTGATGGAAGATGGAGGAGGTCGTGTAGATAGTCCTTTCTTGGAGAAAAATGTTCTGCTGTCATTAAATCACAAATATGGCTTGTTTCATGTATTTTAGGCTTCTTTAAGCCTTTTAATCATCTTTATGGTCCTCATCTATGTCCTTTGAGTCTGCAACCATGGATTAGGCCTCTTAGCCTTCAAAACCATGCTTTTTAACCCTTTAAGCTTTCACAGATACACTTTTATTCTTCTGTTGACTGTCTCTGTGAATGTACAGGCTTTAATGGCGCAGGAGGGATTAAATAAGAGTTTATAACCTGAGCTTTAATGAAAATCATGTTTTAACCTTTCTCAGGCATTATTTTATGCGATCTATGGCTCTGAAAATATCTTCCTGTGCTCTAAAAAACCTTGTCTGTGACTGTGAAACAGAGTGGATTCATGCCCCTTTAAAACCTGCAAAAACACGATCAACACATTAAGAAATCCATGCTAGAGGGAGGATGGATGCTTTGGAGGCCCCTGGAGATGGTGGCGCATGTGAGGAAAATGGTAGATGTAGGTGAAAAAACGGGTGAAAACCATGTGGAATGGTGAAAAACTGATCCGATGAAGGTTGGGGGCGAGGTGCATTTTGGACCATCCGATTAGATCATACAACAATGATCAACAGTGGAGGTTGCATGATCGGGTTGTTTGGAAGGTTAGACAGATGGACGATGAATGGAGGTAAGATCAAACATGAGCTGTCGGATTGAAGAAACCAACGACTAAGATCATTGGATGAGATGGTAAGTGGAATTTGCAAAAAAAATGCGATTCCAATCATCGCGTGCCACATGGCGAAAAAAAACCATTTACATCACGTAAATTTAGAGCTTTAACTGTCGGACATGAAAAAATGCGATATGTTTCTTGGCCGTCGGATGTGGGGTGGGGAGATCTAATGGTGGAAAAGATAGCGCAATGGGGGAAGGTGTGCGGGGTGGAAGTGGGCCATCGGGTTCACTGTGGACCATTAGATCTATATGGTGGATGGTCAGGATCACCGCAGGAGCTCTGATGTTTTGGCAAATGAAACGAGGGGTATGCAATGGAAGTTGCCTGATCACCGTTGATTTCCAGAGATCAACGGCTCTCATCGATTCAGATCATACTGTCGGGGAACAATGAAAACCAAAGGGAAAGAGCATTCTGATGTGGTTTTTTGATTTATTAAGCGCTTGTTCACAAGAGTCAAGGTTCCATGGAGGAGGGGTTAGAGAGAATAAGCCCTTAGGGGCTTAACCTTTAATGAAGCAGAAAGAACGTTTTTTATGCGTTTTAAAGGGATTTTTGGGGTTTCTAGCACCCGGTTGCGAGGCTAAGGGCCTATGAAGAAAGGGGCTGAGCTATATAAGCCCTCAGGGGCTTAGAGCCCATATAGTATAAAAAGAGGGTTTTTAGGCCAAAAATAGTGTTTTTTGAGCCAAATGAGGGGTTCCAGTAAGGCATCTTTAACCCAAATAAAGGGTAGTATATGGTTTAAAAGGGAATTTAGGAATATTTGGAGGTTAAATGGAGGGTTAGAGAGGGATTTTGTGAAGGGAACAAGGGTGACAAAAGGGGAAATTGTGGGAATGAAAGGAAGAAAATGGAGGCCTGTTTGATAGCAGCTTCTTTCACCAACAGTGAGTTTTTTTAATGGACACATCAATGAAGGATTCTTCAAAGGACAACAGACACATGGAGGCTTCAAGGATGAAATATTTTCAAGGGAAATGTTTCTCTTGAAGAATCAAAAAATATTTTTAGCCACCTGTTTGCTATGCCAAAAGTTTATAGGTGGCTAATAGTGGCTCCACATGGGGATGGCACCTTCTTGAAGGTGTCAAGAATCTCAGAAAATAATCTTTGTAAGTAGGCCAGATGCCTGATACTTTATCATCCTTCTTCTTTGATCAGATGCCACAAACATGATGGATATTAAATCAGCAGAAAACATCTTCCCAAAAAACTACCTACCCATCCTACTCTCCTAGCATTTTATCTTCAAGGTGCACTTAGACTTGCAGACCTTTTACATCATTAATTTTTTACAAACAGGAAAATAAACCTATCTACTTCTACCCTTATTTCTCCATGAGACCAGATTAAACAATTGGACTCATAGATTCTCTACCTAAACTAATATCTGCTAGGATTAAACTGTCTAGCAGATTTCTTTCTCTACATTCTAAAATAGAAATTGAAACATAGCCAAACCAGGATTAGACAGTTTGATTTTCTGTGGGCCCATGGCATAAAGACAAACTACACATGAACTGGACTTTGCAGAAATTGAAAACCACTAACTAAATGCTCACTGGCTGAGCTTTATTTGAGATTTCCTACCTACCCTACTCTAACTTGAAATATTTACATGTCTAGCTGACAAACACTCTTTTCCAATACATCCAGTCAATCAGATGATCCCATGACTGGTATTTTATGCTCATCTCTTTGAGCATGCTGGATAGGAAGGGCCACTCCCATTCTCTTTATTTTTTAATAACAGCTTCTAAAATGTTTCTTGTTGTCTGCAACAAGCTGCTCTTGATGACCTTTGATCCTTCTTCAAATGTTTGTAGGAAATGAGCATAAGGATCTTGAAATGATACCTAGTTATGAGTATTTGGCAAGTAGGATTCCACTAGGATTTCTTCCTCTTCCACTAGATCAAGATAAATATTTCTTTGAGAAAGAAAATATTCCTCATCCTCACTGTAACCTGAAATAGACAACTCTTCATATTTGGCAGTGTTGTCCTCTTGTAGCCTTGGCGGGTTTTGCTGGAGTGGACTAAACTCTGTGAAAAGATTAACATATTCTTGAGTAGGGGTTTCTTTGATTACCTCAACCCTTTCAGGAGAAGGTTCGAGATATTCAACTTGCTCAAGAGTTTCTTTATTCCTTTCCTCCTCATCCTCTAAGCTAAAAGGTTGCTAACTTCCATCCTCATGGAAATTATCACTGATGATCTGATATATCATAGAGTGAAGATTCAATGAATCCTCGTCTGCTGTCAGGCTTTCAACACTTTCTTCATCAGTATCATAGATAGCCTGCATTGGCTTATCACTTCCTTGAAGTTGTTGGTCCTGATCTTCCTCCCATCGATCTTCTGATCATGGTCCTGCAAGCTTAGTTTCCCTTTGGAAAAAATCATCATCAGATAGATCAAAACTAGGAAAATAATAATTGTAAGCAATGTTGCCAATCAAACCTTCTGGATTCTTAACAAGAATTTCTTCAAAATAGTCTGCAAGTTCATTCTCTAATCTACAATCTTGTTCATAATACATGCTTTGCATGTTGCTTATGTCTTGTAGTGATCTAGCTTGTTTTTCCTGAGGACAAGGTGTGGGTTTTTTCCAATATTCATCTCTAGTTTCAACCTCGTATTCTTCCTCTTCTATGTTTAGCAAGGTGTTGGCTGTCTGTATCAAACTTTCCAACTTGTTTTCTACAGAGATCAACCTTATTTGCTCTGCTTGGTCATTTTTTATTACTTTTAATCTTTCCTCCCTACACCATAGGTTGTATCCGACAGTTATTTCTATGCTATGCATTTCCTCCAGGATTGAAGACTCTCTTTCTCTTATATGGAATTCCACCTCAGGGTCAAAATAACTCGGATAGTGCAATAGGGCCAATCCCAAGGGTGGTTTTATCTCAATAGGTATTGCATTGTATACCTTATTAAACATGGCTGAAAAGTTTTGTACTGTCTCTCCTGGCGGTCTTTTCAAGTTCTGGTACTCTTCTAGTATGAGGAAGACATTTCCCGGGACTACCCATATGTCAAGGAAAACTTGAGCAAATTGCTGAAAATTGATGATGCTTGTAGCTGGAAGGTTTTTAAACCAACTCTTAACATTTCCTTGTAATGACAAGGCAAAAATTCTAATATACACATCACCTTCTTCTATTTCATATAATTCAAGTAAATCCTCAAGCTTTTGAACATGCTGCCCAACAGTGATCTTTGAATTTTCTCCATAAAAAAGGGGCAGCTTATTTGTACGTCCTATAGGAAGGGGTTGGAAGATAAGAGGCAAGAATAGAGGCTTATATCTTTCTATGACCTTTGTGGGTGAAGGCAATGCAACAAGAGACCTATGACTGCTTGAAATTTCATTAGGGGTAAGAGATACAGCATGAGGCTCTTGTTTCACTAGGTTTTTCACAGGTGTATATGTCTACTCATGGTCTGAAAACTGAGGCTTGAGATATTTCCCATAATCAGTGTGGATCTCATCTTTGTACACTTGATCAGGCTTAAAGTAGGACATAACATAGTGGTAGATAAAAGAAATGAGTTCTTTAAAACAAATCCAGCCTGAATGTTCTATCCTTCTAGAATGTCTAGCGATATTTAAGGTTCTTCCTCCAGTGGAGTCTTTAGGTCTATTAGGGATTGTGGAGTCACCAGGTGGATGAATTTGAATGTTTGAAGTAGGATGCTATCCACCATCAGCAATTGAAAACCAACCTAACCAGAGATTTTGGGTCTTCTGAGGTCCTAAGGATATCTAAGATGAAATTCACTCAGAAGTCCCTAGTATGGTCGTAAGTGTTGCTAATGTTGAGGAAACCTCCAACATGCATCGCAAACCCAGATATCCTTATAAGCTTTGTAAGGGTGACCACTTCCTTATCAATTGTCTTGGTATTCCTAAGGTCTTGGAAGTATGGTCTGAAAAATCCCATCAACTTACTTTTGATCTGTTAGCCTCCCTATGGAATTATTGACAAGCAAGCTGGGGGCTAGATTTTTCTGGAGCCTCCAAGGAATGCCTTTCCCCTGAAAATCCATCCTCCTTGGAGTCTCTTTGTGCTACGCCCAATTCTAATCCTCTCTGATGATCCATTCTTCAAAGCGCATATTTTACCCCTCATATCCCTGCAAATACCACAATTCTCCCTTTCTCCCCCCCAGGTTTCCCCCCTTCCTTATCCTCAAATTCCTCGAAACCCCCCTGAAATCCTTTCCCTACCCCTATTTTGGCCTTTCCTACCCTTCTTTTCCCTATCGTTACCCCTGGCTGGCCCCAAATTGCATTGAAAATGAGTAAAAATACATACATTTCACATATGAGGCCTTAGCCCCTTCCCCATTAGCCTCCGCACCTTTTTCCATAAGACCCGGCGCCGTGACCAAGGCTTTTTCCTTGCGGGGGTTTTTCTCTATTCGTAGAGTCAAACCATGGAACCCCCGCAGTTGACTCCTCGGGATGTGGGAAAACCCGATCGAACGGTTGTTATTCACTACGGGGGGTCGCTCCAAAATTCCCGTGCCCGTACACCTTGGCCCCCTCGCAGTCCATCTCCACCGTCCATTTAAATCCGTAGTTCAACGGTTCATAACCAGAGCGATTCGGGCACATTTTCCACCATTGATCTGTTCCAGATCTAACGGCGCAGAACACGCCCGACACGGTGGTCCCACTCCCCACGTTCACTGTTCAAAACCGCCGGTTTATTCCGCACCACCCTCGCGCGCTTGGTGGTTTTTCGCCGACGGCCAGCGATTCCATACACCTTTTGACACCTGTCCCTCTTGTACGATTCCAAAACCACCATTCCCTCCCATTAACTCCATCCCCCACGCATTATCCTTCGGACACGGATACCCAACGAAATCGTTGTAGAACGTCCGATCTGGGATGGGCCATCCAATGACCATCGCCCGCTCAAGATGCACGAAGTCTAATGAAGTTGCATGTGCGATAGCTCATGCCATGACCCGCCGTCCGTCGTCCTCTGCCGTTGATCTCGTCCATGATCAACGGTCCAGTTTTTTCTGCCTGTCGTTGACCATTCCACTGTCGCCCTGGCCTCCACATCATCCGTCCATGTGTCTTCACCGTACGCCACGTCACCCCACGTGCACCCTCCGTACATGCGCCCATTCCATTACGTATAATCGGTTCGTTTCTTATTTTTTAATGTGTTTTCATTTGTTTTCCACGTATATTCCCTCTGCAGACCATCAACCCCCGCTAGAGCGATTCTCACCGTTTCCTCTACAAGTTTCACCTCCATCACTCCTACATGGCCATCTCCTCCATCCGTCCACATCATCCATTGCCCATCCATTGTTTTCTTCACAGATATTGTGTTGTTGCAGGGTTTTCAACAGTAAATGACCACCATGATGCGCGATCTCTGTCACAGTGACAGAGGGATCAATGAAGACTCATAAGCTTCTGCAGAGATTTTTAGAAGGCAAAGGTACAGATTTGAAGACCCCGTGGATCCCTTGGATGGTCCAATGCACAGACAGATAATATTATTAGGGTTTTCACATCATCAGAAATGTTTTTCTTTATCAAAGGACAAAGCGCCCATGCAGCTTTTATTAAACATCGTGTTCCTGAAGTTTCCTACCCGACAGTAGTCCTATACCATCAAGAAGCATTAGTTACACTGTATGGAGACCCTAGCATCATTATTTCGCCTGTTTGTCCAGTCAACAGAGAATGGAATTAATACTGCAGCCAGACTGCCAGATGTAGATGCACAGATTTAAGGCAGTATGGGTTGCGGTCTTCCTCATTTTCTGAGCAATTAATTCTTCACCTACCTCTTCTGCTCTGTTTTTCATATAAGAATCCAGAAGAACACATTGTAAAGGTTGTCGCTCAGTTTTTCGGCTGTTGCTGTTAGAGGGATTCAGTTTGACTGTTAGAACAGTCTTGGGAGGAAGTTACAGAGTAGTTTGTATGTAATAGGCTGGGAGGAGAAAGTTTGGATTGTATTAGCCATTGAGCTTATTGTACATGACTGGTTTTTCATCAATTAATCAAAGCACATTTCACAGGATCCTGGTCCATTACTATTGGTGATGTCTTTCTTAACTCTGTTATTTACATTTTCATACTGTTTCATGTTCTTCTGGTAGGCAACAGAAGTGTAATATAGGATTCACCCTTGATAGGTGCCCTATGTTCCTGCTCTCCATACTTTTAATGTTCCTCTTTTGAAATGCGTTATCTAAGGATTGCTTTCAGTCAATTTAACCAGTGTAGTGGATGTTAGTGCCTGTTCTCTGATGTATGAATTGGATGGATCAGTTCTTAGATGTTCTTGTTGTGGTTCAAGCTGGAAGGTTTGGGAACACTGGGGATTAGAGTTAGCCCTGTCCACTAGGATCCTTGCGCGACTAGCTGGCCCTTCTAAGATCCCTTTGTTAATCTTATCTCTGTTTTCCCCTTGGAGTTGCTAAAGTAGACCTGGAGTTAAATGACCTCTGGTCCAATCTATAAGCAGCCCCTTTGTCCCTCTTTGAGAGCTGCCTCTGAGTATGTCCAAGCAGGTCTGGAGTTAAATGACCTCTGGCCTGATCTATAGATAGAAATCTTGTTGTCTTTCCTTCTGTCACCTTCTTTCCTTAATGTTCCATCCCATCATCTATCTAAAAGATCCTTTAGTGTAGATGACTTGCCCTATGGAAGCCTTGGCTAGTTGTTGCATGTAATTTCCTTTCATGACTCCATAGCCCAATGGATGGCACTTTCTTGACCTATCCCCTTTGCGGAAGCTTCCTGCTGCTTTGTTCCTTTTCTCCCATTACTTTCTCAGTCTATGATCTCATGACCAACCCAGCAACCAACCAACCAAATAATTTAAAACCCCCCTTTGTGCTTCATACCTAGCCTAACATCTCATTTTGAGCTCTCAAAGATACATCATTCTTTGCTTTATTGGAGAGATACCTCTCCGAGTCCAGGAGGGCTAGATCCTAGGGCCCAAAAGTGGTTATGATGTTGTCTCATCTTTTGGTCTTTCCAATCTGGCCAAAACATGGGAACCCCAACATAATGGCGACTCCACTGGGGATGAATCTGAGAGTCAATAACTGCTAACATTTGGTCTATTTCCCATTGTCGTCACCAACATAATGGTGACTCCGCAGGTGATGAGACCACTTTTCCTTTAGGTTGGATTTTTATTGTTGATGGTGGACATCATTCTACTTCAAACATTCATATACATCCACCTGGCGACTCCACACTCCCTATGATCCAAAGACCTAATGACTCCACTGGTAGAAGACTCTGAACTAGTTGAAGAGACACAGTGAACTCTTTCTAATTTACAAACATGCTTCCACGCATACAGAGAAGATATGCCCCAATGACCAGGGAGCATATCCCTGGATTCCCACAAAAAATGCCTGAAGTGGACTGGTTAAAGAACTTGCCTACCTTCCAGGGTGAAAACACTGAAGACCCCTTGCTACATCTCATCAAGTTTCATATACATGTGTGGAAATTTAGAGTTGAAGGAGATGAGAAGCGCTTGTGAAAAGACCACTCGAAAACATTGAAGGAAAATCTAGTCTGGTATGTGTTGTTAGACTCTATACCAATAGGTGTCATTTTTCATATTATGCTGATTGAACTATGCAATATGTTCAAACCTTTCTTTATGTAAAGGTGTTCCCAAAATTCTTGAAAAACCAAAAAATCAAAAAATTTTAAAAAATGTAAGAGGACATACCTAAAGAAAAATCAAAGGGTAAGAAAAATAAATTGGTCAAAAAAGTGAAAGAAATCAACCCCGAAGGAAACAAAAATAAAGAAAACAGGAAAGTGTGAAGACTAAACGCCACTTAGTGGCTTGTCATGAGTAGCAATTGTACGGTTGTCAAGGAATTTTATGAAGGTGTGTTTAAACTTGACTCATTCATGTTTCAATTTCATGTTGTAGAATAGAGAATAAATATCTGACCAAACAGTTTAATATTGGCAGATAAGTAGATATGTAGAGTTAATAAAAGGTGCTCAACAGTTTAATCTGAGCCCTTGGATGTAATAAGGGTAGAATTAGATAGATTTGTCATGTAAAAGAAAAGAATATTGATAAGGGTTTGCCAGTCTAAGTGCACCCTAATAAAGAAGAGAAAATGGTAGTGTAAAGTAGATAGGGTAGGTAGATGGTGTTGCAAAGTTTCATGTGATGAATGATGGTGCTAAATGTGTTTAATCCTTTACTTTCATCACAAGTACTGAAGCAGAAAATACATTGGAAAATTCATAGAAAGCAAAGTCAAAATCATTAACTTCCCACATCACTTTTTCCCTAAGAGTTTTAGTAATTTCCCCAAAGTGCTAAGGTATTTAAAGATTAAAGGGGCTCAAGGCATTTCCTTGACTTTTGGAGGGACCGGACCCTCGGCCTAATGATCAAAAAGACCTAAGTACTTGAAGTTATTTATCATTATAATCATTCCCTTTTAATCTTTTCCTAAGTAAAATTCTATTTTACTTAGGAAAATCATGCACATTTCCATAATAATCCCTCAAAATTACTTGCTATTCTATGTTTAAGTGTTGAAGTTGAAATGATACAATTTACTTCAGAAATCTTCACTTTCCTAGTTGTGTAAAGTATTTTGAGTTTTTGTCCCTTTGTCATATTAACATCTGATTTATTTATTAAATCCTTAATAAAATACCTTATCCTATTATACTTAACTCCCTTTTATGATAATATCCCCAAAACCCTCTTACTATAGATTTTTAGCCAAAGTATTTAAACCCATATAATAAAATCAAATTCTCACATTATATACCCTCTGGCTAAAAACATATCTTTATAGACTATTCCCGCCCCCTATGTTAATTAAATTATTTTAATTTAATTACCATATAATAAAAATAAACGAGAAAAAGGGTTTTGAACATATATTTATATGTTTTAAACGAAAAAAAACAAATAACCCATCCCCTTGGTATTTTCCTTTCACCCGACGCCCTAACTAGAGTTAAAGTTCTCAAGTTCCAAGTGTAAACTCTAGTTTAAAAACCAAATCCCCGATCGATTGCCCACATAATACATGGATTAATTAATCACCCGGATTAATTAATAACCAACCTTTTCACCAATCAAGTACAGATAATTAATTAAAGCAAAATGAGGCCGCGTACTCCATACGCATCTCGTTGATTAGTTGGATCACTCCTTGAAGATCGATTTTGATGATTCGCTGGCCAACCTGCATTTCCAAATTTAACCAGCAGCGAAATGGCGGCCGGTTTTCAAGCATTATGAGGCTTCGTGTCAATGTTGAAGGGATTATTTACCTCCATGAAAAACGCTGCTCTGAAAATTTGTGCGGAAATTACGTTGCTGATCGATGGCGTGTCCTCAGTGCCTAATAGCGTCACTCCTATAAATAATAAAAAACCGTTGACTTTGTAAATAAAACAAAACTCGTCGTATTTTCTATCATTTTTTTTACGGTGAAAGTATTGCGTCCTCGAAAATTTGAAAAAATTCATTTGTTAAGCTATTGTCGACCGGGTGCTAAACTTTATTGCTATCGATTGCGGGCATTCATCACTTCCGTAGCAGTGCGATCTCAACATTCTCCATAAAACAGGTGTTTATCCGATTTCTTGCTGGAACTCTTTGAAAATCCACATTCCAGTGTTAAATTCACACCATAGTCTGAAGAAAAGGTTAATATTGGTCTGATTTAGTTCCTGCAACTAAAATAAAACTTCCAAAACTAAAATTGCACTCGTTTCGTGAAAAACCCCCGAAATTTCCACTTTGAATACACAAGAACCAAAATGGAAGTTCCGGTAGCCCTGAGTGTAGCCCCATTAAACGCCCCTCACAGAGAATTGGAATACTTGCCACTAGTGGATAAATATTCTCAAATTAAAGACTTAGTTTTTAATGAAAATCCCCTTCGAAGTTATTGTCGCTGCAGAGATGATTATTCGAAAGGTTTGGATATCATTGGGTTATGGGAATCCAATTTTCCAAGATATCTCATCCCCTCAGTCCGTATTTTCCTAGAAATTATCCATTACTGTCATTCCAATTATGATCCAAATCAAAGAGCAGTGTTATCCCCAGACCAGAGTATCTTTTTCCCCATTACTCCTCAAGCTATCAATACAATGCTCCATTTTGAACCTGATCAAAATCTTACTCCCTTGTCCATGGAAGAACTACTTGAAAAGTCTACCCAATTGTCCCAAGAAAAATTGAAATGCATTTGCCAGACCTTTATGTTACCTGAACATCAACCTAAGGGCCCTCCTCCCTATGGTTTTGCTTATTTTACTAATTTAGGAAAGCTCATCCTGAATATGATATCCTTTGTACTGGGTTTTAATACTAGTGAGTATGTTGATGAATTAACCCTAGTATTATTATCCATCTTCACTCCTGGACAACCTCCTGCTGTGAAATATGACTTTGCATCTTTCATTGCAAATAAAATCCATGACCAGTTCATGAGGTTAGATAATGAGAAAGTGTTTAAGTATTCCTCAGTCATTTACCATCTCATCATTTATTATCAATCAGAGAACTTCTCTTTTCTTGTTCAAAAGCTTGATGCCAGGGGAAACCCTAGATCTGTTATATTTTGGTCTGCCATAACTCACAGTTCCTATAATTCTCCCTATTCTTATGTTGAGTTCATTGATCTTTTCATACATCCTGCAACTACCTTGTTGATATGAGTTGCTCCTCCAAGGCTCAGCAATGAGATTAAGAAAACTTTACAGCTTTCAAGGACATACAAAGTTGGAGACTGGTATTTGTACCAAAATTATTCAGAAATCAGAATATATGGATGTGAACTTTGTCCATTCAAGCTGCCTAAATATGTGCCTATGAGACTTTTTTCCTTAGAGTATTTCAAGAAAATGAATAATTCTGATGTTATTCATTTTTGTAACGCTAAGAAGAAAGCCCAACTCAGAATCAAAATTCAGTTAGGTCCCTTTATATGCAATTCTAGGGATGCTGAACAAGAAGCAGAAAATATATTGCAAAACCATTTCAAGTTACAAAAGAGTTTCCGTTGGATTCCCTATGATCCATTCAGTTTTATTTGTGACAAAAGAATGAAGAACAAATCAGCACCCTACTTTCACCACAGAATTCCAGAAATAGAACAATATGCTAATCAAGATGAGTGGATGGAAGGAACATTAGTTGAACAGGATAGTGAAGAAGTCAATATGAACAAAATTATGAAAGATCTTGAGAAAAAGTTTGACCTAGAATCTTTTGGGCAAGTGCAGGTACCTCATATTGGCACTTCTTCAACAGGAAATCTTCAACAGGGATTACAGGAAAATAGTCCCTCAATTGCAGTTGAGTCTAAAGGCAAAGGGAAAGAACCTGAAGTACAAGTCACTGAAACTTTCATTATGAAAAAAAAGCCTCAAACTTCCAAGGCACCAGATCAAACACATGTTTATCCTACTCAAGTTAATCACCCTGAAGTTTCAGAATTGCAGACTCCATCTAATATGGAAATAGGCAAGAAAAGACAGGTTGCAAATCCCACTCCTCCCAAAGAATCCTCACAACAACATCAAACTAAAAGGCAGAAACTGAATCCACTTCCAGAAGTGGAATCTATAGATGAAATCATTGATGATGAAAGAGAGGATAGTCAACTAAGTGGTTCAGTTAGTGAAACACACACAGGTCATAAAGGAAAGGAATTAAAAAAACAGTTGAGTACTGAAGTGTCTTCCTTTAAACAGCCAAAGACAGATGCAGGTGATATAAAGAAGACTTTCATTAATATAAAAGCAAGGAATGACCCATTCAGGATGCAGGTATATGATCAGTATCTTAGAATGGCTCCACACAATCAAGAAAGATTAATGTCAGCTTTTGACATTCAGCAAGGGAAAATGATGATGAGCCATTTCAAATCAAAAGTGCCAAAACCCAAGACAGCATCTGATTACATTAGGACCAATTTTGAGGTACTAGCAAAATACATTCATCCATTAGAACAGATAGAATTACATAAACAAACTGGGGAAATGATATATTCTACCCTTACTGATAAAGCAATGGCAGTCCATAGATTCAAGATTCTTTAAATAATATAAATACCCAGTTGCAAATTGAGAAAGCTTTTTCTCAGGAAAAGTATAACAGAATAAAATCTCTGGAAGAAATAATCATCAGTTTGGGTAATAATCCCAAAGATATAAAAAGCATTGAGGCACTGATTAAAAATAAGGATGATGATATTGCTGCACTGAGAAAGCAATTGAAATTGCCAGCCTCAAGGCATCCCCAAACTCAAGAAGTTTTGAAGGAAAATTCATAAGAAGAAATGATGGAATTGCTCCTGAAAATGACTGAGCAATTGAGTGAAACAAAAAAGGAACTGGAGCAGGCATTGAAAGAAAAGCAATCTATCATGCAGACATCCACAACAGAGGTCACTACAGGTACAACAATAGCAAATCAACAAACAGATCCATCACAGGTAAATAATTCTAGTTTAAGTTCTGATGAATTAGCAAAACAAATGGAAAGTTTGAAACTCAGAGTCACAGAACTTCAATCTACAAAATTACAGCTGGTGAATTTGGAACAAAAATATGATATGTCAAAAAAGACTGTTGCTGATAATAAAAGAGAAATCAAAAAGCTAGAGAAATTGGTTAAGGCTTTAGAAAATGATCTCTCATTAGAAAAGCCTTTGAGAGAAATTAATGAAATTCTTTGGAATAATATTATTGATTCAATAAAGAGTATTTGGTCCTTTGTTCAAATAATCTTTGAACAAAATGACTTGGTCAAAGTAGCTATGGAAGAAATTGACAAAACAAGAGAAGAATTAAGGGACAAACCTGAGCAAGCAAATCAACTTATACAATTTTTGAACACCCAGACCAAACAACAGCTTGCAGAGCTTGGAATTGAGGAAATGATAGGTACTATTTTAGAAATAAAAAGAGTTTTTACCAAGAGAACTCTTATGCAAAATCTGGAAAAAAATGCTCAGATATTCAGGAAGAGATTAATGCCTTCAAAGAAAAGTTTCAGGTTTTATTGAATAGTGGGTTGCCCAGTCCTATGATTTCAGAAGACAAAATAATGGACTTGGGAACCTATGTTAACAGATTGGATATACATACTCATAACACAACTACTCACTCTATCAGCTCGTCAGAATCAAAATTGCCAACAGGGAAGAATCTCTACGACAGGTTAAAGAATTTGTTTCATCTTGAGTATGAAATAAGGTATTTGTTCCCAAACCGGCCCACTTTATTCAGATACATAGAGGCCGATGAAAAACTAAGAAAACTCAAATGAACCATAATAGCAGAAGACAAATGGTGGGAAGACCTATTAGAAATTTTGTGAAATTCATCCTCAGGTAGAGAATTTTGCCTTTTACTATCATGTAAAGGATGAATAGATGAGCAAAGGTTAAAGAATATCAATTTGCCAGTTGAAAGTGTATCAGTAGAAATAAAGAGTATCAGACAAGCAAGGCAGTCAAAAAAGAATTACTCAAAAGGACATCATCGAGCCATATTATAGGACCTGCCTCCAGCTCATGCATAAAAGGAGGAAACAGCACACCAACAGTTATCTTTTGTCCTATCTATGAGACCATCTGTCTCCCCTTTTGTTGTAACTTATTCATTAGTCACCCTAGATTATTTCCTAGGTTAGTGTGAGATATTTTAAATCATTTTTTGTATAAATAAACCCTCGAATAAAGTATTGAGGGTGGATTCTACTACTTTGCTGTAACATTGATATTTTTGGAATAAAAGTGCTTTGGGAGAAATTTCTTTATGGCTTGCTGGATGATGATTTGAAGCTCAAGACTTTTTGCAGGATTCATGCGTCGAATTGCAGTTCAATAAGTCTTTCTATCCTATGTTTTAAGTTTTATATCTGTTTATAATACCACTGTGTTTCCATGAAAGAATAAATTAGAACTTACTTTAGTGTACTTTGATTTTCAATTGCGGTTATTCTAAATGTTTTCTTCCAAATTGGTTATATGCAATGAATTCTTAATTGCTCTTGTTTCGCTGGTTTGAACATTTTGATTACTATAGTAAAGAATTCTTAACTGCTCTTTATTTGTAATCATTCATTTTCTTTCTTTGAATATGTTGAAAGATTCTTGATTGCCTTTCATCCCTTCAAAACCCATTCCATCCACTTTAATTCCTAAAAATTGTTCTTTGTTTGGCTATCTTGCCCTGCAAAGCCATCTTGTGTGTAGAAGATTAATCCAGTAAAGCCATCCTTTCGACTCCATAGCCTAATGGCCTGAAATACTCAATCTTGCCCTCAGTTGGCGGATTCCACCATTCAAACAAAACCAAATTTCTTGGACTTATAACTAGCCTAAAATTTTCTAAGAACAAAGCTAAATTTTAAAGAGAGAGCCCTCTCTGGATATATATTGGCTAGATTCTGTATCTGAAGGTTGGTTTGTGGTTACCTCGGGTTTCTTTCATTTTATTACAACTTCAAGGAATGCCTGAGTGATAACATAGTGGCGACTCCGCTGGGGACCTGAATCATTTTTATTGTTAATATTGTTCACTTATAAGCTATAGACAGAGTCTGAAGATCAGCCAAGTAGCCTTTGAAATGCTTTTGCCCTGCAACTGCATAGTAAATAAATGCTGCTTTAGTCTATCTCTGATTTAGTTTATACACTGAACCTTAGTTTCAAATGTTTAATCAGACTCTCTAGTTCAATAAATATTTGAGGAAATCTTAATCACAAATCATTATTTCTTGAAGAATTTGTAGAAGTTGTACTTTCATTTCAATTAAAACCAAAAATCCAAAAAGATAAAATCTAGGAAAACTGGCTTCAGAAAGGATTCGTCATACTAGGTCAAATCCTGACCCTAATCCACCACCGATATTTGAAAATCCAAATCTGATTCCGAGAATTCTTAGAAGACAAGGAAGTCAAGAAAGTTCCGAAAGAGGAAGTCAAGAGAGTTTTGGAAGTTCTCAACCTCTTTCTAGATCTGCATCCTGTCCCGTGAAGATTATATATGTTGATGAAATCCCTTTTGACGAGCGATTTGAAACATCTCTATTTGTGAATTTTTCTGAATCTGAATTGTCTAAGCTTGTTCCAGACCCACTATTTCTTGAATATTTGCAATTGAGATTTGTTTCATACCACCTTGACAGACATTTACAAAACTCCATTCAATCTGAACAGACCTTTGAAGAAAGTTCAAACATTTCTGTAATTACTGAAGCTTCTCCAAGTTCAGTTACCTTTCCTCAAATTACTCAAAACCAAGCCACTCCTTCTACCCCTCCACTCACTCCCTCCAGACCATCACCACCTGTTATTCCATTACACCTTCTAATGGCCAATAGATATGCTCCGTTATAGTTGCCAGCCAACCCTGCTGCTTTACCCCAAGATTATCAAAGTAAGATCACACCTTTTGATGGATCCGGTGCTTATACTGCTAAAAAAAATACCAAAAGGATGACTGATTACTTTGAATTTTATGAAATTGACACTGATGATGTCCGAATGAGAATTTTTGTTCAGAGTCTTACTGGAGAAGTCAGGACATGGTTTAGGGCCCTTGCTCCAAACAGTATTGCTGATTTACCAGCCTTGTATAGGGCATTTTTGAATAGATAGAAGAAGAAGAAAGACCCTCTTCAGATCCTATCAGAATTTGAAAAATTGAGAAGAAGACCCAATGAAACAGTGCAAGATTACATAATAAGATTCAACGAAGCATATAACGCTGTTCCCCAGAACCTTAGACCCCCTCCTGACTCAGTATTGGTTAAATTCCATAATGGTTTTGACTCTGAAATAGCCTATTCACTTAGGGAAAGAGCCCCCCAAACCCTAGAGGAAATGCAAAGCATAGTGGTTAGTGTGGAAGCAAACCTCATAGAAAAACGAGCTAGAGCTAGGGCCGAAAGAAGAATGCCTATGACTAAAGAATCTTCAGCTTTTGAAAGAAAGCTGGATGCAATCATCAAAGGTATGGAAAGACTAGGGGACAGAGTGGAGACAATTGAAAGAAAGTCTTCCGGTGATAATCAAAATGTTGTGAGAAACCCAAATTTTAGAAGGAATCAGAACCAAAATATTGGAAAAAATGTCCCTGACCAAAACATCAGGCCACCTTTTCAAGAAAATTTTGTTGAAGGTTCAACTTCTGAAGAACCTACTGAGGATGTTGAAATAAATAACGTAACTAAGGACAAAAATGAACCAGAAGTTTTCCTATCTAAAGATGATCAAAAGAATCACATCCTTGAAACATTTCAAACCCATTCAGGAGAAACTTTTGATTTTAAAGAAGGCTATGACACAACAATTTATGAGGTTCATAAACAGTACAATTTAAGAAGCAGACGGATTGATGTGCCAGAGAATAGCAAACAGAAAGAGGTAAAACAAAATGTCAAAGGTAAAGTTAACATCCCTCCTGTACAAAACATTCCCCCTGTATAAATTCTATACAGGACAACTCCTAACCCCTCAAATCCAATAATTGAAGATGTGTCTGACAACCAACCAAATAATAAACAACTATCTAATACTTTTCCTCCTATAGGAAACGTAGAAGAAACAGTAAAAGTCAGTTTAGAAACACCTTCAAATCATAATCCCACTCATGAAAAAGAGAAAAATGTTGAAGACCCAAAAAATAGAGAAAACCCAACTGTCCAGAACACTAGAGCTCAAACAGAAAAAACTTTCAATCTAGAGGCTGAAATAGGCAAACTAAAGATAGTTGTTCCCTTATCAGAATTGGCTAAACATGATGTCTATAGAAGTAAAATCAGCAAATCCCTTAACATTAACATTATTGGAATGGATGATTCAGTGAATATTCTTGATGATCAACCCAAACTACTTTTTGGCCCCGAGGTAAATGGAAAACCAGAAAGTGGAGGAACTCCTCCATTTTATGTGAGCTTGAACGTTCATGACAAAATACTCCATAATGCTATGCTTGATTCTAGAGCATCCCATAACTTGATGCCAAAAAAATGTGATGGAAAGATTAAATCTAGACATTACCAGACCGTATAAAGATATTTTTTCATTTGATTCGAGTCAGGTAAGATGTTTAGGTTTGATTAAAGATTTGTGTGTTACCTTGGTACAATACCCTGCGAAAACTGTTTTGATGGATATAGTAGTGGCTGATATTCCTCCTAAATATGGTATGTTGTTGTCTAGATCCTGGGGTGCTAAACTTGGAGGATCTATTCAATTAGACATGTCATATGCAACTATTTCAGTATTTGGTCAACCTAAAAGATTATATAGAGAGACCTTGATGAAGTACTTAGTAAGTAGCCATGAGAAGCCTAAAAACTTCCCTATCTATTCAGTGCATTCTGATATGGACTCTTTCATCCTTTATAATGCTGAAATGGACCTTCCTACTGAGCTAGAAGCACCTGAAATGGAAACTACAAATAAATCCACTGTTCAGATCGAAGAAATTTCCGAAGACAAAGAAACACCAGAAAAAGCAAGAAATTCCAAAAAAAGTTAAAAAACTAGCTCCTGTTAAGAAACATGTTAAAACAGTTGATGAAGATTATGAACATGAAATTCTGTGGCATTTAGAATTTGATGGCTCAGTAAACAAGTTAAGAGCAGGGGCTGGACTTTGGTTACATAATGTTGAAAATGATCATGCCGAAGGTCATTCTTATAGATTGAATTTTAAATGCACTAACAATATGGCTGAGTACGAAGCTCTTTTGCTAGGGCTTAAACATGTCAAAAAGTTAGGAGCAATTAGAGTATCAATCATAGGAGACTCTGAATTAATTATCCAACAGATTAATGGTGAATTTTCAACAAAAGATCCCAGATTGAAACAATACAGAGAAACAGTTGTGGAAATTCTCAACACTTTTCTACAAGCTCAACTTGCCAAGATTCCCAGGAAACAAAATTTACATGCTCACAGTCTTGTAATGTTCGCTAGCACATGTAAATTGCCTTTTGGACCTAATCATCAGTTCACAGCTGAGATTAGACATAGACTTGCTATACCGGACAATCTAATGAATTGGCAAGTATTTGTAAATAATAATCAGATCAATAGTTTTTTGACACTAGAAAATGAGTTTTCTAACAGTAATATAGATGAAGACATAACAATCAATGAATCTGATCAAGTAGATGAACAAGAAATGAATATTTCTCAAGAGACTGCAATTTATATTCTTCACCCAACCAAATTCACTGAAAAAGATATGCAAGATTTGATACAAATGGAATTCGATGAGATCATAGAAGATGAAACTGAAATCATTAATCTGAAAGATAATCATTTACCCAAAGGATTAACTCCTTTGGAAGATCTTTTTGACTCAAATGACATTCCCTTAAAACCCAAAATGGAACCTGTTAAAGCTGACATTGAAGAGTGCAATTTAGGAACACCAGAAAATCCCAAAATGGTTAAGTTATCTAAATCTCTGCCAGAAGATCAAAAGGTTAAATATGTTGAACTCTTAAAAGAATTTCAGGACGTTTTTGCTTGGAATTATGAAGATCTTAAATCATATGATACATCAATCATTCAACATACAATACATTTGAAACCAGATCAGAAACCTTTTAAACAGAAACTTAGAAGGATCAATCATGTTTTACTACCTTCAATTGAAAAGGAAATTAAAAGAATGTATGAAGCAGGGATTATAGCTCCTATTAGGTTCTCTGAATGGGTTTCTAATTTAGTACCAACAAGAAAAAACACTGGTGAGATTATACTGTGTGTCGATTTGAGAAATTTGAATAAAGTTTCTTTAAAAGATAACTATCCTTTGCCTAAAATGGACCATATCCTACAAAGGGTAGTGGGATCTTCAAGGATATCTCTTCTGGATGGATTTTCAGGGTATAACCAGATTCTGGTTCATCATGATGATAAAGACAAAACATCATTTACAACACCATGGGGTACTTTTAAATATGTCAAGATGCCATTTGGACTTAAGAATGCAGGAGCTACATTTCAAAGAGAAATGGACATTGCTTTTGCTAAAGAAATACATGATTTTCTGGTTATTTATCTAGATGATTTAACTGTTTTTTCCAAAACAGATCAGCAACATTTTGATCATCTAAGGCAAGTGTTTATAAAGTGCAGAAAGTATGGTATTTCCTTAAATCCTAAAAAGTCATTGTTTGGTTTGGAAGAAGGAAAGCTCCTAGGTCACATTATTTCTAAAGATGGCATTAGAATTGATCCTGAAAGAATACAAGCAATTTTGCAGATACCTCGTCCCAGAAACATTAAAGAACTTCAAGCTTTCATAGGAAAGATTAACTTTTTGAGAAGATTCATTTCTAGTTTAGCTGAATTACTTAGACTGCTTACTCACATGCTAAGAAAAGATTCAAGCATTGACTGGACTGTAGAAGCCAAGCAATCATTTGAAGAAATCAAAATGGCTTTAACAAGAACACCAGTTCTTACCAGTCCAAAATTTGATAGAGATTTCATTATTTTTTCATTTGCTTTTGAAAATACAGTTGCAGTTGTTTTACTACAAAAAGATGATCATGGATGTGAAAAACCAATAGCCTTTTTTATTAAAGCACTTAGAGATGCATCTTTGAAATACAATATCATGGAAAAACAGGCTTTTGCACTTGTAAAAGCAATTAAAGATTTCAGAATTTATATATTGTATTCTCATGTGATAGCTTATGTACCTAATGCTGTCGTTAAAGACATCTTGACTCAAGATGGTATTGAAGGCAAAATGGGTAAGTGGATAGCTACCATATTAGAATATGATATTGAAATTAAACCAACACAACTCATAAAAGGTCAAGGTTTGGCTCAACTCATGACTGAAACTAATTGCCAAGCCTTGGACATCAACGAACTGGATGACGAACAGGAGATGGCGACTCCACAAATTAGTCAAACCTTCTTAGACTCACCCTGGTACACTGATATTATTTATGTTTTGTTAAACCTGCAAGCTCCTCCAGGGTTGTCCAGAACGAAACAAAGATTTTTGAAAATGACATCTTTAAAATATTGTATTTTAGATAATGCTCTTTTTTGGAAGAATCATGATGGAATCTTATTAAGCTGTTTATTGAAAGATGAAGCTGACAAAGTACTTAATGAATTTCATGCAGGGGATTGTGGTGGACATCTCTACTAGAAGTCAACTGCAGATAAAATCTTAAGAGCTAGTTTTTACTGGCCAACCTTGTTTTCAGATTTTAAGAAATTTGTAACAGCTTGTCATAAGTGTCAGATCTTTGAGGGTAAAAGAAAGTTGTTACCTTTACCATTAAAACCAATTTCCACAGAGAGACCCTTTCAACAATGGGGATTGGATTTTATTGGAGAAATCCATCCCTGTTATTCTGGGCAACACAGATGGATTCTTACTGCCACAGATTACTTTACTAAATGGATTGAAGCTATCCCATGCAGACAAGCCAATGATTCTGTAAGTATAGGGTTTCTAGAAACTAATATACTTTCAAGATTTGGCTGTCCAGAGAAAATTATAACAGATAATGCTGCTGCATTTAAGTCTAAGAAAATGATTAGTTTCTGCAATAAATATCACATCACTTTAGGCCATTCAACAACCTATTACCCCCAGGGTAATGGACTGGCAGAGTCTTCCAATAAAAGCCTTATTAATATCATTAAAAAATTATTGGAAGAAAATAAAAAGAATTGGCATAAAAAACTTACCAATGCATTGTGGGCAGACAGACTTACAACTAAAAAATCAATTGGGACCAGTCCATATGAATTAGTTTATGGTATTGAGGCAAGATTTCCATCATCCTTAGGAATTCCTGTTATGAAGTTACTTCAGGAGGCTCAAGTGGAACCAAATGATATTCAGAGAAGAATTAACCAAACAATTCACTTGCAGCAAACCAGAGAAGAAGTGTATCAACGATCCCAAGTCTTGCAGGAAAAGTTAAAGAAAATTTTTGACAAAAGAACTAAAGCAGAAGATTTTCAACTAGGAGACAAAGTCCTAAGATGGGATTCTAGAAGGGAAGATAAAGGAAAAGATGGGAAATTTGATTTCTTATGGAAATGACCTTACACCATACATGCTTTACAGGGAAATAACACATACTTTTTGAAAAATTTGGACAATTCAGAAGCTGAGGAAGGACCAGTCAATGGTCGAATGCTAAAGCACTATTTTGATCCTATTTACTAGGATGTTCTGATTTTTTCTAACTTGTACATAATATATCATTTCTAATGCATCAGTTTTGATTGGATGGTGACTTCTTGGAGTTGAAGCCCGAAGTGAAGGCCCTAAGCTTCAAAAGTTTCACTATCATATGTACAATAAAGCTACCAGAAGAAGGAGATTACATGGTTCAGTTTTTAGGCATCTGACCTGCTGTTCTTGACTTTTCACCAGGAAAAGCCATCCGCAAGTGGAGCCAGTGTTAGACTCCCATACCAATAGGTGTCATTTTTCATGATTGTCTTGATTGAACTATGCAATATGTTCAAACCTTTTTCTTGTGTAAAGGTGTTCCAAATTCTTGAAAAACCAAAAAATCAAAAAATTTTAAAAAATATGAAGAGGGTATACCCTAAAAGAAAAATCAAAGGGTAAGAAAAATAAATTGGTCAAAAAAGTGAAAGAAATGAACCCCAAACAAAAAGAAAGGCCAAGGAAAGTGTGCAAGACTAAATGCCACTACTATTTCATTTTCTGTAATAAGAAATTGTGTGCAGTTTGTCAAACTTTTGCCACAATTTATGAAGAGTCAAACTATTTAAACTTGACTCATTCATGTTTCAATTTCATGTTGTAGAATAGAGAATAAATATCTGACCAAACAGTTTAATATTGGCAGATAAGTAGATATGTAGAGTTAATAAAAGGTGCTCAACAGTTTAATCTGAGCCCTTGGATGTAATAAGGGTAGAATTAGATAGATTTGTCATGTAAAAGAAAAGAATATTGATAAGGGTTTGCCAGTCTAAGTGCACCCTAATAAAGAAGAGAAAATGGTAGTGTAAAGTAGATAGTGTAGGTAGATGGTGTTGCAAAGTTTCATGTGATGAATGATGGTGCTAAATGTGTTTAATCCTTTACTTTCATCACAAGTACTGGAGCAGAAAGTTCATTGGAAAATCCACAGAAAGCAAAGCCAAAATCATTAACTTCCCACATCACTTGTTCCCTAAAAGTTTTACTAATTTCCCCAAAAGTACTAAGGTATTTGAAGATTAAAGGGGCTCAAGGCATTTCCTTGACTTTTGGAGGGACCGGACCCTCGGCCTTATGATCAAAAAGACCTAAGTACTTGAAGTTATTTATCATTATAATCATTCCCTTTTAATCTTTTCCTAAGTAAAATTCTATTTTACTTAGGAAAATCATGCACATTTCCATAATAATCCCTCAAAATTACTTGCTATTCTATGTTTAAGTGTTGAAGTTGAAATGATACAATTTACTTCAGAAATCTTCACTTTCCTAGTTGTGTAAAGTATTTTGAGTTTTTGTCCCTTTGTCATATTAACATCTGATTTATTTATTAAATCCTTAATAAAATACCTTATCCTATTATACTTAACTCCCTTTTATGATAATATCCCCAAAACCCTCTTACTATAGATTTTTAGCCAAAGTATTTAAACCCATATAATAAAATCAAATTCTCACATTATATACCCTCTGGCTAAAAACATATCTTTATAGACTATTCCCGCCCCCTATGTTAATTAAATTATTTTAATTTAATTACCATATAATAAAAATAAACGAGAAAAAGGGTTTTGAACATATATTTATATGTTTTAAACGAAAAAAAACAAATAACCCATCCCCTTGGTATTTTCCTTTCACCCGACGCCCTAACTAGAGTTAAAGTTCTCAAGTTCCAAGTGTAAACTCTAGTTTAAAAACCAAATCCCCGATCGATTGCCCACATAATACATGGATTAATTAATCACCCGGATTAATTAATAACCAACCTTTTCACCAATCAAAAGCCGCCCGGAATAATTAATTAAATGTTAATTATTTTGAAAACCCGTCGGGCCCGCACATTAACTCCCATACCATCTCCCCGTTCGGTCCACCGTTGGATCACTCCGCCAATGATCTACGGTCCACGATGATTCCGCTGGCCAACCTCTGTACGAAAGTTAACGCGTGAAATCGCGATGGTTTTCAAACAGTACACCGGCTACGTGTCAATCGCTGAATGGATTCGCTGCCTCCCCGTGGAAAACCGCCTGCTCTCGAAAGCGGTGCGGAAATTACCATTTATCACCCGATCCCAGTGACGTGTCCTCCCGTACCCTGATGATGTCACTCCTATAAATAATAAAAAACCTGTTGACTTTGTAAATAAAACAAAACTCCGCGTATTTTCTATCATTTTTTCTGGTGAAAGTGGCTGCGTCCTCCACTGAAAATTTGAAAATTCTGCTGTTAAACTGCTGTCGACCAAGATTGTTGAACTCCATTGCTATACCAGTGCCCGAGCATTCATCCGCCATTAACAAGTTCCTGTAAATCTCGACATTTTCCATAAAACAGGTATTTATCCGATTTCTTGGTGGAACTCTTTGAAAAATCCGCATTCCAATGTTAAATTCACGCCATAGTCTGTAGAAAAAGTTAATATTGGTCTGTTTTAGTCCCTGCAACTAAAATCAAACTTCCAGAACTAAAATTAAGCCCGTTCTGTGAAAACCCCCGAAACTTCCACTTTGAATACACAAGAACCAAAATGGAAGTCCCGACAGCCCTGAATGTAGCCCCATTAAACGCCCCTCACAGAGAATTGGAATACTTGCCACTAGTGGATAAAGATTTTCAAATTAAAGACAGAGTTTTCAATGAAAATCCCCTTCGAAGTTTTTGTCACTGCAGAGATGATTATTCGAAAGGTTTGGATATCATTGGATTATGGGAATCCAATTTTCCAAGATATCTCATCCCCTCAGTCCGTCTTTTCCCAGAAATTATCCATTACTGTCATTCCAATTATGATCCAACTCAAAGAGCAGTGTTATCCCCAGACCAGAGTATCCTTTTCCCCGTTACTCCTCAAGCTATCAATACAATGCTCCATTTTGAACCTGATCAAAATCTTACTCCCTTGTCCATGGAAGAACTACTTGAAAAGTCTACCCAATTGTCCCAAGAAAAATTGAAATGCATTTGCCAGACCTTTATGTTACATGAATATCAACCTAAGGGCCCTCCTCCCTATGGTTTTGCTTATTTTACTGAATTAGGCAAGCTCATCCTGAATATGATATCCTTTGTACTGGGTTTTAATACTAGTGAGTATGTTGATGAATTAACCCCAGTATTATTATCCATCTTCACTCCTGGAAAACCTCCTGCTGTGAAATATGACTTTGCATCTTTCATTGCAAATAAAATCCATGACCAGTTCATGAGGTTAGATAATGAGAAAGTGTTTAAGTATTCCTCATTCATTTACCATCTCATCATTTATTATCAATCAAAGAACTTCCCTTTTCCTGTTCAAAAGCTTGATGCCAAGGGAAACCCTAGATCTGTTATATTTTGGTCTGCCATAACTCACAGTTCCTATAATTCTCGCTATTCTTATGCTGAGTTCATTGATCTTTTCATACATCCTGCAACTACCTTGTTGACAGGAGTTGCTCCTCCAAGGCTCAGCAATGAGATTAAGAAAACTTTACAGCTTTCAAGGACATACAAAGTTGGAGACTGGTATTTGTACCAAAATTATTCAGAAATCAGAATATATGGATGTGAAATTTGTCCATTCAAGCTGCCTAAATATGTGCCTATGAGACTTTTTGCCTTAGAATATTTCAGGAAAATGAATAATTCTGATGTTATTCATTTTTGTAACGCTAAGAAGAAAGCCCAACTCAGAATCAAAAGTCAGTTAGGTCCCTTTATATGCAATTCTAGGGATGCTGAACAAGAAGCAGAAAATATATTGCAAAACCATTTCAAGTTACAAAAGAGTTTTCGTTGGATTCCCTATGATCCATTCAGTTTTATCTGTGACAAAAGAATGAAGAACAAATCAGCACCCTACTTTCACCACAGAATTCCAGAAATAGAACAATATGCTAATCAAGATGAGTGGATGGAAGGAACATTAGTTGAACAGGATAGTGAAGAAGTCAATATGAACAAAATTATGAAAGATCTTGAGAAAAAGTTTGACCTAGAATCTTTTGGGCAAGTGCAGGTACCTCATATTGGCACTTCTTCAACAGGAAATCTTCAACAGGGATTACAAGAAAATAGTCCATCAATTGCAGTTGAGTCTAAAGGCAAAGGGAAAGAACCTGAAGTACAAGTCATTGAAACTTTCATTATGACAGAAAAGCCTCAAACTTCCAAGGCACCAGATAAAACACAGGTTTCTCCTACTCAAGTTAATCACCCTGAAGTTTCAGAATTTCAGACTCCATCTAATATGGAAATAGGCAAGAAAAGACAGGTTTCAAATCCCACTCCTCCCAAAGAATCCTCACAACAAAATCAAGATAAAAGGAAAAAACTGAATCCACTTCCAGAAGTGGAATCTATAGATGAAATCATTGATGATGAAAGAGAGGATAGTCAACTAACTGGTTCAGTTAGAAACACACACAGGTCATAAAGGAAAGGAATTACAAAAACAGTTGAGCACTGAAGTGTCTTCCTTTAAACAACCAAAGACAGATGCAGGTGATATAAAGAAGACTTTCATTAATACAAAAGCAAGGAATGACCCATTGAGGATGCAGGTATATGATCAGTATCTTAGAATGGCTCCACACAATCAAGAAAGATTAATGTCAGCTTTTGACATTCAGCAAGGGAAAATGATGATGAGCCATTTCAAATCAAAAGTTCCAAAACCCAAGACAGCATCTGATTACATTAGGACCAATTTTGAGGTCCTAGCAAAAGACATTCATCCATTAGACCAGATATAATTACATAAACAAAGTGGGGAAATGATATATTCTACCCTTACTGATAAAGCAATGGCAGCCCATAGATTGCAAGATTCCTTAAATAATATAAATACCTAGTTGCAAATTGAGAAAGCTTCTTCTCAGGCAAAGGATAACAGAATAAAATCTCTGGAAGAAATAATAATCAATTTGGGTCATAATCCCAAAGATATAAAAAGCATTGAGGCACTGATTAAAAATAAGGATGATGATATTGCTGCACTGAGAAAGAAATTGAAATTCCCAGCCTCAAGGCATCCCCAAACTCAAGAAGTTTTGAAGGAAAATTCACAAGAAGAAATGATGGAATTGCTCCTAAAAATGACTGAGCAACTGAGTGAAATAGAAAAGGAACTGGAGCAGGCATTGAAAGAAAAAAAATCTATCATGCAGACATCTACAACAGAGGTCACTACAGGTACAACAGCAGCAGATCAACAAACAGATCCATCACAGGTAAATACTTCTAGTTTAAGTTCTGATGAATTAGCAAAACAAATGGAAAGTTTGAAACTCAGAGTCACAGAACTTCAATCTACAAAATTACAGCTGGTGAATTTGGAACAAAAATATGATATGTCAAAAAAGACTGTTGCTGACAATACAAGGGAAATCAAAAGGCTAGAGAAATTGGTTAAGGCTTTAGAAAAAGATCTCTCATTAAAAAAGCCTTTGAGAGAAATTAATGAAATTCTTTGGAATAATATTATTGATTCAATAAAGAGTATTTGGTCTTTTGTTCAAATAATCTTTGAACAAAATGACTTGGTCAAAGTAGCTATGGAAGAAATTGACAAAACAAGAGAAGAATTAAGGGACAGACCTGAGCAAGCAAATCAACTTATACAATTTTTGAACACCCAGACCAAACAACAGCTTGCAGAGCTTGGAATTGAGGACAGGACAGGTACTATTTTAGAAATAAAAAGAGCTTTTACCAAGAGAACTCTTATGCAAAATTTGGAAAGAAAATTCTCAGATATTCAGGAAGAGATTAATGCCTTCAAAGAAAAGTTTCAGGTTTTATTGAACAGTGGGTTGCCCAGTCCTATGATTTTAGAAGACAAAATAATGGACTTGGGAACCTATGTTAACAGATTTGATATACATGCTCATAACACAACTGCTCACTCTATCAGTTCGTCAGAATCAACATTGCCACCAGGGAAGAATCTCTACGATAGGTTAAAGAATTTGTTTCATCTTGAGTGTGAAATAAGGTATTTGTTCCCAAACCGGCCCACTTTATTCAGATACACAGAGGCCGATGAAACACTAAGAAAACTCAAACGAACCATAATAGCAGAAGACAAATGGTGGGAAGAGCTATTAGAAATTTTGTGAAATTCATCCTCAGGTAGAGAATTTTGCCTTTTACTATCATGTAAAGGATAAATAGATGAGCAAAGGTTAAAGAATATCAGTTTGCGAGTTGAAAGTGTATTAGTAGAAATAAAGAGTATCAGACAAGCAAGGCAGTCAAAAAAGAATTACTCAAAAGGACAACATCGAGCCATATTGTAGGACCTGCCTCCAGCTCATGCATAAAAGGAGGAAACAACACCAACAGTTATCTTTTGTCCTATCTATGAGACCATCTGTCTCCCTTTTTGTTGTAACTTATTCATTAGTCACCCTACATTATTTCCTAGGTTAGTGTGACATATTTTAAATCATTTTTTGTATAAATAAACCCTCGAATAAAGTATTGAGGGTGGATTCTACTACTTTGCTATAACATTGATCTTTTTGGAATAAAAGTGCTTTGGGAGAAATTTATTTGTGGCTTGCTGGATGATGATTTGAAGCTCAAGACTTTTTGCAGGATTCATGCGTCGAATTGCAGTTCAATAAGTCTTTCTATCCTATGTTTTAAGTTTTATATCTGTTTATAATACCACTGTGTTTCCATTTTTGAGTAATTGCCATGAAAGAATAAATCAGAACTTACTTTAGTGTACTATGATTTTCAATTGCTGTTATTCTAAATGTTTTCTTCCAAACTGGTTATAAGCAACGAATTCTTAATTGCTCTTGTTTCGCTGGTTTGAACATTTTGATTACTATAGTAAATAATCCTTAACTGCTCTTTATTTGTAATCATTCATTTTCTTTCTTTGAATATGTTGAAAGATTCTTGATTGCCTTTCATCCTTTCAAAATCCATTCCATCCACTTTAATTCCTAAAAATTGTTCTCTGTTTGGCTATCTTGCCCTGCAAAGCCATCTTGTGTGTAGAAGATTAATCCAGTAAAGCCATCCTTTCGACTCCATAGCCCAATGGCCTGAAATACTCAATCTTGCCCTCAGTTGGCGGATTCCACCATTCAAACAAAACCAAATTTCTTGGACTTATAACTAGCCTAAAATTTTCTAAGAACAAAGCTAAATTTTAAAGAGAGAGCCCTCTCTGGATACAGATTGGCTAGATTCTGTATCTGAAGGTTGGTTTGTGGTTACCTCGGGTTTCTTTCCCTTTCTTACAACTTCAAGGAAGGCCTGAGTGATAACAGTATGAATGGTTAGAACCTCGGAGTTTGTTTTCTTTAAAGGACATGCACCAAGTATTTTACAAGAATTATAAAGGAAACTCTCCATCCTTACCATGGGACTGTTGTGATCAATCTCAGAATATCATATAGTACCTGTTAGACATTGATATGGATTTGGTTAATACGCAATCTGAAGATCTGTTGACATCCATTCAAGAATTTCATATGCATCCTAGCTATCACAAGAACATGGATAAATCGGCTGAGGAAGAAAACAGTCAAGCGGCTGTGGACTTTTTTCAAGATATTCATGAAAACGCAGTTGCTGATTCATCATTCCTTATGGTTGAGGCTCAAGATGACATTCAGCCTCAAATCTAGTCTTTAGAGGAAACAGAGAGCTGCTGTACTTCTGCACAAAGGGACACAAGACCATCCTCCCCTTTGGCAGAGGAAGGAATAGATCAAATCATCAATAGACAGCCAGCCTCTGAAATTTTTTACAGATCAGAAATTCTTGTCCATTCATCTGATGAGCTTTATTGTATAGAGTTGGAAAGCTCACATGTAAATCAGAATGAAGAGAAATCTGCTGACAATCCAGTGTATCCGGTTGGTGACATTACTCACATTCGTGATTCTCTTATTTTTGATCTATCTGATGATGGTGCTCTCCAAACAAAAATGATCCTGCAAGGCCATCATTAGTAGATTTGTGGGAGGAAAATCAGTCCCTTTCACTTCCAGAGAATAATGAGCCAATGCAGGCTATTTATGACACTAATGGGGAGAGCTATGACAGTATAATAGCAGATGAAGATTCTATGAATCTTCATTCTGCTCTAACACAGATCATCAGTGAGACTGGAAGCCAACAGTTTTTCCTTTCAGAAGATGAACAAGAGATTTTTGAGCAGGTTGAAAGCAAAGAGCCTTCTCTTGGAAAAGAGGAAGCAAAGGAATACACCCCTGCTCAAGAATACATTGATCTCTTCACTGAGCTCAGCACATCAGAGCAGAATGTATCAGAGCTCCAGGAGGACAACACTGCCATATATGATGAGTCCTCTAGTTCAGAAGATGAAGAAGATTCTCTTCTCCAAGAGAGTCTCATCCTTGATCCAGTGGAAGAAGAGGAAGTCCTGGTTGAAGCCTACCTGCCAGATATTCATATCCAGGTATTATTTCATGATCCTTATGCACATTTCCTCCATACATTTGGAGAAGGATCAAGAGTCTTCTTGAGCAGCATGTTGCAAACAGAAAGAAAATCTTTCAAAGCTGCCGTTATTGAACAAAAGGAGTGTGAGCGGCCCTGCCTATCTAGCCTACTCAAGGAGTTGACCAAGAAAGACCAGTCATGGGACCACTTGAAGGACTGGTTGCATTGGAAGACAATGTTTGTAAGCTAGACTGTAAATATTCCCGTTAGAGTAGGGTAGGTAGGAAAAGCTCAATAAAGCTTAGTGTGTGAGCATGTAGTTAGTTGTTTTTAATTTATGCAAAGTCCAGCAAGTCAGACAGTCTAATCCTGACTTGGATGTTTTTAAATTTCCTGTCTTAGAATGTAGGAGAAGAAACCTGTTGGACAGTTTAATCCCAACAGGTAGTAGATTAGGTAGAGAAATAGATGAGGCCAACAGTTTAATCTGGCCTCATGGAGAAATAAGGGTAGATCTAGAGTAGGCTTGTTTTTTCTTTCAAAATAAAATAATGTAAAGGGTCTGCTAGTCCAAATGCACCCAAGGGAAAATTGTAGAACTGTAGTTTGGGTAGGTAGATTGGTTGGGAAATATTTTTGCTGATGTTTCTATCATACTGTGGCAGCTAAAATTGAAGAAGAAAGATGGTTTATGACAGCAGGCATCTGGCCTACACCAAGAGATCAATTTCTGAATTCTTGACTCCTCCAAGGAGTAGCCATCCCCATGTGGAGCCAATGTTAGCCCCCCTATGGAATTCTTGACAAGCAAGCTGGGGGCTAGATTGTTCTTGAGCCTCCAAGGAATGCCTTTCCCCTGAAAATCCATCCTCCTTGGAGTCTCTTTGTGCTGTGCCCAATTCTAATCCTCTTTGATGATCCATTCTTCAAAGGGCATATTTTACCCCTCATATCCATGCAAATACCACAATTCTCCCTTTCTTCCCCCCCCCCAAGTTTCCCCCCTTCCTTATCCTCAAATTCCTCGAAACCCCCTTGAAATCCTTTCCCTGCCCCTATTTTGGCCTTTCCTACCCTTCTTTGCCCTATCGTTACCCCTGGCTAGCCCCAAATTGCATTGAAAATGAGTAAAAATACATGCATTTCACATATGAGGCCTTAGCCCCTTCCCCATTAGCCTCCACACCTTTTTCCATAAGACCCGCCACCGTGACCAAGGCTTTTTCCTTGCGGGGGTTTTTCTCTGTCCGTAGAGTCAAACCATGGAACCCCCGCAGTTGACTCCTTGGGATGTGGGAAAACCCGATCGAACAGTTGCTATTCACTACGGGGGGTCGCTCCAAAATTCCCGTGCCCATACACCTTGGCCCCCCCGCAGTCCATCTCCACCGTCCATTTAAATCTGCAGATCAACGGTTCATAACCAGAGCGCTTCGGGCGCATTTTCCACCGTTGATCTGTTCCAGATCTAACGGTGCAGAACACGTCCGACACGGTGGTCCCACTCCCCATGTTCAATGTTCAAAACTGCCGGTTTATTCTGCACCACCCTCGCGCGCTTGGTGGTTTTTCCCCGGCGGCCAGCGATTCCATACACCTTTTGCCACCTGTCCCCCCTGTACAATTCCAAAACCATCATTCTCGCACATTAACTCCATCCACCGCTGTTGAGGAGGTAAATCCCCTCTGCGGACAGAGGCGATCCCTACTAGCCCAGCAGGGGTCTAGCAACAAACAAACAATGCTATGACGCAAGCTCCTAGTTACGAAATGAAAGACTTGGGATAAGAGCCTACCTGGATTCCAATGCTAGATCCGAAGAAGAAGATGCCCCCGTCCTTCAGCCCTGGCAGATCACAATCCTTCCACGATCTCCGTGGACGAACCCCTGCACACAGAAGAGACGAACAGATACATGCATAGGAACCAGCATACGTAACTAAATATCGGTCAGAAAATATATTACTCGCATTAACATGATTGCAAAAGGAGTGGAACCATAATCATAGTCATCTATTAAAGTGATAAACGAATAGAAGTTACAACCGAGTTCTGACATCGCAGCTTCCTTCGAACGGGTCTCCGGTTGTCCACGTCTCGCAAAGCTCGCCAAGGAAAGGGAAACCTCTCCAGAGTCTCGTAACAATGGTCTCCTCGCTTGAATGGGCCTTAAGGGAAAGAAGGGATTCTTTACGGCACAAAGGCACTTGGGAATAGGGAGATGCAAAGCTTCAGCACTTCAAGACTATCATCCTTTCAGCCCCTTCATCAATGGATGAAGGCTATATTTGTAGAGGAGAGGAAGAGGTTGAGCTCCCTACAATAGTGGAAGGGAGGCCTTATCCTTTGGGAGGTTCCCCATATGGTGGAAACAAGAGGCCAAAGGAGGAAGGCCGTGGTTATTCAGGCGAAACCACTCCTGATGACTCATCCACGAAGTTGTTGTAATCGAAACTTCGCCTCTTTTTAAAAAAAAATTCCATAAACAGAGTGGCGCGGGTGCAACACTGGGACAGAGCGCCAATTGGCGCGGGCTCAGTGTTAATTTTCCCCCATTGGCGCGAGTACATAACGGGCTACCAGCGCCAATGCAAAAACATGTGTTTTTAGGGGTCTGTTCAGGAAATGATAAACAGGAGAAATGTTGTCCTCATGGAAAGGGATACAATGAAGGTATTTTCAAGGCTTGACATTGCTTATTGGTCACATAATGGGTCCTCCATTGTGCGGGACGGGGAATGGTAGGGACGGTGACAAATTACTGTGTAACAGATGCCCCCTAAAGCATGAGGCCCGAGAGAGAGAGAGGGGTGAAATGCTTTACGAGAACATGTTCAACTGAAGGCCCGCCGTCAGAAAACCTGCGCAGAAAGATACAACTGATATCTCAAGTACATGATGTATATGTGGTATGGACGCAGCCATCTGAAACAGAGTATACTATAATCCGGATCCAGGGTATGGACGCAGCCATCCAACTAGGATCAAACCAATAGACTCAGGTATGGTCGCAGCCATCCAATCAGTGAGTCATGTACATAATGATAATAATCCACAATCGCAGCCTGGATTACAACAGACACAATCTAGGGTCTTGCGCTCCATCTCGACCCAAACAAGTACAAGTTCGAGCATGTGAGTATGTGAGCTGATGTCGAACATGCAAGAACATCGTCTGATTACCAGCCAATGATGAAATCTGTTAACAGACGCGAGAGAAACCACCAATAATGACAATGGTCCTCAAGGTACTACAGGTACAATCTACGGCGTGTGAATAAATGAGTTGACGTCGAACACACGCAGAATCATTCGATCGGAAGTCAATGATGTAAACTTCACGTCGAATGCGACGAACCTGCCATTGAGGCATGCAGGCTCCAAGGTACCATCAGGAGTCTCTAGACCAACTTTCTGGATAATGAGTTGAAGTCGACAGGAAGTGACCTTGATCGAAGGTGGGCCATAATGATTCCCACATCATCGACACGAGACAGAGGAACATAATGTTTTGTTGTGAATTAGGACCATATGAGAAACAGAGGAAGGTTGATATTTGCAGAGGCCAACTTCTCTTGAACATATGAACGACACGACAATGGACTTGGAAGTATTTGACATCAACGGATCAAAGGTCATGGCGACGAGGCAGTGAACAGATGAGAGGTCAAAAGAGATTACCCAAACCCATGGAAGCAAAGTGAAACAACGAGATGAGATGTCCCCAACCCGACACAAATGCAGACAAGTGCCATGTTCAAGAGCGACATACTGCCGACGATAACGACAATGGTTCCATTTTTCCCCCACCATTTCTGGCGAGTACCCCAATTATTTTTGATAACAAGCTTGAAGGGGATAGCATATGCTTGTGATATAAGTCCGCCCTTCGGGCGAATCCATCCTAGTGCATTTAACGAGTCCTAGGAAGGAGAAACTCGGAGAACGTCATTTCGACTATATCCAATGTCATCAGGGTTTAACGAGTCTGACAAAGGAAGAACTCGGCGTCTTTTCATGTTTAGAGAGTTTGAAAAGACAGTGAAAAAGAAAACTCCACAGGTCCCTTTTCGTAAATAGTTCCCCAGATCCGAAAAGGTAGAAAACAATATCCGGGAAAACCTCCTAGTCGCAATAGGCTAGGGTATTCCTTTTTCGTAATCAATCCATCCCGGCCCGAAAAAGGGTTAAACTTATACCGGGTGAATTTCGATTCGTGTCCATTTTAACGAGATCGAAACGACAAGGGCCTCGGCGATCTTTTCATATTTAGAGAGTCAGAAAAGAGCTGAAAGATGACTCCTCCTGGAGGAACGAGTGGTATAAAGGGTAGCAACTGGTTCCGGTAATGGTGGAACTACTCTGAACAAATAAAGGTCGAGAGGCTGGCTAACAAGACCACTCATAGCGGCGGTTCCTCAGGAATGGGTAAAACAACCAAGTGAAGGCATATGATCGGCCAAGCAGATAATGACGATGGAGCGAGAAAACCAAGGCTCATCTGGAAAAATAGGCTGATAAGATGACAATCACAAGGGGTAAAATGGGAAAGGTTTCATTTTTACACAAGCTTGAAATCAGGAAACTTTGCTTGAAGTTGGTTTCATTTTTACACAAGCTTGAAACAAAGATAAACTATGCTTGAAACCGGTTTCATTTTTACACAAGCTTGAAACGGAAACAAACTATGCTTGAAAAAGTAAGCATGCCCCCGGCATGGTGACACAATTCGAGGTACATGCCCCCCAAGCTTCAGTCCATATGAAAAGCAGATGGAGTGAAGGTTCAAATTACAAGATCAAAAGAAAAGACTCGACTGGGATTTTACGAGATCTTATCAAAGACTTGAATTGAACGGGAACGTGTTTCATTGTTTTAACGAGGTTGACACATTAAAAGAACTATCCTCAGACACCTTGTTTCATGGTTTAAGGAGCTTGGCACAAGACAAGGAACTATGCTCCGACAACCTTGTTTCATTTTTTAAGGAGCTTGACACAAGACAAGGAACTCTGCTCCAACAACCTTGTTTCATTTTTTAAGGAGCTTGACACAAGACAAGGAACTCTGCTCCAACAACCTTGTTTCATTTTTTAAGGAGCTTGACACAAGACAAGGAACCATGCTCCGACAACCTTGTTTCATTTTTTAAGGAGCTTGACACAAGACAAGGAACTCTGCTCCGACAACCTTGTTTCATTTTTTAAGGAGCTTGACACAAGACAAGGAACTGTGCTCCGATGACCTTGTTTCATTTTTTAAGGAGCTTGACACAAGACAAGGAACTCATGCTCTAACCGACTTACATCAAAATGAACAAGAAGGCGGCGCTCCCAAGAGTTCCGCTCCTGATGGAAGGGAAACATCCTGGAAGTCAGGACCCAATGCCCCCAGCACATTATGCACTACGGCATCATCACTGAGTACAGGCACGGGGTATGTAGCCACATAGTTGACCTGCGGTGGAGCAGATACAACGGGTGGATAAAAACCAGGAGGGGGTGATGGCGGACCAGATGCTACATTGGGACCAAAGAACGACAACTGATCAATGGTCACAATCCGTCCTTCATGTGGAAAACAGGCCACACGAAAAAGGGAGGAGACAAGCGCTCCCATGGCATAGGTGTAATCGCGCCCCAGTAGCAGATGAAAATCCAAGGGGCCTGGAACGACCATCACATCCATATGGACGGTTTTCCCTCCCAAAGTAATTGGTAACCTTGGAAGGATCCCTAACGGTTGACTGGTCCTTCTATTGAATGACAACAGATTCTGCGTAACAGGCGCAAGTGGTGGTGAACCGAAAGCTTTCCAGGTAGTTGAAGACAGAATACTAACAGACGCACCTTCGTCTATAATGGTGCTGGGTACAACCAGACCAAGAGCCTGTACTGTGATCTCGAAAGGCACATAAGACGGAAGGCGAAATCCTGCAAATTGATTCCAGTCAAAGGAAGCGACCAAACTACTCGGAGGGGCTACCATCGACAGGCGAAGGTCTTCCCCTGATGTTACGGTAGAAGAAGCATCCTCCATGACCTCCATCTCGAAGGCGGGAGGAATATCCTCCGTAGCCTCCATCATGGGCGGCGGAGGAGGAGCTTCTTGAAGTACAGGGACAGGAGAATCTTTCTCCAAGTCTGAAGAATCTGAAGAGATCAGAAGGACATGGGGGGTGTGAGGTCCACTCTCGACAGAAAAGACCTGGTGCACCGCGGACGGGGCCAGTTCAACCGATCCCACGACCAATGGTTGGTCAGGGATGGATTCGTGAATTTGAATTTCTGGAGGAGTGGGATCGACCAAGGATAACTCTTGACCAATCACGGCATCAGCCGGTGGAAGACTCAAAGAAAGCTGTTTATAACTAGCCGGGAGGCGTGGTGTAGAAACAGTCAGGTTGCCCAAGACTCGCTTGGCTTCATCCATATAAGGACAAAGGTGAATAGCATGGTGCCCTTCACACAACTTACAGGGATTGGTGATCTTACCCTGCTTCTTAGGAGCCTTACCAGTGCCCCCAACCTGACTCCCGGAAGCCAAAGACAACGGTGGGCGACCGTTGGACCATACTTCGAGTACCTTGGGAATGCCAGGACAGTCTCGAAGAAGATGGTCTCCCGTGCACAACATGCAGAGGAACTTGACTTTCCGAGGAGGGTTGGAAGGTTTATCAAGAGGAGATATCTCGGAGGCAGTAGCCGTACATTTAGCCTCTCGCTTATCGGACTTCTTCTTCTTCGTCTTCTTCTTCTTCTTCTTAGCCACCTGGTTACTTGAATCCAGACTTTCACCAGGCAAAGAGGAGGAGGAGGACTCAGAAACAGGCGAAGAAGGGGAGAGGTCCACCTTAGAATCAACATGATGTGGTTCGGGTGGAGGAGCTGATTGACCAGTAACTGAGACATTCGGAATGACAGAGGTTGAGAACAACCAAACAGGCAACCCAACAGTTAACCCACGAAGGGACAACGTTGCCATATAAGGAGCACCAACATTCCCAAAAGGAGGAAAATGACCAGGATTCCCTTCTGAAGGGATTCCTTGGTTGGTAAACACTGAAAAAGTTGCCATCAACACTCAAAACCACACACGGGCTGAAAAAAGAGTTTAAGACACACGATCAAACGGCCAACAAGCAATATCTAAACGGGCGTGTAATCGTGGGCGATTAATTTTACCACATTGGAAAGTAAGAAATTCTACCGTTTCATGTTTCAAGAGTCGAGAAACGATAAAAAGATGACTCTATCTCTTTCGGAGTTGACACAAGCGTGAAAGGACAAGCGCTTGACGGTCTTTTCAAGTTTAGGGAGTCAGAAAAGACCAAATGACTGCTCAGGAAAAACTAGGCACAAAGGGTGTACCAAATATCCGTGAACTGCAATATACACCTTGGTTTCAAAAATGAAACAGAAATCGACCAAGGACTTTCAGTACGTGCAGGTAGTCTCCCCGAATGCTGTGTTCGGTGTATCACGGGTATAGGGCGGCAGACTCGGCTTCCTGTGGATAAAGGATTGAAAACCTAGAGGGGTCTCCCTTTATATATGCGACGGTACGGGGAGCACAAGTCCGTACTAGCGCTGTCTAAAGCCAACAGGCGAACGACAGCTGCTAGGTTTAACGACGCCGGAACACGTCTCTAGCCTAGACCTTCTAAATATGTTGCGTTAAGTTCCAATGTTGCCTTAGGTTAATTGAATAGATTTTACAGTTGATCTTCAATTAAGTTTCAATTTCCAGGCCCTATCGTATGTAGTGTCTCCTAAATGCAAGCTATATGCCACGATGCAACATTTCGTTCGATGAAAACTAGTTAAATGAGAGTTGAGAGCTTTTATACAAACGAAATGAACGTAATACAAACAAGAATGTCTCTAATGCAACTAATGCAATTGCACACTTTTCATTCAAACACTAATCACTAGTAATACGGAAAAGATGACAATTTGCACTAATTAAAAAAAACAAAAGAGACTATATATTTTTTTTGATTTTCAATGTTTAATGGCTAATGTGCACTGAAAACAAAAGGAACAATTGGAGAAATGATAACTAAGAGAGCGAAGCAAACAACATTCACTCAACAAAGCAAGCAACCAAATCTCTAAATCGACCCAAAGTCTCTCAAATCGAAGAAAGACTCGAAAACACCCAATGGACCGTGTGATCTAGGTCCGAATCAAGGGCAAACGAATTCTGAATGAAAGAACAAACAATCACTCAAAAGACGCAGCAAAACAATCAAAGACTGCTAAGAGAGCGTGGAGAATCAATCAACAAGTTGACAGGACAATCAAGACACCAAAACTCCCAAGGAGGGCTCGATTCACTATGCCACTAGATGCCCTAGGGCTCAAATCGTGAAATCGATAGACAGAGGCAAACAACCAAGGGATAGCGGTGAATTCCAGTCAAACAAGACTCCAACACACTCAGACAATCAGGAAATCAAGAAGAAAAGTACTGGTCAAGCTCAGAAAGCCAAAAAATGAAGAAACTCAAAAAAGTCACAGGGGTGGTGCGACTGTGGCCTTGAAACTAGCGCCAGAGGCCGAGTGGCGCGAGACAGACAAATGCAACACGCGCCAAGTGGCGCGACTGTCAGGTAAAAACCCGCGCCAGTCGAGTTCTTCAATGAAATTTAAAAAACAAGCTAATCTGAAAAGAGACCAACACAAGCTAAGCAAACCAAGAGGCTAAAATAATGAAAGAATCCAACCCAGAAGGTTCATCAAGCAAGGAGAAATAATCAAAGCGAGCCAATCATAAACGGGACAAGGAAAACCGGACGATCCCCAGCGGAGTCGCCAATTTGTTGAGGAGGTAAATCCCCTCTGCGGACAGAGGCGATCCCTACTAGCCCAGCAGGGGTCTAGCAACAAACAAACAATGCTATGACGCAAGCTCCTAGTTACGAAATGAAAGACTTAGGATAAGAGCCTACCTGGATTCCAACGCTAGATCTGAAGAAGAAGATGCCCCCGTCCTTCAGCCCTGGCAGATCACAATCCTTCCACGATCTCCGTGGACGAACACCTGCACACAGAAGAGACGAACAGATACATGCATAGGAACCAGCATACGTAACTAAATATCGATCAGAAAAGATATTACTCGCATTAACATGATTGCAAAAGGAGTGGAACCATAATCATAGTCATCTATTAAAGTGATAAACGAATAGAAGTTACAACCGAGTTCTGACGTCGCAGCCTCCTTCGAACGGGTCCCCGGTTGTCCACGTCTCGCAAAGTTCGCCAAGGAAAGGGAAACCTCTCCAGAGTCTCGTAACAATGGTCTCCTTGCTTAATGGGCCTTAAGGGAAAGAAGGGATTCTTTACAGCACAAAGGCACTTGGGAATAAGGAGATGCAAAGCTTCAGCACTTCAAGACTCTCAGCCCTTCAGCCCCTTCATCAATGGATGAAGGCTATATTTATAGAGGAGAGGAGGAGGTTGGGATCCCTACAATAGTGGAAGGGAGGCCTTATCCTTTGGGAGGTTCCCCATAAGGTGGAAACAAGAGGCCAAAGGAGGAAGGGCGTGGTTATTCAGGCGAAACCACTCCTGATGACTCATCCACGAAGTTGTTGTAATCGAAACTTCGCCTCTTTTTTAAAAAACTTTCCATAAACAGAGTGGCGCGGGTACAACACTGGGACAGAGCGCCAATTGGCGCGGGCTCGGTGTTAATTTTCCCCCATTGGCGCGAGTACATATACATAACGGGCTACCAGCGCCAATGCAAAAACATGTGTTTTTAGTGGTCTGCTCAGGAAATGATAAACAGGAGAAATGTTATCCTCATGGAAAGGGATGCAATGAAGGTATTTTCAAGGCTTGACATTGCTCACAGGTCACATAATGGGTCCTCCATTGTGCGGGACGGGGAATGGTAGGGACGGTGACAAATTACTGTGTAACAACCGCGCATTATCCTTTGGATACGGATGCCCAGTGAAATCGCTGTAGACCGTCCGATCTGGGATGGGCCATCCAACGACCATCGCCCACTCAAGATGCACGAAGTCTAATGAAGTTGCATGCGCGATAGCTCACGCCATGGCCCGCCGTCCGTCGTCCTCCGCCGTTGATCTCGGCCACGATCAACGGTCCAGATTCGTCTGCCTGTCGTTGACCATTCCACCTTCGCCCCGACCTCCACATCATCAGTCCACGTGTCTTCACCATACGCCACTTCACCCCACGTGCAACCTCCGTACATGCACCCATTTCATTATGTATAATCATTTCATTTCGTGTTTTTTAATGTGTTTTCATTTGTTTTCCACGTATATTCGCTCTGCAGACCGTCAACCCCCGCCAGAGCGATTCTCACAGTTTCCTCTACAAGTTTCACCTCCATCACTCCTGCATGGCCATCTCCTCCATCCATCCACATCATCCATTGCCCATCCATTGTTTTCTTCACAGATATTGTGTTGTTGCAGGGTTTTCAACAGTAAATGACCGCCATGATGTGCGATCTCTGTCACAGTGACAAAGGGATCAATGAAGACCAGGTGCAGAGGTTATATTCAGAGCTTAATGTTACAGGAAGTGTCTGGAGGGTTGCTTGCACCATTAATTCATCAAAGGACAGATTTTAAAACTCTACCAACCCTCCGGCGCCATTGAAGGTCAAAATTCACAGACAAGGTCAGCAGAGAGCTCGAGGCAGGAAATGGAAGACTCATAAGCTTTTGCAGAGATTTTTAGAAGGCAAAGGTACAGATTTGAAGACCCCGTGGATCCCTTGGACGGTCCAATGCACAGAGAGATAATATTAGAAGAGTTTTCACATCATCAAAAATGTTTTTCTTTATTAGAGGACAAAGCACCCATGCAGTTTTTATTATACATCGTGTTCCTAAAGTTTCCTACCCGACAGTAGTCCTATACCATCAAGAAGCATTAGTTACACGGTATGGAGACCCTAGCATCATTATTTCGCCTGTTTGTCCAGTCAACAAAGAATGGCATTAATACTACAGCCAGACTGCTAGAGGTAGATGCAAATATTTAAGGCAGTATGGGTTGCAGCCTTCCTCCTTTTCTGAGCAATTAATTCTTCATTTAATTCTTCACCTACCTCTTCTACTCTGTTTTTCCTATAAGACTCCAGAAGAACACATTGTAAAGGTGGTTGTTGTTCAGTCATTCAGCTGTTGTTGTTAGAGGGATTCAGTTTGACTGTTAGAACAGTCTTGGGAGGGAGTTACAGAGCAGTTTGCATGTAATAGGCTGGGAGGAGAAAGTTTGGATTGTATTAGCCATTGAGCTTATTGTACATGACTGGTTTTGCATCAATTAACCAAAGCACATTTCACAAGATCCTGGTCTATTACTATTGGTGATGTCTTTCTTAACTCTATTATTTAAATTTTCATATTGTTTCATGTTCTTCTGGTAGGCAACAGAAGTGTAACATAGGATTCACCCTCGATAGGTGCCCTATGTTCCTGCTCTCCCTACTTTTAATGTTTCTCTTCTGAAATGTGTTATCTAAGGATTGCTTTCAGTCAATTTAACTAGTGTAGTGGATGTCATTGCCTGCTCTCTGATGTATGAATTGGATGGATCAGTTCTTAGATGTTCTTGTTGAGGTTTAAGCTGGAAGGTTTGGGAACACTGGGGATTAGAGTTAGCCCTGTCCACTAGGATCCTTGCGCGACTAGCTGGCTTTTATAAGATCCCTTTGTTAATCTTATCCCTGTTTTTCCCTTGGAGTTGCTAAAGCAGACCTGGAGTTAAATGACCTCTGGTCCGATCTATAAGCAACCCCGTTGTCCCTCTTTGAGAGCTGCCTCTAAGTATGTCCAAGCAGGTTTGGAGTTAAATGACCTCTGACCTGATCTATAGACAGAAATTTGGTTGTCTTTCCCTCTTCCACCTTCTCTCCTTAATGTTCCATCCCATCATCTATCTGAAAGATCCTTTAGTGTAGATGACTTGCCCTGTGGAAGCCTTGGCTAGTTGTTGCATGTAATTTCCTTTCATGACTCCATAGCCCAATGGATGGAACTTTTTTTACCTATCCCCTCTGCTGAAATATCCTGCTGCCTTGTTCCTTTCTCCCATTACCTTCTCAGTTTATGATCTCTTAACCAACCCAGCAACCAACCAACCAAATCATTTAAAACCCCCCTTTGTGCTTCATACCTAGCCTAACATCTCATTTTGAGCTCTCAAAGATACATCATTCTTTGCTTTATTGGAGAGATCCCTCTCCGGGTCCAGGAGGGCTAGATCCTAGGGCCCAAAAGTGGTTCTGATGTTGTCTCATCTTTTGGTCTTGCCAATCTGGCCAAAACATGGGAACCCCAACATGATCCATCAACCAATGATTATCAGGTTTTTGGGAAAAAGGGTAAAGTTAGGTTTCCTTATAGGTTATGCAAAGGGAGTCATCAAACTCACATTTTCCCTCACATGGATGAAGCCTCAAAATTTTTAGAAAACATTACTGTTCCATAGCAAAAAATTCCAGCTGGTTACCGTAAAATTTCTCCCAACCTACCGTCAACTGACAAAGTGATTGATCTAATTCCAAGTACAGTCAATCCCACTATTCCATTGGAGAGTGAAAATCATATCACTCATGTTGATGATCCATTAGTTGATCAAGTGGTTGAATTGATTCCGGTCGATCCCACTCTCCCTGTAGAGAGTGATATTCATACTGCTCAGGTTCTTCTTGTTACATCAAATTCTTCTATTCCAGGGGGCATTTCACCTGTTTTTTCAGAAACCCCCCCAAGTATCGAGGGCTTTTCTTTTGATTGGAATAGACTAATAGAAACTCTTCTTCCTTCCTCCATCCATTTCCAAATCATTCTGAAGGTTTGTGGTAAGAATGTGCATCACAAAAATATAGATGAAGGTGCTTCTGTTAGTATTTTATCCTCAACTGCTTGGCAAGCTTTGGGTTCCCCTCAGCTTGTGACTGTTACGCAGAATCTGTCAACGTTTAACATAACCATTAGTGAACCTTTAGGGATCATTCCTAAGTTTCCTATTACCTTGGAAGGTAAAGTTTTCTGTATTGATCTTATGGTAGTTTTAGGCCCCTTGGATTTCAATTTAATCCTTGGGCGAGACTATGTCTATGCGATGAAAGCTGTCGTATCAACACTCTTTCGCGTGATGTCTTTCCCTCACAATGGAAACGTTGTGACTGTTGACCAACTTTCATTTGTTAGTCTTGATTCAACTACCAATAATCTGACACCCCTAAATGTTCCTTATACAGAAGTCGTATCTACCTCGCCACGGGTTAATTATGTGGCATCCTGTCCCATGTTTTCAGTTACCGATGCAAGCAAGCCTCTCACTGTTTTCTCGACTTCCTTTGACTTAGATCTGGTAATTGAAATGGTAAACCCTATGGGATTATTTGAATGTGATGTTATTATCCCTATTGAGTCCCTTGACATGTGTTCCTTCTAGAGAACTGTTCTTCCATCTGATGAAGACCTCTTGGAAGCCATGATCGAGGAGTGTACCTTGACATGTGTTTGTTCCAGTTGGAAGCCATGACAAGGTTCCTATGAGGATGGTTCTTTTCCTGTGTCAACCTCATTAAAAAATGAAACAAGTACTTATGAGGATGGTTCTTTTCCTATGTCAACCTTGTTAGAAAATGAAACAGATCCTTATGAGGACAATTATTTTCCTATGTCAACCTCGTTAAAAAAATGAAACAGGTTCCCATGAGGACAATTTTTTTACTGTGTCAACCTCGTTAAAAAATGAAACAGGTCCTTATGAGGATGGTTCTTTTCCTATGTCAACCTTGTTAAAAAATGAAACAGATCCTTATGAGGACAGTTCTTTTCCTGTGTCAACCTCGTTAAAAAAATTAAAAAGGTTCCCATGAGGACGGTTCTGTTACTGTGTCAACCTCATTAAAAAATGAAATAGTCACCATGAGGATGGTTATTTTCCTGTTTCAACCTCGTTAAAAAATGAAACAGGTCCTTATGAGGATGGTTCTTTTCCTGTGTCAACCTCGCTAAAAAATGAAACAAGTCCTCATGAGGATGGTTCTTTTCCTGTGTCAACCTTGTTAAAAAATTAAACAGGTCCTTATGAGGATGGTTCTTTAACTGTGTCAACCTCGTTAAAAAATTAAACAGATCCTTATGAGGACAGTTCTTTTCTTGTGTCAACCTCGTTAAAAAAATGAAACAGGTTCCCATGAGGATGGTTCTGTTACTGTGTCTACCTCATTAAAAAATGAAACAGGTCCTTATGAGGATGGTTCTTTTCCTGTGTCAACCTCGTTAAAAAATGAAATAGATCCTTATGAGGACAGTTCTTTTCCTGTGTCAACCTCATTAAAAAATGAAACAGGTTCCCATGAGGATGGTTCTGCTATTGTGTCGACCTCATTAAAAAATGAAATAGGTCACCATGAGGATGGTTCTTTTCCTATGGAAACCTCGTTAAAAAATGAAACAGGTCCTTATGAGGAGAGTTCTTTTCCTGTGTCAACCTCGTTAAAAAAATGAAACAAGTTCCCATGAGGATAGTTCTTTTCCTGTGTCAACCTTATTAAAAAATGAAACAAATACTCTCCTAATTAAGTCGAGTCTTTGATTAGATCTCGTAAGTGTCAAGTCGAGTCTTTCATCTGATCTCGTAATGAACCTTCATTCCATCCAACTATCTATTTAGTTGAATACGATGAAGCTTGGGGGGCATTCGCTCTACCAAGTTACGCTTGGGGGGCATTAAAAAACCTATCTCAAGCAAAGTTTTCCTACGTTTCAAGATTTTGTAAAAATGAAACCTGTCTCAAGAAAAGTTTTCCTACGTTTCAAGCTTGTGTAAAAATGAAACCTGTCTCAAGCATAGTTTCCTACGTTTCAAGCTTGTGTAAAAATGAAACCACTCTCAAGCATAGTTTTCCTCTGTTTCAAGCTTGTGTAAAAATGAAACCATTCTCAAGCATAGTTTCCTACATTTCAAGCTTGTGTAAAAATGAAACCACTCTCAAGCATAGTTTTCCTCTATTTCAAGCTTGTGTAAAAATGAAACCATTCCAAAGAAAAGTTTCCTACATTTCAAGCTTGTGTAAAAATGAAACCATTCTCAAGCGCAGTTTCCTTTGTTTCAAGCTTGTGTAAAAATGAAACCATTCTCAAGCATAATTTTTCCCTATGTTTCAAGCTTGTATAAAAATAAAACCTATCTTGAGTCCATTTCGGTTATTATTTTCAAGACTCGTTAAACTCATGAAAATCCTGAAATTATTTTGCTATCTTTCATTCTCATAAAACGTATGAAAATGCTGAGTTCTTTCTGTCTTTTCCTGCTCGTAAATTAAATTGAAAGTCGTCTAACTGAGTATACTTTTATCACTTTTTCGGGCTCTTGAAAATTATGAAAAAATGAAACCCTGGATTTCTCTTTTAAGCCCTTTTCAGACTCTCTAAATATGAAAATATCTCCAAGTACTTGACTATTTGAAATTGTTAAAGGAAATGAGCAGTCGTCCCTTCAATATAAGTTTACCCCTTTTCCGGACTGAAATGGACTATTTACGAAAAAGGTATACGTTGACCAATCATGGTCAATAGAGTTCTCTCCTGCATTATTTTATCATTTTTCGGGCTTGAGTGACTAAATTTATGAAAAAGTACACCCACGGAGTTTTCTTAAGTTTTTCTTCTGACTCCCTAAAATTTAAAACACTGAGTTTCACCTATACTAGACTCGTTAAAACTTAACAGTAAAGGACCTATCAATTATAAATAGGAATGAACCACTCTTTCTTAGGGTTCGATTTTAATACTAAGTTGGACTCATCTGAAGGATGAGATTATATAACAAGCAAATGTTATCCTCTTCAAGATTGTCAAAAATAAAGAGGTACTTGCCAGAAATGGTTGGGGAAAAGAGAGAAAATGAATCCAGTTGTCACACTTCGTTTCAAAAATTTGTATACCACTCTTGAACACTACCCTTTTGTCACATTCATATTTGGGTTGGGAAAATCCTTTGTCCAAACAGTTAATTGAACCACATTAAAAGTCTTCGAACGGTTTCTGGGTATTAGCTTTAGGTCAATCGTCACCATCTATAGTGTTGTTATGTGTTCAAGATATTAGTTAAATAAAACATTCATTGCAAACATTTTTCTCTACTTGCATTGACCATCCTTGAGTCTGTCCTTGCTAAAAATTTTCAAAACTTGATCTAATGGTTTCGTGTTGTGGGCTTTCCTACGATGGGTCACTTTCTATACATGACAACTCATCATCTAAAAAATTGATCTAGAATCCTATCAATACCTTGGGATCTGCATGCCCTAATGGCAAGTTTCTCGCCTTCGATGATAGGTTGCATGATTGACCTTCGATCGAATGATTCTGTGAAGTGTTCGACTTCAAATCATTCATTCACACTTCATGGATTGTACTAACTACTTTGAAAACCATTGTCATTATTGGTGGTTTCTCTCACACTTGTTAACAGTTCACATCATTGACTGGTAATCAAGTGGTTTATACCATGTTCGACTTCGACACAATCAATCATATGGATAGAATCGTACTAGTTTGGGTAACGGAAATCGAGACCTTAGATCTAGTTTCCACCATCTAGGCTACGAGGAATTTTATTATTCATCATACAGCAGACTACTTATAACAGATGGCTGCGTCCATGCTCTGTCTACTACTTAATGTAATTATAAAATCATTTATGTATCAGAACATGTAGTTAGTTTTGATCTGAGTATGGAATGCCTACCTCAGCGATGATATACATATATATGTGCTTGCATTGAATTTTTTTTTCAGGGTTTCAATCGGTGTGCCTGCAGCCTGATCCTTTGAATGATAAAGCACTTCACTCTTCAGAACTCGTTAGAACTCTTCAGACTTCGCACTTTAGGGGGCAATCTGTTACACTAAAATTTGTCACCATGACGTTTAGCTATCTATATGGGTTCGTCATTACCTATTTATTGCTCCCTTAGAGGTCCAAAAACATAAAGTTCCTAAATCAAGTCTTGGAATTTGGAAAAAGCGTGTTAAAACCCTAAAAATCCTAACTCTGCACTTTTCCTAGTCATTTCCTGCAGTACCGCGATTTATTTCTATAAAACCTGCGACACATCTTGAACGTTCTACTCATTAAAACTACGGACCTTGTAAAAGGTAAAATAAAAAGAATAGTAAGTTCTAGAAGCCTAGCTGATCGAATGTTCTGCTAGCTGGGGCCTTATAGAAGCACTATCTGGTCAAGCTTTGCCCCTTCCATTCATAAACTTTTATCCCTTCATAAATGGCGCTATCCATTGGATTTTGGAGCTGAAATCCCATGATGAGAGGGCTTTATCCCTTTCTTATTGGAGCTTAAACTACCTCCCTTCTGCTATAAATTGAGACCATGTTTCAGTCTCAAGGGTACTTCTTAACTTGTAGAAGAGAATTGCTGAAGAAATTATACTCTCCACATTTGGCATCATTGGTATGAGAGAGATTACATACTCATGGCCATAGTCTTATGATGATTTGGAGAGTTGGAGTCTTGTTAAACTAAGGAAAACGGTTGTTTGGGACCTCGGAATAACCTGTACAAACATCAAGGCGTCAAGGTTTTAAGGTTTCTTCTTTTTATTCAAAGTTAATACAAATGGATTCTATTTTCTCATTGAGTTGTTCATCTATCTTTTGAATAATTTAATTCTTGGATTCCTTGATCACTAAGATAGATTATTTCTTTTGAATTATCATATCTTGTAGATGCTTTTGATCTTTTTTTCTTGTCTTTGATTGCAGATCTTACATGCTGGATCGATACCTTCTAGAATGACTGGATTGAAGACTGAGTAAGCTCTGGACTTCAGGTAGGAGGATCTCTCCATAGTTAATTAGTAATTCTTAAGAAAAATAGTCTAGAAAAATGGTCTACATCTATTTGTTTGTTTCTAGATATCCTTAGGATACTAGGGAGATTGCTCTTATCTACAAGAGGGATTTGTTCGTCTAACACTATGATGATATGCAGTGAAGATATCTAATCACTCAATTGCACCGCAAGGAAGATACTTCATGTTTCAAATTCTACTAATTCTCCAACTCTTCATCTGAATCCGAGAAGTAGGAACAATATATTTCCCAATTAATCCTTCCATTAGCTTTCAGGTTTATCCAATCATCATCTCACGCAATAAACATATAGATATGGTCAACATCATCGTCAACACGTGCCGTTTTTGTGTATATTGCACCTTATATAGTATCTAAGGGTACTACAACTTTGGTTCCATTGTTCTCAAATACCATACTTCTCCTCTTCAGATTTATGATTCCATCCATATCAATAGACCAATCCAACCCCAACAATGCATGATAAGGATCAAAATAATCTACAATTTGTATGACTTCAAAATCTGCAAGCACCTTAACTCCTTCATTATCTAATACCACCTGTGAGAGTCTTCCTAAGGGTATGATTTTCTGTTGATTCGCCACATAGCTGAATAGTAGACCACTCCAACTTAGGCTCTCCCATGCACTTCCAAGTTTTCATAGGTAAGACATTTGCATAAGACCTTAGATCCAGAATGACCTGATCCATCTCATAGGCATCAATCTGGGTTGTCAAATGCATCTATTGTCCAATTATATTTTTCTTATTTTTCTTATAGATCTTGTTGAAAACTTTCTGTTCCATCCAAGGATATTTCTTTTTTGCACAATTTATCAATGCTTGAAGATTCTCTACTGCCTTCTTGTTAGGAAATATTTTGATGCAAGCTTGTAAGAATGGATTTACTTCTTCGTCTACTCCTACCACATCTGTAGGTCTACGTGATGTTGATGAGCTTGCTTCTGCAAACCCATTATTTTCTTTTCAATGGTCTCAGTCCTCCAGTTTGTAGATAATCTTTGAACACAGGGCATTGATCCTTATGATTCCTGACAAATTTACATCGCATGCACCATACCTCCACACATACCTACTTGCCCTTATCTTTGCGTAGATTCAAAATCTCCAAATGCATTTCTTCTAACTGACTCTGAATCTACTGAGTTCCAATCACAACAGGCACCAACACAACTTCTAGTTTCATCGCAATTTCTATAGCCTTAGCCTACATGGAAATATTCTGTTGACTTAATGGCTGGCATAGGTGTGGGAGTAGGATAGCGATAAACCATTCCTTGTGTTGGGTATCATCAATAGTGAATCCACCGTCTCTGATAGTGTGGTTTCATCTCTGATCTGCACTCGAAAAAGATTCATTCACCTCCTAGTGAATCTCTTTTAACTCCGTAATGCACTGCTCATATGAATTAGGATTTTTGAATTTTTATTTTAAGTCATCCTTCAGATTAGCCATAGTTTCATCTGGTTTCACTGATACATATCTTATATACCAGTCTTGCGTGTTATCTTGAAAAGTAATGGCTAACTGCGCTTTCTTAACATCGTCACTATTAACATGTTGTTCTCTCCATACAACATCAGTGAAAAACCAAAATTGTTCTGTATCTACATTCCAAATACCTCTAAATGTAGGAAACTTCATAGACATGACCATATATGCACTTAGGGGAGGTGGAGGTGGAGGTGGAGTGAATGATTTGTGAGATGAGTGTGGAAGCAGAGTGGATGGGATCTATACTATGGTCAACACTCCCTGATTATTCTGATCTTGTGATACTTATTCTTCTTCAAAGTGCACAGAATCATTAGAGCTACTAGTCTTAGGTTCATCGTCACTATCAAATCTACCCTTGAGAGGATTGTAAATAAACCCTTCTTCTAGATCTATGCGGTAAATTCTTCTACTGCACGTAGTCAGGCCTCTTCGAGACATTCACACAATATGCTCACATAGAGAACCCTGTTCACACTATAGCATCTCAATCCACAACTTCAAAGAGTGTAGGAAACTAACTTAGGGACCCTTGAAAAGTATTATTTCCACTTTAGAATAAGACACAAACTGATCAATGGAAAACTTAGTCACAAATCCTCCCAGAACACGATCAATCAAATGATCTATCACACAGGTGATTGTATTGCTTGTATTTTTCTAAATGTTGTACCAATTCTGGAGTCCAATGAGTGACTACATCATCCTTCACATAGGTATTAAATTTAGTCAATCTAGATAACCACTCATGCAGCTCACTTGCAAAGGAAGCAAATAATATCTTGTGAACTGCTATGTAAATATACTTTTGAACCCACTCTTCAGTAGATAATTCAGAACTTCAATTTTCTTGGATCGCGAATTCAAGGATATTTCTATCCAACCAATCTTGTAATTTGTTCTACGTAGGATGCCAATACATCAATTCTCCCACAAAATGATCACAGTCCCAAAAATGGAACCATTTGTTGGATTGAGGGGTCCTAACCCAGGTTCAGATTTATCGTGCAACCAACAAACCCTCCAACTACTAGCCCTTTTGGCAATAGCCTTCTTGCACAGATCAAAGTATCACCCAAAGTATTATGGGGGGGGGGGGGGGTGCTGGAACCAAGTTTCCACACCCTAAGGAAGAATTTGATGTGGTGGCCCTAAATAAACTTATAACAGAACTTCTCATAGATAATAGGAAAGGGTGTGCATAAACAGATCACATAATCACATATCAACTTCATCGCAGATTATTCCAGTATGCAATGTATATATATTCACACACACTAACAGATACACTTAAATGGATCTATTCATCAATGAGATAATTTATTCATAATACACTTCATTCATTCGTGTAGATGAAATTGATCATAAACATAAGTGAATATAACATATCATAGAACATATTTTGATCTCAAAGCAAATAATGGAATAGATTCACAATTAATTAAATAAATAACACATCAAGCACATAAAACATTTTATTTTGACAAAAATGGTTTGTATATTAATTGGTCCAAGAGTTCCTGTACATTTAGACTTCCCTTACAAATTACTCTTCCGCACACATAGCCAGTGGAGTCTATACACAACCAGGACTAGGTCTCCGCGCACACAGCCAGCAGGATCATTTCTACCCAAAAACCCAGACTTAAACTGAAATCCTTACAAAACATTCATCAAAATAAGCATGAGATTACTCTATATACTTGACTCAATATATCTATATTTATACCAATCTTAGCGTTCAGATACTATGTTCTCAAACCATGGTTTAAGACCCATAATTTTCCCTTAAAACCCATTTACATAAAATAGGGAATTTGACCTACCCCAAAGCCCATTTGACTCTTCTGCGTAGTGCGCACAACAAAAATATATACAAAAAATTTACCAAAATTTACCCCAGTGGACCCCACTCCAACAACATGTTTTTATTTTTCTTTGAGCTATTTACTTAATGCTTCCTATACTAATTTAACCTCTTCTAGATAGACTTTTAGTTGTGTTATTTATTCAACTAGGCCATTCTCTTTATACATATTGATGTCATTTTCTTTATTCTCGTTTATGATCCTAATTCTATCAATATATTTTAATGCATACATTAAATCATTAGAATTATCTGATTCAATTTCAAATTGATATTCAAAGGCCATGAGTAATTTTTATTCTTGGTTAGAGTCTAAGTCATCGTCCTGATCATCAAAATAACATTCACTATCTTCATGAGTATATAACACAATTTTCTTCTTAATGAAACTTCTTTTGACATTTTTCTTGGAGACATTCTTTCATTTTTCCTTCTTATCATCATTTTCTTATAGGGGCATTTAGCAGCATAGTGACCTACTATTCCACAAGAAAAAAATTAAAGGGAACTTTACCTTTGAATTTACTAGACCCCACTTGCAAATTCATGACAACTTTTTCCTCTTATTCATTTGAAATGCAATTGGAATCAGTTGATTCTTGATTTTGTTTCACTTTCCTTGTAGCTTTGAATACATCTCTAATTTATGATGTATTCCCTTTCATTCTCATTTCGTAGGCAGTCAAAATCCCATGGAGTCTTTATAGTGAAAGATGATTCAAGTCCTGGATTTCCTAAATGGCTGAAACTTTGGCATCGAAATTTGGAGTTAGCGATATCAATATATTTTCAATAATAATAGGATCCTCTATCTTGTCCCTAATCACTTTCATAGTGTTAACAAACTTGTCTACTCTAGGTAAAAAGTTTGAAATGATTTAATTATCATGTATTTTATGAGCCACATACTGAATTTTATATGATTGAAGTGTCGCATTCTTTTACCTTAGTATCAATTTCATAGCTCTGGACGATCTTATCCCATATTTCTCTTATGATGCCGAGCTACATGACATTCACAAATTTAGATTTTGCAAGTCCTCACAAGGTAACATTTACTTATTTTTCATTTTTCTCATATTTATTTTTCCTCACATCATCTGTGGGAATGGAGCTTGGATATTGATACCCACCTTCAACAACTGACCATACATCAACCCCTAAAGATTGTAAATATGATCTCATTCTGACCTTCTAGAGCATAAATTTTGTTTCATTAAACTAAGGTAGCTTGGTAGAGAAAATTCCATCTTGACTGCTCATCGTGTTAGATATCCCTTCAAGCGATCAAGTTTCATCTGAATGTCCTGCCTGATCTGGTTCCTTCATGATATTTTTGTTATCCCTCCTAACTTCGTTGTTCGCCTGCAAGATGCATTTTTCATGTCCCTTCAATTCTTCAACGATCTCTTGATGTAATTCATGTAGTGTTGAGTTGGGGAGCATGATGAGCTTCATCCTGATGATCCCCCAACCTTTGGCGTATTCTTGATCCTCTGCAACTTCAAAATTTAGTGCTCCTCCAGGTACTTACAAAATCTGAACCTTCAAATTTTCCAATAGGCGCGCTGGCAGTGCTTGTTAGCTCACTTGCTGGATCGCTTGTGCTGATTGAATTGCTGGCTATTCCAGTGGTCATGCTTATGCCCACATCTTAGGCTCTTGCACTCCCTGTTCTACCTCTATCATTATTCCTTTGTACTAATCTTCAATCCTACTCCATGTGTCCTCTCTGATGTGGAGCACCTTATCACCAATTTCATCGATGTATCCTTCAGTGAGGGTCATAGGCTCTATGCGCGTGGATTTATCGGCCTTGTGCGTCTTCCACACAACTGGCGTAGATGTTGTAGGGACCCTTTTATTCAAAATAAATAGTGATTCCTCTTGTTCTCTGTTGCTTGGAGGGTCTTGAACACCATGCTATGTTCCCCCACTTTCTTCGCCTTCCTTTCTTGTTTCGTTATTTGCGCCTTTTCCACTGGTTCCTGCATGTTCAGGCTCAGTGGCTCTAGTGGGTGGAGCCAGCCAGTCTATTGTCCTATTCTTCATGACCTACACAATTTCAATATTCATAACCAAGAATGGAAAAGGGTGCCATACTTCCTCCAGATACTTTTTTTCCTTGATATACACTCAGTGAAAATCATCTTTAAAGTATGCGACTCCCCAGTAATCTTCAAAAAAATTTGGTGATAACATGGGATGTTAAATCACCACTGTGCGCAAATCCATTTTTACTTCTGGGGCCGCAGTTTCTTCCTCGTTGTCCTAAATTTCCATTGGTTTATTTTTCTTATCTAACTGCTACTTAGTCTAATGTTCATTAGTAATTTTATTCCTGGGGGATTGTCTCACACCAGGGGATGAAGCTGGTCTCTTGGCCTGCTTTTTCTTTGGCTACACTTCTTCTACAGTTGTCTGCTTTCATGACGACCTTGAGCCTATAACACTTGGTGTTGTGGCTATTATAGTTCCTGTTAATATCCTTCTTACCAATTCTCTGGAAATTTCTTACTGGCTCTTCACAGACATACAAAAAATCGCTCTGTTCTCACTAAGGTGAAAATTCACAATTCAAATTCTCAGGAGGAAAAGTGTCAAAATGTGGGTCGGGAGCCTTCTTTTATAACAAATTTGAATTTAAAACCCCATGATTCTCTTCATATTTGGATCATTTAATGCATATTTAGTGCTAGATTCAACCAACTGTGCTCAATAAATGCGCTTCCCTGGATCCTTTTAATGAAAAATTCCCTATAACATCACATTTTTCCTTCTAAATATCATATATTTGGTGAAATTTGCCTAACCTACCTTGTGTCACAGTGTTTCCTCCCTCGTCGCAGTTCCTTCAAACTTCGACATTCTCTTGATCATCGTGTAGTAATCTTCCCTTCAAGTGGCTCTTTAGGACTTTGCCATATTCCATACTATCGCACAATGCTACTTATTTTGGCGAAGCCCCTTTCTGCAGAGTATTTTATAGTCTAGTACCCACTTTCAACTATAGGTGGCACTAATACTTTCCCCTTCCATTCTTCAGTGCGAGGCTCCAGGGACAAAGTTGTCCTTGTATATCTTTAATCTGCTACCATTCACTCACTTAGGCATCAACTAACCATCCAACTTGCGAGTTGAATTGCGCCTCCCTCAGAGACGTGCCTGATGATATATGGTCCCAACCACTGTGTCTTAAACATTCCTTAGAATTTCACGAACTTGCTATCATAAAAAAATACAAGGCATCATTCCTTGAATATTTTCTTCTTGATGTGTCTATCATGCTAATATTTCTCCCTTGATTGTTGGACTTGCTGTTGATATCCTGCAATAAACCTATCCTCTTCAAGAACAGACAATTTCTCCATCCGTTCCTCCATTGTATCTTGGTCTGCCATATCTGTGAATGCCTCAATCCTCAAATTGGGCGCAATATAATCTATAGGCATGACTGCTTCTTATCCATAAACCAACCTAAAAGGTGTCTACCTTGTCATCTTCTTGCATGTTTTCCTATACGCCCATAACACTGCTAGAATCCTTAGATCCTAGTAATTTCTATTCACATTGCATACCTTTGTAAGTGCATTCTCCATAATCTTATTGAAAGCTTCGATTGTCCCTTTCGCCTAAGGATGATATGGTGTACTTTCTAATGGTACACTTGAAATTATTCGGTCAACTCCTCAACAGTCTTATGCAAGAAATGAAACCCCTATCACTCATCAAGATATTTGGACACCCAAATATGGACAAAACATACTCAAATATGAAATTTGATGTGGTATCTACACTGCAATCCTTTATCGGCTTTGCCTCGTCCCATATCATCAAATAATATGTTGCAGTGATTATATACCTTGTGCTAGTCTTCTTTCTTGGTGGATTGATAAGTCCAACAAAATCAATAGCCCATTTATCAAATTCCTGCAATGTTACTTATGGATTCAATGGCATTTCATCTCTCGTATAGGGTCTTTCTGTTCTTTCACATGCATTAGAAGCTCAAAAAAACTCCTTTGCATCCTTAGTCTCAAACTATTCTGCACAACGGCCTTTCCTACATAATGGCCTCCTTCAGCTCCGCTATGAAATTCTTCCAAAATACTCTGTCTTTCATGCTTAGAGAAATATCTGTGTAGTATTTTATCTTGTCCCATGATTATAAACATTTATTGCAATCAATGAAAAATTAGCTGCGTTGAATACTAGTGCCTTCTTCTGCTACACAATGTACTCCGCGGTCATCATTCCTCTAGCCAAAAACTGAATAATATCCACGAAGTGATCATCTGTGACCTTGATTGTGAACAAATGCACATTAGGCAGGTTCTCCTCAATGCTCATTGGTTCTTCGCTTGTCTCTATCCTTGACATATGAGTAGTTCCAATGTTCAATCTCCTTCGCTTAATTATAAATTCAAAGTTGTACTCCTGAAACAAAAACAACCATCAAAAAATATTTCCTCCTAAAACAGGCTTATTTAGCAAATACTTCAGCATTGAGTGATTAGTGAACACCTTGAAGTGCACTCCAACAAATGATGCCTGAAATTTTGTAATGCATAAACCATAACCAACCCCTCTCTTTATGATGTGGAATAGTTCTTCTTTGCCTTCAACAATTTTCTGCTCGTAATAGCTATGGGGTGATCAATATCTCCTCCTGGTTATGCCAGTACTACACCAATTTTTATGCAGGAGGCATTGACATGTACATGAAATTCCTTATTCCAGTCTAGGAAAACTAGAATCAGCACAGTTACCATCTTCTCCTTCAATATGTCGAGTCTCTTTTGGCATTATTCATCCCAACAAAAAGTAAAATATTTCCTTAGTAGCTTCTCCATCGGCGCAGTTATCTGCGAATACGCCTTTATAAACTTCCTATAGTAGCCATTGTGTCCAAGTGTCATGTGCAGTTGTTTCACTATCTTATGTGGCTTAAGGTTCACAATAGAAACTATCTTCGTGGGGTCTACCATTAATCCTCGCCTACAAAAAACATACCTCAATAGTATACCAAAAGGTAAAAAAATATACACTTCTTCAAATTCAACGAGATCTGATACTATCTACAGGTATACAAAATCAATCTAAAGCTTGAAACATGCTTCTTCAACAACCCAAAGACTGTCCAATCATCAAAGTAAACCTCCAAAAATTTGTGTATATACTCGAAAGATGCTACTACAAATCTAGAAAATATGGGAGGAGCATTCTTCAATCCAAAAGGCATCACGATGTGCTAATAACAACCCCACTCTATGGAAAATTTTATCTTATATCTATCTTCTGGTGCAATTATGATATGATGGTAACCCGAAAAACCATTTGTAAAGAGTAAGCCTTCTGTCCTCTGATATTTTCCAACACTTCTTCGGTGAATGGTGTGGGAAAAGGGTCATGCACACATGCATCATTCAACTTCCTCAGGTCCACATATATTCTAATTTTTCCCTTTGTCTTCTTTTCCTGAACTACCATAGGACTTACCCATTCAGATTCTAGTTCGATGATCCCTGCCTTGATATTCTTTTCCAACTCTACCTTTAGTTTTTCCTTATACTTTAGGTTCAACCTATACGGTATTTTCTTTACTGGCCTCACGTCAAGTTTCAGAGTGATCCTCATAAATCCAAGGTTTCCTACTATACCTTTCAATTCAAAAAACTTCGTAGGGAAGAGATCTTGATACTCATGAAGAAGCTCTACAAATTTTATAACCATGTCTTTGTCCCAGTAATCTCTAATTAGTGAAAATTTTGGCTCTTCTTGTCACCCTATATGCACCTTATTTTTCTTCACAGGTTGCGTTATTTTAGGGATTGCAGGCTCTAGTCCAACAACTTCATGATTTCTTTTTGAATCTGGGATATAAATATTGCATGGATCATCATCATCTTATTCCTATGCACATTATAGCATTGATGTGCGTGCTACAACTACATGGCCCAATCGGGAGGTGTCCAAGTTAGCACAGTTATAGTATTAAAAATCTGTATTCTGATTTCCTGAAGGGCTTCATCAATGCATTGATAATAATCTTCAAAAGAAAATGTCAAGAGGAACCCTTCAACCAAGTATGTTCAATTCATCATTCCATGTTGTAGATATGTCTCAAAATACCAATTCATAGGTATCCGGTATAATGTGTTAAAGAACACATGTACCCATTCTAGCTCTAGATCATCTCTCCAAACCGAAGTCCCACGAGACATATGATCTTGGGGCTGATCCTTGCTATCATATTTTACTTTGATTTTGGTATTTACATGGCCAAATATAATATTCATCAATCTGTGATAATTTTTCCAACCTTTGATATTTTCTTTATGAGTACCCCTCCATCTAGCAGGTGTAGATCTCAGGGCTACATCCAATAATTGAAACCTTTTTTCTTTTGGAACTTCTTTTTCAAATTCATCAAGAAAAACAATAAAATCTCCTATATAATCATAATAAGGAAAATTACATTTTTTTGAAGTTATGCAACAAAGTGTTCTTGTAATTATGTTACATCGCCTTGTAGAGACTTCATGCAACCTCTTCTTTCAACTTTCCAGTTCTTTGTCAGAGTCTGAAATATAGGAAATGTCCTGCTCCCATATTAGTCTTCCATATTCAATGGGTTTAATCAAATATTCCTCCTTAGCCGTTATCTTGTAGATATTTTCAATGTCTACATCATAGTATTCATTGCGGACATGCTCTATATATTGCATTCCTTCTAATGGGTATAGAGGAACAATGACCCACATATCTCCCTTTTCAAGCATAATCCGTGTTCCTTTCAAATTGATTATCGCATCAGTATCAAAATCCCAATCCAATCTAAGAAGCACCAGATATGGATTTCTATCATCCACAATCTCAATTAATTTGAAATATACAATAGCGCTGAGTCCTTAAATATCTACTACAACTCCAGATAGCCTTACCATAGGGATGATATTTTGCTAGTTGGCCATTCTCAACTAGATCAGTGACCATTAAAACTTTGGATTTCCCATCCTCTCCCAAGTTTGATTAGCCAACACATTGGCATCAAATCCTAAATCCAGGACTACCTAATCCATGTCATATTCTCCAGTCTATGTAGTTAGACTCATATCTCTTACCATTCTCTTCTTATGTCGATTCAACTTGTTGACTGCGAGCGACTCATTTCACAGTTCTTCCTTACCAGTGCAAGAGTCTATAAGCTCCTGGATACCATGAACAACCTTATGATATCACAATAACTTCATTAGGTCTTAGAAAATGATATAAACATATCTCAGGATCAAATTATTTTAGCTAAGTAGTTACTGCAACGCTTTCCTTGTTCGGTATCAAATTATTCTGTGGCTACATGCTAGATGTCGTAGCCCCCAGATTCGTAAGAAAATGCTTCACCTCTAGGAATGCTTCTTTTTCCTCTTTAATATCGAACCCAGGGGCTCTTTCTGCAGTCTTCCTAAACCACGTGTCTTCCATCGACATCTTACCTTCGATTATATCATCTCCTGCCACTGCACCACTTAGCGTAACTATCTTAATGCACGAGCCATATTCCCTTGGTTTAGTGGTCATCATCTACAAATTCTGTGTTGGCTACTGGTTCCTTTTCTCCTGCATATTTTTCATAAGGACCATACATTCTTCCATCACATGATTAAAATATTTAAAGTACTTACAAGTGGAGGTAGGATTCTAACAATCCCACGCGAAGTGTCTTGCTTCACCACAGTTGTAACAAATGAGCTGGCCACGTCCTCGACCAAATCCTCCTCCTCTTCCTTGTCGATGTCCTTGGAATCCTTCTTGATCGACATGTTGACCTTGATATTCATGTGAAATTCCCTCAACTTACATTCTATAAGCGCCTGCAATTTTTTCTATCATAAAATCATAACTGTGACAATTATTCTCATCATGCCCCACCGAGCTACAAAAGTTACAAAATAATTGTTTTGTGGTCTGAAAATACTTCTGAAACAAATAGAATTCTTCTGTGTGATGTCGACCTGCAATTTTACATATGTCACACCATGCAATTGATCCTGTTTGAAATGGTTTAGGTCCTCCACTATTGATATATTCTTTGAACAAAGGGCATTGATCCTTATAGTGGCCTTCTGCCTTACACTTAATGCACCATACTTCTGATCGAATTTATGACCTGACTTCCTTACCCTTCTTCAAATCTTGAAGCTCCAAATTCATTCCTACTAGATATGTCTGAATCTGATGTACTCATGTATGAGTGTCTCTCATTGGTGAAGCTTCTAGATTCATCACAATTTCCAAAGCTTCGACATGTGTTGATATCTTATGTTGTGTCAAAAGTAGCCTGATATGTGGAAATAGTGCAGCTATAAACCACTCCTTATGCTTCTCCTCAAGAATTGTAAAGGTCGCTTGTCCCATTATCATCTTGAACCTTTGATCTAATTCCAAAATAGACTCAGTTACCAGTTGCTTAATATCCTTTAGCTCAGTAATACACTGCGACTGCGATTTTGGATTCTTAAATTCTGTAGTAAATTCTTTCTTCACATCATCTAGTGAAGCACCCTGATTCATCATGGAATAATTTATATACCATGTCAATGATCTTTCTTGTAGCACAGTTAAAATATGCTCCTTCTTTATATATTCGTTGGTGATCTGTCTTGCTTTCCATATAAGTTCAACTACAAAGCATAGTTGCTCAGTATCCTCTGATCCGAGTCCTCTAAAGATTGGTAGCTTGATATCATTAGCCATGTTTCCTAGGGGTGGGGGAGGTGGAAGTGGAGGGGGAGAGAAGGTATAGGGAGTGGGATGGAGGGTGAGGTGTATTATGGGGCGGGGAATCCTAGAGGTGCCTTGATTATTCTCAACTCCTGATTGTGATGCACCTTATGGATTGTAGGTTTACTTATTTATTATTCTCTCTTAGATATACTCAAAAAAGGATTGTAATCAGTCTCAATGTAATTTTTTCAATCTACTCTATTTCATTTTACACTTTTAATAGATCCACCTCCAGACATAATACCAAACATTGATCTGACTACATTCATAGTACACCCTTTTCAAATAAAATCATTTTAATCCACAACTTTAGAGAATTAGAAACTTACCTCGTGGAACCTTGAGAAATATTCACTCAGCTTCACTATAAGATAAATATGTTTATACTGTGAATTTAGTAATAAATCCTCCCAAAATAATATCAATCCAAAAATCAACAACTCTTGATATGATGTTATCGTTCTCCTTGAGTCGTTGTACAATTCATGGTTCCACGCAGTAGGCTCGTCATTCTTAAAAAAAGTATTGTTCTCAGTCAGCCTTGATAACCATTCATGCAGTTCATTAGAAATAGTCACCAAGAAAATCTCTTGCTATTCTATGAAAAGGTACCTTTGCAACTAAGCTTCAGTCGATAGTCACAGATTTCTATTTTCTTGAGCTGCGAAATCTCATTCTTTCAGACCTATCCAATCTTGTATTTCCTTGGTTGGATGCCACATCCACATATTCCTCAATCATATATCGGTCCCAACAACATAACAATTTGTTGGATCAAGGGGGATTCCACCCAAGTTTAGAGTTAGTCGTGGACCAAAAAAACCCTTTATTACCGGCCCTTTCAGCAACGACCTACAGTGCAAATCGCAGTATCACCCGAGGAAATATTGGGGGATGTCAGAACTAAGTTTCTACATCTAGAGGGACAATAGGATGTGGATCTTCTGCTTAACTTCTGCTTATTATTGTTTGTAAATGCGCGAATTAATTTATTGACTCTAACATATTATACTTCATTCATCAACCAATACTTATGCACACTACACCTTTATCATTAAAATATACATAAAGCATATAAATAAATTCACAACACTGATAATAGGAAAATGAAATGTATATATGTCTTCAAAACTCTTCTTATTTTACTATGGTAAAACTATTCAGTACATACCCTTCTTCGACCTGTGCACACAACTACAGGTGGTCTGAACATAAATCTGCAGACTCTTCAAGGCCTCTGCGCACACAATTGCGAAGCCTTCCCTTGGCCTAAGACACAGAAAGATGGATATTCAATAGTTTGTGCTCATTACAAGTACACATTTTGTTACTTCGACTCAATATTACATTTCCTTATATAGTGGTTACATCATAGAAAACCATGGTCCACATACCATGGGAAGAAAAGGACTAATAAATAAACCTGATCCCTTTAGAAAAAGAGGGGCTTTGACCCGACCTGAATCCCCAAACATCCACATAGTATATTCATCTTCGCTGGACCGCGCCTTCCACTCATTGAATTACATGTTATTTTACTAAAAAATAGAACAAAAATAGGCCAAGTTGGGCCATGAAAAATACAGAAACTGCAAATTATATATATAATTTAATACAATGAACACTAATTTCTCCTGTTAAAGAAAAATATACACACAGGGAAGCCCTGACCAAGTGATGTGAAATTATTTAGATACAAATTCACACTGCTAGAACCATATCTCATTCATTCCTTACAGAATTGAAAATTGGGAACAACACATTATAGAGATGTTTTTTTTTTCCAACCAATACCCCTACATCAAACAAAATAGAGTGAGATGGGTCTATTTAATCTTATATCTCTGAATGCTAGACCTCCTCCTTGTGCTCTAGCGCACACTTGTATGAGACACATCAAAGAAAAATCAAAGAATGCAAACACTAATTACTTGAATTTATTCTCCTTTTATAACATCTACCCCTTTCCAATACTAAGATAAAATCCCATAGATTCATTGATAGGAAAGTTTGACAAGATCTTATGGACCTTTCTAGAAGATTACCTTGGGAAAAAACCATGGTTTGGCCCTAAGTTTTTCTTTTCTTTGCTTACAGGAAGTAACACACTTCTTCCCTATGGGAAGTGTGTTATAAATCATTTTTTGTACACAATACCTATTTTACCCTAGGGATTTATTTTCCTACAACAAAAACAACCCACGTTACTCTGTCTCCATTCCTTGAAAGATGTCAAACCAAAGTCAAACATGGCTCAAAATGTATCCAACTTCTAACATGCCTTTTCCAATACCTAGGGGTCCTATTAAGCTTTGATAAGGATTTTATAACACCTTATAAAATATTGAAATAAGGAATTACTGAGAGGGGGGTGCGTGAATCAGTGATAATGAGGTTCTTAAAACTATTTCTGAATATGTCTTTAGTTCTTTCCTCTACTGTCTATTACTTATGAGAGAATTTATACATAATAAAAATGAGGAGCAAGATAAGGAATTCACATGTACATAAAATAAATTACATGATAAACATACACATATTGAAAACAATTTCTTTATGTGGAAACCCAAAGGAAGAAAACCACCAATCTGTTTGTTTCTTATGATGTAAATTAATCACCTAATTAATTGCATCGTTTTTATTGTGAGCACCCACTCATAGGAGGCATCGACCCCCTTAGGATAGCAAGAACCTACTTTCCAAGAATAAAAAACCTCTTATGAATGCATGCCACCACCTTATCTATCCATTTTCCTACTTTTAATACAATTTGCAAACCAGAAACAGAGGAAAATACAAACACAGAAAAAAACCAATCTGGCCTACTGCAGAAACAAATTTTTCTCTTGGTCCTCTGCTGTTCCACATGCTCTCTTTGCCTCGCATAGCAAAACCCTATCCTTTTCACTCTTCATTATGTTCCACAGTCTCTCTACTACACTTTACTCTAGTTCAACACTTGGGCTTCTTACTCCGCTCTCACACTTCAACTCATACAACAATACACTCTTCCCCACTTTGCTAAATGTCAATCAATGGTTTTGATCCTCTGTTGCACTCTACACAATGTTGCCTCTACTACTGATCCAGGTGGATATTGGTGGCCACTCGCCTATTCCACTTGGACCCCCAACATTTTTTCTTTTATTTTATCATTTTCCTTAATTGTAGCACAATTTACTATTTTTGGCAGTTTTTTGGGTCTTGAACTTCTGGAGTTGTTTTGAAGCCCTAAACAACGTGTTTTTTGGAAAATCACCTTATATGAATGATATTATTTGACTTGAAATTATCTGTTGGTAGTTATAGTCCTCAGATATATATCTATAACGAGTTATCTTGTGCTTCAAATGAATATCATATGCCAAAGTTACAACCCACGGAAATCAATGTACCAATTTACCCCAACAGGGCCCATAATTTGGTGTTTCATCTCCCAAGGTTAGGTTTTTGTATGTTTAGAGTTTTCCTTTATTTATAATTAATAAATAGGCCTTAAAGCCTAATTGTAACACAATTCAGAGGCATATAGCTATTGGGCCGTGAATACGACCACTTCTTAACACTTATTTCATCCATTTTCACTCTTCTTTATCATGTCATTTATTATAATTTATCATATAAATCCATTTTATAATGATTTATGCTTTTATGGATGAATATTATTTCCTCTCCTTTACTTTTAATAAATTGATTATTATTATGCATAATTTTATCAATTATGGTTTATTAATATCATTCACCATTTTAGCCTCCAAGATAATTGCCAGATTGCAGATTTGATTTCCAAATCATTATGAAATATTCCAACTCAGAAATCCACTGGAATAAGAAGTAGCCGTTTTGCGATTAAGATTTTGAGCAAATGAAGAAGAATCTGGAAAATCCGGAACATGGGTTTTGTCCAGAACGGACCCAATTAACTTTAGTGAAGAACGGTTTGCCCAAATTCGGCCTATATTGAGAGATACGCAGAGTTCTTTGAGAATAATTTTCTCAGTTCTGTTGTTGCGACCGTCCTCCAAATCTCAGCTGCAAAGCCAAATTCGCCTTGCTCTTGTTCAAAGATTGTTGTAAATATATTTTTTGGTTGATCATATTGTTATGGAAGATTATATTTTCTATTTAATTTTTCCTCCTTCTGATTATAAAAGGAGAACATGTATTGTTTATTGGAGAGGATGGAGGAGAATGGATGATTATTGTATTCATTTTGTATCATTGTAATTCCTTGACTCTTGTGATCAAAGTGCAACTGATGTAAAAGCTATTCATGTTTGATTAATACAAAGAGGCGTTTTCATTCCATTTCTCAAGCTCTGCAGTAGCCCAGCGGCGCTTTCACCGGCGGTTAAGGGCCCGGCCCTGGTGGAGCGATCCGTTGTTTGTATTTCTATTCTTTTATTTCTGTTGTGTGATAATTGCATGTAGATTTATTACGATTACAGCGTTATTTGATTGCTGTTCATTTCATGTTACTGTTCCACTTTCTGTTCATTGTTTATTTACAGCTTTCGATTTGCAAATAGATGAGTTACATTTATATGCTGTTGTTCCTTTTCTAGATTTCATTTCCTTTCAGTTGTTTCACTTGCTTTAAGATCGCCGAAATGTAGTGGATAGAGATATTCTCTCCAGAGTCCCCAGATTTGGTCATCTTACATCGATTTCTAGGGGAAAGAGTTATTGCTACTGCATCCCCGATCGATGTCCAGCAAGATTGAAGTAGTTTAATCTTTCCATTCATGTCACTGTAAGTAGGTTTCTTTACAAGCATTTGTTACCTTTGCATTTGTTCTATACTACATCTTCACAACATTACTCTTGGATAAATTGCTGCCTCAGACTGAGTACACTCTTGAAAAAGTCGCTCCCGATTGATAGTTAATGTGAGATAAATAGGTGTTAAAAAGATACCTTTTTATGCCTCGACATTTTGGGCGCTCGTTGCTGTGAGAGTGTTACTTAGAAAGATGGATGCATATTTCATTTTTTCTGCTGGGAATACTGTATTAAAGACTAAGGTAAGAACCTAACATCGTGTAAGAACACACTTGTTCACCTATCTCTTCAGAAAATTGAGCAAAGCTTAAGGTAGGAATTAATTATTGTGTGTTTTTTTTTTTTTGAATTTTAGAGGTAGAATTTTTGAAAAAAAATCTTGTAATTCCACTCAAGTGGTGATGTAAGCACCACCCATTTCACTAACTAATTGACAGGAACATTGGAAGGAGGATCCTTAAAGAAACACATGAAAAACATCTTCTATTATGGTAAGAAATGGCTCACATTGCAACTTTCAAATTCCCTATCAAGGGTCTAGGAGGAGTGACACAAATGCACATAATTCCCCCATTGTCTCTGCCAAATTTTCATGGTTTGAAAAATGAAGATCCAAATACATTCTTATTTGAGTTTGAAATACTTTGTAGAGGATATGATTATTGTACTAATGATGAAAGATTGTAAGTGTTTCCTCTTACTCTAAAAGGAGCAGCTCTTCAATGGTTCATGAGCCTAGGTGGGAACTGCATCCAAACATGGGAGGATATGAAGAACATATTCTTGAATAAGTACCAAGACTACTGCAAATCCAATGAAGATATTTTCAGTGTGATACAAGGGGAAGATGAAAGCTTGGAGGACTATGTAGAGCGATTTCAATATAACCTCCAAAAATGAAAGCATAAGCATTTGGAAAAAGAGATCTTGAAAACACTCATTCTTAAAGGAATCAAAGATGAACTTTTAGAACTCTTAAATCTGATAGGATAATATGATGTTTTTCAGTTATCATATGACGATGTTTGTGAGTTGTGCATAAGGTATTCAAGAGGAATTTCTAAGGCTGGTAAGAATTCTAGAGAGGTTTCTTCTTTCTTTTCCAAATTTACTACAAGAACAAGAGACATAAGAGCTGAAATCAAGGTTTTATTTGAAAATTTTAAATGTGATCTTATTAGCTCTATAAATTCACAATTGAATGTTTTGCAGGTTCAGAAAAATAAAAAATTTGATGAAGTGTTTTTCCCTCATAACCGAAAGGAGCATCCCATAGATAGTTGTTCTTCCTTATCTAGGATGGAAGTAGTGAACAAAGACGTGAAGTCGCAACAAGGTTAAAACCATGGAAATCATGGCTCATGCATGATTCAAAATACTCTCTCCATTCTCACTCGTACAATCCATTATGGAATACTCATATGTTAGGGCAGCCATGCCAATCTCAATATAACCACCACAAATATTGTTTGCAAGTTTGGAATGGTTCATCTTATGATTGTATGACTACTCTCCCTCATCTTGTAGCACAAACACATATTCCAGCTCTTCCACAACACCATGTTTGTCGATCAAAGTCATCCACTCAACACAATCAACTACATCATCAAAAGGCTCCATTCCCTACACAATCTCCTGCTCAACTCATTCCACACCCACACGATAATAAACCAGTACAACATGCTTACAATGTTGAACTGAAAAATTCATTGACCCTTCCCACCCATTCTATCTCACATGTACCATTGGAAAAAACTTACACTGAGACTCAAAATGAATCAAATCCAAAAATTGTAGAAGTTATGAAAGAAAATGAGGTTTCTTCCAGTTTGCACCAACAAACCATTTTAAAAGCTCAAGAACTTCATGATATGATGGCTATCAGAAATCAAGGAAGTAAATAATATATTGAAGATTGGTTTCACTCCATCATTTTTTTGCAACATCACTCCATACTTCAACAATTTTTGGCACCATATTTTCAAGAGAAGTTGGCTTCTCATACCCTAATTTTTATCAACATGCATTTTTCAAATTTGGGTATGTACATAATTGAGTCTTTATTTCGGAAATGGATCCACTGGAAATTCTCTTATACATAATCATATTCATTTTCCAATTCAAAGTAGGATAGTGGAGAAATAAATAAAAGAGGAAATAAAACAAACACAGTTTTTTATTTATTTTTGTAAAAATAGTTGTTTCTTTCTTGCAACACGCTGTGAAATCAACATTGATGATAAATATTTTAATTTATTTGTGTATGTAGATGAATTATATTTCAAATAACAATTTTACAAACACCTATATTCATTTTTATCATCAATATATAAAAAAATTGTTTGAATATTATTTTTTTGGCTTGCAGGCTTGATGAAATTTCTGAAAACACAGTTGGGACAGTCATGTTTTGGGGGATCAAAAATGAATATTTTTAAAACCTATTTCTATCCAAAGTATCCCTTGATGTATACTTTCTAACCCAATTTTAATCACTCTATTTGGATTTGAAATGAAAAATTTAGAACCAAAACATTGACAGCGTGTCTAGTAGGCAGCTCAACAACATAGTTGGGACAGTCAATTTTTGGAGGCCTAAATGACTATATTTTTAAAACATATTTCTATGGGAGATTCCTATATGAATCTAGTTTACAATGCAATTTTAATCACTCAATTTTGATATCGTATGAGGATTTTATGACCAAAATACTGACTGCCTATCATAAATCAACACTCTTGAAACTTTGTTTTCTCGGCTGTTCCTTAACGTATTTGACCCATCAATTTTCCTTCTTCTTGTATTCAAAACTTGTTTCTACTGGAGATCAATAAATGAATCTAATTTAATATAAAATTTGAATCGGTTCAATCCACCATCAAACAAAAAATTTATGCTTGAAATACCAACTGTTGGTCTGAGCTGTAAAATCGAAAATGACTCTATTATGCAGGTTGTTTTAAGCAAGTTTAACATACCATTACATGGAATTTTTAAAACCTGTTTCTATTGGAGATAAAAATTTGAATTAGCTCTCATTTGGCTTTGGAATCACTCAAATCTAACAAAAAACAAATAAGGTATGATTAAAACATTGATGGTTAGTATCATCGACCACTGCTCTCCCGCAGGTAGCAAATATAATTTCTTTTATTTTTCAGTGGACTTGTTCTATAGAGTAACTATTTATTAGTTTTTTTTTGCATAATTATTGGATTAGGGGAGCCCATGCACCTCTCTTTCTCCATGATTTAATGTTTTATTGCAGGTAGACACTCGTTTTTGCAGGTCCTGGCAGAACAAAAAAGGTCAATTTATGGACGAGCGATTCTTGAGAGAAATTTTAGTGAAACAAGGGCATTTCATCCAGTTCATTACCTAATAGATTCATCACAAGAATAAATGAAGAATTGGTTTCAATTTGAAGATTCATGTCACTGTTGCCAAACATTTTTCAAAAGATCATTTTTTTTCCATTAATAGATTTGATACTCTTTTAGAAATAATTTCGTAGCTCTTGTAACTTAATAAAGTGTTGTTTCTTTTCTGATTTCTTTTATGTTTTTGTGTTTTAGGTGTTGATCCCTCCAAATTTTAGTTTCCGCTCCATTGGAAATTGAACAATAAGGACCCCACCATGCAATTTTCAGTTGTAGAAGGCAATTCTTTGGCAACACCAATTTTGTAAAAAAATTACTTTTTCTTGAAACCTATACATAAACTTTCCTTTCTATTTGATTGGATTTGCTTGGCAATGGATTGCATATTAGCTTTGTTTTTTTTTTCTCTTTTTTCCTTTTTACGTGTTTATATTTGTTTGTTGTTCCTCTTAAGGAACAGTTATTATTCCTCTCAAGGAATAGCAGTCGTTCCTCTTAAGAAACAATGTGCTCGTGTGTTTATTTTTGTTGTTCCTCCCAAAAGGAATAACATTTTCAATTATTAGTTTTGATGTTCTTTTCAAAAAGAACAACATTTTTGTTGCATGTTTCGTTGTTCCTTTCGAAAGGAACAACACCGCTCGTTTTTGTTGTTTCTTTCAAAATGAACAGCACCGACTGTTCTTGTTGTTCCTTTCCAAAGGAACAACATTTTTGCAAATTGTTTTTATTGTTCCTTTCCAAAGGAACAACACTTTTTTAGTGCATTTTTCTTGTTTCTGAATAATTTTTTGCGGATTCTTTTGAATTTTTCATAACTTTTTGAAAGACAAAAATACAATTTATGAAAGGATACACAATCATACAAATTAAAGCTTAATGTAATCAAAAATTCAAAAGAAATCGTCATTTTTAAGAAAGTTGTTTAGTAATGATAAAAAAAAGGAAAAAAGGACATAATCAATAACATGATCTTGTTGTCTTACTACCACTAAATTTATATGATCGATTATATTTATCATGTTGGTTCTTCCCCATATTTTATAACTTTCTTTGATTTTTACTTATGGAGTAGGAACAAGGGCATATTCTTTTCTATTGAGATGTTCAAACTTCTTCCACCATCCCTACTCTTAAGGTGTGTTGAGCCATCCTTTATGAATAAATAGGAAAGTGCTATATGAAAAGAAAAATATTTATATATTTCATTAATAATACTCACAGACAGTAGGATAGGGGTCTCTACCAAGAGCCACCTACCGGACTCAGGGAAGGCAACACAAGACCCTATTATGGCCACCAAACTTAGTGAAAATAGTCCAACAAAGACAATTGAAAAAGAAGTCCTTGGAACAGGAGGTCTCATCACGAACCGGCCTGCCCACCTTTCACTTCTTCCCGGTGAACGACATTGTGGTTTATCTGGTCACCAAGCCAGCACAATGGCCTCCGTCATGATATTCAATAAAAAAGCACTTACTCAGCATACATAAAGGAAAATGGTTCTGTGGGTAAGAAAGCAACTCTGTCAAGGTTATGGACACCTGTGGGTAGCAGAGCTCTGCTGATGGTATTGGAGTCACACTTATACACATCAATAGTTGTATTTAACCCTTTTCCTATATCTTTATTTAAATGTCAAATGAAAATATGAATCCCTTACCTTTACCTCCGAACCTATTATATATGAAAATCATTATAAGTCGATCATATTAATCCAAAGTGGTAAATAACGCAATTATACTTATGGTTATCATATGTTGTCCCTTTTCCTTGTATTTGAATCATTACAAAACGATTTTCTATTTATTAACGATTCATTACATGCATTGATTTCAGTAATTGCTGCAATTTGATTGAATGTATCATAATTATGCGTGCTGCGTCGTACAATTGTTGTGCAATATGTTGCTCTTTTATTTTGCCGAGTTGCCAACACACACCGCATTTTCGTGCTTAATTTTTGTTTTGCTTGAATTTTTTGCATGCACCAATATCCGTTGCCATTCCAAGATGAAACTGTGATTCAAGAAAATCGTATATAGAATTGTGATTTCTTTACAGAGAACAAATAAGTATGGGGAAAATTCTATCCGGCAAGATGATCACTATTGCAACTAAACAGCAAGGGCAAAGGCTCGTGAACACGCATAATTCTTCAGACATGATATGCTTGCATGGCTTCCACCTTTTGCATTACTTTCAGTAACTGCTCAGCCTACATCAGCTTCAACAAAGGCCAGTCTCTACATGTCCTTCCACATTTTTTTTTCGGAGGTAACACTTGAGGTAAAATAGCATAATTTTCTGATTTATTATGAATTTAGGAGAATTTCATGAACATCCATTGAGCATTATTTATCATCATTCATATCTTTACCACTTCCCATTTTTTAGACACGTCTTATCTTTTAGTTTGGGGGAGTGTTGATCTCCTTCATTTTATGACCATGTCAGTAATCTTCTTTATCATCCATTGATATTCTTATTCATTCTCAACACCTCCTTTATTCCATGTTTTACACCAAGCATCGATGTTAACAGCTTGTAGCAACCACCTCTCTTTGATTTCTAGCATCGCATGAGGACATGCTAATTCTTCAGTTTGGGGGGGGAATTGCTACACATGATGGATGTTTTCCACTTTCTTTCTCATTTAAGGCATACGATTTCATTTGTATATAGTGCAAAAATTGATTTGCATATATCTTTAAAACTATGAACTGAATTTTTGTGATTTCTGGAAGTATCATTAAAATACACAAACCTAGATAATTTCACGCTAAATTAGTTCATAAAATTTCGAAAATTATGCACTATCACCTACAACCATTTTTTTATATATCTCATGACCCATGTATCCAAACAATCTGATTTTTGAGAAAATGGTTAATGAAGTTTGATGTTACTTATGTTACATTTTTCTGCAACTTCATACACATATGGTTGAACATCAACTGTAAAAGTTGTTATGCCTTTATCAAGATTGCTAAAATTGAATATTCATTATTTGAGGAAACATGCATTTGTTCCATCCATTTCATGAGATTGGGATGAACAATTTTCTTTGCTTGGTTAACAAAAGGGTTTTGTTTCTGGATTGCATGAGGACATGCAATATATTCAGTTTTGGATTGCATGAGGGCATGCAATATATTCAGTTTGGGAGTATGTTGGGCCGTGAATACGACCACTTCTTAACACTTATTTCATCCATTTTCACTCTTCTTTATCATGTCATTTATTATAATTTATCATATAAATCCATTTTATAATGATTTATGCTCTTATGGATGAATATTAATTCCTCTCCTTTATTTTTAATAAATTGATTATTATTATGCACAATTTTTATCAATGATGGCTTATTAATATCATCCAACATTTTAGCCTCCAAGATAATTGCCGTATCATGTATTTGATTTCCAAATCATTATGAAATATTCCAACTCAGAAATCCGTTAGAATAAGAAGTGGCAGTTTTGCGGTTAATATTTTGAGCAACTGAAGAAGAATATGGAAAATCTGTAACATGGGTTTTGTCCAGAACAGACCCAATTAACTTTAGTGAGGAACGGTTTGCCCAAATTCGGCCTGTATTGAGAGATACACAGAGTTCTTTGAGCATGATTTTCTCAGTTCTGTTGTTGCGGCCGTCCTCCAAATCTCAGCTGCAAAGCCAAATTCACCTTGCTCTTGTTCAAATATTGTTGTAAATATATTTTCTGGTTGATCATATTGTTATGGAAGATTATATTTTCTATTTAATTTCTCCTCCTTCTGATTATAAAAGGAGAACATGTATTGTGTATTGGAGAGGATGGAGGAGAATGGATGATTATTGTATTCATTTTGTATCATTGTAATTCCTTGACTCTTGTGATCAAAGAGCAACTGATGTAAAAGCTATTCATGTTTGATTAATACAAAGGGCGTTTTCATTCCATTTCTCAAGCTCTGCAGTAGCCCAACGGTGCTTTCACCGGTGGTTGAGGGCCCGGCCCTGGTGGAGCGATCCGCTGTTTGTATTTCTATTCTTTTATTTCTGTTGTGTGATAATTGCATGTAGATTTATTATGATTACAACGTTATTTGATTGCTATTCATTTCATGTTACTGTTCCACTTTCTATTCATTGTTTATTTACAGCTTTCGATTTGCAAATAGATGAGTTACAGTTATATGTTGTTGTTCCTTTTCTGGATTTCATTTCCTTTCAATTGTTTCACTTGCTTTAAGATCGCCAAACTGTAGTGGATAGAGATATTCTCTCCAGAGTCCCCAGATTTGGTCATCTTACATCGATTTCTAGGGCAAAGAGTTATTGCTACTGCATCCCCGATCGGTGTCCAGCAAGATTGAAGTAGTTTAATCTTTCCATTCATGTCACTGTAAGTAGGTTTCTTTACAAGCATTTGTTACCTTTTCATTTTTTCTATACTACATCTTCACAGCATTACTCTTGGATAAATTGCTACCTCAGACTGAGTACACTCTTGAAATAAAAAGTCGCTCCCAGATTGATAATTAATGTGAGATAAATAGGTGTTAAGAAGATAGCTTTTCATGCCTCGACAATAGCCACCACATCTCTTCTTAGAGATAAGCTACTAGCACCCTAGCTAGTTTATCTCAATTCTGTTTGTAAGCATATTTCAATTATGTGATATTAATGAAATGAAGTATTATTTCTGTTTCATATCTACATTTATGTGTATTTATATATTTTATTGTATTCCTTCATAAGTCTGGATCAGTGGTATCAAAGAGGTATGCTCTTTCTTGATCCTTCTTTGCATGTCCCCAACGAGGTCAGGGTATAAGGAGTTAGGGCTCGATCTAGTTGAGCCTTTGCAATATCAGCCTTGCAAACCCCAAAGACCATCCATGGGGGATGAAAATAAATACAAGGGAGTAGGATATCCTATCAAAATATTTCTCTAGGAGGCCCTCGAGAAATAAAGGAACAAAATGATGGATAACTTTTCCCAGATCCTTCAACGACTGTCCACCAATGGTGCATCTCCATCCAACAACCACTCTAGAGGCACAAATCCTTTTAAGGTACAAGTAAAATTTGAAATTCCCATATTTGAGGGTCAAATATATGTAGACGTCATAGATAGATGATTGAATCTATTAGAAAGGTATTTCTCGGTTCATGAATTTTCCAATAAGGAAAATATTACTTTTTCACTCCTCAAAGGACTGGTGGGAAACCTACTATGAGCAAAAGGACTAGAGGGAACCATCTATGTTTTTGGCTGCACCCTTTTGGGATTCTTTCCAAGATGCCATCAGGGAAGAATATTATCATGCGGGGAGCTATGAGGACAAGTACATATAATGGAGTATGCTATGGTAGCAAATGGATCAGGATGTACATGAGTTTACAAATCTATTCCATACCCTGCGTACAAAATTGCGCATCAAAGATTCAGAGAAAAATTTGGTGCTGAAGTACCAAAGTTGTTTGCATAGATACATTCAAGAGAAAATGGAATTCCTCTACATCTCCTCGCTTAGTGTAGCATACCGGTATGCTTCCAACATTGAGTATAAGTTGAAACAAAAGAAGCGAGAATTTGGATCTGTGAATTAGAAGCAAGGGAAAGATGCCCCCAAACTGCAGAACAAAGGAAAAATACCAAGTGGGGCAGCGCAGGATAACCCGCCAAAATCCACATGAAAAGAACAACACCGCGAAGCCAAATAAATTGGTGTGAGTTCCCTAAGAGCTCCACTCACAACACAAGTGAGTGTCAGGCCAAGCAGTCATTGGTGTTCGAGCTAAAGGCTTCTAACTTGAATGCATGCTCTGATTCTGAATGAGAGCCTAACAAGGGGAATGGAAAAGGGAAGCAGATTATTGATGCAGAGCCCAACACCACCATTTCCACCATGAAGATGTAGAGGACGGGAGAACCTCTTACATTCCTAGATGTGGGTAAAGGGTTCATCCTAGCAGTTCATTGTTAACAATGGGAGCCAAAAGAACCTCATTTTAGAAAAGGCCGTGAAGTGTTTGGGCTTGCTAATGAAAACACACCCAGATCTGTACACCATCGATTGGCTTCACCAAGGAAGGGATATATACATCAGCCAGCAGTGCCGCCTTCCCTACATCATCAAGACCTTCACGAATGAGGTATTATGTGGCATTTCTCCTATTGATGTTTGTGATGTATTATTAGGCCAACAATACTTGTGGAGTCGACATGCTATGTATGAGTCTCGGCCTCACACTATTATTTTTACTTTGGGAAATAAGTTTTACATGATACTAAAGGCATCACCCCCTGCCTCCATCTCTTTGGCTACTACAAAACAATGCAGTAAGTTAATTTCCAAAATTGGTATTTTTTTTTTCCTAATGATCTGCCCCTAGGGCAAGAAGAATACTGTGGCCACAACCTTGAGACAAGGCTCCTTCACACGATAACAACAAATGGATAAGGTCGTAGCGGAGTGCAGGGACATCTTCACCTCACACACAGGGGTGCCTCTGCATTGTTAGGTCAAGCACCCCATCGATCTAACCCGAGGTGCGCTGCTTCCCAATGGACCAATCTATCGATGCTATGTTATGGAGAATGATGAAATCAAGAGGCAGATTTAGAAGCTGCTACATAAAGGTAACATCCGACCGATTTCATCGCTCTGTGGGAGCCCGATCATGTTGGTGCAGAAGAAGGATGGGACTTGGAGACTCTGTATTGAATATCGTGCATTGAACAAGAAAATTGTTTGGAATAGGTACTCGATCCCACAGATTGATGACCTTGTGGACCAACTCAAGGGGGAAAAATAATTCAGCAAGAGCAACTTGAAGTCTGGGTATCACCAGGTACCAATTGAACCGTTTGATGTATGGAAGACTGACTTCAAAGACAAGGAGAGCCTTTTCGAAGGGCTGGTCATTCCTTTCAGGTTGACGAATTCTCCTGAAACCTTCATGAGGCTGATGGATGACATCTTGTGACCATTAAAAAAATAATTTGTAGAAGTGTACTTGGATGAAATCCCGATATTTAGCCAAACTTTGGAATAGCACCTCCACCACATTTGAAAGGTCCTACAAATAGTACGGCAACACACATTGTGTGAAAATTTGGAGAAGTGCACTTTTGGCATGAACCAGGTTCAGTATTTGGGATACATTATTGATGAGTGGGGGGTGCATGTAGATCCATCCAAGGTCCAAGTCATTCAGGATTGGCCAACCCCAACCACTCTAACAGAGCTCGACATCTTTCTAGGTCTTGCTAATTTTTACTGTAGGTTCATGTTGGGATTATCTCATATCAATTGGCTCGTCTGTCAAGTCACCAAGGGAGGAGAAAAAAAAAATTATTTTGGTGTGAATCTCAATAAAAGGTGTCAGAGACCACCGACCCCTATAGTTCATATAGATACAAGGTAAGTTGTAGAATATTTTCCATCAGAAGTGGTCCACATATCTGCAACAATTTCATTTGAACATCAAGTACAAAAAAGGAAACACTAATAATGTTGCAAACTACCTCAACTAACCACCGATTGTGGCACTAACCACCGAGCCCAACTCTTTTGGGAATGAGTCTTCTGATTGGTCGCTTCTCTACAAGAGCGATCTAGAATTCAGCCACACATACAAGACGCTCATGGATGGTAAGAAAGTTCCAAATTTTCACCTCTAGGATGCACTACTATGTCACCTGTGACACATTTTTGTTCCCTCAAGAGAGCACGCCAAGATGATTTTGGAAGCGCACTACAGTCAGGTCACCAGGAATTTTGTGGTCAAGAAAACAATGGCAGTACTACATAAGTATTTCTATTGGCCTAACCTTCGACGGGATGTCGAGAAGTACATCAAATCCTGCACAACCTATGACATTTCCAAACCGTCCGTCAAGAAGCGAGGACTCTATACTCCACTGCCTACCCCTACTCGACCTTGGGAATCCATCTCCATAGATTACATGTCATACCTTCCTTCTACTAAGAATGGAAACATTTTTTTTTTCATGGTCATTAATAGATTCTCAAAGATGTCCATTATGGTGGCCTGCAAGAAGAATATCATAGTAGAAACCATTGCTAAAATCTTCTTTGATCGAGTGTGGGTACACTTTTGGATCGCACAATCTATCATATCATATCGTGACAGTAGGTTCCTCTGTACATTTTGGTCTAGCCTCTGGTCAATGCTGGACACCAATCTCACCAATTCCACAATTTTCCATCCCCAAACTGATGGCCAGACAGAGGTCATCAACAGGATGACTGTACACATTTTGCACATGTAAAACTAAAATCATCCACACACATGGGATGAGAGCCTCCCCTATGTCCAACACAGCTATAACTAGGCTCTCCACATCACAACCGAACATGAACCCTTGAAGGTGGGCCTGGGATTCCAGCCACTATGTCCCATTGACGTAGCCATGCCATTTGTGGCTACTCAGGCTGATTCGACTCATGTCCAGTCTGAATCTGACAAGGAGAACAACTTCATTAAGTCAATTCAGCACATCCTCCAACATGTGCTTGAGATATTGGATACATTCAATGCTAAGTACAAGTAGCAACATGATCAACATCAAGTGCTAAACAAATTCCAGGTGGGCAACAAAGTGTGGCTACATTTGTAGAAGGAGCGCCTCGTTGGACCCCACCGAAAGCTTCACCCACTTCGATATGGGCCATACACCATACCCAAGGCTGTAGGGGACAATTCCTTTGAGCTCAATATTCCACCAATCCTTGGTCTACACCCAGTTTTCAATGTGGACCGACTTCAGCCCTACTTTCCACCTCTACTGGACATGTCCAACATGGCAGAACAACTCACACCAAGAAAGTTAAACCCAAAATACATGGAACAATATAGAACTGATCAGATCATGGAAAAATATATCAAGAACAACCACAAATAGAGTATCCATATATATCGAGTTGTCAAAGCACACCAACTCCTTCACCCAGGCAAGTGGCTCACCAGGGACCAAGTTCACTAGACTTTTTCTCATCTCATGGAGGATCTCAATGCAATGGGGACCATTGCTTCTTAAGGGGGGAGGAATGATCCAGGTGGATATTGGTGGCCACCATTCTATTCATCTTGGACCCTCACCATATTTCTTTCAGTTTTTCAGTTTCTTTAATTATAGCACAATTTGCTATTTTTGGCAATTTTTTCAGGTCCTGAACTTTTGGAGCCGTTTTGAGGCCCTAAACGATGTTTTTTTGGAAAATTACCTTTATGAAATATGAGTCTATGACTCAAAAATTCTTGTAAATAGTTGTAGATAAATATTTCTAACAAGGTATCTTGTGTGTTAAACGAAGATCGTATGCCAAAGTTACGTCCCCAAGAAATTGATGTACCAATTTACCCCAATGGGGCCCATTGTTTTGCATTCATCTCTTGAGGTTAGGTTTTTGTCTGTTTACAGTTTTACAATAATTATCAATAATAAACAGGCCTTCGAGTCTCATTGTAACATGGTTCAGAGGCCTATAGCCACCACATCTCTTCTCAGAGATAAGATACTAGCATCCTGGATAGTTTATTTCCATTATGTTTGTAAGCATATTTCAGTTATGTGATATTAATGGAATGAAGTCTTATTTCTACTGCATATTTGTGTTCATGTATATTTCTATAATTTATTATGTTCTTGCATAAGTCTAGATCAGTGGTATCATATCAGTATTCTCTTTCTCTATCCTTCTTTATATGTCCCCAATGAGGTCAGGGTATAAGGCATTAGGGCTCGATCTGGTTGAACCTTTACAAGGTCAGCCTCGCAAACTCCGACACCCACCCATGGGGGAAGAAAAGAAATACGAGGGAGTAGCAGATCCTATCAAAATATTTCTCTAGGATTCCCTTGAGAAACAAAGGAACATGATGATGGATAAATTTTAGCATATCCTTCAACGACTGCTCACCAATGGCACATTTGCATCCAACAACCACTCTGGAGGTGCAACTCCTTTTAAGGTACAAGTAAACTTTGACATTCCCATATTTGAGGGAAAAATAGGTGCATACATCATATATAGATGGTTGAATCTATTAGAATGGTATTTCTTAGTTCATGACTTTTCCAACTGGGAAAATATTACTTTTTCACTCATCAAAGCTGCCCCCCATGTAAAGGATCGATGGGAAACCTAATGTGAGCAAAAGGATGAGAGGGAACCCTATCTATTTTTGGCCACACCCACTTGGGATTATTTTGGAGATGCCATCAAGAAAAAATATTATCCCATGGGAACCTATGAGGATGGAATATGCTGTGACAACAAAGGGATCGAGATGTGCATGAGCTGACAAATATTTTCCATATGTCGTGCACGAAATTGGGCATTAAATATTTAGAGAGACATTTGGTGCTGAAGTATCATAATTGTTTGCAAAGGTACATTCAGGAGGAAATGGAGTTCCTAAACATATCCTCGTTTGGTGCATCATTCCGGTATGCTGTCAAGATTGAGAAAAATTTCAAACAGAAGAAGTGAGAATTTGGATCCGTGAATGACAAGCAAGGGAAAGGTTCCCCCAAACCACAAAACAAAGGAAAAATCCAATTAATGGTGGCCCAGGATAACCCGCCAAAGCTGCAAGCAAATAAAAACACCACGAAGCCAAATAAGGACACAGGAAAGTGGTGTGAGTTCCATAATACCTCCACTCACAACACAAGTGAGTGTCATGCTAAGTAGTCACTCATGGCTGAGATGAAGGCTTCTGAATCAGATGCATTCCCTAAATCTGAATTAGAACCCAATAAGGGTAATGAAAAAGGGAAGCAGATTATTGATGCATATCCCAACACCACCATTGCCACCACAGTTATCCAAAAGGAGGAACTGGAAGATCCAGAGGAGGGGGAGTGTCTCTTCCATTCCTAGATGTGGGTAAAGGGTTTACCATTGCAGTTCATTGTCGATAGCGGGAGAAAAAAGAACCTCATTTTAGCAGAGTACATGAAGCAGCTGGGCTTTTCAACCACAACACACCCACATCTGTACACCATCAGGTAGCTTCACCAAGGACGGGATCTCTGCATCAGCCAATAGTGCCACCCTCCCTACAACATCAAGTCCTTCACGGATGAGGTATTATGTGACATTGCTCCTATTGATGTTTGTGATGTATTATTAGGCCAACCATACTTGTAATAGGGACATTCTGTGTATGAGTCCCAACCTCACGCTTTTATTCTTACTTTGGGAAATATTTTGTACAAGATACCAAAGGTAACACCGCCTACCTCCATCTCTTTGGTCACTACAAAAAAATGTAGTAATGACATTTCCAAAACTGGGAATTTTTTTTCCTGATGATATGCCCTCACAGAAAGAAGAAGACTGCAACCATGACCTCTAGAAAGGTCTCCTCTACATGAAAACAACAAATGGAAAAGGTCGTGGAGGAGTATGGGGACATCTTCACCTCACCTGTAGGGGTGCCTCTGAACTTTCAAGTAAAGCACCCCATCGATCTCACCCCAGGTGCCCCGCTTTCCAATGGAACAATCTATCAACGCTTTTTTCTAGAGAATGAAAAAATCAAGAGGCAGATTCAAGAGCTTCTACAGAAATTTCACATCCGGCCGAGTTCATTGCCATTTGGGAGCCCGATCATGTTGGTGCAGAAGAAGGATGGCACTTGGAGACTCTTTATTGACTATCAAACGTTGAACAATATCACTGTCCAGAATAGGTACTCGATCGCACAGATTGATGACCTTCTGGATCAAATCAAGGGGAAAAATATCTCAGCAAGATCAAATTGAAGTACGGGTATCACCAACTACCAATCAAACCCTATGATGTCTTGAAGACTGCCTTCAAAGACAAGGAGGGCCTTTTAAAATCGATGGTCAAGACTTTCGGGTTGAAGAATTCTCCTAAAATCTTCATGAGGCTGATGGAAAACATATTGCAACCATTCAACAACTCATTTGTAGTAGTTTAGTGAGATGCCATCCTGATCTTCAGTCAGAATTGGGAAGAGCACCTCCACCACATCTAACAAGTCCTCCCAACACTGCAACAACACAATTTGTGTGCCAATTTGGAGAAGTACACTTTTGGCATGACCCAAGTCCAGTATCTAGGATACATTATTGGTGTACAAGGGGTGCATGTGTATCCATCGAAGATACAAGTCATATGGGATTGGCTAGCCCTAACCACTCTAACAGAGCTTCATAGCTTTCTGGGTCTTGCTAATTTCTTCTGCAAGTTCGTGTTGGGATTCTCTCATATCACTTGGCCGTTGAGTCAATTCACCAAGGGAGGAGCGAAAGAAAAATTATTTTGGTCTGAATCTCAACAAAAGGGGTTCATAGAGTTGAAACATCACCTCTGCTCTGCTCCAATGCTCACATTACCAAACTTGCAACAACCATTTGAGATCGAGAAAGATGCATATGACTATGCTATTTGGGAATATATTACTCAACACGGGCATCCAATGGAATATAAAAGTGAGACACTATCCGACATAGTCCCTGTTAGCACTGAAAATGTTAATGGTGTAATCGCCATTGTGTCACTATTTTCAATTTTTTTTATTGTGTCCTAGTCCATGTCCAAAGTTTGAGTAATTTCCAATAAAGGTTAAGAAGGGTCCCAACATTAGGGTATTTTTAAGTGAATAGGTGTAACAGTGTTTTAGAGTCCTAAAATAAGTTAAAATATCTATTTTGACTTATGTTAGTGTTGAAGGTTAGTCACTTTTTGGGTAATAAAGTTGCAGTCATTTGGTGTGGAATAATAGCTACCTTTGTTGCAATTTCATTGTCAAAATAGTAATACAGTAAAGGGCAGCTATTTGTCAGAAACGAAAGTCATATATTCCACACAATGAAAAACGCAACTATTGAACTGATATTTTGGTTATCTCAATAAAGAGGCTACAGGTAAACAAAGACCATTCCTCCAGCAGAGTGGGAGATTTGGAGAAGGACCGTGTTAGTATGAATCTTAATTGCAAGTATACGAAAATGGCTCACTTTAGCTGTGCATAACAAACAACCCTAACAACAAAGATGGCTGCCAATTTCTTTAGATTTGCAATTAGTTGACCAAGATAAATGTTGCAAAATCTAGATCTATGCAGTAAAATACATTAAGCAATAAATAAAAGTAAGAGTTGCTCCATGCATCCAATAGACAAGACAAGAATGTTTTAAATAATTTTTGTATTTTTTAACACCTGGGAAGGGATCATAGAAAGATGTTACTAGTCCCCCTCAATGGGATGGGTTCTTGTAAGTCCTCGACACTTCAGATCTAAAATCTCTCTCTCTTGATGGTGTAGAAAACCCGGACAAAAATGGAACTCAAGGGGAGCTCATAAGAAAAATGGTAGCAAAATATGACAATGATGGTGGATCAAAGTCTGAACAAAAGTATAGATCTAGAGTGATATTTAGGCAACAAAAGATAGCGAATGAATGGAAAAACCCTTCTATGTATAACAAAATATTGAGTTAGTCTAGATATTGTTGCACAATTAAAATATTATTAACCAAATCTAGATCCAACTTTTATGGAATATTTTATTATATTTGTTGGAGGGAAAAAGAATTTGAATTTGGTCAAAACCCTTTATTTGTAAATAATAAATAAATAAATGATTTATTTATTATTTTAAGGATGTGGTTGAGTAATAATCAAATAAATAATTATTTATTCAATTATTTATAAATGATTTAGTCAAATTTAACAAGGAATATTATTCAAATAAGGTTTAAATAATTATTCCTAGAAAATAATAAGATAAATAATGATTTATCTAATTAATTTTCCTGTTTTGGGTCAAATATGACCAGGAATATTAATTAAACTGTTTTTTAGCTAATTATTCCTTGAGGAAAATCAAACAAATTTTAATATTCCAAAATTAGCATGCAGCTAATTGGAATATTGAATTTTGCTTTTTTCACCTAGTAGTTGAATAAATGGGTAAGAAGCCCCATGCATATCAAAAATAGGAATAAAATCCCTCATGTTGTGAAAAGGGATCATGATACTAGCTGGATTTTACACTCTCATGTGTGAACAAGGACAAATGCATGTGGACAAGGTCAAGTTTGACCAAGTCAACAGTGCTAGTATGAGAGGAGGAGATCATCCATAGATACAGCGCAGTGCAAGTACGAGGAAGATTCCTTGGTGGAGGAAAACCTAATGAGTGGGGCCCAAGGCAAGAAGGCTCACATTTGTTTAAAGTGAGGGCAAGGCAACCATATGAGGATATGAATTGAATATTGGATTTTTGGTCTGCATGACTTTTCTACTTTCTCCAATTGTTTAGTTGAGATTCTTGTGCTGCTTAGCACCAGGCATTCCTGTTTAGGAATTCCTTCTCCTTTCTTGAGAGGCCTCTTGAGGGAGCTTGTACTGAATTTATCCACATCCAGGCTTTAGGCCAAGCATCCTCCTTCAGCTACAGTGTTATTTCTGTAGCAGTATAACGTTGTGTAGCAGGGTGTTGCAGTGGGGGTTCACAACACCACTTCCGAAACTTGTTTTTCAGAGGAGGGAGCCTCCATTCCTTTGGAAGATCAGTAAGGAAGATTCTAGAGTAGATTTTCATATCTTGGAACTTGGCCAAAGTACTTCCATCATCTCTAGCATAGTCCCTTGCAAGAATTGCGTCGTTTCTTGTAGTGTTGTAGTGAGAGGGTTAAAACCCTTGTTTTTGAGCTAGTTTCTAAGGGAAAGGGCCAACCCTTCTCTCAGAAAGCTTGTAAGAAGGATCCTCTTTCATTTATTGTATTATTTAGCTACATGTATGCAGAGCTTTAGCTATACTACGTTATTTCAGATCCATATCTACAGATCCACTCTTTTGTACTCATTCTCTCAAGAAACCCTTGCCGGGTTATCTATATAATGTGTAAAAGGGGCTAGATCTCCACTTTTCTCCATGCTTTGAGTAATAAAACTCCATATATGTGATTTCCCTTAAAATTGTATCAGAAACCCTCATATAATTATGTTATGTTTTCTTCAGAAAATTATGTATAGTCCAAGTCATGGGATTTGAGTGTTTTTAAGCCATACTGAGACTGGGAGATTTGTTTAACAAATCAAAAGGGATTTTTTTCTGATCCCCTTCTGGATGAGAGTCCCACAAGAAATAAGCTAAGGAATCCAAGTTTTATTTCTCACATTTATAGCGTAATTTTCTAAAATTAACATTTTTATGGTCCATGTAGCTGCATTTCCCCACTTTGGGATAATCTAATGGGACATAATTTTGTTGCTGCAACAAAAAAAAGATGGATATGTGTTCTACACACATTATATGAGTTAATTTCTCACTGCTACTCTAGTTTGTGTTTGAGAATTGCTGCATCCCCATTTTGGGATATTACACAAATGTGGATTTATTTTATATTTCCTCATGGGGTTTCCTGTTTAGACCACAAAAAATTAATAAATAAGGATTGATAAGTTATTTTTCATAGTGAAATAAATTTTACTTAGGATAAAATTGGTCTTAGATGGTGTACTTTCGTCCATCTAATAGTAACAGGGTAGATGACCAAAAAATGGTGTAACAGATTTCCCCCAACGTGTGAGCATTAGGAGCTAATCGTATGACCGAAGCATGTTGGAAGAACTCAATCAATAGGTGCTGAAGGGGAAGTCAAATAGAGAGAAATATAAGGTAGACTGAAGCGCTAGAGGACTAGACCCTGAGGAGGCAAGACTTACAGGTGTGACAAGTCTCTTTTATGAGTGAGTACTTGTGCTATAGGTGGTGGGGGAGGTATACCTATTCCCACTGAGACAAAGTACAAAGAATAATGCATCCAATAAACAAGGGAATAAACTATGCAGTACATGCTGGCATAAACATGAGCCTTAAAAAACATGATAATGAATCCCACATGCATACTATGCCTGGGATAACATCCAAAACTTATACAATAATATCTGAGTACATGAGATATAATACAACCAAAGTGCCCCTGTAAACAGGAAAGGGCTCTGAAAATCTGACTGATACATGCAAACTAAAAGGCGTTGCAAGTAGCTGAGGCCAACATCATCAAATCTATGGAGCTGCATCGAAGGATGTAATGGAGAGGTCATCCAGGCATGTGGGGGGCCTACCTGAAGGGCCACCCCCTCATGAGGTTTGCAACATCTCACACACCCAGGAATCACCGGTACAATCTGTTGCATCACTGAACCATCAAGTATACAAATCTCAATTATGTTGTAAGGAGCTAGAGCTAAGAAACAATCAAGTCAAAGGGAAATAAGGAGTCCCTTTGCCTAATCCGAGGCACCGAACAAGAGTGGAAGCTGGAACCAAGGTACACCGCCCTCTAGACTAATATTTTGGAATGAATGATCTGATGTTGATAGAAGGAGGCCCACCATAGGTTAGGTTATAAGGAGTCATCAACTAAGACATGAGAGAAAATAGTAGAGCGACTGACAGAATGACACCAGGGATGATGATGAAATGGGGGGACTGAGTAGTGAATGAATGAATTCCCTTGTTAGAGCATAAAGGGCATGGATGACTTGGCAGTGAGTGAAAAAATAGCAAGGGGATAGGGGATAGTAGGATTGAAGTCCATAATGTGCGACACAAGAGAGGGACCAAGCAATGAAGGATGGAGGACTATAGTGGGATACAAAGGGACTAGGGATAGACTCCATGAATGCGATGATGACTCAACTCAGATTATCTAAACAAGGGTGACTCGATGATGCTGCCACATAGAAATGGTCCAATGGGGACCATAAAGACATGAGTACAAGATGGTTACTCATGACAAAAATCGACAAAAGCAAGGAAAAGTATGGAGGTAAAGTGGTGCCCTAAGTACAAGTGTTGCAAGTGAAGAAATTCGATTTTGAGGAGTGGTGAAGTGACCCTTCTTGGAAAAAATGTGTTGTGGTGAAGTATCAAATCACAAAAAAATAATAGATACCATTTGAGTGCTCGGTGAGCGCTTTCCAATGGTACAGATGGTTTGTCAAACTAAGCTATGGTTTGGCTATAACAGGCGAAAGAAAAATTAGGGGTTTCTTTTTAATAAGGAATTTTCCCTCCAAATTCACTCATTTTCAAGCGTAGCTGTGGTGAATGTAGAGAGAAGAGAAGGCCCTACATCTTGTGTCGATCATAGCGGACAAACTGACCGTCATAATTGAGATTTGTCAGTTGCAGGTAAGAGGCCTAACTGAACTCTTTTATTTCAGTGGATTGAAAATTCAGTTTAGGTGCCCAGAGCTCAGGAACAGAACCCTGCTCCTCTTTGCGGCCGAGTCACACTTTTTGGGGCAATATCTGCGAGCTGGGTAGCAGGTTTTGGGTTGAAAAGTGCGACTTGTACCAGGATTTTTCCTTAAAAGTGCGACCTAGCAGAGAGGGGTTTTTATTTTTTGTTTTTTGGTTCACAGCTGGGTTTTTATGGTTAAATGCAGTCTTTTCTTTTTGTACACTGACAAAGATTATGGTTTTGTGCATATATGGTAGAATAATGGATCAACTAGGGAGAGAGATACCAAGACACATTACAGTCGGAGATCCAGGAGCACAGAAAATTTTAGGGTCTAATATTCGTAGGTGGGCTAATTTTCCATGTTTTTTCCAATAAGAATATTCGCTAATTTCCATTTTTTCTAAGAATGATTCGCCCAAATTTTACATTATAAAGTTATTTTACCTTTAAAATCACCAAATTTTTAAATATATTATATGAAATTATTAGAAAATTTGAATCTTTTACAAACATATCGCCAAACATTTTATATTTTGAATATTAGGGACTAGTAAGATTCGCGATGGTTTCTAAACCTTAAAATAATTTTCCACCCTTAAAATTTTCCCTGTCCAAGAGAATCATGGTGTCCGCAGTGCATTGGCCAGGTTTGCGGTTCTGAAGTTTGTGGAGAACACTTTTATGAGAGCTGGAGAGCCCTTGTTGGCCCGTATTTTCAGTTATTGGAATCCATACCATGAGGTCTTTAAAGTGCAGGGGCACCGGATTGAGTTGACGGTCCAAGATATATATTTTCTAACTGGTCTCCCACCACTATGGATGGTGGGGAGTACTCAGCTAGTGTTACCATGAGGGCGGAACATCATGGAGTTTGTAGAGCACCATTATCGACCAGGTCTCCATGTCAAGGGGACACTAATACCGATCGGGGATCTAGAGAGGTTAGAGACCCATGCTGTGCCACAGCGGTGCTACAGATCCTGGGAAACCAAGCACTCCACCACATCACTAGAGGGCAGATGATGCTTGTTGAGAGTGTGTTGAGTGGGACCTGCTATGGGTGGGCCCAAATGATGTTGTCGTCGTTGAAATGACAATTGTCGCTATGCAAGCGGCAAGTGAACCATGAATGTGCATATGGCATAGTGTTGTGCTCACTCTTCTTCAAGAAGATCCCAAAACTTCAACCTCGCATAAAAATCTAGGATAAGGGCCCGAGGGAGCCCAGGATGTGCCGGTGGGGGTGATTACTGTGCAGAGGAGGAGGTGGGGCGGTCGGATGGGTGTTCTGACTTGATTTCTTTTCTCATTGGGATCAGATGCCACTGTACATAGACGACTATCCCTATAGTGGGATGAGTTATCGTGGGGAACCAAACTTGCCACTACCACCTGGTCAAGTATGGGGGCCCAATGGTAAGTGACAAGTTGCTAATATTTTATTTGCATTGTAAAGTTTCAGAATATTGTATATGGTACTAATTATTTCACTTTTGGTATGCAGATACAACACCAGTAAAATCAGCCGAGTATATGGGACAGCCTGCAGTATCAGGAGCTGCAGGGCCAAATGGAGTGAGAGTGTCGCAAAATGAGGATGCGGCGTCCCTCCAAGAGGAAATCCATCGTAGATTTGAGAGGCTTCTGACCGTTGTTTCAGAGCGTGGATGGCAAGAATTGGATGACCAGTACATAGAGCCATGTATTGATCTACCCTCAGAGTGGCGAGGGGTCATGCAGCACATGGTGAAGGTCGGACAGGGGATGCACGATCTACAAGTTGGAGGAGTAGAGCCATTGGCTCGAGATCCTCTGGATAGTGATTAGGTGTAGGGGCAGGTGGTGCCCCCAGTTTTGAGTTTTTGTAACATGCTATGGGCATGTCATATGTATCAAAGTTAATGGACTCTAAAACATTTTATACGACACATATAATGGATATGCATCATTTTGATGGTTTTTATGTTATTGTCTTGTTTTAAATGTGTGTGCTAAGTGTTAATCTAGAATATTTTTTTGCAATTCTATCTGTTTGGTCTCAATCTAGTCTCCTAAACTGAGCTCATTTAATTGTCAACCAGGATTTGTAAACTGCTGAAGTGAAGTGTACTGTATGTACCTAGGTACTTGTTTCCTAATGCGTTGTGTGTAGTGTTTTGTGATGTTTTTGGTCTTTTGTAATGATTTATGATGTTTTTGGTCTTTTTGGTGGTTTTATGTTTACAAGGAAAAATGCCTAGACAGCTAATGGAAAGGAGCTGGCGATCAAAACAGAGTTAAGCCTAATTGATGTAATGACAGATGGCAAATGCAATTGGAAACACTGAAGAAGAATCAAATCTAAACTATGACAAAGTAAAAGCAAAGCTTGATAATGAATTTTAAGCAAATGATTCAAAACACAAACTAAACTTGAGAAATGATCACTAAGTATGCAATTCCTCTAACTAATCAATTAAACAACTAACCTACAATGATGCAACATTTGGTTCTTGATTAGAGATTTGAAACATATTGAGAGGAAAACATTGTTATCATCATCATAAGATCTTCTATTCTAGAACTAGTTCCTATCTCTATTCTACAATTCAATTGAATGTCACAAAACCTTTACTCAAAAGTTATTGATTTCTTTTCAAAGTAGGCTTTTGAGGGAGGATTCTGTTTATGAAATGATAAGGAAATTGCAGAGGTACTTCAGGCCTTAAAATGATGTTGTCTTCTGTTCATATGGTTATAGATCAATTATGGATTTTAGAACAAGAAGATGTTTGTGAATAATGAAGGTTGTCTTGTTAATTTTAACAACTGAAGTAATCTATTGTGCAGTGGATGATAATCTGAATGGGAAGTGCAAGTGCAATGAGTTAGTCTAAAAATGAACTTGAGATGCCACTAATCTAGAACAACGCTGAGCTACAAGTCATCATCAAACTCAAAACAAGGTGACTGAACATGAGTTAAGTGCAATTAAACTCCAGAGTATTCTAACTATGCTAACATGCATTATTCTATGAAGTTACACAATCTGTTTGTCCATCATTAATGATATTTTGGAAGAATTCCTTCTTTTGGAAGAGCTAGAACAATTCTGACTGTGTAATTGAGTGCAATTGTAAGCAAATAGACTGAAAGCAAATGAAAAACTAAGATATCATATCCATATCATACTCGTCATTATGATGTCTTGGGCAAGCGTTTAAGAGCAAGAACAGAGATGATCCTTAGTGCAAACACACAATTAAATCATTCATTATCACGGTCATGTCTTGAACTTCTTAAGAATTTCTTGGAAGAGTTTCTTCTTGTGGAAGAGTGATTAGAACAAGTGTAACTGTGATAGTGAACAACAAAAACTACAACTAAATCTTACAGTACTATAGCCATTCATCATTCATCATTATAATCTTTTGGAAGAATTTCTTCTTGTGGAAGAGTTAGAATGAATATAACTACAGTAGCTAATTAAAAACCACTATGAATTCAACTTCAAATCCTACAATACTATAACTATTCCTCATTCTTCATTATAGTCTTTTGGAAGAGCTTCTTCTTATGGAAGAGTTAGAATGAGTACAACTACAGTAACTAATTAAAACAACTATTAATTCAAATTCAAAAACGTAAAGGCAGCTAGAAGACTTATCTAATTTACGCAAAATAAATCCGTGCAAGAGGTAGGGGCCCTCTACCACCTGACGGAATTCAACTCCAAATTAAATCACGCTTTCAAAACAACACGGTCTGCTCCATTAAAGATGAAATAGTTTGAACATAACACTCTGCGTCTTCAGAAATGTAGCACAGAGTTTAAACAAAATCTAGCATCAAATCTAACATAAAATCTCTAACATAGCTCTCGGTCTCCCAAGCGTTTATAAAGAAAATGCACATAACAATAATTGCAACAATTCAGGAACACTGTCTTTCCTTATTGGAATCACGTTAGGACTCTTTGGAGTGGCTACGTAAAGAGGAAAAGACATCTGGACTGAGACAGTCCTAATAGAAGTCTTCCTTCCTAAATGTGTTCCCCACGTTAAAAACTATACCCAGAATTCGTTTCTTCCTCCATGATGAGCAACGAACCATGTAGACATGACGTGGATCATGCCCATATGCGGTTTTTCTCAAGAGGCCACCTGGAACATACTCAAACATGAAGGCAGCTGCAGAATCGCCGGTTAGCTACGGAATGTCTGCATTCTACAGCTAGTTCCGGTCAAAATGCTTTACAATGGAAAAAATCACAAAATTTAACAAGTCAGTCATGTAAATCATTCTAGAAGTAATTTTAACTATATTCATTGATCAATTGGGTCTAAGATAGCAATGGACAAGGGAAAATGAGGTAAAATGAGGTGAAGGAAAGCACAATTTTGAGGCTCAACATACCCCCACTGCTATCTCTTTGCATGTCCTCATGCAAGTTATCCTATGAACTCAGAGGCTTCTGCAAGGACATCTAATCCTCTCCTTCTCCTTTTTCTGGAAGCTAGAGGTCTTCTGGGTTTCCTGATAACAATTTTGAACCTTAGGTTGGTGAGTGCCCTGATTAACTTTTTGTTCCTTGTCTTCAACTTCTCATTGGTCTTCTCCACTTTGTCTATATGCAGGGATAAGGTTGAGTTCATATCAGTTTTGAGCTTCACTTGATCCTTGAGAATTTCATTCTCATTTTTGATGTGTCTATTCAGTAATTCCAACTCATACCTATCCCTTCTTAATATATCTATTTCAGACAGTGGAGGACTGGGGGTTCTCTCTCTGCTTTCTGAAGCTCTTCTCTCCAAATTTTCCACATAGTCATAAATTTCCTGTTGAGCAGGGTCAATTTCAGGGGTTCCTTCATAAAAATCCTCTTCGACATCCTCTTCAATGGATGTTTCTTCATCTTCTATATTGATTACCCCTGGTTGTTTGATTAGTGTTTTCTTCAGTTTTCCCTTTAATCTGTGGCTCCTCCTAGGCTGAGAGGATCCCTCTCCTTTCTCTGTGGCAGATTCCTTGATTACCTTCTCTTCCTTAAGTTGCCTCTTGATTTGAGTCAACTTTTCTAAAATGATTTCCTCACTGCTCTCTTGGATTGTTTTGTCAATTTCAACTTTTGAAGCCCTCCATTTCCTACTTCTCTTTGTAGGCTGTGGTTCAGGTGTTGGTTCTTTTGCTTCTTAAAAATGATTTCTTATTAAGAAATCGTCCCATGTATCATTTTTTTTAGCTAGATGATGTTCAATCAAAATTTTGACCAAACCATGATGATATAGGGTTGTCTCTAAAAATTGAACTCTTCTCTGAACACAGGAAGCCATCTTCTTCAGACTTTGAAGCAAGAAATATGGTAGGTTTAAGTCTTCCCCCAGGAAATGCATCATTAGTCTAATGTGGTAGACATAAAATGTTCCATATCTACCCTCACATGTAATAAATTTTTGCAGAAGAAGTAGTATGTTTCTCCATTTGTTTTTCAATGCAGAACTGGGAATTCCTTTCTTAAATAAACTGACATCCATACCTGGTGATTTTAAAATTTGCTTCCAGGAGTCATTGTGGAATTCTCTATTTTTAAACCATCTTTCTCCAGTTCTGAGCAACCCTGTAGCCTCTGCAATGAAAACTTCAGTGACAGTAAATTTGACATCTCCCACCTCAACTTCGGTTCCTTGAAATGATCTTGCAAATGTTTTAGTGACTTCCTTGTGGAAGCCATTAAATTTCTCCAAAAATTGAAGCCATCCTATTTGTTGTAACATTTCTTTACATTGAGGGTAGCCTTCTAAATATTTTGAACCCACTGGTTCAGTCCTTACAATGAAACCCATGATTGCTTCTTCAATTTTCAAATTAACACTCTTCTACCCACAAAAACAATGAATTTCGCTTTCGGATTGAAATGGCTTTAAGTTCTGAATGGAAATGGTTTCAACTTTGGAATGACATACCTCTGATTTATAGTGGCAATAGCTTCAAAACCTCGGGCTGATATGCCTCTTTTGACAATTGAACTTTGGACTGATATGTCTCTGTTTGACAGTGACAACTGGCTTCAACTTCTTCACTACAATACCTCTGGCTCTTGGTAGCAAATGGTTTCGAATTCAACACTGCAACACCTCTGTCTTCTAGTGACAAAAGACTTCAAACTCCACACTGCTACACTTCTGTGTTTATAGTAAAAATGCTCAAACTCTTCCCACAGTGATATTTTGTCTGCCCACGGAATAAAATGGCTTCAAATTCTCACGCTGCTATGCTTCCAAATTTACCCTTTTGCTCTGCTCTGAGTTTACAATGCTCAATGCTATTCAAACTGATATCCTTTGGCTTTGCTCTCGGTGATAATAATATCTCTGTCTTCGGAATGAAATGCCGGGTACAGAATGGAGTTATGGCAGTGGTCACGGAATGAAGTAGTGGAGTGAGGTGGAGGGAATGTATTAATGATTGAAGAGACGACGGAGATTTTTACGACGGCAGAGGAAATCATCATTGAATGATTTGGTTAAGAGACGTGGAGAATTCAAATACCTCGGCCATTTTTTTAACCGCTTAAATGATATCGGATATGAAATTTGAAATGGAAGATTTTAATCCAATGTCTGTGAAGGGTTTATTGGTGTTGATCAATAAAAACAATTAAAACAACCTTTTCGAACAATCCATAACTAAACTATGCTAAAATTTAATGAAATGCCATTATAATTTAAACTTGTTACCTCTGCCTTTCATTTGATTTTTGTAGCCTCTGTCTTCTTGTTCACCTTTGGAGGAGTCTTCATAGTTTTCTTGATGCTTTTGATTCATGGATACCCTGGGTCATTTTGTTGCAATTCTAATGTCTGCTGATTGATGCCTTCAGGGTTTGTAGCTGCAAAAATACTGTCTGGCTGCAGAAAGGTTGATCAACTGCAGAATTTCCACTGAGCTGCAGAATGTTCCTGTAGAGCACTTTAATCATGAAAATGGAGTGTTTTTGGAATATGGGTGAAATGTTATATGGTATGAATGAAGATGGATGATGGATTATGATATGTATGAAGTGGATGATGAAATGGAATGGATTCAGTTTATGAAATGGAGTGAAAGAACATAAGGATTGTACTGCAATTCATGACATGTTTTATTCACTTACAGCAAGACATCAAATTTTGTATTTTGACATGAAAATGAGATGGATGGAAGATGGAATGAGATGAATGAAATGTGGAATGGAGTGAAATATGAATGATGGATGAGATGGAGTATGGATGGATAAGTGAATGGAGTGAAATGAAATGAGATGGATCATAAGCACTATGGATCTGAACTTATGATTTTTTGTAACAGCTGCTTGTAAAAACAAAAATGGGAAAAGTTAGAGTGTCAGAGAGACTCTGATTTTCACCCTATATTTTCTGTATAAACATGCCAATCAATGATTGGTTTTCATGTTTATACCTTTATTTTTTTTATTATTTTTTATTTTATTTTTATTTTTTTTAAGAGAAATGCTTCAGAAAATTTAATCAAGTTGATGAAGAAGAGAGACTCTTCTTCATTAACTTCACATCATTGTCTTCTTGGAACTTCTTGACAAACTCTTCTCTTGAGAGTGGCTTGTGGTATAGCTTCAGTCTATGACCATTCACAAGAAAAGTGACCTCTTCTTCATCTATAGTTCTGATTTTTACTGCCCCATTATCAAAAATTCGAACAATTTCATATGGCCCAAGCCAATGTGTCCGAAATTTCCCTTGAAAATCCTTGAATTTTGAATCAAACAAGAGAGCCCAGTCACCCTCTTTGAATTTCTTCTCTTTGATGTACTTGTCATGCCATCTAGCCCTTTGTTGTTGGACTAGACTTGTTTTCTGAACTGCATCTTGTCTGATCTCATCCAATTCATTAATTTTCTCCAGTCTATGCTTTTGTGCCTCCGTTAGATCAAGTCCTAGCTGAACTGCCATATTGAAGGTTTGAATTTGGAACTCTATGGGAAACAAAACTTGCTTTCCATAAACAAGCTCATAAGGAGTATGGCCTGTTGTGTTTCTCCATGTAGTTCTATAGGCCCACAAGGCTTCAGGAAGCCTATCTACCCAATCTCTTCTATGTAGATGAACAGTCTTTGTTAGGATTCCTTCAATGACTTTATTAGTGGATTCCACTTGACCATTTGCTTGTGGATGATAAGGAGTAGATGTTCTATGTCCGATTTTGTACTTCTCCATCATTTGCTCCACTAGCCTTGATGTAAATTGAGCTCCTTGATCTGTAACAATTTCCCTTGGGACACCAAAACGAGTAAAAATATCCTCAAAAGAAAAGTAACTACAGATGATTCATTAGCAACAAGTAATGGTTTAGCTTCTACCCACTTAGTAACATAATCAGTGCAAACTAATATGTATTTCTTTTGTCTTGATGGAGGACTAATAGGTCCTACAAAATCCAAGGCCCATTTTTCAAAAGGTTCAATGTGTACCTGAGGTTGTAATGGCATCTCACCCGAAGGAGAAGGTTTCCCTACCCTTTGGCAACTGTCACACCTTTTGACATATTCCCTTGCATCTTTAAACAAAGATGGCCAATAATATCCTAAATTAAGGATCTTATAGGCTGTCCTCTTATCTGCAAAGTGTCCGCCACAAGGTTCATCATGACATGCCTTGAGAATTTCATGCATCTCATCTTCACAAACACACCTTCTAATAATCAAATCTGGACCTGTCTTGTACAACTCATTAGCGAACCATGAATATCTTGCACTATCATTAATGATTTTTCTTTTATCCCTTGCATTCATAATTGAAGGAAATTTTCCTGAAACTAAATAATTGGCAATATCAGCAAACCATGGAGTTTGAGTAGAGATTGCAAAAAGATATTCATCAGGAAATTGATCTTCCACCGGAGTATCATCTTTGATATTTTGGATTCTAGACAGGAAATCAGCCACAGTGTTTTGTTTTCCAGGCCTATCTAGAATAGTAATGTTGAATTCTTGCAATAGTAACAACCATCTTATAACTCTTCCATTAGTGATTGATTTGTTCATTAAGTATCTAATTGCAGAATGATCAGTGTGAACAAAAGTTTCATAGCCTGTTATATAGTGTCTAAATTTGTTTATGGCATGAACAAAAGCTAAAAACTCTTTTTCAGTTACAGTATAGTTTAACTCTGCAGGAGTCAAATTTTTACCGGTATAATAGATGGCATAAGGAATCAAATATTTCTGTCCCAATACTGCTCCTAGAGCTGTATCGGAAGCATCTGTCGAGATATGAAAAGGTAACTTCCAGTTAGGTCCCCTTAATATAGGTGCTTCAGAAATTTTGGTTTTCAGGGTTTCAAAAGCTAACTGGCAATCAGAAGTCCACTTAAATTCACAATCTTTGGTGAGTAATTTGAAGAGTGGAGATGTTATTTTGGTGAAGTTTTCTATAAATCTTCGATAATACCCTGTAAATCCTAGAAAACTTCTAACATCTCTTTGACAACTTGGAATGGATAGGTTAGAAATGACTTCAAATTTTGCCTCATAAACTCTAATCCCATCCCCTGAAATGTGGTGCCCTAAAAACAATACCTTCAGTAAACATCATAAAACATTTTTCATGACTAAGTGAAAGGTTTGCTTCTTGACATCTTTTTAAGACTTTTTCCAAGTTTTCTAAAGCCTCTTCAAATGTGTCCCCATAAACTGTGAAATCATCCATGTACACCTCTACACAGTCATGTATTAGATCCGAAAAAATTCCTAATACTGCCCTTTGGAATGTTGCAGGTGCATTGCATAATCCAAATGGCAATACTCGGTAGGCATAGGTACCCCAAGGACAAGTAAATGTGGTTTTATCTTGGTCTTCAAGTGCTACTTGGATTTGATTGTAACCACTAAACCCATCTATGAATGAAAAGTACTTTTTACCTGCTAATGTATCTAATACTTGATCTATGAAAGGTAAGGGAAAATGGTCTTTAAGAGTAGCTTTATTCAGTTCTCGGTAGTCAACACACACCCTCCATTTTCCATTTTTCTTAGGCACAATCACCAAAGGAGAAACCCACCGACTATCTGAAATAGGATAGATGAAGTTAACATTTAACAATTTTTGTAATTCTTCCTTGACAATTTCCCTAAGATTTGGATTCATCCGTCTTTGAGGTTGTCTGATTGGTTTGCAATTTGCCTCTATATAGATGTGATGAGTACAAGTCTTGGGACTTATCCCTTTCATGTCATTGTATTCCCATGCATATGCAGAAGAATGTCTCTGTAATACTTTGACTAACTCTTCTTGTTGAGATTTTTCTAGGTTTTTGTTTATGTTCAAGGTTTTGCCCGGAAAAATTTCACTTGTAGAGCTGCCAAATTTGTCCATAGAATGAAGAGACATCTGCCTAGATGACAAAAACTCAATATTGGATCCCTCTTGAAATGATTCATATTTGTGTTTTAGAGAGGATTCAAAGTTTTCTAGAGTATTCAGAATTTGATTATCTTCACTAATTTCTGAAATTGTGAAGAGCGGTTGTAAATTTTCTTCATCCTCTATCCATTGAGTGTCATCTAGATCTGTAATTGTCCTAGCTGGAGGATATAAAGTGAATTTATTTGTTGAACTACCATCAGAAATATACATATCACCGGACCTACAACTAATAAAAGCATCAGCTGTAGCCAACCAAGGTCTTCCTAATATAACAGGATGGCCTCCTAGATTATTCTTGGGAGTTAGGATCATGAAATCCACAGGGTATTCCCAAGAATCTAGGGACACTGGAATATCTTCTATTACCCCATCTGGTCTGATCACAGATCTATCTGCTAATTGTAATAGTGTGGGTGTAAAGAGAAGATTAGGAAGTTTCAATTTGTCCATGATTTGTCTACTCATGATATTTATTGCTGCTCCTAAGTCAATGAGTGTGTTTTGAATTTCAATTCCATTGATGTGAATTTTGACAACTGGATTTCCTGGGTCAAGGTACTTTGGAATAGTAATCTTTCCCATCATAATGTCTGCTATTTGTCCTACCAGTTGAATTTTCTTGGTTTCTCTTATTCTTTTTCTTGTTGTCTTCATACTCAACTCCTTTATTGTTTTGGCTAAAATTGGGATTTCCTCGATGGCTTGCAATAATGGAATTTTAATGCAAACATTTCTCAATTCATCTAAGAAATCATAATTAGGCACCATGATCTGTTTCTCTACACCTCTATCAATTTGTAATCTTTCCGGAAAAGGAGGTATAGAAGTAGATGTGGATGGTTGCTCTAATACAGGAGTTGGATTTATTGGATCTTTTTGTTTTAGTTTTTCAATGTGTGAGTCTTGAAAGGATGTGTCTTCCTCCAGACTTTTATTCACCCTTAGAGAGTCTTCCTCAGAATTATCTTGTTCTTGTATGATAACAGAAGGTTTCCTTTTTTCAAGTATCTTTCCAGACCTAAGTTGAACATCACTAAGGTCTAGAGGAGTAATTAAATAAGTTGGAAACTGTTGGCCTTCTATCATGTATGTATTCTGAGGGTTCTTATTATTGGGGTTTGGTATGGGTTGAGTTGGCAATTGATTGGATTTTTGAGGGAATGGTAATGGAAGTGGTTGATTTTGATGTGGTTGGTTCTGATGATGTTGTTGAGAATTTTGTTGAAGATTTTGAGGAAAAATTTGTTGAGGATTTTCAGGATAAAAATGTGGATATGGAGGATAGGATGGTGGATACTGATAATATGGAGAGTATCTTCCATAGGGAATTTGTGTTCCTTGTGCCCAAGATTGAGATTGATTTTGAAATTGGGGCCAAGGTTGCTGCCAAGAATTCCAAGGTGGAGGTTGATTATACATTTGATCATGGAATCCTTGTGTCTGAGGTCCCTGCCAAGGTCTTCTAAATACAAAATTAAGAGACTCTGTGGAATCTGTAGGAGTTTCTTCCTGAAAAACAGCCTTGAGACCAGGAAGAGAAGGAAAATTCTTGGTCTCATGTTTCTCAGAACAAATGACACAGGTTTCTATAACTTTTACATCTAAAGGACACTCTCTTAAGGCATGTTTCTTTCTACATTTGGGACAAAAGATTGCCAAAGCATCAAATTCAGCCTTCTACTTGTTTTGTATCTTAAGGGTGTCTATTTGTTCACTAAGACTCCCTAAGATTTCAGACTTAAAATCATCAAGCATGTGTCCTATTTCTGATCTACTTACTGTCCCAGAAGCAGACTTACTTGCCCTTGCAAGAGCAGGATCTCTTGGACCTTTGAAGGTTTTGGATTTCCCTCTTGAAAGGTTGATACATAACTCAGATATTTCAGGTAATGTGAGTTGTGATATATCCCCTTTTCCCATCATGTTAAGGATATCCAACCATTCATCCCTAATTGTTTTCAACAAAAGAGCTTTTAAGGTGTCTTGATCTAGATTTTCCATTTTTGCCCTTTTGATGTTGTAATTAAATCTTTCCAAAAAATCTTCTAAGTTTTCATCTTCTTTTGTAACATCTTGAAAACTTCTTCCTTATGATTAACCAGCATACAATAATCCAAGTATTTCTCTAGAAATGCTTGTTTCATGTCTTCCCATGTTCTAATAGAGCTACTGATTAGACTCATAAACCACTTCAATGCTGCTCCCTTCAAAGTTGAAGGAAATAATTTCAGTTTTTGAGCATCTTGTAAGTAGTCATAATTCCTACACAACACTTCAAATTCGAATAAGAAAGTTTCAGGATCTTCAGTTTTAAGTCCATAGAAGTTTGGAAGGACAGAGGGTGAAATGTTTTTCATGGTTGTATTGGTTTCTTCATCAAGTATAAGGAACCCAAAAGAGCTTCCTATTCTACCTCTTCCTCCATCTGCACCTCTACCTCCTTCTCCTCTTCCTCCTTCTCCTCTACCTCTACCTCTACCTCCAAATAATGTGTGTTCTCCATTAAAAACTCCTCCTCCTCCTTCTTCTGCCATAGTTGACTCTCCTGTGGAAGTAGAAAGGTTTGTATCCCCAACAAGAGTTTTTAGATCTTCTTCTATGGTAGGTTCAATGGATGAAGTGGAAGGTTTCTCTAATGGAATAGGTGACCTTAGATCTTCTAGAAGTCCAAGATCAGTAAAGGATGGAAGATGGGTCTGAGTTGAAGGTGTACTAGTTCTGGATCTAGATGAAACAAGTGGTGTTCTAGAAATCAAAATTCTGCCTCTGCTGCTTATAAATCTTCCCCTTGAATCTCTCTCCCTACGCATAAAATTGTTTTTGGATGCTAAGAAACAAAGGTTACCTAGTTTTCACTTCCCCGGCAACGGCGCCAAAATGTTTGGTCTCAATCTAGTCTCCTAAACCGAGCTCATTTAATTGTCAACCAGGATTTGTAAACTGCTGAAGTGAAGTGTACTGTATGTACCTAGGTGCTTGTTTCCTAATGCGTTGTGTGTAGTGTTTTGTGATGTTTTTGGTCTTTTATGATGATTTATGATGTTTTTGGTCTTTTGGTGGTTTTATGTTTACGAGGGAAAATGCCTAGAAAGCTAATGGAAAGGAGCTGGTGATTAAAAACAGAGTTAAGCCTAATTGATGGATAATAAATGACAAATGCAATTGGAAACACTGAAGTAGGATCAAATCTAAACTATGACTAAGTAAAGGCAAAGCTTGATAATGACTTTTAAGCAAATGATTCAAAACACAAACTAAACTTGAGAAATGATCACTAAGTATGCAAATCCTCTAATTAAACAGTTAAACAACTAATCTCACAATGATGCAACATTTTGTCCTTAGTTAGAGATTTGAAACAGATTTGGAGGAAAAATATTGATACCATCCTAAGATCTTCTATTCTAAAACTAATTCCTATCTCTATTCTGCAATTCAATTGAATGTCACAAAACCTTTACTCAAAAGTTATTGATTTCTTTTCAAAGTAGGCTTTTGAGGGAGGACTCTGTTTATGAAATGATGAGGAAATTGCAGAGGTACTTCAGGCCTTAAAATGATGTTGTCTTCTGTTCATATGGTTATAGATCAATTATGGATTTTAGAACAAGAAGAGGTTTGTGAATAATGAAGGCTGTCTTGTTAATCCTAACAACTGAAGTAATCTATTGTGCAATGGATGACAATTTGAATATGAAGTGCAAGTGCAATGAGTTAATCTAAAAATGAACTTAAGATGCCACTAATCTAGAACAATGCTGAACTACAAGTCATCATCAAACTCAAAACAAAGTAACTGAACATGATTTAAGTGCAATTAAACTCCGGAGTATCCTAACTATGCTATCATGCATTATTCTATGAAATTACACAATCTGTTTATCCATCATTAGTGATATTTTGGAAGAGTTCCTTCTTTTGGAAGAGGTCTTAGAACAATTCTGATTGTGTTAATTGAATGCAAATGCAAGGAAAAAGACTGAAAGCAATGAAAAACTAAGATATCATATCCATATCATACTCGTCATTATGATGTCTTGGGCAAGCGTTTAAGAGAAAGAACATAGATGATACTTAGTGCAAACACACAACTAAATCATTCATTATCACGGTCATGTCTTGAACTTCTTAAGAATTTCTTGGAAGAGTTTCTTCTTGTGGAAGAGTGATTAGAACAAGTGTAACTGTGATAGTGAACAACAAAAACTACAACTAAATCCTACAATACTATAGCCATTCATCATTCATCATTATAATATTTTGGAAGAATTTCTTCTTGTGGAAGAGTTAGAATGAATATAACTACAGTAGCTAATTAAAAACAACTATGAATTCAACTCCTAATCCTACAATACTATAGTCATTTCCCATTCATCATTATAGTCTTTTGGAAGAACTTCTTCTTGTGGAAGAGTTAGAATGAGTACAACTACAGTAGCTAATTAAAACAACTATTAATTCAAATTCAAAATGTAAAGGCAGCTAGAAGACTTATCTAATTTACGCAAAATAAATCCGTGCAAGAGGCAGGGGCCCTCTACCACTTGACGGAATTCAACTCCAAATTAAATCACGCTTTCAAAACAACACGGTCTACTCCATTAAAGATGAAATAGTTTGAACATAACACTCTGCGTCTTCAGGAATGTAGCACAGAGTCTAAACAAAATCTAGCATCAAATCTAACATAAAATCTCTAACATAGCTCTCGGTCTCCCAAGCGTTTATAAAGCAAATGCACATAACAATACTTGCAACAATTCAGGAACACTGTCTTTCCTTATCGGAATCACGTTAGGACTCTTTGAAGTGGCTGCGTGAAGAGGAAAAGACATCTGGACTGAGACAGTCCTAATAGAAGTCTTCCTTCCTAAATGTGTTCCCACATTCAAAACCATACCCAGAATTCGTTTCTTCCTCCATGATGAGCAACGAACCATGTAGACATGACGTGGATCATGCCCATATGCGGTTTTTCTCAAGAGGCCACCTGGAACATACTCAAACGTGAAGGCAGCTGCAGAATCGCCGGTTAGCTACGGAATGTCTACATTCTGCAGCTAGTTCCGGTCAAAATGCTTTACAATGGTAAAAATCACAAAACTTAGCAAGTTAGTCATGTAAATCATTCTAGAAGTAATTTTAACTATATTCATTGATCAATTGGGTCTAAGATAGCAATGGACAAGGGAAAATGAGGTAAAATGAGGTGAAGGAAAGCACAATTTTGAGGCTCAACACTATCTACATAGTGATTTTGTGCTCTAGGTACATGACTGAATGTAATGATTTCAAATTCACGCATCAAAGGCTTCACTCGTAAATATCTTCTAAAAAGGATAGGGTTATGCACATGATAGACACCATTCAATTGCATGACAAGAAGTAGGGAATCTAAATGAACATGAAGGTGGAGGATGCGATGGGAAAGGGCATCAGCTAATAAACCTCGCACTACATCATATTCAACCTGATTATTGGTGGCAGTACCAATGCATACACCGTTCGAGAGAACAGGTGAATGTAAGGCGATAAAAATGGCCCAACCTGCCGAGGCTAGATTTCGGGAGTAGCGACTTGCACCATTGGCATAACCGATATAAGGTGTGGATGGGGGGTCCATATGAAAGGTGCCACAAGACAGCAAATGGGAGGATGATGAACAATGCTGGCAACCTGAGCGCAGAGTAGAAATCAAACAAACACTACTAGAGGGAGTGATCTAGGTAGGATGTATAGCACCCACACATATACAGGAAGGTGGTCTATGGGAGCTACCTTGGGGGTAGCTTGTGCTCAAGCCATGAAAGTCACCATAGACAGGGATGGTGCCATTCCACTTATAGGTGGGAAATATGAAGTCAGGGGTGGACAAGGCTTCCATGATGTCATCATCATAATATAATATGGGGTGACTGGAGGAAGGGAGACCACATGACGTGGCGAAGCTACCAGACTCATCATCATGAGAAGAAAGGTTCACATGCACATCATCACGGGGGGTGATGGAAGAACAAGAAGATAAGGGATCCACTGATGTTGAGCCCAAGGTGATCGCTAAAGGGGGGTCATGCGAAACAGAAGGGGAAGTCTTAGAGGGAGCTTCCACCGTGGATCTCATGAAAGATGATAGGTAGAGGATGGTGGCTGCAAGCTCCATCATCTCGACATCAGGAGGGGGAATGTAAATGGGAGCGGGTAAATCCTCAAGCTAGCCCGAAGCATACTACACAAGGAAAGGAGAGGCGGACTGGTTTTTTTCAATCTTGTACTCCCGAAATACCTCCAAAGAGGCACGGTAATGTGTGAGAAGGGGACAACAGTGGGAATAATGGCCATGGATATCACACAAAGTGCAAGGTTGGTTGGTGTGAATAGTCTTATGGTTCTTGGCTACAGTCAAGGAAGAAATAGAGGCTTCATGGACTGTAGACTTAGGGAACACAACATCAATCATGGGATTGATACGAGGCAACTCGGGAAAATGATGGGTGGCATGACTGAAAACATCACACAAAGCACAAGGCTTTGGAGGCTAAGGAGGAGCAGGGTCAATCGGGGCAACCTTGTCTTTTGATGCCTTCTTGTGAGCTTTGCCATTTTTACCCAAAGTTGTCGCAACAAGATAAGGTTCCTGTTGAGGTGGCTAAGGCACGGTAGCAGCGGGAGGGGTCATGGGGACCAGTTGGACCAGGGTCAAATAAAGATAAGGTTTGGGTTGACCAGGCAAGGTAGTGGCTGGGGGATCAATGTACCAGACGAAAATCCCCAGGTTTAGGTTAGGAAGGGATAAAGTATCCATAACAAGTACTGAAAACAATCCAAGAGGAGAAGCTACGAACTGTATTTGACCGGAGGGGTAATGGCCAGGCGGGATAGTTCTAATATGATTAAGGCCAGGAGGAACCATTATAGGAGGGTAGAGAGGCTCATGGATACCATCTGCAGGTGAAGGGCCAGGAGGAGGAGGTCCAGAAAGCTGAATCGAAGTGCTGGGAACAGGTTATGGGGGGAAACACTATTGACTAGCCGAAGTGGGCCTCTTGAGGGAAGCCTGAGATAATTGAATCATGCAAACATTTGATGAGTTGGGATCAGAGATAGGAGGAGGAATACCAGGGAATGAATCAAGCAAAGAGTAGTCTTCGTAGACTCCGAGTGAGACACTAGTCAAGGGGTCAACAGTTTGCTTATTGGCCACCGAAGATATGATGGATTCAGGGGAGGTCTAAGACTTCAGTTCGTAATATGTCATTTTATCAATGGTGGCTATCTTTCCATTATCATCTTGCGGTTAACCGCAGATGGTACAGTAGAAATTGCATAGGTGTAGCTGTTACACCATTTTTTGGTCATCTAACCTATTATCATTAGATGGACCCAAGTACACCATGTAAGACCAGTTTTACCCTAAGTAAAACTGCTTTCACTACGTTAAAACAGGAAACCCCAAAAGGAAATATTAAACAAACCCATATTTGTTTGATTTTCCTCATGGAATAATTAATTAAACCATAATTTAATTATTATTCCCAGTCATGTTTAACTCAAAATCAAAGAAATTAATTAGATAAACCTTTATTTATCTTATTATTTTCTAGGAATAATCATTTAAACCTTATTTAGATGATATTCCTTGTTAAATATGACCAAATCACCCACAAATAATTAAATAAATCACTATTTATTTAATTATCTTTCAAACACCTCCTTAAATAATTAAATAAATCATTATTTATTTGATTATCTTCTAACCGCTTCCTTAAAAAGATAAATAAATCATTTATTTATTTATTTTTGACAAATTAAGGGATTTGACCCAAGTCAAATACCTTTTCCCTCCAACAAATATAATAAAATATTCTATAAAAAGTGGATCTAGATCTGGTTAACCCATGCACCAAGATCTAGAATGACCCAATATTTTGTTATAAATAGGAGGGTTTTTCCTACCATTCTTCACCTTTGTTGCCTATTAGATCACTCTGGATCTATACACTTGGTCCCATTTTTCCATCATTTGCTGTGTGAGCTCCCATTGAGCTCTATTCTTTGCATTGGGTTTTCTACACCAACAAGAGAGAGAAATCTTAGATCCGAAGTGCTGAGGACTTCCAAGAACCCATCCCACTGAGGAGAATTGGATACGCCTTCTTGTTTTCCTCCCAGGTGCCCAATTAATACAAAAATTCTTTCAAAAATTGTTCTTGTCTCGTCTATTGGTATATGGAGCAAACCCTTGTTTTTACTGCTTAATGTCTTTCCATGCATAGATCTGGTTTTTTGCAGCTCTTTTCTTGTTCAACTAACCGCAGATCTGAAGATATTGGCAGCCACTTTTTTTGTTAGGGCTATTATTTATGCGTAGCTAAAGTGGTCCTTTTTCGTACACTTCGACAAAGGATTCATACTAACAAATGGCGACTCCACACGGGTTTTAAATTACGACCGCTGTCGTTTTTCATATTCCTGCATATCCAGCTACTTCAGACCCTAGGGCTTCTTTTCAACTGTTGATTTTTCCTATTTTTATGTTGTTTTTCTCACATAAAACCCTAAAACATTAAAATTTCTAACTTCCATGTGTTTCTAGCCCTATTACGCAGGTAAGCGACACCAGCCGCAACTGAGACGGCAACTTTTCTGAAAATCTTCCGCGGAGACAACCGGAACGGGGGGTCACACTTTTTGGCCCATAAAATACGACCTGGACCTCCAGGTCGCACTTTTCTACCCCTTTTCTGTGACCTGCACTGAAAACAGGTCAGAAACTGCGACCTGCCAGTTTTTCAGTGATTTTTCTGCAATTTTTCTGGGTTCTGCTGCAGCTTCTGTCAGGGTCTTCCAGCCTCTGTCTCAGCCCGCTTTGACCAAGTTCTGATCTGTTTTTACTCATCTAAGTGGGAACCTAGCCCCCTAAGGCTTTAGTACCCTCCACTTTTTGTGGAAGAGTTTTAGCTGTTTCAGCCGTCTGTTTTTCAGAGCTTCAGCCTCCTTTTTTCTAGATCTGTTACCTCCCTTTCAGATCCTTTGAAATCAGCTCTTCTACCTCTCAAATCACCTCCTGAAGATTTGTTTGGATCTACTTTTAGGGCCTCCACCTTGCCCCCTCCATTTTTTTCTGATTTCCTTCCTTTTTCCAGCCACCTTGCCTCTGTCTTTTGGCTGTGACCTGCACCTCTTTTCAGCAGCTTTATCCTTTAGATCCTTGTCCCTTTTGACCTTAGATCTATTGGCCTCTTTTCCGTGTGTTTTGCATAGATTTTTCCCTTTCTTTTCAGTTTAGTTTTGAGAGACCCGCCTTCTTGGGTTAGATAGATGCACAAGTAGCTGTTATTTTTCTGTTATTTTAACATTATATACTGTTCTCTGTAGGTTTATTTTCAGCTACACATCACACTTTTTTCTTGCTCTCAAAACGGAAAGGGTTTAAAAATTAAAATTAACGCACGCCACACACTAACCCTAAGTGAAGAAGCGCCTGGTTAACACTGCCTGGCAAAGACTCTAAAATCAATTGTCACTGCACCTTTTCTGCCCTTGACCTTAATTGATTCTGTCCCTTTCTGCCCCTGTCAGTTTCCTTCTTCCTGTCATCATTGCGCCCCCAAGGCGCCTTTCCCGGAGACTTCTTGGCCTTCACCCTCAGTTTCCGATCGATCGACCTGCTCCGACCCACCGTCGTTGAGTCAGTCCTTTTTCGAGTCCGCACTCCGAATCCTCTCCTGATTCCTCAGGTTCCCCTTCTCCTCCTGGTTCTCCCCCTACCACCATGTCTGGTCCAGGGCCTAACGCTAGCGGGTCTCCCGGCCCTAATGCCGGCCCGACTACTAGCGGAACCGCCACAGGAATGACTTCGGCCACCCCATTGCTGCCGTACATTGCAAGCCTCAGCCTCCCCGATTTCAATCAGTTGATCAACGACCCCATCCACCACGATGTTGGTTGGCCTGCCATGCCAACCAAGCTCCCTTCCGACATCCCTAAATTCGAAGGCCAAGCTGGTGAAGATCCAGCCAATCATGTCCAATCTTTCCACATGTGGTGTTCCTCCAATTCTATTACCGATGACTCCATCCGTCTTCATTTTTTCCAACGCACGCTTACCGGCGAAGCTTCCAAATGGTATGTTGAACAAGCCACCTCTTCCCATACCACCTTTGTGACCCTTTCTCAAGCCTTTTTGTCCTATTTCCAGCTCCCTCTCCGATACGACACTGGCACGGAGCTCTTGACTTCCTTCAAGAAATCCTCTTCAACCCGCCTTTCTGCCCATGTTCAGGAATGGCAAAGAAGACGGAGCTTATGTCGAGCCCCTCCCTTCGAAGATCGGGTTTATATGGACTGGTTCCTTTGCACCCTTCCGGCTCCCATCGGCAAGGATGTCGCCTCCCATTTTCCTCAAACCGAAGAAGCCGCCCTCTAAATAGCCTTGAAATATGACCTGATCTACACTCAATCTAGTTATGTTTATACCGTTCTTCCTGACCTCCCCAGGCTCGGTGGCGCTAACGCCCTGGGGGCATCTCATTCTGCCGACGGTATCATTGGAGCCCTTTCCCATCCGTACGCTCAACCTCCTATGGGCTATGGTCTCCCTCACGGAGGGGCCAGCTCCTCCAACACTCTTCCCCCTCCCGGTAGCATGTATCCAGGATACGGCATGCCTCCTCCTTTTTCCCAACCTCCTGCTTACCTCAATGTTGCCCAATCTACCCATTACCCTTATCCACAGCCTGGTGCGCTAGCTCCTCCAGCATATGCGCTTCCTCCTCCCTTGCCTCCTCAAACCCAACACCAGCACCTACAGCCCCCTCCAGGGCAAGTATTTGCACAGCAGGGCGCGAATAATCCCCCTTCTTCTCAAAGAAGGCGGAGAGGCAATCCAAACCAATCTGCCCCTGGTACCCGTGGACCCAATCCTGGTGTGGACCCTAACACTGCCAACCAGCAACAGGGCACTCAGCCCAAGCCGGACAGGCCGCTTCGCACAAGTAAGCCTTGTTCGTGTTGCGGTGTTTATGGTCATTACACCCACGATTGTCCCCTCTTACCCCAGATGCGGCAGATGTGGGAGTCTCAAGCCACATTGATCGGACAAAACGCCTCCCCTCATGCTCCTCCTAATGTGGCCACTACCCAACCAACTGTGTTTACTGATGCTTTCCCTCAATGATTCGTGGCCACCAACTCGCCCGGATGTACCAGGGCAGTCGCCCCCTTCCTGCTCGGTTCCTCCATTACCGTATCCTTATGATGAAATCCGATCCTGAACCGTCCGTCGATATCACCTTCGGTGTCTCTGCCTCGCTTACATTCTTGCTTCTCCTCGTACCGCTTCGAGTTCTTCTTTAGGTTCTACAGAGCCTCTTTCAACATCCAGTGGCTCCTTACATATCCCTCAACCCAAATTTGAGGTCCATACCAAGATTCCTAAGGGACCCCTACGTCAAAACACTGCTTCCGATCGAGCTGCCCATTCGTATAGTATAGTAGATGATTTGGCGCAATCTCCTGTTGCCATTTCCACACTGGAACTCCTCCAGTCGTGCCCCTCCCAAAAGAAGGCTCTATTATCTGCCGTGGGTGCTATAGATCCTGCTGATAACCAAATGATTGTTTTCGACGCCACTCAATCGGACCATCCCCCTCTTCCTACTTCCGTCGCCTTCCAAATCCCGCCTCAAAACCGAACGCCAACGTGTCCCTGGGTATCATCGACAGGCATCCACCTGCGATGTCCGCTTTGGTTTGCTAGAAGCAACTCGCATCCTCGAATCGGCTCCCTTCCACCTATCACCCTTCGAGCGTGACCCCCCATGCCCCCACCCCATTGGGTCTCGTTTCGTAATTGTCCGTCACTCTCGCGAGAGATTCTGTTTGCGCCGACGTCGAAGTCATCGACGCCCGCCAGATTACAACACACCTTCTATTAGGGGCGAAGCTACACCTATGCTATGTCTGCTGTCCCATCCGCGGTCTTTCGCAAGATGTCTTTCCCCCATAATGGAAAGATAGTCACCATTGACCAGTTGACATATCATGAGCCAAAATCTCAGACCTCCCCTGAGACAACCATCTCTTCTGTAGCCAACAAGCAAACCGTCGATTCCTTGACCAGTGTCTCCCCCAGCGTTTACAAAGATTCCTCCCTACTTAGAACTTTCCCTAACCTTCCCCCCCCTCCTGTCACCGATCCCAGCTCATCGAATGTTTGCATGATGCAATCATCCCAGGCCGCCCGTAAGCGGCCTACCTCGGCTAGTCAACAACCTCCCCCTCGCCCTCCGCAACCCGCTCCTAGCCATTCATCTCAGCTAGCTAGACCTCCTCCTCCTGGCCCTACCCCTACAGCTGGTATCCCTGAACCCCTTTATCCTCCTGGATTTGTTCCTCCTGGCCTTAACCATCTCGAAGCCGTCCCTCCTGGTCATTACCCTGCTGGGTAGCTCCCTTTCCTAGCTCCCCCTCCCGGAGTATATTCTGTCCCCGTCATGGCCACCCTCTCTCTCCCTAACTTGACCTTGGGCATACCGCTCTGGTACCTTGATCTCCCAGCCGCCACCCCTCCTGGTCATCCCAAACCCTATATGGATTTGACACCAGTTCAACCGGTCCCCCTAGCTTTCTCCGTTGCCACTGTGCCCCCAGCACCTCCACAGGACCCTTCTCCTATCGTGACGGCTCCCGGGAAGAAAGGCAAAGCCCGCAAGGGGGCACCTAAAGACAAGACTACCACGACTGACCCGGCCCCTTCTCCGCCCGCGAAGCCTTGTGCCTTATGTGATGTCACTGGTCGTGCCACCCATGCTTGTCCCGAGTTGCTCCGTATTCAGCCCATGGTTAAAGTCGCGTTCCCCGAGTCTACGGTCCCTGAAGCCCCCATTCTCTCTCCGTCCGTAACCAAGAACCCCAAGACTCTCCGCACCAACAAGCCCTGTGCTTTGTGCGGCGTTCATGGCCATTACTCCCACCATTTTCCTCACTTGATGCATTACTGCGCCTCTTTAGAGGTAATCCGAGAGTATGAGGTTGAACAAAATCAATCCACCTCTCCTATCCTCGCGTAGTACGCTTCAGGCCAGCCTGAGGATCCCTCCGCTCCCATCTACATTCCCCCCCTGATGTTCAGATGGGGGAGTCTACTGTAACCATTCTTTACCTATCCTCCTCTGCGAGACACTTGGAGCCTAGCCCATCTGCATCCTCCCCTGTTGTGTCCCTCGACCACCCCTTTCCTACACGAGATCACTCCACCCGTGTCTCTGTTGACCTCTGTAGCCCGAGTCCTCACCTTACTTCCGATAGCCCTCATATACCACCCTGTATGAGTCATGGTCATCCTGCTCCTTGCACTCCCTCCTGCAGTTGCTGCCTGATGACTTCTGTGCACTCACGCTGCCGTCATTTCCTTTCTTCCCCTCATTTGTTGTCTTGTCACACCATTCCGCAGGACCCCCCGTCCATACCCTTTATCGATTACGCCGATGGTGCAAGTCGTTACTCCAGGAATCTAGCCTCGGCAGGTTGGGCCATCTTCACCCCCTTGCATGCCCTTGTTCTTTCTAACGAGGTATGCATTGGTTCTGCCACCAACAATCAGGCCGAATATGATGCAGTGCGTGGTCTCTTAGCCGATGCCCTCTTTCATCGCATCCTCCATCTGCATGTTCGTTTGGATTCCCTACTTCTTGTAATGCAACTAAATGGTGTTTATCGTGTGCATAACCATGTGTTTTTTAGACGCTATTTACGAGTGAAAATCTTGATACGTGCATTTTAAACCATAACTTTCAACCATGTACCTCGAGAATAGAATCACTATGTAGATAGTATTGCAAACCATGTTTTAGATTGCCATTTATCACACACATTTCATACAAGACAATAACATTCATAACCATCAAAAAAAGATGCATATCCATAATATGTGTCGCAAAACATGTGTTTAGAGTCCATCTACTCTGATACATATGACATGCCCATAGCATGTTACAAAAAACACAAAACTGGGGGCACCACCTGCCCCTACATACATCATAGGGGGCACCACATGCCCCACCCCTAATCACTATCTGGAGGATCCCGGGCCAATGGCTCTGCCCCTGCAGCATGTAGATTGCGCATAGCCTGACCGGCCATCGCCATGCGCCGCATGACACCTCGCCACTCCGAGGGTAGACCAACACATGGCTCTATGAACTGGTCGTCTAAGTCCTGCCACCCGCGCTCTGATACTCCGGTCAACAACCTTTCGCATCTACAGCGGATGTCCTCCAACAGGGCGACTGCATCCTCATTCTGCGCCGCTCTCGATCCACTCGGACCTGTAGCTCCAGACGCTGCCGGTCGTCCCATATATCCGGCCGATTTTACCGGTGCTATATCTGCACACCAAAAGTACATGAATCAGTACCATCAATTACTATTCAAAAACTTTAACATGCCCGCACAAGAATAGCAATCTGTCACTTACCATCGGGCCCCCAGACTCGACCAGGCGGAAGTGGCAGGTCTGGATCTCCACAGTAGCTCATCCCACTATAGGGATAGTCGTCTATGTACAATGGCATCTGATCCCAATAGGCAAAAAACTCAGGTCGAAACACTCGCCCGACCGCCCCTCCTCCTCCTCTGCACCGTAGCCGTCCCCAATGGCGCATCCTGGGCTCTCTAGGGCCCCCATCTGGTAGCTGTACACGAGGCCTCAAGGTCGGGATCTTCTCAAAGAAGAAAGCGCACAACAAAGTCCCATATGAGCAATCATGGTTCACCTGCCGCCTGCATAGTGACAACTGTCACTTTAGCGACACCAACATCATTTGGGCCCACCCATAGTAGGTCCCACCCAACACACTTTCCACTATCATCATCTGCCCACTAGTGATGTGATGGAGCGCCTGGTTGCCCAGGATACGAAACACAGCTGCGGCCACTGCACGGGTTTCTAGCCTCTCTAGATCCCCGATCGGTATTTGAGTCCCCTTGACTTGGAGACCCGGTTGACAATGACACTCCACGAACTCCATGATATGCCGCCCCCGCGGCAACACTGGCTGTGTGTTTCCCACCATCCCCAGTGGCGGGAGACTCGTCAGGAAGTACACGTCCTGGACCATCAGTTCGATCCTGTGCCCCTGCACTACAAAGATATCCCAATCTGGATCCCAGTAACTGATAATCCGGGCCAGTAATGGTTCCCCTGCTCTCATCAAAGGGTTCTCCAAAAATTTGAGAACCCCAAATCTGGCCAATACACGGAGGACGCCCTGATCCGCCTGGATCTCTTCCCGCAGTGTCCCCAGATCTCTCTCTCTCCAGTTGACCCGTAAATCTGCCATACCTGCACAAACACATCATTTTTGTCAGCATACAGATTGGGAAAACCATAACCAAACACAAAAACCCAACTTCCAGCCATCAAACAGCACCAAAACCCCCTCATCTCCTAGGTCGCAGTTTTCTGCCCATTTCTGGGACAGGTCACACTTTTCTGCCTAAAACCTACTTCCCAGGTTGCACTTTTTGGCCCAAAAAGTGCGACCCGGCCGTAGAGATGAAGGAGGGGCTGTTCCTGGATTTCTGGGCCCTAAACTGAAAACTTAATCCATCAAAATGCAAGAGAAAGGTTAGGCCTCTTACCTGCAACTGACGGATCTCGATTCCAACGGTCGGTTTGTCTGCTACGTTTACCGCAAGATTTAGGGCCTTCTCTCCTCTCCACACTCACCACAGCAACAATAGCAAATGAGTGATTTTGGAGGGAAAACTGCCTTATTAAAAGAGAACCCCTGTTTCTTCTTTCGATTGCTGCGACCACACCGTAGCCCCGTTTGACGAACCGTCTGTACCGTTGGAAAGCTCTCACCGAGCCCTCAAATGGGTATCTGTTAGTTTTTTGTGATCTAATACTTCAACAGGACACATTTTGTCCAAGAAGGGTCACTTCACCTCTCCTTAAAATCGAATTTCCTCACTTACGACACTTGTACTTGGGGCACCATCTTGCCTCCTTACTTGTCTTCGTTCGTGTCGATTTTCGTCATGAGTTCCCATCATGTACTCATGTTTCCACGGTCCCCCATTGGGGCCTTTACTGTGTGGCAGCACCATCGAGTCGCCCTTGTTTAGAGCATCCAAGTTTAGTCATCATTCCCTCCATGGAGTCTATACCGAGTCCCTTTGTACCCCACTATGGCCCTCCATCCGTCATTGCTTGGTCTCTCTCTTGTGTCGCACATTATGAACTTCAGTTCCATTGTCCCCCATCCCTGATGATGTTGTGTCAGTCGCTACCATGTCATTCATGCCCTTTATGCTCTAGCAAGGGAAGTCGTCCATTAGCTACTCAGTCCTTTCCACTTCACTATCACCATTAGTGTCAGTCTGTCCGTCGCTCTACTCTTTTCTCTCGTGCCTTAGTTGAGGGTCTCTCACTCCCTCAACTATGGCGGACCTCCTTCTGTCGACATCAACACTTTCATTCCAGAAGCTAGTTCTAGAGGGCGGTGTACCTTGGTTCCAGCTTCCACTCTTGTTCGGTGCCTCGGATCAGGAAAAGGGATCTCTCATTTCCCTTTGACTTGATTGTTTCTCCAGCTCCTTTCAGCATGATCGAGATTCGTATACTTGATGGTCCAGTGATCCAACAGCAGCTCTTGATGATTCCCGAGTGTGTGTGAGATGTCTCAACCCTCATGAGGGGGTGGCCCTGCAGGTAGCCCCCCACATGCCCGGATGACCTCTTCTTTGCAGCCTTCGATGCAGCTCCAGATATTTGATGATGTTGGCCATAGCCACTTGCAGCGCCTCTTCGATTTGCATGTATCAGTCAGATTTTCTGAGCCCTTCCCCATTTGCAGGGGGCATTTGGGTTGTATTTGTATCTCATGTACTCAGATATTATTGTACAAGTCCTGGCTGTTATCCCAGGCACATCATGTATGTGGGATTCCTCATTGTATTTTTATCTGGCTCATGATTATGCCAGCTGTATTTTATGGTTCGGTCCCTTGTTTACTGGACACACTATTCTTTTGTACTTTGTCTCGGCGGGCATAGGTATTCCTCCCCCGCCGCCTTCAGCACAGGTACCCTCTCATAAAAAGAGACTTGTTGCACCTGCGAGTCTCGTCTCCTCAGGGTCTAGTCCTTCAGCACACTATCTACCTCACACTTCTCTCTCTGACACCCCTTTTTTGTTGTCTAGTGATTGTGTTCTTACAACGTACTTCGGTCATACGATTTGCTCCTGACACTCGCACGCTGGGGGGCAATCTGTTACACCATTTTTTGGTCATCTAACCCATTATCATTAGATGGACCCAAGTACACCATGTAAGACCAGTTTTACCCTAAGTAAAACTGCTTTCACTATGTTAAAACAGGAAACCCCAAAAGGAAATATTAAAACAAACCCATATTTGTTTGATTTTCCTCATGGAATAATTAATTAAACCATAATTTAATTATTATTCCCAGTCATGTTTAACCCAAAATCAAAGAAATTAATTAGATAAACCTTTATTTATCTTATTATTTTCTAGAAATAATCATTTAAACCTTATTTAGATGATATTCCTTGTTAAATATGACCAAATCACCCACAAATAATTAAATAAATCACTATTTATTTAATTATCTTTCAACCACCTCCTTAAATAATTAAATAAATCATTATTTATTTGATTTTCTTCTAACCGCTTCCTTAAAAAGATAAATAAATCATTTATTTATTTATTTTTGACAAATTAAGGGATTTGACCCAAGTCAAATACCTTTTCCCTCCAACCAATATAATAAAATATTCCATAAAAAGTGGATCTAGATCTGGTTAACCCATGCTCCAAGATCTAGAATGACCCAATATTTTGTTATAAATAGGAGGGTTTTTCCTACCATTCTTCACCTTTTGTTGCCTATTAGATCACTTTGGATCTATACACTTGGTCACCATTTTCTGCCATTTGCTGTGAGAGCTCCCTTTTGAGTTCCATTCTTTGTGTGGGTTTTCTACACCAACAAGAGAGAGAAATCTTAGATCTGAAGTGCTGAGGACTTCCAAGAACCCATCCCACTGAGGAGAATTGGATACACCTTCTTGTTTTCTTCCCAGGTGCCCCATTAATATAAAAATTCTTTCAAAAATTGTTCTTGTCTTTTCTATTGGTATATGGAGCAAACCCTTACTTTTTCTGCTTAATGTCTTTCCATGCATAGATCTAGTTTTTTGCAACTCTTTTCTGTCTAACTAACCGCAGATCTGAAGATATTGGCAGCCACTTTTGTTGTTATGGCTATTAGTTATGCGTAGCTAAAGTGGTCCTTTTTCGTACACTTCGACAAAGGATTCATACTAACAGTAGCTACGACCCAATAGAATGTTGTAATCTAAGGGAGCATCAATGACTTCTACGTCAACGCAAACAGTCTTTCCCGCAAGGGTAATAGGACAATTTTGGAACATGCCAATGGGCTTGGAGGAGTGGTTTTCCCATGCTTGGAGGGTGATAGTGGAAGGGTCCAACTCAGGTGACCTGAGTTGCTTCCAAACCAAAGCAAACATCACACAGGTGGATGCCCCTTCATCAATGATACAATAGGAAACGTTGGCATTCTGGATTGGCAGGGATTTGGAAGGCGACAGAAGAAGGAAGGTGAGGATGTTCTGACCAATCAACATCAAAGATGATCAAGCGATCATCTGAAGGATCTACAACACCCATGGAAGATAGTATAGATTTTTGTTGTGAAGGGCACGATTAGAGGATTTCCAGTGTTGAGATGGCAGTAAGCGATTGCGCTAGCTCATCTACTATACTATACGAATGAGCAACTTTTCCAGAAGTAGCAATTTGGCATAATGGTACCTTGGGGATCTTGGTATGAACCTATGCCTTAGGTTGAGGGATCTTTAAAGGACCATTGGTTGTCTAAAGAGGCTCTGTATACCTAAAGAAGGGGGCTTGGGGGCAGAAATAGTGGGAGGCTTGTTATACTGACGGGACCGAGTCTGAAGATTGAGGTCAACGGTAATGGGTTGGTTAGAGTTCATCATGAGAATCTGGTAATCAGATGTACCCGATGGAGGAGGTTGAGTGGTTGCCTGACCTTCAAGTGGTTGGGTAGCCACAAATTCTTATTGAGGGAAAGGATTAGTAAACACAGCTGGTTGACTAGGCGCAACATTGGGAGGGATGGAAGGGGAGGCTTGCTTTCCTTGCAATGCTTCTTGAGTCTCCCACATCTGCCGCATCTGTGGAAAAATAGGACAATCATGGGTTTAATTACCATAGACACCGCAACATGAACAAGGCTTATTCGTGCGAATAGGCCTGTCCTACTTGGGCTGAGTTTCCTGTTGCTGGTTAGCAGTGTTATGTGCATTACCTTGGGGATTAGGTCCAGGATTACCAGGGGCATATTGAATTTTAGTGCCTTTCCTCTTCTTTTTTGAAGTAGGAGGATTATTCACGCCCTATTGTGCATACACCTACCCCTGAGGGGGCAGTGGCTATTGTTGCAGGGATTGAGAAGGAAAGGGAGGCAAGGGTGCTAATGATTGAGGAACTAGAGCACCAGGTTGTGGATATGGATAATAAGGAGGTTGGGTAACATTGTGGTAAATAGGTTGGGCAAAAGGAGGAGGCATGCCGTATCTTGGATACATGCTACCGGGAGGGAGAAAAGTGTTGGAGGTGCTGGCCCCTCCTTGAGGAAAACCATAGCCCATGGGAGGCTGAGCGTATGGATGAGAAAGAGCTCCAGCAATACCTTTGGCGGCATAGGATGCCCTCGCTACATTGGCATCACTGGGTCTAGGGAGATCAGGTAAGACGGTATAAACATAACTTGATTGAGCGTAGATCAAGTCATATTTTAATGCAATCTGGGGAGTAGCTTCTTCAGTTTTTGGGAAATATGATGTGACATCTTTACCTATAGTAGAAAAAAGGTATCTAATGAACGAGTCCATGTAGAAACGGTCTTCGGAGGTAGGGGATCGACATAGGGTCTTTCTTCTCTGCCATTCCTGGACGTGATCGGATAGGTGGATCACAGACGATTGACGGAAAGAAGTCAAAAGTTTTGTACCAGGGTCATAACGAAGGGAAGCTGGAAACAAGACAGAAAAGGCTGGGGTTAGAGTCGCAAAGGTGGTATGAGAGGATGAGGCCTGAACAACATACCACTTAGAAGCTTCTCTAGTAAGCGTACGTTGGAAGAACCGAAGATGGAAAAAGTCATCAGTAATGGAGTTAGACGAACACCACATATGGAAAGATTTAACATTGTTTGTAGGATCTTCTCCAGCAAGACCTTCAAACTTGGGGATGTCGGAATGGAGCTTGGTTGGCACATCAGGCCAACCAGCGTCATGGCGTATAGGGTCATTGATCAACTGGTTAAAATTGGGATGATTGAGGCCTACCATATAGGGGAGCAAGGGAATATCCAGAATATTTCCTGTTGTGGTCCCACTAGTAGTATTCCCAACATTAGGGTTGGGGCTACCACCAGTGTTAAGTCCTGAACCAGACATGGTGAAGGTGATAGGGGGAGAACCAGGGAAAAAATTAGAAGGGCAACCCAATGAAATAGAAGAGGAGTCAGAAAGTAGAATTGGTGGAGGACTAACTTGAATCCTATACAGAGGAGTAAGTATTCCTACTGGAAACTAAGGATGAAGGCCAAGAAGTCTCCGGGATAAATGCCTTGGGGGCGCAATGATGAAAGCACAAACACGACACAAAGGGAAGAGAGAACAACAAGGGCAAGGAGGTGCAGGATCAAATGATTACAATGTTGAAACAAGGGCAGAGAGGTGTAGGATCAATTTATTACAATGTTAAAGTCTTTGCCTGGCGGTGTTAACCAGGATCTTCTTCACTTAGGGCGTGTGTGTTAAGTGTGTAAATTTTAATTTTTAAACCCAGATGTTTGTAGAGAAAAAGAAAAAGTGTGTTGTATAAATGTAAATAAACCTACAGATAACAGTATATGAAACTAAAATAACAGAAAATAAATAGCTAATTATTCATTAATCTAAACCCAAGGAGGCGGGCCTCTCAACAACTAGTCTATGTGTCGGCAAAAATCTAGTCAAAACACACCAAAATAGCCTATGGATCTAAATTCGGGAGGGACAATGATCTAAAGGTTAGATCTGCTGGAAATAGGTGCAGAATAACAACAAAAAATTAGAGGGAAAATTGTTGTAAATGAGGTGGCGAAAGGCTACAACCTGGAGGGAAACGGAGGGGACCCTCGAGGAAGACCCAAGAAAAACTAAAAGGAGGTGTTTTCGATGGATGAATAACCAATCTAAAGTGGATCTAAAGGTAAGTGATCAGATCTAAAAAATGGATGAACACACTGAAATTTCAAACGACCTACTGCAGCTAAAACTCTTCCAAGAAAGGTGGAGGGTACTAAAGCCCTAGGGGGCTAGGTTCCTAATTTGATGCTTAAAATAGAGTAAGTGCAGGTCCAAAACTGGTGGAGATGGAGGTTAGACAACCCTGAAGAGAGGTCCCGACAAACCCAGAAAAATATAAGAAAAATTCCCATAAAAAGTTCAAGTCGCAGTTTCTGACCTGTTTTCTACAGAGGTTGCAGGTTTTTCCTGTTTTCTGCGTCGTGGAGGTTTAGGTCACAAGTTTTGGCCCAAAAAATGCACCTTGCACTTCTGACACTCTCGGGATCAGGCTTTTTAAAATTTTTTCGTCTCAGCTGTGGCTGATCCCTATCACCTAAGCAATAGGTCCGAAAACACACGGAGGTTAGAATTTTTAATGTTTTAGGGTTCTATAGGTTAAAAACAACATCAAAAAAAAGAAAAATAGGAAGCTGAAGAGAAATCCTAGGGTTTGAAGCAGTTTTTCATGCAGGTATTTGAAAAACGACAGAGGTCGTAATTGTAAACCCTTGTGGAGTTGCCAGTTGTTAGTATGAATCTAAATCGCAAGTGTACGAAAAAGGCTCACTTTAGCTGTGCATAACAAATAGCCCTAACTGAAAATATGGATGCCAATTTCTTTAGATTTGAAATTAGTTGACCAAGATAAATGATGCAAAATCTATATCTATGTAGTAAAAGACATTAAGAAATAAATAAAAGTAAGAGTTTCTCCATGCATCGAATAGAGAAGACAAGAATGTTTTAAAGAATTTTTGTATTTTTTGACACCTGGGAAGGGAACATAGAAAGATGGTACCAATCCCCTTCAATGGGATGGGTTCTTGTAAGTCCTCAACACTTCAGATCTAAAATCTCTCTCTCTTGATGGTGTAGAAAACCTAGACAAAAATGGAACTCAAAGGGATCTCATAAGAAAAATGGTAGCAAAATATGACAATGATGGTGGATCAAAGTCAGACCAAAAGTATAGATCCAGAGTGATCTTTAGGCAACAAAAGGTAGTGAATGAATGGAAAAACCCTTCTATTTATAACAAAATATTGAGTTAGTCTCGATATTGGTGCTCAATTAAAATATTATTAACCAAATCTAGTTCCAAATTTTATGGAATATTTTATTATATTTGTTGGAGGGAAAAAGAATTTAAATTTGGTCAAATCCCTTTATTTGTAAATAATAAATAAATAAATGATTTATTTATTATTTAAGGATTTGGTTGAGTAATAATCAAATAAATAATGATTTATTCAATTATTTATAAATGATTTAGTCAAATTTAACAAGGAATATTATTTAAATAAGCTTTAAATAATTATTCCTAGAAAATAATAATATAAATAACGATTTATCTAATTAATTTTCTTGTTTTGAGTTAAATATGACCAAGAATATTAATTAAACTATTGTTAAATAATTATTCCTTGAGGAAAATCAAACAAATGTGGATTTATTTAATATTTCCTCATGGGGTTTCCTATTTAGACCAGAAACAACTTAATAAATAAGGATTACTAAGTTGTTTTTCATAGTGAAAGCAATTTTACTTAGGATAAAATTGGTCTTACATGGTATACTTTGGTCCATCTAATAGTAACAGGTTAGATGACCAAAAAATGGTGTAATAGACTATATGTAGGATGAGTGGACGGTCATGAAACAATCGCAGATCTGAAGGGGAAGAGATACAACGGAAACCCAAGAGCAGAAATTGCATGAGATTTATACCAAGGAGTGCCTCTGCAAGCAGTCTCATTAAATCTGCTCACCTACAAATCGACGGTTCACATTAACTACGAGAACGCTCTCTTCAAATTCCAAAAAACTGCTTAAGTGCCCTCACAAGTGGTTTTAGGTTTCAATAAAGGACATTACGCAGTGATAGATGGATCCCACGCCCTTTAATTTCAAATTAGAGAAAGCAGAGAAATGGCTTACTTTCCTTAAAATAACTTAAGGGTTTTCTAGGAGGCGCAAAGGGGACAATAGATAGTCAAGATCAAAGCATAGAATTGAAGCATAGAGATGGATGACGGAAATCATAGCACAAGAATGTAAGTCAGATGGACAGACAAGATTAGGTCACGAGATCTAAGATAGAGATAAGTGGTCAAGAATGGATATCACAAATAAATATGCATGAGAGTTAATGGATCAGAGATTTCACAGAAGAGCCATGTGTCAGCCATGGGTTCCATTGCTTATCACACTTCGAAAATATTACTATTTACCCTCAGCCTCTCACACATAAATCTTGCGATATGAGATATGTGGGTGGTCCCACCTCTGTCTACCACATCACTCTCAACCATTTCATATCACTCACTGCAATTTTTTACATTTACATCCTCACACTTCTCACTTCACAGAACATAACATTTAACCCCCGCTGCTCCCAGCTAAACCTTACGACATTCGATCTGTGGGCAGCCCCACCTTCACCGCCACATCGCCCTTTTCTCCCCATCGTATATCGCACTTCACGAGGCTTAACCCTTATCTTCCACTCCCCTTTTCGTAAAACCTGCAGGCTGTGATGTTGCAGGCAACCCTCACTTCTTTGCCATGTCACCTCCACTCTCATCGCACATCGCACTTCGCGATTTTTAAAATTTAACTCTTGTGTCTCATAACAAAACTTCCACCTTCCGTCTCATCGCGATATTTTCTAGACCCCACGTTCCATCTCATCGCACATCACACTTTTCATTTTTAACATTTAACTCCTGCATTTCATAATAAAACTTCCAATGCACGATTTGCGATCAGTTCCACTTCTTTTCCACGTCATCACCCCATCGCAAAATCACATTTTTTCCCGTTTATGTCTTAAGTTTAAATGCTCTGATCCCAATTTGCGATTGTGATATATGTCTAAAAGGTTTTCTCCCCCCGCTTATCATTCATTTTGCTCCATGTATCCCCTATCAATTAGATCTCATTCAAACTGTTTCTTTGTAATTTCTCATAAAATCAACCTTCGCCATTCTATCCAAAAAGTTTCGGGTTTTTCCCATTACAAAGGGTTTTAAACCAAAAAAAAGAAAGGAACAACATAACACCGACAAAGTTTCAAGGAACATCCACATTCTATTTTCACTGATGTTTACACTTTTTGTGGAGTTAGTTGCAGCAGAACAGAAGAGGAGTCTTCCTATAAAGTGCCACATCATACAAACCACTTCGAATTGTTAGCCTTGATGCTGTTATTTTCATTATGTCATAGCACTTTGTATTAAAGTTTTAGGATAAGACTCATCTCTTGCACGAGATCATAATAACTTTTGGGAACAGGTTTAATCCTTTTGTGGAGATGACAATTTATTATTTTTGTATATATGTGAAAAATGCTATGTAAAAAGGGTTGGTTAGTGGTTTTAGAATTTTTTACTCATATGATCTGTAATATTTTTTGTGAATGAAATGGAATGATACTACTGAGGAATTATTACCAATTCATTGTGTGTATTGTCTACTTTACTTGTATTTCCATATCTTCTTTCTTTCACTTACATTTTGTAAACCATTATGTTATTATGTGTTCCTATCAGTCTCTTAAGCATGTCATGTGTTTTATCAGTTTTTGTTAGTCTCACACAATGAGCATTCCTGGTAAAATAAATGTTATAACGGTGGAAGAGAATCACTCATGATATTTATTCTTCATGATATTTCAGTGATAATCTTGTTAGACTAGAAATAGATTTCTCTTAGTGGAATATTTTCAAACTACTACTTTTGTGAATTTCTACCAAATGCAATAGATTTATGTTTTACAGACTTGATGTTTCCGCTATCATCTTACATTTTCCTCTCCTCATAAGCTACAAACTTGCACTCTGCTACCACATCAAGTTACAATACCCTCATTAGTAGAACTGTGGATTTGACTGAAATGTCTTTTTAGCGAATCAGTGTTTATACCACCTACCAATCTCATAAAACAAAGCATTAAATTTCTTTATATTTTAATATGTGTATGGTCAGGCGCTTGCTACATTCCAAGTGTTGATTCCAGTGCCAACATATTTTGGTGCGTCTTCCGGGAGACGAAGTCCTTGTAACGAAGTATTCTCTTGAGTCTATTGTCATGAATTTTTGATAATCAGTTCTTGACGGTGAAAAAGAATTGGTGAATTGAAGAAGACTGAAATTTTTTTCACCTGGCGACTCTATAAAGGGGAAGAGGGGTTTCAGGACCTCCTTCTACAAGGAGGAATCAGAGATCTCCAACTGTGACTCTAGTTGCTGACCCAGATAAAGTCATCAAATATGCTAAAGGGAAATAAAGATCAGTTGAAGCCACATCTTAGTCAGTGAAGAAGGTACAAAAAAAGTATGTTCCAAAGAAAAAGGTACCTTCGTCTACTTTGGAATCCAAAGAGGTCTTAGTTTCAAAACATTCTGCTGAAAAATCTCAAGTTGAAGCTACTCCTCTAGAAAATAAATTGGATGTTGTTAACCTAGGCTCTGTTGAAATTTTTTCTTACTCATCACCTAGTAAATATGAAATAAGTACTGTTCTAGTAAAATGGGAAGAAACCAAATTTCTAATTATCAAAAAGAAATAAGAAAAATTTATGTTGACTTTAGGGGAATTAGAACAAGTATTGGCTATTACACCTTTTCTTGATAGGGATATTTTGACTGAAGAAGACTTCAAGACTATTTTAAATTTCCTTCAGACTCATCCTGAATACTAGTCTCTTATCACCCCTTAGCAAGTGTATTTTCCTTTTTCTCCAAATCCAGTTGTTGGGTCATCTTCCTCTCATCCATTTGAAGAAACTATACCTGAAGGCCTTACTTTTAACTTATCTAATTTCCTTGCTCAGAAAAATAAATATGAATTAACTCTATCCCCTCAAGAGACAACTTTAGATTCTGATTTTTCTACTGAAGGAAAAGTCAACACATCCTCTGTTCATCTTTTTGAAAATCCACTCTTTTCAGTTCCAAAGCCCAAAAAATCAGCTCAAGATCTCCAATTTTATGTTGTCCTAAATCAGAATCAGAATTCACCAATTGTAATTCCTATTTCCTAAATAACTACATCAACTATACATCAGTAAAATATGGCTCAACCTACCCTTACAAGGATGCAACAGATAGTGGCTGCAAGATATGTGCAACTTGATCTCCCTCAACCCTTGGGTACACTTCCTCAAGGATATTACTTGAAATATCTTCCAAAATACACTGGGGAGGGAGAAGGAGTTTCTACTTAGGAAAATTTAGTGGCTTTCAATAGTTATGCTGACAATCAGAATATTGAACATGAAGATGTCTGATCAAGACTCTTTGTTCAAAGCTTGGATGGTGAAGCTCGAAAATGGTTTAGAAGTTTGGCTCCAAATTAAATAACATGAATTGATGAATTAGAAGAGATATTTGTGAAGCTTGTCGATGATAGGAAAGATTATGTCTATTATCTTACATAATTTGGAACTTTGAAGAAGAAGGCAGATGAGTCATTAGTTGATTTTACTAAGAGGTTTAATAAGATTTATCAGAAACTTCCTGAAGAAATTAAACCCAATGAAACCACAAGTATGATAAATTTTTCAAATTCTTTAGATTCTAAGTTTTCCTTATGGTTGAGGGCTGAAAAATCACAAACACTGACAAGTATGCAAGAGGTTGCAATTGGAGTGCAGTCTAATCTCATGGCTTCTAATAAATTAAAAATGGAGGAATAAAAATCAACAAAAGACAAAAAGAAGATGAAAGAAGAAAAACCTTCTTCTTCTAAGTCTCTTTCAGCATAAGAAAATATTGATCAAATGTCCAATTTGATCAAGGAACTTGCCTCTAAGATGTTGAAATTATAGGTAGAAAATAAACCAACTACTAGAGCCAATCAAAATGAAGCTAATAGAAATCAGGCTCCCTTCAAGAGGCCTTTTCAGTCTCAACAAATCCTACAACGCCCAAGGAGGAATGTTGATGATCAAAATGGTCAACCTCTGTTGAATAACTTTGTTGAAGAAGAACAACAAGGAAATGGGGAAGAAAATGAAGAAATAAACCTTGTGGGAGAGACTTCACAGTCAACATGTTTGACATTGTAGGAATATGAAGATAGATCAAGGATTTGTTTATTTTTTGATGACATGAATGCTCAATTTTATACACAGAATGATAAAAAACAACAAGAAGTTCAAAACATAACTTTACCCTTTGAGGTACAAAGGTCTTGTTTGACAGCCTCAACAAAAATCAGATTCAGATAAACAAGCTGCTAAATAGAAGGGCAAGGTAAATGAGGTTCCTCCACCTCAAATTCTGCTCCAATTGTCAAAATTACTTCAGAAAATAAGGAATTAGTTCCAATTTAGTTCAGTTTGAAATATGAATGGAATAAAACCAAAATTCTAGTCCCTGTCCTAGAATTATTGAAAAATACAGCATATAAAGAGTCTTTCAAAAGTATGCTACAACCTACTCTCACTCCTGATTTATTCAACCTTGAGGATGAGCATCCCACTATTTATTTAGGCTGTCATGTCCAAGACCAAAATGATGATAACTCATCACCTTTCTACCTATCACTTAACATACATGAAAAATTTCTACATAAATATCTATTAGATTATGGAGCTTCCCACAATCTCATGCCAAATAAAGTGATGGATAAATTGGGATTAGGGATCACCAAGTAGTACCATGACCTATACACCTTTGACTCCAAAAAATTCAAGTGTATAGGAGTGATTAAAGGCTTGGTTGTTTTCATTACCTAGCTACCTATGAAGAGCTTAGTGATGGACATTGTGGTTGTCGAAATTCCTTCCAGATTTGGGATGTTACTCCAGATCTTGGTCTAAGAAATTGGGAGGTACCCTTCAGATGGGCATGTGATATGCTACCATCTAGGTGTTTCGAGGGGAATTCAAAAGGCTGTATAGGGAAACCCAAATAGCCTACATCATTAGTGATCAGCACAATCCATCAAACCATCCCATATATGCTGAAGAAAAGGAATTGAGGTCGTCAATTCTGCCCCTTGTTGTTGATGATAATTATTTCCCGCCTCAAATAAGTGAAAAAAAACACTTTCTAGGTGAAAATCAACATCATTAAGAAGGAAGACAGATCCAGTGTAGTACTCATTTCTCCTACTCAGCAGAAGGTGACCATACTATACAAACTAAAATTTTCTACCACTAACAACACTGCTGAGTATGAAGCACTTGTGCTGGGTACGAAGGCAACGAAAGATTTGGGAGAAGAACAACTAGTTTCCTTTGGTGATTCAAAGTTGGTGATTAAATAGGTGAGAAAAAATTACCAAGTGAAAAATTCCAAATTGAAGGATTATAGGAATGAAGTCTAGGATTTGATTGAGCATTACTTTTCAACATATAAATTTTTTCACTAGAGAAGAAAATCAAATTGTTGTTTCACTAGCTATTGCTGCTAGTAATTTCAAAGTTCTTCTAGATGTCAAGGCATCCTATGACGTTCAAATAAAAAATAGACCTTGAATTCCTTATAAAATCAAACACTGGCAAGTGTTTGAGGATGATCGGGAGATTCAAAAAATTTTAGAGTGTGTAGAAGAGTTTGCAGACATACAAATTGATGATGAGAAGGAGATTATTGAAAACCAAAATAACAACCCTTTTAAGAAAACTATGGCTGGGAAAAACACTATAGATCTGAAAACTAACTTTATTCCTAAGGGTTTAGCTCCTTTAGAAAGGTTTTTTGATAATAATGATGTTTTTCTCAAGCTTGAAAGCAAAGTTGATGGAGAGAGTACAATAGAATGTAAAATTGGTACAAAAGATCAACCAATATTAGTCAAGGTGTCCAAATTCCTTTCTCTTGAAACTAGAACTAAATATATCAAACTGCTGAAAGTATTTTCTGATATTTTTGCATGGTCTTATAGTGAGTTGAAAACTTATGATAGGAGCATAATGGAGCACAAGATCCCTTTGAAAATAAATGCAAATAATGTAGCACAAAAAATCAAGCACATCAATCCCATGCTGCTCCCAATCATTGAGAAAGAAATCACAAAATTATGGGAAGCAAAGATAATTCTGCCTTTGAGATTTTCTAATTGGGTAGCTAATATTCTCCTGGTCCAGAAAAAGAATGGAGAAATAACTATTTTTGTCAATTTTCTCAACCTGAACCGGTGTTCCTTGAAATATAACTATCCACTGCCCAAGATGGATTATATCTTGCAGAAGGTTGTAGAATCCAAAAGACTATCAATGATTGATGGATTTTTAGGCTATAATCATATTTAAGTTGACAGAAAGATAGAGAAAAAACAATATTTACCACACCCTGGGGCACATTCATGTACAAAAATTTTCCATTTGGTTTGATGAATGCACGCACAACCTTTCAGCGGGCAATGGATATTGCCTTTGTGGGAGAAAAGGATAGGTTTGTGTTTATCTATTTGGATGACATCACAGTCTATTCAAAATCTAATGAAGATCACTTGAAACATTTGAAACAAGTTTTTGACAAATGCACCAAGTTTGGTTTGTCCTTAAACCCAAAAAAATTCATCTTTTTTTGTCCAAGAAGATAAGTTATTGGGACATATTGTAACAAAAAGTGTCATCTGTATTGATCCGGGAAGAGTAGCGGCTATTCAGAAAATTGGTTTGCTAAATAATAAAAAGGAATTGCAGTCATTTTTAGGGAAAATCAATTTTCTGAAGCATTTTGTTGCTAACTTTGCAAAGCAGATCAAACATATAAATGTCTTGCTGAAAAAATATGCAGAATTTAAGTGGTGAAATGAAGCAAATAATTCTTTTTCAGTAACTAAGTCTACCTTGACTGAAGCATCGGTTTTGATTAGTCCTAATTTTGAAAAGGATTTTCTAATTTTTTCATATGCTTCAGAAGAAACAATTGCAACTATTTTACTGAAGAAGAATAATGAGGGTTTGGAGCAACCAATTTCCTTTTTCAGTCGTGCTTTAAGGGATGTTGAATTAAAGTACAACTTGACTGAAAAACAAGCATATGCACTAGGTAAGGCTTTGAATTCTTTTCGAGTTTATGTGCTGCATTCAAAAATAATTTCGTTTGTGCCCAATATCACTGTTAAAGATGTGTTGTTGCAGCTAGATACATATGGAAGGAAGGGACAATGGTTGACCAAAATTCTAGAAACCAACTAAATTGATAAAGGGGCAAGGCTTGGCTCACTTGATGGCTGAATCTAATTGCAAATATTTAAATCTGCATGTAGAGGCAACTGAAGGAGAAGATGGAGAATATATTCCTAATTATCTTGAAATATTTAATTAAGATTGGTACAAGGATATAGTTTACTTTTTGTTAAATTTCAACTATCCACCTGAAATGGAGAAGTCTAAAAGGAGAGCTTTTAAATTGAGAGTTGTGAAGTATTTCATTTTGGAAGACCATATTTACTGGAAGGATCCTATTGGAGTCTTATTAAGATGTGTAGATGAAGTATAATCCCAAGATATTATGACAGAGATAGATGCAGGAGTGTGTGGATGGCATTTGTATTGGAGAGCCACTGCAAAAAAAATCTTAAGAGCTGGCTATTATTGGCCAACTCTTTTCTCCGATGTTTTTTCCAAAGTCAGTAGTTGTGTCGAATGTCAGAAATTTTCCACTAAATAGAAATTGCTACCATTACCTCTCATTCCTATTTCAACAGACATTCCTTTCCAGCAATGGGAACTAGAATTCATCGGTTAAGTTCATCCACCTTCATCAGTACAACATAGATGGATTGTCACAGCTGTAGAATATTTCACTAAATGGATTGAAGTTGTACCAACTAGGAATGCTACTGATACTGTAATTATTAAATTTCTATTGGAAAACATTATGTCAAGATTTGGTTGCCCACATAAATTAGTAACTAATAATGCAATGGCTTTTAAGTCTGCTAAGATGTAAAACATTTTTCAGCAATATGGGATTTAATTGACTCATTCCATGCCTTATTACCCTCAATGTATAATATTCCCAATTAACTATAAGCTAGTTGGAATATTAATTTTTTTTTTTGCTTCTAATTTGGATGAATAAGAGGGTATGGAGACCCACAAATATCCTTAGTAGGAATAAAATCACTGCTAATGTGAATGGAGATCATTTTAGTGGCTTGATAAAGCACCCTTGTGTGTGAAAAGGGGCTGGAGCATGTAGACTAGGTCAACCTTGACCAAATCAACAATGCTGGTATGGAAGGAGTGACATTCATTATGAGACAACACAGTTTTGGAGGGAGACTCCATGCATGGAAGTAGTGGCTTTAATGAGTGGGGCCCAAGGCGAGGAAGCTCACCAAGCATATAAGGAAGGGGATGATAGCCATTGTGAGTATGTTTTATGTTTTATTATTTTGATATGGGTTGTATGACTGTTTTCTCTCTTCAGTTGTTTAGTTAAGAATGCAATGATGTTTAGCACAAGGTGTTCTCGAGAGGGAATCCAAACTTCATCCTCAAGGGACTTCGAGTTCCCACTCAAGAGAATTAATAGCACTATATTTCCACATTCTGGCATCAGGGCAACCTCCATATTTCTTCTACAACACAGTTTCTACAGAGGGTTGTGTTGTGTTGATGGGTGTAATAGTGGAGAATTCATTTGGCCCGAATTATGAGCTAGATTTCAGTGGAGGAAGGTTTCCTTCCATTGGGAGGCTAGTAAAGAAAGCCCTTGAGCCTTATTGCAGCATTTTCCACCAGGCAACATTATTATTTTCCCCTAAAATGCAGTTTTAGTCTTGGACTGTGTTATTTTAAGGAGGAGTTGCAGGGGCGGTTTTAGTATACCATTTGGGGAGATGGTTTTCTAGTGAAGGGATCAAACCTTCATATGGAGATTCTATTGGGAGGAGGCTTCATTCTATGCACATCATATCAGCCACATCTTTCCATTTTTTTATTTGCAGTGAATCTTCAACCCTAGAGCTTTGGTTCACCTTTTGTATATTGGTGTATTTCTGCAAACCCTCTTGGGTTCTTGTTGGAGGTTGTTATAGAGCCTTGATATTTATGTATAGCATATTTTGAGGCATGTATCAACAATTTTCTATTTATATATTCATATGTTGTAGCTGTGCTCTTTATGACTGTGATGTAGCAACTCTCCAACTTTTTTCCTAGTAGCATCACCTCATTCTTGAGGGAATTTATCTATTGGAGGCTTGTTGGTTCATGTTGTATGATTTGTACCTCATTGTATTCCACCATTTTGCTACTAATATGACTAATAAAATGCCTCCATATTGGTATCTCATGTTTATGTATTGATTTTCACCGTTATTTCCATGTTTATGTCTTGTATTGCTACTTTTCCCATTTGGGAATATTACAGTGGTATCATAGCATAATCTTGGCTCAGCCTATGCAGCTTAAGCCAATATGTCATCAGACGAAGGAGATCCTCTCACAGATAGAGAGAATAGGTATCTCATAAGAAACCGAAGGTATGATTATACAGATGATAAAGAAGACAAGGGAAAAACCCCTTTATCAGGAGAAGATGAGGAGAAGGAGTTTCCTAAGCTTCTTCTTCGAACTATGCAAGACATTTCAAGAGAAATAAAGGAGATGCGAATGGATAAACACAAAAAATCCCCTAAAGGGCTTCTACATGGAGAAGGCTTTGAGATTTCTCATCACTGGAATGATCAACCAATGAAGCAACAGATTTCCCAATGTTCTACAATGCCTACATTTTTAGCAGTGGGAAATGGATGGTTTCAAGAACAAGAAACTCTTGAAGACTATTTTCTTGAGTATGAGTCTCAATCTCAAAGATTCAAGGACCATTTGAGCTTTCAAGACATCTATCAAATTAAGGACAATAAGAGACCTTGACATCACAATAGAGGTGGAGGATTCATATAGAATCATGATCTACACCATACTATGGGAAGATTTTTCTTAGCCTTTAATAGGTCATATAAATGCATTGCCAAATCATGGGTAGAGAAACTATACATCTACTTACAGCTGAACCAAGTACCAGATATGGAAGCCATCAAAATAGCAGCGCTGCACCTTGAGGGTGAAGCACATTATTGGTGGTTTAGTGGAATTTCTACATTAGGTCATGCCAATGTGACTGCATATTCAGATTTCACAAGGAGGTTTGTGGAGAGGTTTGATCAAAGAGAAACAGAGGAACCTTTCATGAGGCTAGATAAGCTCAAACAATTAGGTAATCCAGAAACTTATCTTTATGAATTTTTAAAACTTTCGGTTATGGTTCCTGATTTATCTGCAGCAAGGAGGGTCTATATTTTTATTGATGGGCTAGCAGAACCTCTACATTGGTTACCAAATACACTACCCTTCAATATGCCATTGAAAAAGCTAGAGATCTACAAGATTCCTTGCCAAAAGAAAATGCAACATTTCAGCAAAAGCCCACTTTTCCATCAAAGGGAAAATATGAGAATGCTCCTCTTTCAAAGGAGATCCAAAAGAAAGTACCTCTTAGTGATGATGTCATAAGAGACTTGAGGAGAAGGAACACTTGCCTCACATGTGAAGAATCATGGGCACCCCAACATAGATGTGAAACAAGAAAGGCACACTACATAGAGGTCTTTTCAAATGATGAGGAGGAAGAAGACGAAGAACCAGAAGGAGGTCACAATGCTGGGATAGTAGGAGAGGATCCACAACCACCAGGAGGTGGGAATGGAGAATTTTCTCCAATTGGTGGGGCCCTTGCATCATTAACAGGAGAACCCAAGTACTTGACCTTGAGGGTTCAATTTTCCATTCAGGATCAGAGGGTTTCAATTTTGATTGACAATGGGGCTACCCAAAACTTTATTGATTCCCAACTAGTGTAGAGGAGGGCAATAATCACTGATGATTTTGAGGGATTTTCAGTTTTGGTCCCAGGAGATACAACTATGCAGTGCATGCATTATGTTCCATATTTATCTGTCACCATGGGTAAATATACATTGACTGATCATGTTTTTGTGGTTGACATACCTGACACCAATGTGATATTGAGTGTGCGGTGGTTGGTTACCTTGGGTAAAGTCACCACATATTGGGATAATTTGTAGATGAAGTGGATAGAAAAAAGAGTGGCAAACATCAGATGATTAGGGGCATGCACACACATCCCTCAAAAAAAAATTACACATAGAAATCTAATTTGCATTTGCACAGTGGAAGAAAGGACCTAAAAGTCCCATCATGTATGAAGATGACTTTGGCCCATGAGACATTACTGTTTAGTGGAAAACCACCTGGGAGACCACCTGATCAGGATTTGGTGAGAAATATCTCAGAACATGTTGCACCATTCATATATCTAGGAGGAGTGGGATAATTTGGAGGTCACGGTATAGCGTTGAGAGTCTTGGGTAGACTCAAGGAGGACGGAGACATTCTCCCAACATTATCATTACCCACTCTCACCTCAAATCTTGCGCTGGGAAAGGAGCAGCAGAGGGAGGATAACAACATCCCGATATGTGATTTTGGCATGGGAGATGTCAAAGAAGGGGGAAACCACATGATAGATGCTTTATATGATAGATTGTTAACGCTGTCACTATGGAGGATAGATCCTTATTGGAAATCCCAGCTGTTGGTGGATTACTCCAAGGATATTTTTACGTGCATGATACTTGATGAAGAACTACTAGAGGAGGGATATTCAATAAGATATGGGGTCATCTATTAGAGTAGGATATTCTTATATAGAGCATCCATGCTCAAGGAGAAGTTATTACAAGCATCACGTGAATATTTTCTCTTCAATCACACTTATTCCATGAGAGCATACCATACCATCATGGAGGGATATACTTGGGAAAGCCTTGAAGAGGATATATATCATCATTTGAGGAGATGCATGGATCATGTGGAGATGGAGGAGAGAAATAAATCATTGATGGAGTTATCAAAGCCACCTCTTCCCTCTTTGGGAATGAGAGGGGACCTATCTATGAGCCACTCCATTAGTTTGAACAAAGTATATGGTAAGGATCATGTTTTTGTGGAAAATGATTTACTTGATGAATATTTTCATTTCTTTACCATACATGTGTAGGCCATTGCTCCAAATGGGAACATCCTTCCTTATAAAATTCATTGTCAGCTTGGGGTCATAAACAATGTTGAGCATGGCCACTCCATAGGAGGATATAGGGTGATGACATATCATTCAGGGTGTACCCCAAAGGCACCAAAAATCGCTGACCTTCTCAAAACATGTGAGAAGACTATGGCAGCAAGTAAGTCATGGGGAAACCACTTATTATATGATTATCCGAGGCAGTCAGGAGATATAATGTGCTGGTTGCACATGTGGGACTATGATCCTCCTCCAATATTGCATATGGCAGCTTATGTATCCTTGCTTTTGATCCCATACATTGATGATGTCCTTATTCTTATTGTGGGAATGAATGGATGAAGGATGCAAGGATTGAACATGCTCATTGGGAGTGAGATGCTCCATGTTTCTTATGCTTCATTTTTGTGGGAGAAAATTGGGCAAACCATGATTTCTACATTGGATCTTTTGCTTCCTTATGAGGTGAGTCATTGGCATCTCATGAGTACTTGGGAGGAGAATTTAATGGAGGGGTTGATTGGGAGACACTTGGTTCATGAGGGGAGCTTATCATTTGGAGGTGTCACCAATGATGGAGGAGAAGAGTTGCAGCACTAACCTTTACAGTTGATTGAGGACAAGCAAAATTTGGGAGGGGAGGACTGTAATATTCCCAATTAGCTATAAGCTAGTTGGAATATTAATTTTTGTTTTTGCTTCTTAGTTGGATGAATAAGAGGGTATGGAGACCCATAAATCTCCTTAGTATGAATAAAATCACTGCTAATGTGAATGGAGATCATTTTAGTGGATTGATAAAGCACCCTTGTGGAGATATAGACTGGGCCAACCTTGACCAAATCAGCAACGCTGGTCTGGAAGGAGTGGCATTCATTGTGGGAAAATGCATTTTTGGAGGGATACTCCATGCATGGAAGTAGTGGCTTTAATGAGTGGGGCCCAAGGTGAGGAATTTCACAAAGAATATAAGGAAGGGGATGGCAATGATTGTGAGTATGTTGTTGATTATTATTTTGATATGGTCTGTATGACTGTTTTCTCTCTTCAACTGTTTAGCTAAGACTGTAATGATGTTTAGCACAGGGTGTTCTCGAGTGGGAATCCCACCTTCATCCTTAGGGGACTTCGAGTGTCCAATTAGGAGAAGTAATAGCACTATATTTCCACATTCTGGCATCAGGGAAAGCTCCATATTTCTTCAACAACGCAGTCTTTGCAGAGGGTTGTGCTATGTTGCAAGGTGCAACAGTGGAGAATTCATTGGGGTGAATTATGAGCTAGATTTTAGTGGAGGAAGGTTTCCTTCCATTGGGAGGCTATTAAGGAAGGCCCTTGAGCCTTATTGCAGCATTTGGCACTAGGCCACATTATTATTTTCCCCTACAACGCAGTTTCAGTCTTGGACTGCGTTATTTTAGGGAGGAGTTGCAAGGGTGGTTTCAACACACCATTTTGGGAGATGGTTTTCTAGTTAAGGGATCATCCTTTCATCTGGAGATTCTATTGGGAGGAGGCTTCATTCTATTCCACATCAGATCAGCCACATATTTCCAACTGTTTATTTGTAGTGAATCTTCAACCCTAGGGCTTTGGTTCACCTTTTGTATATTGGTGTATTTCTGAAAACCCTGTTGGGTTCTTGTTGGAGATCATTATAGAGCCTTGATCTACATGTATAATATATTTGAGGCCTGTATCAACCATTTTCTATTTTTTATATTCATATGCTTTAGCTGTGCTCTTTATGACTGTGTTGTAGCAGCTCTCCGGCATTTTTCCTTGTAGCAACACCTCATTATTGAGGGAATTTATCTATTGGAGGCTTGTTGGTTCATGTTGTATGATTTGTGCCTCGTTGTGTTCCACCATTTTTCTTCTAATATGACTAATAAAATGGCTCCATATTGGTCTCTCATGTTTATGCATTGATCTTCACTGCTATTTCCATGTTTATGTCTTGTATTGCTGCTTTTCCCATTTGGGAATCTTACAGTGGTATCAAAGCATCATCTTGGTTTAGCCTGTGCATCTTAAGCCAATATGTCATCAAAATAAGGAGATCCTCTCACAAATAGAGAGAATATTTATCTCAGAAGAAACCAGAGGTATGATTATATAGATGATAAATAAGACAAGGGAAAAACGCCTTTATCAGGAAAAGATGAGGAGAAGGAGTTTCCTAAGCTTATTCTTCGAACTATGAAAAACATTGCAAGAGAAATAAAGGAGATGAGGATGGATAGACACAAAGAATCCCATAAAGGGTTTCTACATGGAGAAGGCTCTGAAATTTCTCATCACTAGAATGATCAACTAGTGAAGGAGTAGATTTCCCAACGCTCTACAATGCCTACATTTTTAGTAGTGGGAAATGGAGTGCTTCAAGAACAAGAAAATATTGAAGACTATTTTCTTGAGTATGAGTCTCAATCTCAAAGATTTAAGGACCATTTGAGCTTTCAAGAGTTTTGTCAGGTCAAGGACAATACGAGACCCCAACATCACAATAGAGGTGGACGATTCATATAAAATCATGATCTACACTTGACTATGGGCAGATTTTTCTTACCCAATTTTGATGGGTCATCTAAATGCACTGCCAAATAATGGGTAGAGAAACTATACATCTACTGATAGCTGAACCAAGTACTGGAGGTGGAAGCCATCAAAATAGCTACGCTAGACCTTGAGGGTGAAGCACATGATTGGTGGTTTCATAGACTTTATACATTGGATCATGCCAATCTGACTGCATTTTCAGAGTTCACAAGGAGGTTGGTGGAGAGGTTTGATCTAAGAGACCTAGAGGCACCCTTCATGGGGCTAGCTAAGCTCAAACAATCAAGTAATCCATAAACTTCTATTTCTGAATTTTTAAAACTTTCTGTTACGGTTCCTGATTTATCTGCAGCAAGGAGGGTCTATATATTTATTGATGGGATTGCAGAACCTCTACATGGGTTAGTTAAATATACCAAACCCACTACCCTTCAATATGCCATTGAAAGGGATAGAGATCTATAAGATGCCTTTCCAAAAGAAAAGCCAATATTTCAGCAAAAGCCCACTTTTCCATGAAAGGGAAAAGATGAGAAGGCTCTTATTTCAAATGAGAGCCAAAACAAAGTACCTATTAGTGATGATGTCCAAGGAGACTTGAGGAGAATGAGTCTTTGCTTCACATGCCAAGAATCATGGGCACCTGGACATAGATGTGTAGTAGGAAAGGCACACTACATAGAGGTCTTTTGAGATTATGAGGAGGAAGAAGAAGAGCTAGAAGGAGGTCACAGCCCTGGGATAGTAGGAGAGGATCCAACACCACTAGGAGGTGGGAATGGAGCATTTTCTCCAATTGGAGGGACCATTGCATCATTGAGAGGAGTACCCAAGTATTTGAACTTGAGGGCTCAAGGTTACATTCAGTGCCAGAGGGTTTCATTTTTGATTGACAGTGGGGCTACTCACAACTTTATTGATGCCCAACTAGTGCAGAGGATGGAAATACACACTGATGATTTTGAGGGATTTTCATTTTTTGTTCCAAGAGCTAGAACTATCTAGTGCATGCATTATGTTCCATATTTATTTGTCACCATGGGGAAATATACATTAACTGATCATTTTTTTGTGGTTGATATACCTGCCACCAATGTGATATTGGGTGTGCATTGGTTGATTTATTTGGGTAGGGTCACCACATATTGGGAGACTTTGCAGATGGAGTGGATGGAAAAAAAGAGTGGCAAACATCAGATGATTAGGGGCATGCACACATATCCCTCAAAAACAACTTCCACGTAGAAAACAGAGTTGGATTTGTGCAGTGGAAGTAAGGACGTAACAATCCCATCATGTATGCAAATGACTTTGGTGCATGAGACATTACTGTTTAGTGGAAAACCACATGGGAGGACACCTAATCAGGAGTCGGTGAGAAATGTCTCACAACATGTTGCACCACTCATAGATCTAGGAGGAGTGGGAAAATTGGGAGGTCATGGTACAATGTTGAGATTCTTGGGTAGACTCAAGGAGGAGGGAGACATTCTCTCAACATCATCATTACCCACTCTCACCTCAAATCTTGCTCTGAGAAAGGGGCAGTAGAGGGAGGATAGCAACATCCTAGTATGTGACTTTGGCATGGGAGACATCAAAGAAGGGGGCAGCCACGTGAAAAATGATTTATATGATAGATCATCATCACTATCACTATGGGGGATATATCCTTATTGGAAATCCCAGCTGTCGGTGGATTACTCCAAGGATACTTTTACTTGCATGATACTTGATGACCAGCTACTAGAGGAGGGATATTCAGTAAGAGATGGGGTCATCTATTATCAGAGTAGGATCTTCTTATCTAAATAATCCATGCTCAAGGAGAAGTTACTACAAGCAACACATGAATATTTTCTCTTCATCCACACTTATTCCATGAGAACATACCATACCATCATGGATGGATATACGTGGGAAGGCCTTGAATAGGAGATATATTAGCAATTGAGGAGATGCATGGATCATGTCGAGATGGAGGAGAGGCATAACTCTTTGATGGATTTATCATTCATTCAACTCCATGTATCCCCTATCAATTAAACCTTTTTCAAATGGTTTCTTTGTAACTTCTCATAAAATGAATCTTTGCCATTCTATTCAAAAAGTTTCAGATTTTCTACCATTACAAAGGGTTTAAAAAAGGAGGAAGGAACAACGGAATAGCGGCAGAGTTTCTCTGAAACAATTTTCTACCACTACTCTTAGCACCAACACATTTCTACCAGGCACTAAGCAGCATTCAAGGAACAAACACATGCCATTTTCACTGTTGTTTACACTTTTTGTGGAGTTGGTTGCACCAGTACATAAGAGGAGTCTTCCTATAAACTGCCACATAATAAAAACCACTTCGAATTGTTATCCTTGATGTTGTTATTTTTATTATGTCATAACACTTTGTATTAAAGTTTTAGGATAAGCCTCATCTCTTACATGAGATCATAATAAAGTTTGGGAGCAGGTTTCCTCATTTTTTGGAATTGAGGGTTTATTATTTTTGTATATGTGTGATAAACTGCTAGGTAAAAAGGGCTGGTTGGTGGTTTTAGAATTTTTGACTTATATGATCTGTAATATTTTTTGTGAATGAAATGGAATGATACTACTGAGGACTTATTACAAATTTTCTATGTTTATTGTCTACTTTACTTGTGTTTCCATATCTTCTTTCTTTCAGTTACAGTTTGCAAACCATTATGCTATTATGTGTTCCTATCAGTCTATTAAGCATGTTATATGTTTTATCAGTTTTTGTTAGTCTCACACAGTGAGAATTCCTGGTAAAATAAATGTTATAACAGTGGAAGAGCATCAATCATGATAGTTATTATTCATGATATTTCAATGGGAATCTTGTTAGACTAGAAATAGCTTTCTCTTAGTGGTATATTGTCAAACTTCTACTTTTGTGAATTTATACCAAATGCAGTAGATTTATTCTTTACAGACCTACTGCTTCTGCTCTCATCTTACAGTTTCCTCTCCTCATAAGCTACAAACTTGCACTTTGCTACCACATCAAGTTACAATACCCTCATTAGTAGAACTGTAGATTTGAATGAAATATGTTTTCTATGAATTAGATTTTATACCACCTACCAATATCATAAAACAAATCATTAAATTGATTTATAGTTTAAGATGTGTCTGGTCAGGCGCTTGCTACAGTTCAAGTGTTGATTCCAGTGCCAACATTCCTAAAGTATCCCACTTATTACAATGAGATGTGTTCCATTTGTAGGCTTGCCAACAATGGAAGCATTACATTTTGGGGAAGGAAACAATCATCCACACAGACCACCAACCCTTGTAGTTCATACAGACACAAGGGAAGTTGCATAATGATCGCAATCAGAAATGGTCCACATATCTGCAACCGTTTCATTTGAACATCAATTACAAGAAGCGCAACACCAATAATGTTGCAGACTGCCTCAATTGACCACCGATCATGGCACTAACCACCGTGCCAACTCTTGTGGGCACGAGAATTCTGATTGACCACGTCTCTACAAGAGTGATCCAAAATTCAGCCACACTTACAAGAAACTCTTGGAGGGTAAGAAAGTTCCAATTTTTCTCCTCCAGGATGCACTCCTATGTCACTTGGGACACCTTTGTGTTCCTTCAAGTGAGTGTGCCAAGATGATTTGGTAAGTGCACTATACTCGAGTCACTGGGAATTTCTGGGTCGAGAAAAAAATGGCAGTACTGTAGAAGTGTTTCTATTGGCCAAACCTTTGACAGGATGTTGGGACGTACATTAGATCCTGCACTGCCTACGCCTTTTTCAAATGGACCATCAAGAAGAAGTGCCTCTATACTCTGCTACCTACCCCTAGTCGACATTGGGAATCCATCTCCATGGATTAAATTTCAGGCATTCCTTCTACTAAGCATGGGACCAATTGTGTTTTCATGGTCGTCGACAGATTCTTGAAGATGTAGAAATTTGAATAACTGTTAAATTATTCACTGAGATTATCCTGATCACACACTATTTGAGCTTCATGCATAATACATAACCTCTTCTACTATTGATCATCAATTTGTGGAAATATAAACAATCGCATGTGCACATTAAAACCATAAACAATCGCACATATAAACACAATATTTATGGGAAAGCTTAAAGCTAAAAAACCCCAACTATCTGTATATTATAATGATAGAGATCATGTAACAATAATTGTACAAACTCCTCACAAGCTCTCAGTACAATCTCCAATTGTTACACACTACACAAGCTCAGATCTGCTCCAATCTTCTCCACCTATTAGCCTGCCTCTACTGCACAATTCAAGATGAATAATTGCACATCCTGAGTTCAAATACCTCTGGTATGTACTGCGCAATCCTCATTGGCAGCTCCATCAATGTGTGGTGCAAACTCATGCACCAGTATAGTCACAACTGATAGTCACACTGCTCTTTCACCCACCTCTTCACTGGTCTCCACTGAAACTGTCCATGCACTGAAGTTAACTGATGTATTCTTTAGTTGATTAATAAGTTTATAATTAGTAAATTAATTAATAATTAATTCACACCACTCTCACTAGTGTATCAATCAGTTAGACTAGATACAACTAGCTCAACTATGTTTAACTCAGTTAAACTGAATACAACTCCACTAACTTCCTCAATCAACTCCACCAAACTCTGTCACATGAGTTATAACTGAAGTCAACATGAAATAGCTCCACTAAACCCTAGGAATAGCATAATTCCTTCTCTTAGCATGTGCAACACGTGCACTCAAGCGAAGTGCTCGAGAGGGATAAGATAATGTTTAGAGTCCAAATATTATTAACAGCTAATAATATTCGACATATCTATTTTTAGACTGGCAATCTAAAAATAGATTCTGCCCAATATGTCTAAAAATAGAAGTCCATCTATTTTTCCAACTTGACCAACCATCCACAAATAGAATCCTGCAACTCATAGAATATGATCAACATGTCTAAAAATAGACATGGTCTAAAAATAGACTTTGCGCCAAAAATAGCCTGCGGGCCCACTTAGTGAAGGCGACTCTTTTCACTAAGCTCATCATCTTGTTGAATCTCAACACTCCCTCTCAACAAGATAGGGATTATACGCAACCCCTATCTGCTCTATGGTATTCGAATTTGCTCCTGGTGAGCGCCTTCGTCAAGATATCAGCATCTTGATCCTCCGTGGGAATGTATGAAAGTAACATGATCTTCCGCTGCACACAATCGTTGATACGATGATACCGAATGTCAATGTGTTTAGATCTATCATGAAATACTGGATTAACCGAGAGTTTGATGCAACTCGAATTATCACAATATATCACAGTAGGATCTAAGTGTGAACCGAACAACCCGACCAGGATCTTCCTCATCCATATAGCCTACTTTATGCGACCAAACTTAACTGCGTATAAACCTGTTTGGGCCCCGTTGCCAGGATGTACAACTACCTGTTGTGCTAGGAAACTATTGTCGAACTTCGATACTGAAAATCCCTCCTGATGTGCTCTTTCTGTCTGTTGGGCTTCCTGCCCAATCTGCATCCGTGAAGCCATGCAACTTCACCTCATCCGTTTGTCTGTACCATAAACCATATCCCGATGTGCCACTAAGATAACGCAATACATGCTTGCCTGCCTTCCAGAAGAGCTTGGTAGGCTTATCCATAGCTTGTGAAAGCTGGTTAACAAAATAGCATATATCGGGTCGTGTATTGACCAGATACATAAGCGACCCCACCAACTGTCGATAGACAGTGGCATCCACTACCTCCGCTGAAGTAGCATCCTCCTTCCTCCAACCACCAGGAAGAGGAGTATCAACAGGCTTGCGGCCATGCATGTTGAACTTCTCCAATATCTCCCGGGCATACTTACCCTGAGAAACAAACATTCCATCACTGCGCTGCCAAATTTCCAATCCCAAGAAATAATGAAGTAGGCCCAAGTCCTTCATCTCAAACTCTTTTGCAAGATCTTCCTTGCATGAGAGTATCAAAAGCTCATCACCTGTCAAAACAAAATCATCTAAATAAAGTACAATGATCAGCAACTTACCCTCCACCACAATCTGGTATAGGTTAGGATCCGCCTCACTCTTAGAGAATCCAAGTCCGGTGGCTCCTTTATCATCATAGCCTGTGTACCAAGCACGGTGCTTGTTTCAGCCCATACGAGCTCTCAAATCCAGGCACCTTGCACACATGCGACTCGCTGCTGAAGATCTCAAAACCTTCGAGCTTCTCTATGTACACCTCCTCCTCAATCACCCCATTGAGGAACACAGTCTTCACATCCATCTAATGAATGTGCCACCCCATATGCGCTGAGAGAGAAAGAATCGTCTGTATGGAAGAATACCTTGTGACAGGTGCAAAGGTCTCCTCATAATCGATCCCCTCAATCTGTGAAAAGCCTTGGGCAAAAAGTCTTGCCTTGTACTTCTCCACACTCCCATCAGCTGCCTGCTTCACTTTGTAGATCCATCTTGAACCCACCACTGATTTCCCCTCCGGCCTCAGGACAATCTCCCATGCACTATTTCTGACAATCAAATCATACTCTTCCACCATGGCATCTACCCATGCGGGGTCCTCCACATCTTCCTCGAAAGAGGATGGCTCCGTCACAATACACTTGCTCATAAGAGCCATGTATCCGATGTACCGATGTATCCGATGTACCAATCGGTATTGTCTCTCTGTACGCACTATGATGTAGGTGCTCCTACAACCTTCTACTGCATCTTGAGCCGGTCGCTCGGCTTGCAGCAGTGCGCTTCCGCCCTCGATGGTTGGCGGCACAGCGAGTGGTCTCTTCCACTCCATGAACCTCATCTTGTAGGTGATGCATACACCGAGACTCATCCTTAGGAACTAATAGCTTCTCATCTGCATGCAAGTGTGGCTCCCTCTCAAGCGAACACTTCATGGATTTCTCCTCATGAAATTTGATATCCCGTCGCACAACAGTCTTGCGACTGTTTGGAAAATACACACGATAGTTGTGGGGTGTATCAATGTACCCCAAAAATATCCCAACCTCTACAATCGGCTCCAACTTCTTCCTGGCATCCTTAGTCACATGAATGTAAACAGGTGAACCAAAAATCCTCAAATGGAAAGTATCAGGCCTCTTACCAAAAAACGCCTCCTCGGGTGTACTCATGCCAAGTATCCTGTGAGGACAACGATTCTGCACATATACTGCAGTATTGCATGCCTCAGCCCACAAGTGTATGGGAAGGCCCTGATCATGCAACATCGCCTAGTGTAACACCACGATCGTTACGTTCTTACACAGCACGGCAACCCGGATTCTGCTGTGGGTTATGAGGTGCTATGAGCTCTCTTCGAATTCCTTCTTCACTGCAAAAGTCCTTGAATTCGCCAGAGATGAATTCACCACCATTGTCGCTCCTTAGAGCCTTCACCTGCTTCCTCGATTCTTTCTCAACCAGTGCCTTGAACTCACAAAAATTTGAGTATGTCTCGCTCTTCTTATACATGAAGAAGATCCAACACATACGAGAAAAATCATCAACAAATATCACATAATACCTGTGCTTTGTTGTCGAAGCTACTGAGAAAGGTCCACACACGTCTGTGTGACTTCTCTCAAGGATCATCGTGGCGCAACTATCCTTCTCATGAAAGGTGGCTTTCACAAATTTTCTCAAGGCACTGATCTGACTACGCAAGAGTGCCTTTAGGAAGCCCAGTAGAAATCTGCTACAGTATCTTCAAAGCTCCATGGTGAAGGTGGCCCAATCTCCGGTGCCACAACTCACCATCATCCCGGCTCACCACTCCTTCTGCCTTGCCTCCCATTGCTATGCAGCCATATACCTGCAATTGATAAAGGTTCTTAACTTGAACCCCTATCCTCCAGGTCTCACCAGTTGCCTTACTGCGCAGGAAAACCTTTCCCTCGCTAAAGACAACATCATATCCCTTGTATTCTAACATCACCACAGAGATAATATTATTCTTCAATCCTAGAACATGCATCACTTCCTTCAATATGAAGGGTTTACCAGACTCCCTCTCAAAGGAAATGGTACCGATACTGGTCACACTGTATCTACCATCATCGCCCATCTTGATGTGCACTCCAAGATCTTTCTCATCCAGATCAGTAAAAAAATCTCGATCTCCTATCATGTGAAAAAACACACCATTGTCCAGAAACCACACTGAACCCATCACACTTGAAACGAAGCATGCGATCAGCAAAAAATCCAACTCAAATTGTGAGGCTAAGGCCTCTCCAGCTGTGGTTTCAGCAGCCTGCTTATTTTTCTTCTTCTGCGGAAAATTAGTGGCATAATGTCCGTGTTGGTGACAGTGAAAGCACTTCACCTTGGACATGTCCTGCTTCTTGCCTTTCGCACTAGAATGAGAAGCTTTCTTTCTCTTCTTCTTCTTTGCTTTGGTAGCCAAAGCGCAATTATCTTCATCAGAGTTCCTTGATGAAGATCCGTCCCTGGTACTCCGCCTTATCTCCTCTTGCACAAGATCCGACCAAAGTCGCTCCCATCCTGGCGATTTCTCTTGACCATTGACAGAGTCCTGATAGGAGTGCCAACTCTTCGGAAGCCCAAGGAGAGCCAAGCTCACCAAGTCCTCATCATCAATAGTCACCCCCACACTTCCCAGCTCATCCCTGCATTGGATGAACTTCATGAGGTACTTGGGCATACTGTCACCTTTCTCCATCTTTATGTTTCTGAGTCTATCCTTGAGCGCCAACTTCCTCTGGTCGCTCTTGCTTTGGAATAAATATATCAAGGCTTTCCACATCAAGAATGGAGAAGCCTTACCATGAAGGCTGGACACTATGTGATCCTTGACACCCTCCAACAGAATCCTTCGACACTTTGTTGTCTTCTTTTTCCAAGCCTCAATTACGGCAGCATCGCTAGAAGTAGGCTTTGAAATTTCTGCATCTATGAACTCCTTCAACCCATTGTCATCCAGCACCACCTCCATCTTGTCCTTCCATGCAAAATAATTCAAGCTGCCCTCAAGGGCATACTCCAATCGCAATCTGTTGAAAGACATCTCAACTTCGACACCAAGAAAACACAACTGCAAATTCGAATTCCACCAGCACAAAACTCAACTGCTTCAATGTTTTGCAATTGCTCCAATGATCAATACTGCTCTGATACCATGTATAAATTTTAATAACTGTTAAATTATTCACCGATTTTATCCTGATCACACACTATTTGAGCTTCATGCATAATACATAACCTCTTCTACTATTGATCATCAATTTGCAGATATATAAACAATCGCATGTGCACATTAAAACCATAAAAAATCACACATATAAACACAGTATTTATGGGAAAGATTAAAGCTGAAAACCCCCAAATATCTGTATATTATAATGATAGAGATCATGTAACAATCATTTTACAAATTCCTCACAAGCTCTCAGTACAATCTCCAATTGTTACACACTACACAAGCTCAGATCATACAAAACACATGCTCCAATCTGCTCCACCTGTTAGCCTACCTCTACTACTCAATCCAAGATGAATAATTGCACATCCTGAGTTCAAATCCCTCTGGTATGTATTGCGCAATCCTCATTGGCATCTCCATCAATGTGTGGTGCAAACTCATGCACCAGTATAGTCACAACTGATAGTCACACTGCTCTTTCACCCACCTCTTCATTGGTCTCCACTGAAACTGTCCATGCACTAAAGTTAACTGATGTATTCTTTAGTTGATTAATGAGTTTATAATTAGTGAATTAATTAATAATTAATTCACACCAATCTCACTAGTGTATCAATCAGTTAGACTAGATACAACTAGCTCAACTATGTTTAACTCAGTTAAACTGAACACAACTCCACCAACTACCTCAATAACTCCACCAAACTCTGTCACATGAGTTCTAACTGAAGTATCCATGCAATAGCTCCACTTAACCCTCAGGAATAGCATAATTTCTTCTGTCAGCTCCTGTGCCACATCTGTGCACTTAACTGAAGTGCTCCAAGAGAATAAGATAATGTTTATAGTCCAAATATTATTAAGAGCTAATAATATTCGACATATCTATTTTTAGACTGGCAATCTAAAAATAGATTCCACCCAATATGTCTAAAAATAGAAGTCCATCTATTTTTTCCAACTTGACCAACCATCCACAAATAGTAACCTGCAACTCATAGAACATGATCCATATGTCTAAAAATAGACATAGTCTAAAAATAGACTTTGCGCCAAAAATACCCTGCGGGCCCACTTAGTGAAGGCGACTCCTTTCCACTAAGCTCATCATCTTGTTTCAATCTCAACAGAAGATGGCCATTATGGCGGCCTACAAGAAGAATATCAGAGCAGAAGCCACTACTAAACTATTCTTTGGAAGAATGTGGGTATGCTTTGGGATCTCACAGTCTATCATCTCATATCGAGACAACAGGTTCCTCAGTACATTTTTGGTTTAGCCTCTAGTCAATGCCAGACATCAAGTTCACCAATTTCACCAAGTCCACAACCTTCCATCCCCAAATTGATGGCGAGATAGAGGTCATCAACAGGATGATCGTATAGATTATGTGCATGTTAAACTCAAGGCGTGCATGCACATGGGATAAGAACCTCCCTTATGTATAACAAAAATATAATCGGGCTCTCCACATCTCAACCAAACAAAACCTCTTTCAAGTGGGCTTGGGATTCTAGCCACTATGTCCCATTTATGCAACCATTCCATTTGCAGCTACTCAAGTCGATTGGGATCATGTACAATATGAAGCTAACAAGGCGAAAAAATTCATTGAGCGCATTCAACACTTCCACCAACAGGGTCATGACATATTGGAAAGAGCCAATGCTAAGTACAAGAAATGACATGATTAACATAAGGTGCCACATAGGTTCAAGGTGGGTGAAAAAGTGTGGTTACATTTGAAGAAGGAGCGCATTTATAGACCCCACCGAAAATTTTGCCCGGTACAATATGGCCCATACACCATAACCAAGGCTATAGGGGAAAATGCCTTCGAGCTCAGTATTCCACCATTCCTTGGTCTGCACCCAGTGTTCAATGTTGACTCCCTTCGACCCTACTTTCCACCTCTACTGGACACATTTGAAAGGGAGGGAAAACTCACACCAACAGAGTTAAACCTAGACTACATGGAACAAACCAAAACTAATTGGATCATGGAAAAGAAATCAAGAACACCCGCCAATAGAAGATCCAACTATATCGAATTGTCAAAGCATTCCAACTCCTTCACTAGGGCAACTGACTTACCATTCACGAAGTTCAGCAGGAGTTTCCTCATCTCATGGAGGAAATCAACTCAATGGGAACCATTTATTCTGAAGGGGGGAGGAATCATCTAGGTGGATACTGAAAACCACCACCTATTCCACTTGGACACCCACCATTGTTTCTTTCAGTTTTTAATTTTCCTTCATTGTAACACAATTTACTATTTTTTGCATTATTTCAAGTCATGAAATTCTGGAGCCATTTTGAGGCCCTAAACAGTGTTTTTCTTGGAAAATCACCTTCGAAAAATGTGAGTATTTGACCCCATATTTACTATTCTTAATTTTATTCCTTAGATATATATTTATAACGAGGTATCATGCGTTTCAAATGGAGATCGTATGCCAAATTTATGACCCCGGAAAATTGATGTACCAATTTACCCAAACAAGGCCCATAGTTTGGTGTTTCATCTCCTAGGGTTAATATTTTGGATGTTTAGGGTTTTCCATTATTTCTCAATAATAAATAGGACTTTGAGCCTCATTTTAACACAATTGAGAGGCATGTAGCTGCCACATCTCTTCTCAGAGATAAGCTACCAATGCCCTAGATAGTTTATTTCCATTATGTCTGTAAGCATATTTTAGTTATGTGATATTAATGAAATGAAGTCTCATTTCTGATACATCTCTGTGTTTATGTGTATTTTTTATTTTATTGCATTCCAGATTAGAAACCCATTTCCACACTGATCAGTGTACCTCTGTCTGTCTTCTCTGTGCTGATGTTGAGTGTGATGATGGAATTACGCTACTGTATTAAACAAGGGAATGGGCTCCTGAGCGATTAACAAAAACACAATGTGATTCTCCATGCTGAGAATGTAATCCTAGTCCACTTACACACTAAAAACAAAATCTCGATGCTTATTTTTGCCTAGAAGAGCTTAGATGTACCACATCATGGCTTCTCTATTCCTCAATTAAGTCTACAATGCATGCGTGACAGATCATAGATGGCTTTCCTTCAACATCGGGACAAGCCCAAAAATTATTCTTTGATAATTATTGTCCTCATTGCCTTTTCCCAATGATCTTTGCAGATGCCATTAACTTCATTACCCAACTCCTTTGTATTGCATTGATTTTTCTAGTTGATGATCTATTCATGCCTTAACTCTTTACTGTAGTACCAGATCCACGACTTATCATAAATCATATAAAATCTATTAGTCATCAATAATTTTTTTTGTTTTGAAGATGACTAAATACTTGTCCTAGATTTCTAAAAACAACATTTGTGAATATTGTGAGTTTTAGAAATCTCACTACCTTAATTATCCTAAATCAAACTGTTTTACTATATTTTTCTTCTTTTCCTTCTAAAACGTCTACCTTATTGCTCCAAAAGAACTTCATTTTTGGGCCTATTGATATCATTTTTCACTCCCCCTACCCACTCTCTCATTCACTCCTTTTCCCCCTCTGAAAAACCTATTTTTCCCTTCAAAACCATTCATAAAGAAAACCCCTATTCCTCATTTTTTCTTTGTATATATTAAACAATGTAAAAGGCCCTCTTTTACATTGTTTAAAATCAAAACTTAAGCCTATCAGGTCTTTTGTTTTATATATAAAAACCCTTTTTTTATAAAAGCCTAACCTTATGTTATAAAGGTCTAAGTCCCTTTTTCCTCTAGCCCCAACCCCCTCGTGCTCATATGAACCCAACCTCACTTATCCATAAGCCCCCAGTCTATATATTTTCCACCTCCGACCTTTCTATTTATAAATATCCCCGCAAACCTTATAAAAAAGCCTCATTGACCTTGTTATATTAAAAATCGGGCCCCAATCTCCACCATACCTTGCGCCCATTCCCAAACCTTATAAATTCAATGCATTTCGTTGATTTATTAAAGCCCCAGGTCCATTCTCCATCAAATCCTATGACCAAATATAATCGCGCCACCTGTCCTCCACTCCATCCGACTTGACCAATCGCACACCACCTCCACAACATGCAACGACCATCGATATTTTTCCCCGAGATCCAACGATCCCGACGCATATCACAAATATAATTGCATCGGGATTAACATCTTATGACCCATGGGAAATGGGTAGTTTTTCCCTGCCACGCGTTGAGCTCTGGACCATATCGCATGCTCCTTCCTAAAAACCACTTATCGCCCTTCAACCAGGCGATAAACAACTTCCGATTTTTTGAAATAGCTTATCCCTCTGCACCTTTTTTTAAATCCTCCTGCCTCTGTTCATACTTCTGCTGGTTCCGCCTTCGAAACTATGCCTCCCACACCATTTCCTCTTCTACAAAACCTTTTGATAAAGCCCAAAACCACAAAAAAGTGCAGTCAAGACCCTCCCCATAGGTTTTCAAACTGAAAAATTGTTTTCATGTGCAGGTTTGATGGCAAAATGCCTAAAGATCATTCTGATGGTCCAAAAACGACCAAATCAACCTCTGGATGACGATCCAGAAGTTCAATTTGGATAAAAAAAAGTCAGAGGTCCTGTATCAATTTTAACCATAGATGAAACATGATCATCGATGGTCAAGTAACTCTCTTACCATGAAATGAAACATCCCCTGCACGCAGAAAAAAACACGATTAGAGAAACAATGAAGAAAATAAGATTAAAGGATTAAAGGGATAATCACTGATCAAAAGAAAAAACAAAGGATTAGCTAGCAAAGCAGAGTATAAAGAAAATAAAGGTATACAGTTAAAAGGTTAAAGGATAAAGACAAAAGATCAAAAATATTAATCGGAAGGATTAATCAACGGGCATAGATAAAGAATATTAAAGAAATATTGATAGAAACAGACAGTCAGAGTGTAAAGACAAAGTTTAAAAGCCTAAATGTAGAGATTAAAGACAAAACAAGAAGCAGATTAACCCAAAGCACATTTGAATTAACTGCATCTACATGCAATTACCTCTTTCAAAGATATTTTGCCACCTAATGCTTTGTTTCCTTCAATAAAGCATCAAACAATTATTGCACTCAGTCAAAGATATTTTATATCTACCAAGAAGTTATTGTAAATTTATTAATAGGCCTTAAAGTTAAACATTTCACATATATTCTCTCAGAATTTAAGATAGGAGTTATTATTCCAGAGAAGTATCTTCATATATTTTTGCCTTGAGCCTTGAATGATCTTCAAGGTAAAAAATTCGTTAAATCTATAATAAATGACACCCAAACCCTAAACTTAGCTTCACCTACTCATTTGTATTTAAATAATGCATTTGAGCTCATTATCTTGTTGGCATTTGTTGGCTCTTTCAAGTAATACATAGTCTTTTGGAAGTTGAAAGGAAATTGATGTTTTGGAGCTTGTGAATGCCTTGATTTGTTTGTTGATGGAGGAGGCTTACTTGCAAGATCCCTGAGCTTGTTTAATGGTGAAGCGCTTCTATTCAGTTATTTTTTTTTCATGTTTCATTATGTTTCCATCTTTCTATGCTGCATTAGAACAAATGATTTAGACTAAGAAATGCTTTCAAAGGCAACTTAGCTCTATTTGTTCTTCACTGCCTTTATGTTTTCCTCTGCTGGGACATTTTAGAGAATTCTTAATTTCTCTCTAGACCCCCTAAGCTTGTTTATTTCATGAATGGTTTAATACAATAGGTATCAAAGATGATTTATGGCTAGCCCTGCTTGTTTGATGTCACTAAACATTGTTCTTGAAGTCTCTCTCTAAAGTACCATTACTTAGGTTTGCCAAAGAGGATTTGTTTCGATCATACCCTTTGTACTTGCTTAAATAATTATTTTGGAGATCTTCATAGCTATGATCAATGATGTTTATGCATTCCCTCTTCTTTGATTATAGTTACATGTGTGTCTTGAATGTTTTCTATCCTTTGAGGTGAAATCACTAGAAGTTAAATGAGTTTCTCGGCTTCTATATTTCATTGGAATGCTTGTCTTGAATAATTATCTGCTTAAGTTGAATCAAAGAATTTATGGTTTTCCCTATCTATTGATTGCTCCTTTATGCTTATGATATTTAAGTCCCTTCTTGTTAAAATGCACATGATAAAGGATTCTTCTTTTCCCTTTGTCCTACTTTTATTCCCACAATTCATGTCCATCTCATTTCCCTTAAAACCTTGAGAATCCATTGACCAAACTAGATTTTCCCTGTGATGCTCCCTAATATATTGATGAACTCATGACTTTTATAGACTCCATAGCCCAATAACTTGGATATTTCCTCATTCCATCTATTCTTCTTGACCATCTTACCCAACCAAAACAAAAAACAAACCCTACACTTAACAACTAGCCTAAAATCAACCATTTAAAAGAAAACAAGTTCACATTCCCTGCATACAAATAGAAAGAGCCCTCTTTGAGTCTAGGATGGCTAGGTCCTAGGACTCTAATGACTGGTCTGATGTTACCCTATGCATTTGGTCTACCAATCTGCTAAATCACAGGACACCAACATAATGGCGATCGTGGTGGGACCTTCTGAGTACATAGTTGCCTGAATACCTTTTAGCACTCATATAACCCTAAGTTAAGCTTAGAAAATCAACTGATAGCCAAAGAGTAGAATCTATTTGTTTCACCATCCTAGCAAAGTGATGACTCAACTGTAGGACACTCATTCAAGCCTTAAAGCTGCATAAAGACACTCAGAAAACCCCAAAAAACATCCCTAGAGGTTTTTTGTTAGTTATTAGTGGTGGAACATATACATATATCCTAAAAACAAAAAAAAACATCCACCTAGAAACTCCACTATCCTCTAGTAGGCCTATTACTTCACTATTCCTCATTAGACTTCCCTAGGATTGTGTCAAAATATCCCTGAGAAGTTTACAAGCCTAGTCCTATACTTTGTAAGTTTACTAAGCACTAAGAGAGGTCAGTCATTCTGAAAAATAGTCCTTAACTTTCAACCTCTCTATATTTTGAGTTTGAAATCTGGCTTCACAAAGGATCAATATTAGATCTCATCCAGACCCAAATCCTCCTACTATAGTTGATGACCCATAAAATATTTTGTGGCAAACTTCTAAAACTGGAAACTTAAATACTGTTAGTAGTATTCACAGAGCAAACTTTGTTCCTGAACATATTACAGCCTTGCAAGATCCTCGGTTTGACTTACACCATACAAATAACCTATTTAGAACCAAGTCACATAGTGAGATTGACCAGATTGGCTTTGAGCCCATAGATTTCCAGCACAGTTCTAGTAGAGAAGCCTCTCCTTCCACTCCTCCTGATTTTGAGCTTCTCCATCACTTTAGCTCTTTCCATACCAAATCCACTCAGAATCAGTTTGTTGGTCCAAGTACTTCCACCACACCCCTCCACACATCCATTGTTCAAAAGACTCCATTTCGTCCCACATTCCCTCTCACAAGCCCTCCTCTTGTAAATCTTCCATTTGCTCCCATAATGGCATCATAGTATGCTCCCCTCGTTTTACCTCAACCTCTAGTTCCTTTGCCAAATGATTACCAATATTGAATTCCCCACTTTACTGGAACTGAATCTACCACTACCCAACAACATGTAGATAAGATGAATGATGCCTTTGACTAAATGGAAATATAAGAAGAGACCATTAAAATGAGGATCTTTGCCCAAGGATTTGGAGGAGAAGCCAAAAAATGGTTCAAAATCTTGACTCATAACAGCATACATGATCTCGCTTCTCTCTACCAAACATCCATAAAAAAAAATGGGAAATTAAAAAGAACTCTCTCTAAATCCTTTCAGAATATAGCAATCTTAAAAGAAATAAAGGGGAAAGTTTCCAAGATTACTACACTAGATTCAATAGTGTTTACAATGCACTTCCACCAAACATGAAACCCCCACTAGGCTTAGCCTTAGCAAAATTTCCAGAAGGTTTTGACCCAGACATGGCCTATTAGGTAAGAGAAAGTGACCCCTTAACTTTAGAAGACATGCAGAGGGGAGTTGTAAGTGTTGAAGCAAATATGATTGAAAAAAGAGCTAGGTTAAGGTAAAAAAAATAGTTGCATACAAAGATGAAGCTATGACCTCAACCTCATCATCTGATGCAAAAATTGATAACTTAGTGAGGGTAATGGAAATAATGATGGAAAGGATAAACTTAACTGAAAGAGCACCTCCTAGGGTGAACCAAGAAAATCCCCAAAAAAGAAATAGGAATCCAAATTTCAGAATAGATCCCCCTCAAAACAGACAAAGAGACAATGACCAACAAATTAGGCCTCCTTTCCAAGACAACAATGTAGATGAAGAAGAAAGGGAGACCGAAAGGTTGGAAGAAAATCATGTAAATCTGATAGGACCTGACAGTGAGGGTGATGTTTTTCTCATTAAAGAAGAACAAGAATTATTTTCCTTAGACCAAACTAAAACTAACTATGAGGATTCTAAAGATTACCAACTAGGATTTGAAAATTCCATAATGGAGGTCCATAGGCAATATGACCTTAGGAATAAAAAGAACCAAGAAACTTCTAATAATAATAACATAGACACTGCTGTTAGGAAAATCTCAAAAAATTCTCCTAAGAAGACAAAAAAAAATATCAACACCATGGCTTAAAAAAAATTGAACAAAGATAAAATCATCCAGCAAAGTGTTGACCCAAGTTGCCCTAGTACTTCCACTACTGGCCCTGGAAAATCAGTTCAAAATGACAGTCCTAATTAAATTCAGTGAATCAAAATTGCTGAAAAGACTATGTGTGACAAAACAGATGTAAATATGTCAAAAAAACTAGCTCCTTTCAGCCTTGAGGGAGAAATTGCCAAGATCAAAATTAACATACCCCTTGCTGAACTAGTAACCCAGGATGTATATAAAAATCAAGTATTGAAAGCTTTGAATATAGGAAATGATATTGATACTCTAAACTTGATTGATGATAAAACAGAACTACTGTTTGGTCCTGAAGTAGAAGGAAAATACCAAGAAGTAGCTATCCCTCCATTCTATGTCATCTTGAACATACATGATAAAATCTTGCACAATGCCATGCTGGACTATGGTGCCTCTCACAACCTCATGCCAAAGGTGGTGATGGAGAGATTAGGCCTAGAAATTACTAAACCTTACAAAGACCTATATTCTTTTGATTCAAGCAGAGTCAAACTTTTGGGTCTAATCAAGGATTTATGTGTCAATCTGGCACAAATCCTTGCTAAGGGTCTAGTTATGGACATAGTAGTTGCTGACATGCCCCCAAAGTATGGAATGCTTTTATCCAAATCATGGGGAGCCAAAATTCAAGGGAGCCTTCAAATGAATATGTCTTATGCTACCATCCAAGTCTTTAACCAAACAAGGAGATTATACCAGGAATATCATATGAAATATATGGTAAGCAGCCTAGATAGGCCAAACAACACTCTTGTTTATTCCATCCATTCAGATCTTGATTCATTTATCTTTTATAATGAAGATGAAATCAAAAAACAAGAAAATGAAGGTGAGAAAGATTTAAGTCCACCAGAACAGTCAAACCTATCCTCAAATGAAGAACATAACAGCTCAAACTTTAGTAGCCTTGAACAACAACCTGATAGTGAGTATGAAATGGAAATGCTTTGGAACATGAGCTTTGATGGCACTTGTGGAAAAGCGGGTTCTGAAGCCAGTGTATGGATACATAATACAAACAAAGGACATTACTACAAACTTGATTTCCAATGCACTAATAACATTGCAGAATACGAAGCTCTCCTCCTTGGCTTACATTTGCTTAAAAACATAGGAGCCAAGAAAATCTCAGTCCAAGCAGATTCAGAACTGATCATTAGACAAATAAAAGGGGAGTATTCAGCCAAAAACCCAAGATTAAGATAGTATAGGAATGCTGCCCTAGACCTCCTGAAAACCTTTGAGAAATATGAACTCAACTTCATCCCTAGAGCTCAAAATAGCCTTGCAAATGAACTTGCCTTTGCTGTCAGCAATTGCTAAATACCCCATGTAAATGAACAATTCACTGTCAAAGTAAAAAATCGGCCTACAGTACCTGAAAATGAAAACTATTGGAAAGTGTTTGAGGGTGATAAACAAATTTATGATTTTCTGCAATCTAAAAATGATTTTGTTATATCAACACTAGACTCAAGGCATGAAGAAGTTTGTTTTGCTAAAAAACAAGCCCACAAAACAAAGCTATCCTCTACTGCTGATATAAACTAGTTTGAACATCTTTATAAGGCATAATTACTTAACAATCTAGACCAAAATGACCTTGAGGTTTTATAACGTAAATATGATACTATACTAAGGGGCCTTACACCATTAGAGGAGATTTTTGATTTCAATGATGTGGCTAAAAAACCAAAGATGGAACCCACAGAAACTAATGTGGAAGAATATAACATAGGCAACATGAAGGAACCCAAAATGTTCAAGCTATCAAAAACTCTTCCTCCTAACATAAAATAGGAATATATTGAACTTTTCAAAGAGTTTAGAGATGTGTTTGCATGGGGGTACAAGGACCTGAAATCATATGATACCAGCATTATTCAACATAAAATTCCTCTTAAGGAAAATAAAAAACCTTTCAAACAAAAACTAAGAAGAATAAACCTTGTTTTACTACCTTTAGTTGAGAAAGAGATTAAAAAGATGTATGATGCTGGGATCATAGTTCCCCTTAGATACTCAGAGTGGGTTTCCAACCTTTTGTCAGTTAGGAAGAAGACTGGGGAGATTAGGCTTTGCATTGACTTTAGAAATCTAAACAAGGCTTCCCTGAAAGATAATTAACCCTTGCCTAATATGGATCACATACTTAAAAAGGTGGTTGGATCTAAGAGAATATCACTTCTTGATGGTTTTTCTGGTTACAACCAAGTGCTAGTACTTTGAAATGATCAACACAAAACTACCTTCACTACACCTTGGGGTACATTCATGTATGATAAAATTCCATTTGGTTTGATGAATGCAAGAGCCACTTTCCAAAGGGCCATGGAAATAGCTTTTCCAGAAGACATAGGCTACTTCATAATCATTTATCTTGATGACATCATTGTTTACTCTAAAACTAATAAAGAGCACATAGTCCACTTGAGAATTTTTTTTGAAAAATGTAGGAAATATAGCTTATCTTTGAATCCCAAGAAAACACTCTTTGGTATTTAGGAAGGAAAAATCCTAGGCCACATAATCTCTGAAGAGGGAATCAAAGTAGATCCCAAAGGGATTGAAGGCATGTTGCAAATCAACCATCCTAGAAACATCAAGGAGCTGCAATACTTCATTGGGAAGATCAATTTCTTTAGGAGGTTCATCCCCAACCTTGTTGAACTTTTGAGGAATATTACAAACATGCTAAAAAAGGAGACAGGGGTTAAATTGACCTTGGAAGCTAAACAATCATTTGAACTGGTAAAACAATCTCTCACTCAAACACCAGTTCTGATCTGTCGTAATTTTACCAAGGATTTCTACATTTTCTCATTTGCATCTGAACATACCATTGCTGCAGTATTATTGCAAAATAATATGATGGGGCAAGAAAATCTCGTAGCATTCTTCAGTAAAGCACTTAGAGATGCTCCTATAAAGTAAAATATCATGGAAAAACAAGCCTTTGCCTTGATTAAGGCATTGAATGACTTTAGAGTTTATATCTTACATTCTCATATCATTGCTTTTGTTCCACACACAGTTGTCAAAGACAATTTGAATCAGGACCCTGATGGTAAAAGGGGAAAGTGGATTGCTATTATTTTAGAATATGACTTAGAAATCAAATCCACTAAATTGGTTAAAGGACAACAACTTGCAAAACTTATGGCTGAATCAAATTTCCAAGCATTAGATATAAATATGGTTGATGTTTTAGAAAAACAAGAAGAGTTCATAGCTCCGCATATTGAAGAAGTATTTCTGAGTTCATCTTGGTATGCTGATATCCTATATGTGCTTTTTTATCTTAATGCTCCTCCTACATTATCAAAGACAAAATCTAGATTCCTGAAACAAAAAGATTTGAAATTTTGTATTTTAGATGGAGTGTTATATTGGAAAAACTATGTTGGCATATTGTTTAAATTTTTTCTTGAGGAATATGCAGGTAAAATCATGCATGAGCTACATGAGGGAGACTGTGGGGGTCATCTCTATTGGAAGACCACAGCCAACAAAATCCTTAGAGTTGGCTACTATCGGCCTACCCTTTTTCTTGACACCCACAAATTGGTCATGACTTGCCATAAGTGTCAATTTTTGTATGGCAAGAGAAAAATATTACCTTTGGCTTTGCATTCCATTACTGTTGAAGCTCCTTTTCAACAATGGGGTTTAGACTTCATTGGAGAGATTCACCCCACCTCATCTTCCCAACATAAGTGGATCCTCATTGCTACTGATTACTTCACTAAGTGGATAGAAGACATCCCCTCTAGGAATGCCACCGACTCAGTCATTATCAAGTTTCTTGAGACAAACATCTTGTCTAGATTTGGTTGCCCCAGAAACATCATCACAGATAATGATATTGCCTTTACATCCAAAAGAATGATCGAATTTTGTTATAAATATCACATCACATTAGGACATTCCACAACTTATTACCCTCAAGCTAATGGGCTAGCTGAATCTTCTAACAAAAGCTTGGTCAATATCATCAAGAAGCTTTTGGAACAGAATAAAAAAGCATGGCATGTAAAGCTACTACATTCACTATTGGCTGATAGACTAACCACCAAGAAATCAATTGGTATGTCTCCCTATCAACTAGTGTATGGCATGGATGCCATTTTCCCAACATCCTTGGGAGTCCTAGTGATAAAGCTTCTCCAAGAAATGCAATCAAAAGAGAATGACCTGCAAAGGAGGTTGAACCAAACCATTCATATACATCAGACAAGAGAGGAGGTTTACGAAAGGACACAAGCAGTACAATAAAATATAAAGAAAATATTTGACAGAAGAACTAAAGCCAACAATTTCCACATTGGAGACACAATGCTGAAATGGGATTCCAGGTGGGAGGACAAAAGTAAACATGGAAAATTTTGAGAATTTATGGAAAGGTCCTTATCTCATTCAGTCAGTTAGAGGTCATAATGCTTTCTTTTTGCAAGGGCTGAATGGAGAAGAATTATTTGAAGGTCCTATCAATGGTAGGATGCTCAAACACTACTTTTGTCAGGAGTCCTAGCTTCAAGTTTTCATTAATTATACATAACACTGCATAATAAGAGATCAATAAAAACAAAAAATTCAGAAAACAGAAAAAGGGAAAAGAGGGAATATTTGAGAAAAGGTACAGCCCCATACCCAAAAAATAATACTGCAGAAAGTGTCCAATCCTAAATGCCACTATTTATTCAAAAATAATATCTTGTTCAGCCATCGAGCCTAATCATCGCTGAACATGTTTTATATTTATGTTGACAAGTTAGTGTAAAAATGGTTTTCAAGATTATCCAAGCTTTACTTATAAGAAAGGGTAGATTAGGAATGAAAGATATTGGTTCCATATGCTCAAAACTGAACCAAAGAGGAAGATGGGGAAGTATAGAAAATGATAGTTCACATCCCTTATTTTTCTAGTTATTGTTTGTGCAAAAATAATATTTGTGTGTAGCTTGTCCTAATGCCACAAACCATGGTAAGTCAAATTTCCTAATCCTGATTTAAACCATGTTTTCAATTTCATGTCAATAGCTTAGAGAATCCAATCTACCAAACAGCTTATTCTTGGCAGTCAAATATTCTAGGTAGAGAATAAAAGAGTTCACTAGCATAATCTGAACTATTGGCAGCAATAAGGATAGAAGTAGATAGTTTTTTTTTTCTTTCAAAACAAAAGAATGTCAAGAGTTTTCCAGTTCAAGTGCATTCAAGGGAGAAAAAAATGCTAGGCCAAGTAGGTTGGGTAGGTAGAACTAAAGTTGAAGTAATCTTGTTTTTCAGATTATTGAGATAAAAACTTCAAAGAAACATCATCAAATGAAAAGAAGGAAGGATCTTCCCATTAGAAAAGGCACTAGTCTTCATAAACTCAGAGATTTGATATCTAAAAGTTCTGGACATCTCCAGTAAGGGCGCTGCCCTTCTCAAGTGGAGCCACTGTTAGTCATCAATAATTTTTGTTGTTTTGAAGATGACTAAATACTTGTCCTATATTTCTAAAAACAATATTTGTGAATATTGTGAGTTTTAGAAATCTCACTACCTTCATTATCCTAAATCAAACTGTTTTACTATATTTTTCCTCTCTGCCTTCTAAAAAGTCTACTTTATTGCCCAAAAAGGACTTCATTTTTGGGCCTATTGATCTCATTTTTCACTCCCCCTACCCACTTTCTCATTCACTCCTTTTCCCCTACCCCTATTCCTCATTTTTTCATTGTATATATTAAACAATATAAAAGTCCCTCTTTTACATTGTTTAAAATCAAAACTTAAGCCTATCGAGTCTTTTTTTTATATATATATATAAAAACCCTATTTGTATATTAAAGTCCGACCTTATGTTATAAAGGCCTAAGCCCCTTTTTCCTCTAGCCCCAATCCCCTCACGCTCATATGACCCCGACCTTGCTTATCCATAAGCCGCCGGTCTATATATTTTCCACCTCCGACCTTTCTATTTATAAATACCCCTACAAACCTTATAAAAATGCCTCATTAACCTTGTTATATTAAAAACTAGGCCACGCTCTCCACCATACCCTACACCCATTCCAAAACCTTATAAATTCAATGCATTTCTTTGATTTGTTAAAGCCCTGGGCCCATTCTCCATCAAACCCTGTGACCCAATATCATTGCACCACCTATCCTCCACTCCAACCTAGTTGAATAACCGCTCACTGCCTCCAGGACATGCAACGACCATCAATATTTTTCCCTGAGATCTGATGATCCTCAGCGCATATTGAAAATACAGTTGTGTAGGGGTTACCATCCTATGAACCACGAGAAATGGTGGCTTTTCCCTTCCACGCTTCGAGCTCTAAACCATATTGCATGCCCCTTCCTAAAAACTACTTACCTCCCTTCAACAGTGCGATAAACCACTTCCGGTTTTTTGAAATCGCTTAACCCTCTGTGCCTTTTTTAAAATCCTCCTGCCTTTGTTCATACTTTTGCTGGTTTCGCCTTCGAAACTCTGCCTCCCACGCCATTTCCTCTTCTAAAAACCCTTTTGATAAAGCCCAAAACCACAGAAAACTTTATTCAAGACCCTCCTCATAGGTTTTGAAACTGACAAATTGTTTTCATGTGCAGGTTTAATGGAAAAATTCTTAAAGAGCATTCTGATGGTCCAAAAACAACCAAATCAGCATCTGGATGATGATCTGGAAGTTTGATTTGGATCACAAATAGTCACAGGCCATGTATCAATATTAACCATCGATGAAACATGATCATCGATGGTCAAGTAACTCTCTTACCACGAAATGAAATATCCCCTGCACGTAGAAAACAAACATAGTCAAAGAAACAATGAAGAAAATAAGATTAAAGGATTAAAGGGCTAAGCACTGATCAAAAGAAAAAACAAAGGATTAACCAGTAAAGAAGATTATAAAGAAAATAAAGGCAGACAATTAAAAGGTTAAAGGATAAAGACAGAAGATCAAAAGATTAGTTGGAAGGATTAATCAACAAGCATAGATAAAGAAGATTAAAGAAAAAATGATAGAAACAGACAGTTAGAGTGTAAATACAGAGTTTAAAAGCCTAAATATAGAGATTAAAGACAAAACAAGAAGCAGATTAACCCAAAGCACATTCGAATTAACTGCATCTACAGGCAGTTACTTCTTTCAAAGATATTTTTCCACATAATGCTTTGTTTCCTTCAATAAACCATCAAACAGTTATTGCACTCAGTCACAGATATTTTCTATCTACCAAGCAGTTATTGTAAAGTTATTAATATGCATTAAAGTCAAAATTTTCACATATATTCTCTCAGAAGTTAATATAGGAGTTATTATTCCAGAGAAGTATCTTTAGATATTTTTGTCTTGATCCTTGCATGGTCTTAAAGGTAAAAAATTCATTAACTCTGTAATAAATGACACCCAAACCCTAAACTCAGCTTCACCTCCTCATTTGCAGATAAACACTAAATTTTAGCTCATTATCTTGTTGGCATTTGATGGCTCTTTGAAGTAATACATAGTCTTTTGGAAGTTGAAAGGAAATTGATGTTTTGGAGCTTGTGAATGCCTTGATTTGTTTGTTGATGGAGGAGGCTTGCTTGCAGGATCCCTGAGCTTGGATAATGGTGAGGTGCTTCTATTCAGTTATTCTTTTTTCATGTTTCGTTATGTTTCCATCTTTCTATGTTGCAGTAGAACAAAGGATTTAGACTAAGAGATGTTTTCAAAGGCACCTTAGCTCTGTTTGTTCTTCACTGCCTTTATGTTTTCCTCTACTAGGAAATTTTAGAGAATTCTTAATTTCTCTCTAGACCCCCTAAGCTTGTTTATTTCATTAATGGTTTAATACAGTAGGTATCAAAGATGATTTATGGCTAGCCCTACTTGTTTAATGTCACTACACATTGTTCTTTAAGTCTCTCTCTAAAGTACCATTACTTAGGTTTTCCAAAGAGATTTTGTTTCGATCATACCATTTGTACTTGATTAAATAATTGTTTTGGAGATATTCATAGCTATGATCAATGATTTTTAGGCATTCCCTCTTCTTTGATTACAGTTATATGTGTGTCTTGAATGTTTTATGTCCTTGAAGGTGAAATCACTAGAAGTTAAATGAGTTTCTCGCCTTCTATATTTCATTGGAATGTTTGTCTTGAATAATTATCTGCTTAAGATGAATCAAAGAATTTATGGTTTGCCCTGTCTAATGATTTCTCCTTTATGCTTATGATATTTAAGTCCCTTCTTGTTAAAATGTACATGATAAAGGATTATTGATTTCCCTTTGTCCTATTTTTATTCCCATAATTCATGTCCATCTCATTTCCCTTAAAACCTTGAGAATCCATTGACCAAGCTAGATTTTCCCTGTGATGATCCCCGATCTATTGATGAACCTTTCATGACTTTTATAGACTCCATAGCCCAATAACTTGGAGATTTCCTCATTCCATTTTTTCTTCTTTACCATCTTACCCAACCAAAAAAAACAACAAACCCTACACTTAACAACTAGCCTAAAATCAACCATTTAAAAGCAAAGAATTTCACATCCCTTACATAAAAATAGAGAAAACCCTCTCTGAGTCTAGGAAGGCTAGGTCCTAGGACTCCAAATAATGGTCTGATGTTGCCCTGTGCATTTGGCCTACCAATCTGCTAAATCACGGGACACCAAAAAAATCAATGTTACGAAATCACATAATTATGATGCATTTAGCCCCTCGACGCTTATCCCTTATCACTTGTTCTTTCATCATGATATAGTGAGCTATTACCTGTGGCTTCACTTACCACTGTAGTGTTATATCGACATCATTGCATATCATAACTTTGATTGAACAAGCCTTACGAAACTACAAAGTCCCGATAGATTTTAGCTCCCTTTTCTTATCCATTTATAACATTTCCTTCATAGTACTAGGTTCTATGACTTGGGGCAAATCACTTAGGTTCTAAGGCCTTCAGGATCCTGCCATGGGCCCTTCTCCTTATGTATTTTTATCTTCCACCCTTAGTTCCTTTAGCTTCTCATGACCAAACGCCAATCGCCTTTGAAGCCCCTTTCATTGGAACATTTCAAATGCAGACACGAAGGAGTTACAAAAACTCTGACTTCTAATATGCCAACCTTCAAAATGACATCATGATTTCCCCATTGGGTCACCAAAGCTGAATCAACCTTCCACATGTCCATCGTACAACTGTGTCATGTTGATGTCATCTGCCACATCATCTCCTCCAGGCCAATCACCTACTCCCATGTGTCCAATTAGAGGAGAGAGAAAGCATCCACTTGTTCTTGGTTTTTCAATAATTTCCTTTGTATTTATTCTTCTTTTCAAACCTAGAAACTTTCAAGGAATTGAAATTTGTAAGGCCTTACAAGTTTTCGAGGTTTTGATGGGCTGGATATTTCGATATATCCTCTACTCTGAGGTTTCAATATTGGTTCTCGATGTGCTCCAACCTCCGATATGACCTGCTCTGATTAACTGAGTTTCCTACGTCTGATATTTTTGTTTATGAAATCTATAGGCTCCTACATCTGAAATTTGTGCCTTTCAAAATTTTTCCTCCTCCTAAGGACTCCAAGCTCCTTACTTCGGCTATCAAAAAATTTATGGACTTCCACATACTGTTAGAAAGATTATTCAAAGAAATTTCCATTGGAGAAGGTCCAATGTAGTCTTTGAGCCCATTTGAAACTTGAAAATGGCTCCAAAATCTATGTTAAGCTCTTTTCCAAACTATTCTTCTTCTTGTGCCAAAAACCTGGACTCCCAAACACCATACTCATCATTTTATGACTTCTCCAATAATCCTGCTACTATGGTGATTCTCTACCAGAGATTGCAGCAACCATAGGAACCCTCTGAGCTTGACACATCAATCCTATCATCCTATCCTAGTTGAAATCAATGCCAATATACCAAGTTCCACCATGCCATCAGACAAAGTCAATTTTCCAATAATCTCTCGCTTTGTCATTTAGGGATACAACACAAGCTCCCCCTAAAATGAGACATTTTATTATTCTTTGTTGTTATTCTCATATGAATTAGTAATATTCTCCCCCTTCTACATAAATGGAAAATGATGTTCTTGAATACTCCCCCTCAATCACTATAACCTAATATTCCATTGATCCCTCATACTGCCAGTAGCTGCAAACACACACCATAATTGATTCATTTGGGAGGAGAAGTCGCAACTCCTATATGATGCCTAATCTATTAAAAGGGTTCTCTAGCTAGTGGCTTAGTAAATATATTTTCAAGTTGGTCTTTAGTGGCCACATATTCAAGTCGAACAACATTGGATACAAACTGTTCCCTTAAGAAATGGAACTTGATAGGGATATGTTTAGTCTTTGAATACATGGATGGATTCGTAGAGATACTAATGGCACTTGTATTATATCACATGGTTGGAATATGATAAGTAAAATCTACCTTAATATCCTTCAAGGTCTTCTTCATCCATAGAATTTATGAGAAACAAGTGGCAACTGCAATATATTTTGCTTCTGCAATTAATTAATAAATGGATGCTTGTTTCTTGCTGACCCATGACATTAGGGAGTTTCCCAAGAAGAGTGTTACACTTGAGGTGCTATTCCTGTCATCAATATTGCCTACCGAATAAACATTAGTATAATATTTCAACTTAAATTCTCTTCTTTTTGCATACCACAGTCCATAATCAACTGTACCTTGAAGATATTTGAAATTCCTTTTGAGGACAATAACATGACTTTCGTGAGGGAAAGATAAAAATTAGGCCACAAGACCCACGACTTGCATGATGTTTGATATCGAAGCTGTGAGATACAACAAGCTTCCTATCATTGATCTATAATTAGTCTGATTTACCACCGAAGTCCCATATTATTTTCATAATTTGTAGCCTATAACCATAGGTGTGCTTACTATACTGAAATCTTCTAGCCAAAAACTCTTTAATTTTTCTCGTAGGTACTTGGATTAGGAGATAAATACCCCATTTTTTGACTGAGAGATTTTTAGTCCTAAGAATAAGAAAAATTCTACGATCATGGACATATCAAACTCTATCTGCATACAATTTTTGAATTGATGTCCCAGTTGTTCCAAGTTGCTGCCAAACATGATATCATCCACATACACCACGAAAAATAATAGATGATCATATTCAGATTTTATGTAGAGATTGCTGTCTACAATACCTTACATAAATCCTTGTTGTTGAAGATATTGATCCAGTCTTGCATGCCAAGCTCTAGGAGCTTTTTTGGGTCCATATAAAGCCTTTTTCAGTTCGCACACAAACCCTTCATCTTCGGTGAGCATGAATCCTTCTGGATGTTTGATGTAAACCTCTTCTTCCAGATCTCCATTGAGAAATGAAGACTTCACATACATCTAATTTACCTTTTTGTTATTATGACTGGAAAAGGTAAGAAACATTATGATACCTTCCAGTCTTGCTACTAGTGCAAAGGTTTCCTCAAAATCTACCCCCTCTATTTGGGCATACCCTTTGTAGACCAAACGAGCCCTGTTCCTAATTACTTGACCCTGCTCATCTAGCTTGTTTTTGAAAATCCATTTTGTTCCAATGACATTTTTATCTCTAGGTCTTGGCACAACCTCCTACATGCCATTCTTCTCAATTTGATCAATTTCTTCATTCATAGTTTTCACCCAGAACTTGTCTTCACTTTCCTGGCTAAGATTTTTTGACTCAATATGAGACAACAAAGAAATATTTGCACAAATTGAACTACCAACAAGTTTCCTCCTGGTATGAACACCAAGTATCTGATATCCAATAATTTGACTCTCAGGATTTTGTTTCTGTACATATCTGGAAGGTGTTTTTGGCCTTGGAGTTTTTCTCATTTCCACATCTTTATTGTCTGAATTTGTTTCATCTTGATCTGAGGGCCTATTTTCTGAACTTTCTTCTCCATATGAGTTCATATTTCCTTTGGAGGGTTAAGGTTGTGAAAATATTTCATCTACTACTACATCAATGCAATCCTCAACCCTAGTTGTCTAAATTTTGTAACAATTATATCCTTTACTTAGAGTATAATTCTCGAGTAATATACCCTCATTAGCACATGAGTCAAAATATCTTGGATTTTTATCATTCCTTTTAATAAAATATTTTCTACCAAACACATTGGAGTGTTTAAACGATGTTGGTATTCCTTTCCACAACTCATAGGGAGTTTTATCACTATGAGGCCTGAGTTGAGTTCTGTTTGATAGGTACACTATTGCTTGTGCTACTTCACCCTATAAGATGTGGGGTACATCTACTTCATCCAACATATCTCTGGCCATTTCCTATATTTTTATGTTCTTTCTCTCAACTACTCCATTTTGTTTTGGAGTTCTAGCCACTGAATATTGCCTCTTAATGCCGTTCTCTTCACATAATTATTCAAACTATCTTAAAGTGTATTCTCCTCCTCTATCTGATATTAAGAATTTGATATTTAAGTCTGTCTTGTTTTCTGCTTGAGCTTGAAATTTTTTAAAATTCTTAAATTCTTTTGATTTTTCTTTTAAGATCACGATCCAAGTGGCCCTGGTAAAATCATTAATGAGCAACATGAAATACCTTTCTACTCTTAGGATTTTTCTCTATTTGGGCCACAAATATTTTCGTGGATTAGCTCTAGTGGTCTAGATAAAAAGAGCTCTTTTGACTTGTAATGAGTCCTGGTCTGCATCTCAAATTGACATGACTTGAAAATTGAATTATCAAGCCTTGACCATGCTTCATTTTTTTTACTTAAGTAACCACTTACTCTGGAGTCATCAAACACATATACATTGTTGTGAGTTCTGATTTCTTTTCCATATTTCTCATTTTGAATCTCACAATCCCTGGATTGAAATATCACATCATAGCCATTATACAAATCTAGCTTACACTAAGCAAGTTATGCTTGATACCTTCCACATATAACACATTTTTAGATTTTGTCTTTTGATCCAAGCTGACTATGCCTTTACCCTTAATTCTTGTTGGGGCATTATTGCTGAAAGTGACATTGTTTTTTTTGTATTTTTCATTTAGAAACAAAAATTTACTCTTATATCCAGTCATATGCTTGGAACAACCACTATCCACATACCATCTATTCTCTTGATTATGTGTAATATTCCCTTTTTTGGTGTCACCTATGACAGGGTTAGTTTGGACTTCAAGAGTTAGGAGCAGACAGGTCATAGGTACAGATTGGTGATATCAGTGGGCTCAATGGAATTTTGGAGGAGTTTTGAGGATTTTCCATGGTTTTTGGTGGCATTTGCTTGATATATTCCATCATCCGAGTAGTTTGGCTTTCATTTTGGTGCATTCCGACAAATTTCAGAAATTTGAGTTATTTGTGGGCTTAACTCAGCTGATTACGCTCGAGGTGGCATTCCAAAAGGAATACATGATGGAACACCTTAGTGTAATATCTCATTGGAACCGGGACAAGGATAGCTACATGATAGGATGGTTGGGCATGAGTTTTAGTGACCAGAGGAGACATGGTAGCCGATTTACTCTTTTCTACATTAAAAAGAAATATTTTAATAAGAGGGAAAAGTGCACCATGAATAAAATAATAATAAAATAATGCTTTAGAAGGCTCCAAGAGATCTATAAAAGAAAGCGAGGTGGACATTGAGGGATATCTTTGGATCATATCATTTTCTTGTATGAAAGGTTTGAGACGTGGTTCTCTACCTCAGTCGTAGCCATAGGAGCTACATTCCAGTGTGCAAGGTGAGCAGTCAGGGGAATCTACAGGAGATACTCTGGGTGATGAGTCACCTCTGATGATTCAACCAGAGAAGCATATGATGGAGCTTGAGTCAACAGAGGAGGATACTATGCACATCATGCATGATAGTCCTTTGGGGGAGAGCCATATGGAGGCTCACATTGAGTCTATGATGGATATGCGGCTAACCTTGGGGACATCCACTGAGGAGGAGTATTCAAATGCACAGACACCGAGTATGGTGATAGCAGTTGTAGATCCATATCCGTTGGAGATTTTGGAGGTTGATGGGATAGTTATGCAGGGGGCTGGGGAACAACAAAAGCATTACATTCCCGATCAGGAGAGGGATGAGCTGTTGGATACGGTGGAGCATCCATTTTTTGGCTGACACACTAATGAGGTATAGATAGATGCACATGCAGTCAATATAGTTGTAGTACTTTCAAGGAGTAGCACTCTCCATGTAATATTCCCAATTGGGGCATGCAGCAATTTATGAAAGATATGCAGGAAAATAACGCAGATCATCAAAGTAAGAGCAGGAGGCCAATATGGTGACTCTTATTTAGAATTTACAACAGTAAATCAGATGTACAATGAGGCCCATAAGATGTACAATAGGAAATACAAGTCTCCAACAGAAGGAAATCCTCAAAAAGAGGTGCTGCAATCACATATATAGACTGAAAAGGCTTGACAACGTTATTTTATTGAGCATATAGCAACTACAGATTACACTTTAGATCTAGATCATATAAGTGCATGAAATTTCAGATCTATAATAGATCCATACACTATGGAGGCTCCTCTTTCAATCCCCCTTGTGGTTTCTAGCAAAACACAATGTACATGTAGTAGATCTGAGATCTAAGTTACAGAACTACAGAAAAATTCAGATATTCAAAAGTATTCAGAAACATGCAGATCATATATGAAATGAACAATTTATATATCTCCTCTAATGGATCTCCAAAGTGAAGGGCATATCCCCAACACATGAAAACCAGCTCTACAGATGGTATGCCATAACACCCTGCAACATCACCTACAGGAATAACATAGTTCTGGAAGCAATACTGTAATGTAGGGTTTATAATAAGTTTAGCCACATGCCAAGATCTGAAAATGGTGCTCAAGATGTTCAATACTCTCTTTCCAATGGAATAGAAGACTTCTCCACTGAAAAGGAGCACTGAAATGGTCTAGATCTGAGTAGATCTAGCCTCCACTTGCTATAGCTTTCAAAGAAAACCAAACCCTCAATAGGATCTGCATTGTAGTTGGAAGGAGAAGCTTGGCCTTAAGCCAGATAGTGGAATATGCAATACAAGACTCTCCCAAGAGCTACTCAATGGGAAGAGGTGGGATTCCCGATCAGGAACACCCAATGCTAAACAACATTTGCAATCTAGGCTAAACAGCCAAAGAAAGATGTATGTCTAAATAGAAAATACTCCAGAAATCAAATATCATTCAACAACCTTTTCATGTTGCCATCCTCTTCCTTTTATAAGTTAAGAGCTTGTAAACCCTAAACAACCTTCAAAGAAATAGCTTCTTTCACACAATCCATCTCCATCTAAAACTGCGCGGTGCCTCATTGATGGCCACTCCTCCAAGGCAGCGCTGTAGATTTGGTCATGGTTGACCCAGTCAAAACATTTAGCCCCTTTCACACCTAAGGGTGCTTGTTTACATAGCCAATATTTAGCATTTTTCACATTTGGCATCGATTTATTTGTTGTTTAGGAGTTTTATGATCCTACTTTACATTTTTATTCATGAAACAGAAAAATAAAACAAAAATGAATATTCCCATTAGCTTAGGACTAATTGGGAATATTACAGTCCTCCCCTCCAAAATGTTGCTTGTCCTCAAGCAACTGATAAGGTGAGTGTTGAAGCCCTTCTCCTCCTCCATTGGTGACACCATCATGTGATAAGCTTCCTCCATAAGCTAAGTGTTCACCAATCTAGCCCTCCATGAATTGCTCCTCCAAAGTTCTGATGAGATGTAAATAGTTCATCCCATAAGGAGACAATAACTTAAATGAAACAAAAATGGCTGGCCCAATGCTCTCCCTGAAATATGTAGCATAAGATACATAGAGAGTATCCATCCCATATGGTACATACATACCTCCCATCCTCCCTTCATACATTCCCATAAAAAGTACAAGTATATCATCAATGTATGGTAGAAAAACAGTGTACAAAAAAATAGAAATTTGTGCATATGGAGGTGGGTCATAGTCCCACATGTGGAACCAGCACAGTGCATATCCTACTTGCATCAGATCTAGATGTGGTAAGTGGTTTCCCCACACTTAATTTTTGCACATGTTATCTCACTATGGCTGAAAGTGTGAGATATATTTGGTGCCTTAGGAAAGCACCCATCATGATGAAGAATCCCCCTTTGTCCACCAAGGGAGTGGCCAAGTTCAAAATTTTTTGTGGCCCCATGTTGGTTATGAAGTTTACAAGATATTATACTCCTCCTTGGAGTCATGTATTGAATAAACATAGTGAAATAATGAATACAATCAGAAAATAAAACATTTTTTACATGAACATGTTCTTCACCATAAATCCTTCTCATACAAATGGAGTGGTGCATAGATTCATCTCCTCTCTCAAAATAAGGAAGAGATAGCTGAAAAAACTATTCCATAGAGTCATATTGCTGGCCCAACTCCATATGGTTCATGCATTCTTGAAAATTCTGATGTAGTTCTCCTCCAAAGCCTTCCCATTCAAAGCTTCTCATGATAATGTTGTAGATCTTCATGGAATAGGTGTGGCTGAAACAAAACTCTTTGTGGGCCCTTTGTAGAAACTTCTCCTTGAGCTTGGAGGTTCTAAATAAGAAGATCCTACCATGATTATAGATGACTCCTTCATGGACTAGATATCCCTCTTCATGCAGCTGGTCATCAAGTATCATACAAGTGTGAAGATCCTTAGAATAATCCACCAACAGTATGGATTTCCAATATGGATCTAAATTGCCCAACAATGACAACGCTGATGATGCATCAAGATAAATGTATGTCATGTTGCTGCTCTCCTGCTTGACATCTCCCATGCCAAAGGTATATGTTGGAAGGCCATTCCTTCCATTCTTCTCCTCCCACAGTGTAGAATCAGAAATGAGAGTGGGTGATGATGACAAGGGAAGAATATTTCCCTCCTCCTTCAGCCTACCCAAGCCTCCCAGCGTTGTATCATTGTATTACAGATGCTCCCATCCCTCTTGGATCTAAATTTGGAGCATCATGTTGTGAGAGATCTCCCACAAAAAATGAATCAGGTGGCCTCCCAGGTGGTTTGCTACTAGATACGAGTGTCCCATGTAGCAATCTCATGAGCATGATAGATGGGACTGTAAGGTCCTTTCTTCCATTGCGCAAATCCATCTCTGATATCTATGTGGAAGTGGTATTTTAGGGGTATGTATGCATTCCTTTGATCATTTGAGTTTCACCACTCTTCTTGTCCACCCGTTCCATTTGCAAAGCCTCCCAATCAGTGGTGAATTTTCCCAATGTAATCAGCCATTGAACACCCAGAATCACATTGGTGTCAGGTATGTCAATCGCAAAGAAGTGATCAACCAAAGTATAAGTTCCCATGGTGACTGAAATTGACGAGACATAATGCATGCATTGCATTGTTCTATCTCCTGGGACCAAAACAGAGAATCGCTCAAAAGTATCAGTGGGTATTTCCCTCCTTTGCGCTATATGGGCATCAATGAAATTATGGGTTGCTCCACTGTCAACCAAAACAAAGACCCTTTGATTCAATATGTAACCTTGAACTCTTAGGGTCAAGTACTATGGTACTCCTATAAAATATGCAAGATCCCCTCAAATAGGAGAAAATGCTCCATCCCCATCTCCTGATAGTGTTGCCTCTCCTCCTGCAATGTCAACGTTGTAACCTCTTCTTGGTTCATCTTCTTTTTCCTCCTCAACATCTGAGAATACCTCTACGTAATGTGCTTTTCCAATAGCACATCTATGTCCAGGTGCCCATGATTCTTGGCAAGTGAATCACAGTTTCCTTTTCCTTACATCACTCCGGACTTCTTCGTCAAGAGGCTTCTTGTATGAGCTCTCCCTGGAAGGAGCAAATTTTTCTTCTTTTCCCCTTGAAGGGAAAGAGTGCTTATGCTGAAATCTTGCCTTTGCTTTTGGCAAGGCATCTTGAAGGTCTTTAGCCTTTTCAATAGCATCATGCAGGGTAGTGGGCTTCGTACATTTTACCAACCCATTAAGAGGTTCATCTAACCCATCAATGAATATGTACACCCTTCTAGCTATATCTAAATCAGGAACTATAACAGATAATCTTAAAAATTCAGAAATATAAGACTCTGTATTACCTGATTTCTTTAACTTTGCAAGGCTCATGAATGGTGCCTCTGGATCTCTTCTGTCAAATATCTTCACCAGCCTTCTAGTGAAATTTGAATAAGCAGTCACATTGGCATGACCTAATGTAGACAAGCCATGGAACCACCAGTCATGTGGTTCACCTCAAATTGCAGCACTACAATCTTGATAGCTTCCATCTCTAAAACCTTGTTCAACTGAAAGTAGATGTCAAGTTTTTCTACCCATGCTTTGGTAGAAAACTTGGATGACCCATCAAAATTGGGTAAGAATAATATGCCCATAGAGTGATGTCGATCATGATTCTGAGTGAATCCACCATCTTTATGATGATGTCTTGGTCTTCTTTTGCCCTTGAGGTGACAAAAATCTTGAAAACACAAATGATCTTTGAATCTCTAATTTTGAGATTCATATTCTTCAAAATAGTCTTCAAGGGATTCTTTCTCTTGAAACCCTTCATTTCCCATAGCCAAAAAGGTAGGCATGGTAGAGCGTTGGGAAACTTGTGGCTGATGCACTAGTTGATCATTCCAATGGTGAGACATGCCAGATCTTTCTCCAAGATTAAATCTCTTAGACGATTCTTTGATTCTTTCCAATCTCATCTCTTTGATCTCTCTAGCAAGATCTTGCATGGCTCTCAAAAAGATATTAGCAAAGTCCTTTCCTTCTTCTTCACTTCTAGATGCAGGGGCTTGACCCTTGTATTCATGGTCATTGGTGTAATCAAATTTATTCTATCTTCTATTTAGCTACCTCTTCTATCTTTCAGTAAGAGGCTCTTCTTCTTCAGAAGACGTATCAGATTCTTATGATGCACAGGCTGTGCCAAGATGATGCTCTGATGCCACTGTAATATTCCCAATTGGGGCATGCAGTAATTTATGAAACATATGCAGGAAAATAACGTAGATCATCAAAGTAAGAGCAGGAGACCAATATGGAGACTCTTATTTACATTTACAACAACAAATCATATATACAATGAGTCCCATAATATGTACAATAGGAAATACAAGTCTCCAACAGAAGGAAATCCTCAAAAAGAGGTGTTGCAATCACATATATAGACTGAAAATGCTTAACAACGTTATTTTATTGAGCATACAATAGCTGAAGATTAAAATTTAGATCTAGAGAATATGAGTGCATGAAATGTCAGATCTATAACAGATACATACACTATAGAGGCTCCTCTTCCAATCCCTTAGGGTTTCTAGCAAAACACCATGTACATGAAGTAGATATGAGATCTAAGTTACAGAAGTGCAGAAATATTCAGATATTCAGAAGTATTCAGAAACATGCAGATCAGATCTGAAATGAACAATGTATATATCTCCTCCAATGGATATCCAAATTGAAGGGCAGATCCCCAACACATGAAAACCAGCTCTACAGATGGTATGCCATAACACCCTACAACATCACGTACAAGAATAATGCAGTTCTGGAAGAAATACTGCACTGTAAGGTTTAGAATAAGTTTGGCCACATGCCAAGATCTGAAAATGGTGCTCAAGATGTTCAATACTCTCTTGCTAATGGAATAGAAGACTTCTCCACTAAAAAGGAGCACTGAAATGGTCTAGATCTGATTAGATCTAGCCTCCACTTGCTGTAGATTTCAAAGATAACCAAGCCCTCAACAGGATATGCATTGTAGTTGGAAGGAGAAGCTTCACCTTAAGATAGATAGTGGACTATGAAATACAAGACTCTCCCACGAGCTACTCAATGGGAAGAGGTGGGATTACCGATCAAGAACACCCAATTCTAAACATCATTTGCAATCTAGGCTAAATAGCCAAAGAAAGCTGTATGTCTCAACAGAAAATACTACAAAAATCAAATATTATTCAACAACCTTTTCATACTGCCATCCTCTTCCTTTTATAAGTTAAGATCTTGTAAACCCTAAACCACCTTCAAAGAAATAGCTTCTTTCACACAAGCCATCTCCATCTAAAATTGTGTTGTGCGTCGTTGATGGCCACTCCTCCAAGATAGTGCTGTAGATTTGGTCATGGTTGACCCAGTCAAAAAATCCAACCCCTTTCACACCTAAGGGTGCTTGCTTACATAGCCAATATTTAGCCTTTTTCACATTTGGAATTGATTTATTTGTTGTTTAGGAGTTTTATGATCCTCCTTTACATTTTTATTCATGAAACAGAAAAATAAAACAAAAATGAATATTCCCATTAGCTTAGAAATAATTGGGAATATTACACTCCAGGAGTACATCGATAGGGCTTGCATCATATCTTTCCCACTCTGGCCCATTATAGAGGGAGGGGCCTTCTTCTACAAGTAGATTTCATTAGCAGACGGGACAGAGTAGTGTGAGTTAGTGACAGCTCTCTAGGCATGTTACGTATGCAGTTTACACTACATTGGATTCTTCCTCCAAGATATATTGGCGAGAGATCATGAGCCGGTACCCTCTTGATGGTATGATTGTCTTCGTAGGGAGAAAAATAGAGCAGGGGCCCTTAGACATAGTAGATGTTACAGATTCTAGCTGGCAGTGGGGCACAGGTCGTCATTTCTTCAGCACTCCATCCCAATTTAAGGAGAGAAGGATTATCATGGGATTGAGTCCGGACTTGGATTGGAGCGAGGTGATGAGTTGGTACGCAGTTGGTGGGGCAACTTATACAATTAGAGGTACAACATTTCAGGATCCAGGGAGCATTGAGGCTTGTTGGCAGACTTCACTTCATAGGGCATCATCTATAGCTAGAGGTAGTGCGCAGTCCGAGCCGTGGGACTTGGGCGATGATTGGCCATGGTGGCGTTGGGGTCTGGGAGGATTATTTGTTGACAGATACAGGGAGAGATTAGTTTGGGATCCCATCATTGAGGGGCCTATTCCGAGTGGCTTGACGCAGGTGCATAGCTACACATAGGGGTTTGTATGGGATCCAGGCATTGGGTCTTAGTTACATCAGGCCAACAGGGTGGCCCACATATTTGGATTACTTGAGGGAAAGAAATCTTGGGGCGGAAGGTCTATAATATTCTCTTTTTTGGTGTCACCTACGACAGGGTTAGGTTGGACTTCCAGAGTTAGGAGCAGATAGGTCATAGGTGCAGATTGGTGCTATCAACGGGCTTAGGGGATTTTTGGAGGAGTTTTGAGGAGTTTCCATGGTGTCTGGTGGCATTCGCTTGATATATTCCATCATCCGAGCAGTTTGGCTTTCATTCCGATGCATTCCGACAACTTTCGGAAATTTGAGTTATTTGTGGGCTTAACTCAGCTGATTACGCTCAAGGTGGCATTCCAAGAGGAATACATGATGGAAAACCTTAGTGTAATAGCTCATTCGAACCAGGACGAGGATACCTACATGATGGGATGGTTGGGCATGAGTTTCAGTGACCAAAGGAGACATGGTAGCCGATTTACTCTTTTCTACATTAAGAAGGAATATTTTAATAAGAGGGAAAAGTGCACCATGAATAAAATAATAATAAAATAATGCTCTAGAAGGCTCCAAGATGTCTATAAAATAAAGGGAGGAGGCCATTGAGGTATATCTTTGGATTATATCATTTTCTTGTATGAGAGGTTTGAGACATGGTTCTCTACTTCAGTCGCAGCCCTAGGACGGAAACACTCGGGTGATTTATGAGTGTTGGACGGAAACCCAACTCTCTTTGAGGACACTTCATTCAGAAGTTTCGTAGAGCTTCAGAGATATTGGAGTGAGTATCATTCAGACCTTCAACAGGTGCTTCAGTAGATTCTGTGGTAGTTGCTGTCGGAGGGAGAGTGCAGCAGTTCATTTTTGGAGGCCATCACAGTGTAGCAATGCAACAGATTTTCTTGAGGCTAGTTGTATTTCAGTTATCTCAGCTATCTTTCATTTCAGCATGTAACCCCAGTATATTATAATAAAGTTGAGTTATTTTCTACATTATAGAGTTAAGTATTTTCATTAAATTACATGTTTATTTTACATGACAATCTTCTGTTAAAAATATATGTTGATTTACGACATAATTCAGGGTTTAGATTAGTTTATGAAAATTTAGGAAAGTATCCCATTTGGGGATATTACATTATGTGATGATAGAGAAAGTACATATAGCATGTTATTTTCAATTTTTTGTTTCCAATTCTCATTAGCCTTTTGAGAAACTGGCTTCCAAATATTATGGGACTTAGATAGATACTCATACCTACTTATACACTCACTTGCCTTGTGCCCAAAATTATTACATTTGAAAGATTCAACATAACTTAACAAGGGAGATAAGGAATTTCATTCTATGAAAGGAGAGTTTTGAGATCTAAAATTATGATACTTATTATATCTCGGATTTTCATCTCTTTCAACTTTGATCCTTCTACAATCAAAAACCTTATGTACAAAGATGTGACACTATAAAAATAACCATAAAATTAAATAAGTGCACCTATTGTTGGAATACTTATGAGTTTGTATATGAAGGTACCTATGTTTCTTGGATGAATGATTCATTATCCTTTGGTGTGGCTCCTTGGAGTGGATGGAGTTATAATTCTAATGATGATATCACCTTTTTCTTTTTTCCATCTTGTATTCATTGATTCCTTTTTGAAGCTTATTTGCATAACTCTGCAGTCCCTCAAATCATGTGGACCCGAATTTTATCTTTTCCATAGAATATTCTTGTGATCTTAAGTATCCGAGATTGGTTTTGTTTCCTGAATACCTTTCATTGTTTAGAATCTAATCTAGCTTTCTTATGCCTTCTGCAAAATTTTCATTTAAACCTTTCTCGATCTTGACTCTCTCAAGATCTATTCTCAGGGAAGCAATATATACCTCAAGAATTTGAAAAACTTCTTCCCATTCATGGATCCAATTACGAAGAACTTCTTCCTTTTTCTTATCTTCTTCTAATTTGACCTTCAAGGACAAAATTTCATCCTTGCATTTTTTTTGTGATTGTTTCCTTCTGCGCATTGTACAACTCGTGCTTTAAATTCTTGTTTTCTTCTTCTAATTTCGCACATGTTTCCCATTTTTATTCTATTAGAATGGATAAAATATCTTTTCTCTTAATTTCTTCTTCAAGTGTTTCCTTTTGATAAACAAACTCTTCAACGTATGAGTTGTACATATCTTCTTCAGAACATTGCAGTTTTTCTTTCAACTGCCTATTCTTTTTCTTGGCCTTCTTTAGCTCATCAATAGTACTGATGAGTTCCCCTTCAAATTACACTACTCATACTTATAATATTCCTCTTTAAAGTTAATAATATTTTTTTATTTGAGTCCGCATCAAATTCCATGAGTAAATATTCATTTGATTTTTTTTTTGAATAGTCATCACTGTCTAATTCTGGTGCTGAGCTATCCTCTTTGGAATAGAGCCCCTTTGTCTTGAATAACTTCTTCTTGTGATGTTTTTGGGATTTGTTTCTAAATTTTTTGTCATCCTCCATTTCTGTCCTTTATTTTTAAGGGAATTTGGATGAGCAATGTCCAAATTTTCCACAGTCAAAGAATTAAAAGGGAAACTTCCCTTTATACTTTCTTGAGCCGCACTTTAGTTTCCTAGAAAATTGAGCCAGTTATTGATTAGATTGACAGTTGGAGAAATATTGATGGTATTTGTGCTCCTTTTCCTTTTTGGACACTTTGAATGCTGCCTCCCTGGGTTCAGGCTTCTCTTTTCCTTCTCTCATCTCATAGTCAGTGAGAGTGCTAAGAAACTAATCCATCTCAAGTTTCTATAATTCAACCATATCTTCAATGGAAGAGACTTTGGCATTAAATATTATGGGTAGAGATCTTAAGACCTTCTACAAAATTATGTTTTCTTTGACCTCTTCACCAAGTCCCATGATCATATTGGTTACTTCATTAACTTTGAGGAAGTATTTTTCTCTATACATTATTAACCTTTGAAATCTCATTCTGAAGGTTTGAAGTTTGACTTGCTTGAATTCCTCATCTCCTTCATGGCTTTGATTGACCTTCACCCATACATCCTTGGCAGAATTACAGTGCATCACCTTTACAATTTCAGTTTGACTCAAGCCAAAGAGAATGACATTCTTGGACTTAACATTATTTCCATACAATTTTTCCATCTTCATCAGTGGGAGGAATATCAAGGACAACATAATATACTAGCAAAATGGTCCAAAAATCTACTCCCAGAGACATGAGATAAGTTTCCATCCTTAATTTCCAAAAGGCATAGTTTGTCCCATCAAATACTGGTATTCTGCTTGAAGAAGCCTCCTGAATATATTTCCTAGAAATAATTCCTTATGTATTGTTGGCTTGAGGGTTCCTAACTCAAGTTTAGATTTTATTGTGCAACCAACAAACCCTCCAACTACTAGCCCTTTCGACAATGAATTGCTTATGCAGATCAAAGTCTCACCCGAAGCAGTATGGGGGGTTGCTGAACTAGGTTTTCGCACGCTGAGAAAGAAAATAATGTAGTGGCCCTAAACTGATTGATTGTTTAACTTATACAGATCTTAACAGATATGTGCAATTATAGAATAATACTTATTAGATCATATAACATAATCATAGATCACTTCGTCACAAATATATCATAACAAAACCAGATCCAAATCTATATAACGCGTAATAACTTAAGCATATCCATCCACGTATTCAATCATTAATAGAACTTCATGCATAAATAACAAATATATTTTCACAGATACAAGTAAGCATGACAAAAGTAAAGCAATCTTAAGTCAAAAACAATAAACTGATAACGCAGATCGATAACACAATGCTTTTTCCAGAATCAATCCTTGTATTAATTAAAATAAATTCAATACACCAGACTTTCCCTTACACTTTACCCTTCCACGCACACAACCAGCAGATTCCGCACACAACAAGCGGAGTCCACACACAACCAAGACTAGGTATCCGTGCACATAGCCAGAAGGAGCCTTTCTACACAACCCAAACTGAAACCCTTACAAAAGTATCACATACACATAAGAGCTTAGATCAAAAACATGAATAATATATAATTATTAACTCCTTAGACTCGATGTAACTATTTATATCCATTCTAGAACGTAGATAATATGGTCTCAAACCAAGGTTTGAGGCCCACAATTTACCCTTAAAAACCCTTTTACATCAAAGAGGGACTTTGACCTACCCCAAAGCCCCTTGACCTATCCCTGTAACACAAATATACAAAAATTATACAAAAAGACATCAAAAAGTTTACCCCCAGGGAACCCTGCTCCAACATGCCCCCAACACAAACATGTGACTAGTCCCTTGTCACTGTGGTGTTTGCTCCTTCATCTTGGCATGGAGAGCAGTGAAAGAAGATTTGAGAATGAGCACCATTTCCAGACTTTTCACAGTAGCTCCCTGCACTTGAAGAACTAATTTCTCAGTGGTGGTCCCTTTAGTGGTCAACTCGATACTTCTGTGAAATCTACTGAATGGCCTTCAATGTGTTGTCCGAAGTTCGTGATAGTTGGAGAGCCACCTCAAACCATGGTTGCATTCGTGCTTCCTGTAGCTGATATTTGTGATGCAGGTCCTTGATATCAGTTTGAATTATCCAGCCCTCCTGTAGGAGGGTGAGGCACTGTGTAAGAACAAGGGTAGGCGCCACCATCCTTATCTCAGCAAACTGTTTCTCCTTTATGTGCAGCTAATTGTACAACTGCTCTACCATAGGGTCATTCTGAACTGAAATCCAGAAAGCCATAGCCTAATAAAAAATTTTGTCACACAGCGTGACTGTGGCAAAAATACTGTCAGTGGCCTGCTTGACTTCGACAACCCACTTTTCTATGACTTCAGGTGAAGTTTTCGGCTCCAACTTCATTTGTAGATCAATAATTTGATGTTCAAAATCATCCCAGATAGTTTAAACTTTGACGCGTGAGGATTTTAATGCGACAGCCAGTCTTTCCAATTTCTCTTAAGGGGTAGCTGTGGCAAGGACTGCTGGTACTTCACTAAACACTTTGTGGATCTTTGCTTCGAGCACAACACGTTGGGCTTCGACTACGCGAAAGGATTCCTCCCTTGCTTATTGTTTCTGTTGTGCCTTTGCAACCTACTGCCTTGACTCTATGGTATTTGTGTGAGCATGGGCCTCAGAAAACTGAAGCTCATCTATAATCATAGAGTGCATCATGTGTAGCTTCCATGCAGGTAAAAAAGACAAATTAATGTTAGTGTCAAAACTGAGTTGGTTGGCTGGGGTCTACATGGATGGAAGGTGTAGGCATTTGAACAAGACGAACATACCTAGTTGTTGGTAAGGCTATGTTGAGCGACTGAACACTGGTTACATGCACGCTCATCTGCGTCTGCGTCGATTGGGAAATGCTTTCCTGAACTAGCCTTGCTTGTACTTTTAATTCTTGGATTCCCACCTACAAAAATTCGAGCACAGTATTATACTACACTTCTATATCTATCCATCGATATTCTATCATAGACGTGATCATGTTTTGAATTTCATTTAAGTCATCTTCGGTCAGCGTCAGGACCTCCTCTCCAGTGTCTTTAGATCTGTAATATTCTAAAATTTATTGGAATATTAAAGTTATGTTTTGTCACTTAGATATGTGAATAAGTGGGTAGGGAGACCCATAAATCTCTTTATGAAGAATAAAACCACTTCTCATGTGAAAGTGGTTCATCTTGTAAACTTAATAAAGCACCCTAAGGTGTGAACAGGGGCTGGAGCACATAGACTGGGTCAACTTTGACCAAATCAACAACATTATCATGGAGGAGTGGCATTCATTATGGGACATCACAGTTTTGGAGGGAGACTCTACGCATGGAAGTAGTGACTTTAATGTGTGGGGAAAAGGGTGAGGAAGCTCATCACTTATATAAGGAAGAGGATGGAAGCCATATTCATTCATGCTTTGTTATTTGATATTTCTGAATATATGGTCTATTTAGACATATAGCTTTCTTACGTTGTTTAGCTAAGATTGCAATGTTTTTTAGCACAGGGTGTTCTTGATCGGGAATCCCGCCTCTTTCATTGAGAGGCCTCTAGGAATAGCATTGTACTTTAATTCCACATTTAGGCATTTGGCCAAGCTTCATCTTTGATCTACAATGCAGATCCTGTTGAGGGTTGAGTTGTGTTGTAGGTTGCAGTAGTGGAGAACATATTTGGGTTACTTTAGTGCTTATCTTCAATGGAGAAGGGTTCCTTTCCATTGGGAGGATAGTAAGGGAGGCCCTTGAGCTTAATTGCAGCATTTGGAATCAGGCCACTTATTTATTTGCCCCTACAGCGTAGTTTCTATCTTGGACTATGTTATTTTCAGGGAGGAGTTGTAGGGTGGTTTCAATACACCATTTGGGGAGGTGGCTTCCTAGTGAAGGGATCAACTTTTCATCTAAAGGATCTATTGGAGGAGGCTGCATTATTTTTCATATTAGATCAGCTCCATATTTCCATTTTATATGTTGCAGTGAATCTTTAGCCCTAGGGCTTTGATTCCCATCTTTTACATTGGTGTATTTCTGAAAACCCTTTAGGGGTTCTTTATTGGAGGTTGAAAAGAGCATAGATCTATACTTGTTGTATCTTTTGAGGCATATATCAACCCATGTTCTTTTGTGTACTAATTTTCTGTAGCAATGCATCCATGGCAGCACTGTAGTAGTCTTCTAGCATTTTTATATATAGTAGTAGCACCTGTTTCAAGGGTTTTTGTCTATTGGAGTCTTGTTCTATCTTGCTGTACATTTTGTGGACCATTATTTTACATTTATATGCCGCTTTTACGACGAATGGAAGGTCTCCATGTTGGCCTCTTATTTTTTTTTAATGGTTACACTATTATTTCCATGGTTTTGGTCAATATTACTTCTTTTCCCATTTGGGAATATTACAGTGGTATTAGAGCATAATCTTGGCTCAGCCTGTGTACTTCAACCATTATGTCATCTAAGGAGGCTTATCATAGAAAGGAGTAGATATACATAAGAGATGAAGAAAAAAATTCATTATCAGGACAGAAGGATTTCTAAAACCTTCTTCTTCAAACTATGCAGAGCATTAATATGATGAGGATGGAGAGATATAGAGATTCTCCAAGAGAGCTTGTACTTAAAGGAAGCTCCAGATTTTCACCTTGTGGGTTTGAGCATTCAACTACAACATCGGATCTACAATGTCGTACCATGCCTACATTCTTGGGAAAAAAACAAGAGGAGGGAGACACACCAAAGGAGGAGACTCTTGGTGACTATCTCCAAGAATATGAATCTCAGTCTAGAAGATTCAAGGAGCATATAAACTTCCAAGGGTTTTGTCAAATTAAAGAAGATAGAATACCTAGTAACCTGTTGCCGGGAAGAAATGACCAGCCAATAGTAGGGGATCTCCCTGGTAAAATTCCCAACCAGACTCTAAACCATTTGTGATAGGGATCCCGTCTGGGGTGTGGGTCTGGCTATCGCTGAATATACCTTTTCTCGGAAGGAAAATGAGCCCTGCAGATCTATGAATACAAGGTTACTTGAAATATACAAGACAAATGGTTGATGAGTCTTTACTGAAAATCAAACATTATAAATAGCAAAGCGAGATTCAAAGCATGTAGCCAAAAGAAATGATGTTAGTAGCATATCATGAGGGTCATGCTTATAAAGTTGTTTGACCACAAAAGAAACAGTTCTCTATGGTCGAAACACCCTTCAATTACTTTAGTGTTTTCCAAAAAGATGAAACGATGTAAATGACAAAGTCGTTAAACATCTTTCAGCTAAATATTCTCATACCATTAACACACCAAGTAAGCTTAAACGTATAAATGTCATGATCAGAAAACATAGATTAGTAAATTATAAAAGATAATCAATATAGAAGACAAAATACTCATAATTCTAACACACATTATTCCTCATCTGATCCAGTAGTGGAACCAAAAAAATTGTTTGTATTCGTTCACGGAAATATGCATTCAATGCTATACAATTATCTCTACTCCTTTTGGATTCCCGAAAAAAGATCCCTTACAATTCCCCAGAGGGAGTAATTATAGAGAAAATTTGACCCTTGGGTGTCCTTGACCCTTCATATTCCCGAATATTGGCATGCTCCGCGACCTAGGAGGCATTTGTGACTTGCAACCCATCTCCGAATGCGACCTGTGACCTCCTGCCTGCTACGACTTGTGACCTGTGCCATTTCCTTGGTCAAGGAAGCAATTGTGTGATGGAGAGGTTCAGTACGTCTATTTGTTGCTAATCCTTGAGGTAATTTTGCCACGCTTGATAATCTGCAGCAATTGGATTGACTTGGGGAGTATCTTCCCTTAATCTATGAAAGCACTCAAGAGCATCCGGGACCAAGGTGCACCTCTTTACTGTGATCTGATTGGATAGAAAATCCAGCTTGGTGTAGATCCAGACTGGTGTAATGATGTGCTGAATAAGATTTTCCTGTGAGGCTAGAAGATCTTGGGAAGCAACTGCTTGCCTCATGGGTTGTAGGAATGTTTGAATGTCCTGGGCGACCTCTTCCCTTGTTTTTTTAGTGTCCAATGCACCCAGATAAGGAATGTGGTGTGCTTCAGCCATTGAATCGATTCCATTAATCAGGTGTTCATATGCGGACATCAGTTTCTCTAGATCTTTGACTAGTTTATCTTTGGATTGTATCTTCATTCAGATCTAAAATTTGTCATTCTGGGTGCAAATCCAATCCTTCCTAGGCAGGGTGTCAGGAGCCTGCGGGTATATGTTTCACCATTCTAGCATGTTTTCCAAAGCAGTGGAGGCCTCCTTCAGCTATGTAGTTCACCTTTTGGTATCTGCTTGTGCTTTCAGTAGTGGTGCGACTGTCTATTTTATCGAAAAAATCTCCTCGTACACTTGCTTCATGGTGGCTTCTAGAGTGACCAACTCCCTTTGAATGGTAAGTGGAAATTAGTTGGCTTGGGTGGTTGTGAAATGAATCCTTTGGATTTATTCCTCTAGCACCTTATTATCTTGTTCCGACTGAGTTTCCTTCTGCTCAGAAACCTGTAGCCTATTTTGTTGAGACATAATCTTTCTGCTCATTCTACTAAAATTTTCTTTTGTGGTTGTTGAAAAGGCTGTCCGTACTAATGCAATAATAATCAGATTAGTCCTAGTGTCAAAGACTATGTCCTTTTCTGTCGTAACTATGAGAGGCGTAGTCGGGTTCTACGCGAGGCATTTTATTTTCTCTTAACTGATTTTGTGCGTGAACTGGTCATAGGTCAGCCTTGTCATATCCAGGACCTCATATTCTTGTTCCTCCGAGGTGCCAAGGTGTGAGAGAGGAAAATGCACACTCGTCATATGGGTTGTCTGAGGTACATCAATGTGCAGCAACTCTGTCTGTTCTCCTGTCTCTAGGGGCAGTGTCTTGCTTCCCCCTGCTTCTTTGGAAGAATCTTCCCGTGATTTCTGGCTTTCTTCCTCCTTCCTTCTCTCCTCAGCCTCTAATTTTTCATGTTCCTCTTTTAAATTGCGCTCAGCCTCCATCCACTCTTCCTCTTCCTTCCTCTTGTGTTCATCTTCCTCTTTTTTCCCGCGAGCTTCTTCTACCTGCTTCTTCTTCTGTTCCTCCCTTAGTTCTTTCTTTCATTTCTCCTTAGCTTGCTTGTTTTGTTTGTCTTCTTCTTTCTAGCGTGCTAGGGTATCTTGGTTCCTTTTTAGTTCATATTATTTTTCCTTCTTCTCGGCCTCTTGCTATGCCTTGGCCTCTATGTCTCTTTTTTCCTCATGTTGTTTAGAGAGACTACTACCTGTATCAGTCCTCGATGTATTGGCTTTGGAAGGTGAGGCTCCTCCTAGCATGTCACCTCTTTCCTTCGTGGTTTGATCATCCTGCCCCCCTTGATCAATTGATTCTTCTAGTGCAGCCTCCCTATCCTTTTTGTACTAGTTCTTAGTTTGTTCTTCAACAGGCCATTCCATGTGTTGCTAATTCCATTTTAATTTGGCTCATTTTCAATGTGCGGGAACGATCCTTTCAGGATCATATGATCTGTGTACTAAGGGTGGAAAATGAAAGCCCTTGGTTTCTTTAGCCTCTGATTCTACTTCTTTGAAATCCCTAACCGTATAGGCGCCGATAGTAAGCAGGAGAGTAGGCCATGGCTTTTTCTTGCCCTTGGTGATGACCTTGGAAAACCCACTCATCATCTCGTAGCACACTTCTTGCAAGAGTAGTTTATCGGTGACAAATTAAGGCATTGTGTGAGGTGCCCTGAATGACCTGAAGACTCTGATGAAAGTACTATCTGTGATGGGAAACCAGTTGGCCACTCGGGTTATTTTTTGCATGGCTCGCCTGGACATGCATGGGGCATCTTTTCCAAACAACTTTTTGTAGAGCGTGGGAATGAAATTGTGCGAGATCGACTCTATATCTTGTTTGTACTTGGAAGCCCATAACACCTTTAACTCTTTATGGATTGGTCCACCATGCTCCACATCCTAGTTATGCGACCAACATTTAAATTGACATCTTTTTCATATCTTGTCCAATAGGTAGGAAGCCATATAAAATTTGCATGTGCACCCTTCTTCAGGTTCTTGTGTTGCTGATATTTTTGACCTGAGGGCTGCCACTATTAGGTTGGCCCAGTTGAAGTATGTTCCATATGTAGTGATAGCATACATGAGAGAGACCCAAGTACCATTGAAAGTAGTGGCATCTGGTCGGCCGTACATCCTGCACATCATTGCTGCCACAAACTTGTAGAATTTCTTGAGGCCCTTTGTTTTATATTCCTGATCCTTTCTAACTCTGAACTTTTCCATGTCCTCCCACCATCCCTTCAATGTCTCTGGTATGATAACTGCATGAGTGGATGCCCATTCAATGTTGAAAGTTTTCTCTCGGGTGGGGAGTGCATAGTAGACTTCCGCATCCTTCCCCTTCAGGTTAGCAAATGATTTCCCCGAGTGGTCTCGAATGACCCAAATTATGGAGTCGACCTTTTGTAGAATCCATTCAATAATATTTGCACATGGAAATATGGGTGGATGGGTGCCTGCATAGTGGAGCTTGGACCTCTTGACCTGAATATACACCTGCCGGTCTGGGAGATCTTTTGGAAACTCAGGCTTTGTGAACTTTAGATACACCTGGTACCAACTTATCTTGTCCCCTTTCCCAAACACACAGGCGGTGTCTCCATCGATAGTGGACGGGAAGGGGGCATTTTTTCTTCTGATATTTCTATTTTAGGACTCTTGTTTCTCTATCGAACTGTTGGAAGCCCCATATCGCTTGAGGCCGAAGAGATGGAAACACACTTGAGCTCGGCTTTGATGTTCCTGGCTTATTCATGAAATAATCCCACGGTAATACAGATGGCATGATTATAAATATTTTAAGACCAATGAATCTTCCAAATGAATCCTCTATTTAGGTCGCTGCTACCTCTGCCAACTATTTTCTAAGGAAATGCATAAACCCATGACTTGGCAACCTTGCGACTAGGTCACTAGGTCACTAGGTGATACCAACGTAAACATCCAAGGAAAATTGACTTCGCGACTTCGCGACTAAGTCGCAAGGTCGCAAGGTCGCACTGGGTTGAAAATTAGGGAACTGCGACTTGGCTACTTGGAAACTTGCGACTAGGTCATGAGGTCGCTAGGTCACGAGGGTGGCCATTGATCGGTTATGAGTGACTTTGCGACCTCGCGACTCGGCAGCCAAGTCGCAAGGTCACAAGGTCGCTTAGTTATGGAGTCGCGGGGTTGCAAGGTTGCGCTAGGGTTCCTTTGAAGAATTATGCGGTGATGAATGGTGAGGAAAGTAAAAATATCAAGTGGGATGGACAAATTTGGTTTATAAGGCTTTCCTAGGAAGGCTAGGCAGGGTGCTTGAGATGGACTAGGGGAAGGAGAGGCTTCAGAGAAGGAGATAGAAAGGTATAGACCATGAGGGGAGGTGCAAACTCTGACCAGGTGTTACACCATTTTTTGGTCATCTAACCTTTCATCATTAGATGGACCCAAGTACACCATGTAAGACCAGTTTTACCCCAAGTAAAACTGCTTTCACTATGTTAATTAAGAAACCCCAACAGGAATAATTAATTAAACCACAATTTAATTATTATTCCCAGTCATGTTTAACCCAAAAAACAAAGAAATTAATGAGATAAACCCATAGTTATCTTATTATTTTCTAGGAATAATTATTTAATAATATTCCTTGTTAAATATGACCAAATCAACCACCATTAATCAAATAAATCATTATTTATTTGATTATATCCCAACCACTTCCTTTAAAAGATAAATAAATCATTTATTTATTTATTTTTCACTAATCAAGGGATTTGACCCAAGTCAAACACCCTTTCCCTCCAACAAATAATAATAAAATATTCCATAGAGGTGGATCTAGATGTGATTAACATTATTTTAATCATGGACCAAGATCTAGAAGGACCCAATATTTTGTTATAAATAGGAGGGTTTTCCCCATCATTCTTCACCTTTTGTTGCATACTAGATCACTCTGGATCTATACACTTGGTCTCATTTTCTACCATTTTGCTCCCATTGAGCTCTACCTTCTACATTGGGTTTTCTACATCTACAAGAGAGAGAAAGCTTAGATCTGAAGTGCTGAGGACTACAAAGAACCCATCACATTGAGGAGATCTGGATACACCTTCTTGTTTCCTCCCAGGTGCCCTGTAATATAAAAATTCATTCAAAAATCGTGTTCTTGTCTTGTCTGTTGGATGCATGGAGCAAATTCTTTACTTTACTGCTTAATGTCTTTCCATTTATAGATCTGTTTGTTGCAGCTTTTTAACTACTAATTGCAGATCTGAAGATGTTTTGCAGCCTCTATTGTTGTTAGGGCTATTAGTTATGCGTAGCTAAAGTGGTTCTTTTTCGTACACTTCGACGAAGAATTCATACTAACACCAGGGCTATTGAGGAGCTTAAATGAGGCCAAGGCGGGGATTAATAGGCAAGGTAGGGGCGGGAAAGGGAACAATTAACCAAAAAGGAAACAATAGGAGGAATAGGAAACTTACCCGGGAAAAACGCACTCCAACTGGCTTGTTAGAGGCGTTTTCTTGCTCAATCGCGTAGGTCGAATGCGACCTATGCGACCCTTTTATTTGTAAAGGGGTTTCATGTGCAGTCATTTAATGCAGGTCGCAGGGTCGTAGGTCAGGGTTGGTTAAGGGATGTGTGACCTTTCGAATTTTCGACCTGGAAGTCACAAGGTTGCATAGTCACATGGTTGTGAATATTAAGTTTTAGGCCAACATGCGACCTTGCGACTTCGCAACCTAGGGGTCGCTGGGTCGCACGGTCGCATAGTCACAAAGTTTTTGGTTTTATGAGTTTTGCGACTTCACGATTATTCGACTATTTGTTAAGAGACCAAACCCTCAATTAAAATTTCAAGGGATAATGCATGGAAGAAAAAACTCTAAGAGGCTCTAGGCCTAGGCCGTGTCAGAATTTATCTTTAACGAGAGGTCAAGGGGTTAGAAATTTTAAATGGGACAAAATTTTGGAGGGTGTTGTAGCGGCTACAACAAATGGCAATTCACTGGTAGGACCCAGGATCTCTATCGGTGCTTCATCTTGAGGGGGGGAGGGGGGGCTAAGTAGGCTGATCTTCCACCCCATGGGTCCCACTACTTTCATCCTAGGACCTTGCGTGTTTTGTCCACCTTTTTTCCTGGCTCGAGGTGCTAGTTCATCATGTTTTATTTCTAGAGACCAAATGGAAAGGGTCGAAGTAACCTCAAGGATTTCAAGGATCTGGTATAGTCATTTGATCCCCATTGTGTTGCTCTGCTGCCAACGAACTTGGTGGTCCAGGAAGAGTCATTGCCTAGGAGTCACAAACATTTCTCCGCTGCCAGTGAGCTTGGTCAGTACCTCGGTGGAGTCATCGCATCGCCTCTCTACGCAGGAAGCATTTCTCAATCCTTTACCCTTTATTTCATGTGATAATAGCACTTATTTAAATGTGCTCAAGGCAGTTATTTTGACTATGGTCAAGGCACTTATTTGAAGTAGAAAGTATTGCCTGGGCAGATGAGGGATCCTGACTTATGTTTCTTGCAAGAGTGGTTGCTTCTGGTCTGTATACAAGGACCTTTGGTTTTTCCTGGATATCCTTTTGTGACCTGAGGTTTACCATGTTCCCTTTCCGTCTAGTGAATGATTTCACTAAAGATTGCTTTCATACCACAAGCCCTTGAGCCAGCATACTAGGTGAGATACTTGCACTCAGGTTCTGGGACTTGGTTGTGCTCTCCCCACGAGGTGTCTATCATAGGCAAGCTTGAGCCACTTTGTGTTCCGAGGGCAATTCTTCACCAGCAGAGATTCTGGTACAGCATACCAATGACTAACTACTATGTCTATCCCTCAACTTGAGGTGTTAGAGGAATGGATTTCCGAGAGCCTTCTCCAAGCAAGCCATTTATTGAAGCACATAAAACAACAAAAAAAAAGAGCCAAAGAAAACAAAACTATGGTACAGAATATGGTGATGGCCCCTTGGGGCTGTCAAGTGAAATAGTGTTTAAGGTCGTGACCATTTACCGAGAGGACCTCAATCCTCCCTTCTAGGGTCTGTAGCCTATATGTGTGGGAGCTGACTTTTTCTTTGATATGGAAGGGGCATGTCCATAGGGCTTAGAATTTGGAGTGTTTCCCCTTATCTTCATGAGTTTTTTTCCATTTGAGGACAAGGTCGCCCACCTTGAAAAGCTTTTTTCCAGTGGATTTATTGTTGAACCATCGTTTTATCTAGCTCTGGTGGATGGCGAATTTTTCCCATGATTTTAGCCTTTCCTCCTTCAGTTTCAATAATGTGTCTATATGGGCCTGTAAGGCAGGGCAAGGGGTACCATGGGTTTCTTGTGATAACTGAAGGGTTGGGAGAGACAAGTTAGGAGGAAGGATTTCTTCTTTGCCATACACAAGAAAAAATGGGGAAGTGGCCAAGGATGGTTTAGGTTTGACCCGATTAGCCCATAGGGAATTATGAATTGTGTTATGCCAGTTTATTTGTTGGGATAGTAGAGTCTTTTTAATGATATGGATGAGGTTCTTATCAGTTGAATTGGCTAGCCCATTCCCTTGGCGGTAATAGTTGGTGGAGTGTTTGAGAAATATAACGTTTTCTAGAGAAAATTCATAGAATTTTAACAACAAAAAATAAGTTGCGTTGTCAAAAAAAAAAGAGGTTGGAATGCCAAACCTGGTCATGATATGCTAAGTGATGAAAGCTATTATCTCTTGATCATTAATTTGACGCAACGATATTGCTTGAACCCACCTTGTGAAGTAGTCCATAGCCGTAAGGATGTATCTATGCTACTTAGAGGAATGTGGCAAGATTTCCCCAATCACGTCGAGTGCCCATTATTGAAATGGTTCTTCCACCGCGACAGACTACAATGGGGTGGATGATAATATCTCTTTTTTGGAAAACTTTTGACACGGCAAGCACCTCCGAACATGAGCATGTGCATCTTTTAATAGAGTGGGAAAATGGAAATCGACACGCATAATTTTGTGAGCTGTGGTATCCCCTACATAATTCCCATCGGCTGGACCATAATGTAGTTCTTTCAAGACCTCTTGTGCCTCATCATGTTCCAAGAAGCATTGCAAAGCCACGTTGTGATGTTTGCAGAACAACTTTCCCTACACTAGCTGGTAGGACACAACCTTCAGTCTTATTGCATATTTTTGCTGGGCGGTTAAAGTGGGGTCCATGATGCTGTGAACCAGATATTTTTGAGGGCCCACGTACCATGAGGGGGCACTCTTCTAAGGTGTACTGTCAGTCTGATACATGTCAATTTCGTGATCCCAACACCCTTCTTCACCACCTCGCAAGTCTGCAGCTTCAACAGCCATCCGGCATAGCCCTTGGCCCTTGACAGTATGTGAAGGCTTAAATTCTAGGTCATAATCTTAAAGGCATGTCATCCAGTTGCCTCGTCTCTCACCTAGCTCCTTTTGCACGAACAATGAGCAAAATGCTAGGTGAGATACAAACACTGTGACGTGATTCTTAAAAATATACGACCTAAAATGTTTGACTACCTTATACACTATGTAGGCTTGCTTGTCAATATTTGGATAATTCAACTCGTCACATTTCAACCCTACACTCATGAACGATATGGGCTTCTTGTCATTTCTGTCATCTTTCTGGGTGAGGATGGCCGCGAGAGATGAGTCTGAGGTGAAGGTGTACAAAATAAAGCCTTTGCTGAAATCTAGACTATGAAGGGCAGGTGCTTCAACGATGGCCTTTTTGATATTATCAAACACCCCTTTCTCGGGAGAGTTCCATTTGAATTTTTTGTTCTTCTTGATCATACTTTGTAGAGGTTTCAATATTTGGGCAAAGTATGAAATAAATTTTCACAGGAAGTTGATTTTTCTGAGGAACGACTACATGGCCTTCTTGCCATTAGGGGGAGAAATTTGGGTGATGGCTCTCATGCATTCAAGATCCACCACTATGCCATCCCGGGTTATGATGTGTCCCAACAGATTTCCTTTAGAGACGGAGAAAATGCTTTTCTTTGGGTTGAGTGAGATCCCGTATTTTCGCCACCTTTCAAAAATCTTCTTGAGGTGGTGTAAATGGTCACACCTACGGTTTGAAAATACAGTGACGTCATTAAGGTATACTACCACGCTTTTCCCCTTTAGGCCCCGAAAGGAGATGTCCATGGCTCTCCAGAAGGTCTCCCCAGCATTGATCAGGCCAAAGGGCATGCGTCTGAATGCAAACATTCCCCATTTAGTTATGAATGTTGTTTTCAGATGGTCAGGTTCAACCACTAGTACTTGGTTGTAACCTGAAAAACCATCCAACAATGAGAACATTTATGACCCAGATAAAGCTTTAAGGATCTATTCCATAGGGGGCACTGGGTAGTTGTCTTTGTTCGAAGCTCTGTTCAAATTTTGGAAGTCCACGGATAAACGAATTTCACCAGATTTTTCTCGAACCGGGACCAAATTTGACACCCAGGTTTAATGTCAGACTTTGAATATTATATGCGCATCCAAGAGTTTCTTCAATTCCTTTTGGATCATCGGCTCCAGAGTGGGGTGTACCTTTCTCAATTTCTGCTGGAATGGTTTCACTCCTTCTTTCATGGGTATCATGTGTTGGATGATTCGCGTGTCATAGGTCCGCAGCTCATCATATCTCTAGGCGAAAACATCATGGTATTTCTTGAATAATTCAGTGAAGGATTGTCTTTCCTAAGGGGTGAATTTTGTACCAAGGTTGATGAATTTGGGTTCCTTCTCCATCCCAAGGTTTATCTGTTGGTGTGATAAAGTGGAACTCTGCACCTTCGTGTTTGGGGGTCCTCGAAAACAGCTCTGTAATCAAATAAATTTTCAAGCAACATGACCCCTTTGGGTATGGGATTTCCCTTATGCTCCTTTTGTTCCTTTTGCAGAGCCAGGCCATGGTCCTCTTCTTCGATAACTACATCCTTGAACACGTCCATATTGAGCATGAAATCCATTACCTGCTGATCATCATTAAAGACGCATAGATTAGTTACATTATCTGGCACGACAGGTTTGTAAATACTTTCAATAAAGAAGACATCTCTTAGTGGGGTAAATCTAGTGGCAGCATTGGCGAGTGTATCAACTGCTGCATTGTGCATACTAAATATAGATTTAATATAAAAATCATCAAAAGAAGAAATAAAACACCATACCTCTTGCTGGTAACCTTTCAAATGCAGGGACAAGCAGTGAATGGTATTACGTACCTGCCAGGTGATAATCTCAGAGTCTCCAATTACCTTCAAACATCTAACCTTGAGATTGATTGCCTTCTTGAGCCCAAGAATCAGTACTTCATATTCATCTATATTATTGGTACATTGGAACTCCAATCGGCAGGAGATCAGGAACTTATTCTTCTGGGGTTCTAACAAAATGCAGCCTGCATCGGCCCCATCATGGGTCTTGGAACTGTCATTGTACATGGTCCAAACTTGGTCATCTGGTTCTGTAAAATAATTTGAATGCACAAGAGGTATACTCGAGGTGGTGGCATCTAATGGTCCTTCTGGTGCGATCGAGTGGAAATTAGTAGCCGGGAAAAGCTCTAACTGGGCATCTTGGGAGACTAGGGATTGAGTGGTTTTATAGAAACCAAATGCAGCTTCTAGGAAGCACATGCCCAACTTCTCTTGTGCGAAGTTGATGGGTTCATTGGTCGATCCCAAGTTGGTCACCATGTGTTTCATGTAAGGTTTGCTCTCAACCCAGATCTAATTGTTCTTGGCCTTGTATAAGAGCCACAGGTGGGACCAATTGGTGGCAAAGTATCCTTGTAGCTTGCTAGACCAATCTCGGCTTAAGAGAAAACCGTAGGCTTTTGGGATATCCACGATTACTATGTTGATACACTAATGCACCCTGGAGTCTAACGAGAGGTGGATGAGGACGTTATTCAATTCACCCACGGAAGGGACTTGGGATCTATCAAGCTAAATGATTCTGGCATCAATCTTTTGAGGATGAATGTCTAGTTTCTTGCATATGTATAGGGTCATAACATTTGTGGATGCACCGGAATTGGCAAGGTAGTTGTGAACATTGAAGTTGAAGATCTCGAAATATGGGAGGAAAGAGGGGGTGGATCCTCAGGAATTTGCATTGACGACATTCACGATAGACTGAGGGCTTGCAACCTCTTGGGTGGATGTGGAGCTCTTGGGTTTGGACGTTGGTGGGTTGGAAAAAGCTTTGAGAATAATATCTCACTGATTAGCTATCCAGGCGAGCTCATAGAGGGAAATGTTGGCCCGCATTTTCTTCATATCTTTGATGATGTTATACCCGGAATCCGGATGCGGGAGAGGGTCAGCAGAGGCATTCTGTGAACTAGATGATGATCTAGCCTTTGGGTTTACTCAGGCAGAAGTTGGACTAGATTTTTTGGGAGTTGCAGTTTGTAAGGACCCTGGGGAGCATATTGAGTTTGGGGTTGACCTTGGGGCATATACTGTTCTGAAGGTTGATACCCTTGAGGTGTGTACTATCCTTGAGGTTGTCCCCCAAAATAATATGATTCCACAGTTTGTCCTGGGAAAAAGCTACCTTGAGGTTTCCCTCCAGGCGGTAATTGACTTCCTGAAGGTTTCCCCCCAGGCGGTAGCTGACTACCTAAAGGTTGCCCCCAAGGTGGTAACGGACTACCTTGAGGTTTCCCCCCATGCGGTAATGGATTTCCCTGTGTTGGCCCTCCAGGCAGTAACTGACTGCCTTGAGGTTGAGGATTTGGAATATTACCAGACATCATATAGATTTTCTCTACGTTCAAAGTTTCAGTTTTAACACTATTAAAACCAGATGAAAACACTTGTTTGATTGGTTGAGGAGCTGCTCCTGAGAAAGTACCAGACAGAGCCTGATATCCCGAAGGAACAGAAGGACCACCGTGTAAAAATGATTCCAGTGTCTGGGAAAACATGGATGACTCTCCAGCCATAATGGATGGCGGATAGTAACCTCTGGGTGTAGGATGAAATGTAACTCGAGGTGGAGAAAAAGCAAGACCCGGATTGTCTAAAAAGTTTGTTAAAGATAGATACCAAGCACTAGTTCAAATAGGGCTGTAGAAAATAGATTCACGCTCCCTAAGATTTAAGGATTGAGGGGAGTCGGGAAGAGATATATCTGCCTGATTATGTTCTTCAATGGAAATAAGACCAAATTGAAGATCGCCGCTGACAATATTTACCCTAGGTGAACCAAGATCAAGTAGTCAGGTAATCAAATCCAGGATGTTTTCTACAATAGAAGGTTCAAATAGGGTTTTATATTTCCTGTTCCCTGTGTTCATCAAATGCTTCACTGGTGCTGTGACAATAACAAGAACTTCCAAAAACTGAATCTGCCCTCGAATATATTATGTTGTGTATTTGATGATCAGATGGAATAAATCTGCAAGGAACTTCCACTTTGGCTGATTCATCCTACCACTACTGGCAGATACTGAGTACAAAGCCCTTCTTAAGCCGACTCAGAATATTCGTGGGCTTCTTCGTCTCCGGGATTGTCTCGGCAATTCTGCCACGATTAAAGATTAACTAATCACACACAAACAAAGAAAATTTCAATAAAAACACCTAAAGTCTCTAAAGAAACAAACAGCTGAATCACATGCTTAAAAATCTAAGAGTTCAAACCACACACAAATAGTAACGTTCTGTACTAAAAACACTAGTTGGTGATGAAATCAAACTTAGTATAAATTTAACACAGAAAGGGCGGTTGGAACAGTTACCCCGACAACCTACTTAATGAAATAGACTGGCACAAGTTTCCTCACAAAACCATCTCGTGTGAAGAGAACCCCCCAGAGAGTCTAAGTGAGTCTAGTCGATGTCTGCTCCAGGTACAATGAGATCATTCCTTCACCGTCACCTTAGGAAATAATCTTAAGATAATAGACACTAAGGTTACCAACAACAACAAATATAACTGGGGGAACAGTCTATGATCCGATTTCACGCGCAAGGGTAGAGTAACAAGCTCAATCCCCTTGAAGGCTCCTCGACATGGTCAATCCGAGGTTTACCGACAAGTGACCCCAGGCTCTTCAAAAATGGTTAATTCGAGGTTTACCATTTGTAATACGCGCAAAATCTTCTATCTTCCCCAATGAAACATAATTGATTGTCTCAAAGGTTCGAACATGATCTCGTGATTGACTTCTTTAAGAGAAGCTCTCCAGATTATACAAATTACAATTGGATTTATCTCCTACCACAAGATTTGTCTACTTGTTTGTTTTTACTACCTTGGAGAGTTAACTACTCCCTACTCCAAGATACTAGCCTAAGCTATGTTGGTGATAAGAGCCCTAGAAAATAAAAAGATTGCTAGATGAATTTTAATTAAGCGTTACTTTTAAGAGCTATTTCTTAAGTCAATGGGTGCGGAAATGAAACTCTGATGGTGTGAAGACTCGATTTCCAAAAGACACTAAAAATGCACCTAAAAAATGATAATCAAATTGTTTTCTTTCAATGAAATTCTAATTAAGGAAAAGTTAGAGAATGCAATTCTTTTAATAAAAAATTCCTTCTTTAAACATAAAGAACAATTGAAAGAAACTATTTTTGTCTTTTCCAACAAATGATCAAAGCTCACAATAAAAATCCATTTAATTTCTAAAAACTTGAAGCTACAAAACAATTTTGCTTCAAAAGAAATCTAGAAATTCTAAAGGATTTAAAACTACAAAACTAATTTCGAGATCTACAAAGTTTAATAGCACTCAAAACTACAAACTTTAATAATCTAAATGAATAAAAGCTTTAAGATTTTTTTTTTGAAGAATGTTTTAACTTAGTTGTTCAGCAAAATAAGGATCTATTCATCCATAATAACAAACAGATCGAAAACACTCAATTATGTTTTTATTAAAAATGAAATTCAAAAACCAATAACAAAGTTTCTTTTCGAAGATTTGCAAAGAAACAGGTAACCCTATTTCTCAATAAAGGATTATTTCACAATCAGGTCAGATCCAGCAAAAATACCAAAAAGACCAAGGTAATCTGAGGTACTTCTAAGTGTAAAATGCTTCAAATCGCTACAAAGACCAAGTGAAATGCAATCCAAAACGCAAAACTTCTAGAAAATCATCAAAACACCAATACTGCTGAGATTTATTAACATAAAGCTTTTGACAGAAACAATCATCAATACGGGAAGAAAACAAGAACTGAAAATCAAAATCAAGATAAACTAAAGAAATAAATATGAAGTTTTCCAAAACTTTAACAGGGTCCGCAGGCTCCAAGATGTCACAGGTGTGGTCCCGCACTGTTTACACAGGAAAAGTGCGAAACTGCCTGCACTGTGAAAACAAGGCAAAGGGCGGTCCTAGGAAAAACTAAAGAAAAACTTAAAGGATTTCAAAATTTTCAAAACAGAGAAAACCTAAGCTACTCAGGCAGATGTCAATCGATCAAAAACCAAGAAAAACGTTTCCTCAAATCAAAATAAAAGAGAACAAAAAACAACAAGTTCTCTCCCCAGTGGAGTCGCCAATTTGTTGTATGGATTAATCCGTCTTGCGGACAAGACCGATCTCCCTAGTACTAAAAGTATCTAGCAAAAAACAGCCAAATAGACTAATCTTTCTCTAAGCATATATGATCTATGAAAATCTCTATATAGGTGTAAAAGACTTACCATTTGTCCAGTGCTTGTTTGAAGTCGTTGTTATCCCTCGCGCACTTGAAGGAGTTTTCCTCATAAACCTGCAGTCACAAACAAGAAAAATATTACACAGCACCTGTATAGAAATCATCATAAAACATGCTTATCATAGTGATCAAGGAATCTATGAAATAAACCATTGATTGAAAGCTTATTGAGAAAAATGAGTATATTTGTATTAATTTCAAAAGAAGAAAATCCTTACAACCTGAGCCTTGATGTTGCACAGGACTTTCTGGGGTTCGAAGCAGGAGTCTCTTTTACTTTGATAAGCTTTGCACTCCTCCAACCAATACAAATAGAGATATGAAATCTCTCCTCACAAAAGTCTTAGTTAACTGAGTCTAAATCTCAACAGCACTTAACTTCAAATATTCTAAAAGCTTGAACTCCCTTTGAGGCTACCCAATGCCTCTTTTTATAGTGGAAAAGAGGAGGTTTTCTGTTCCAAGTATGAAGGGATAGAATCCTCCTTCAAAGGGATAAGCTCCTCACATCAAGGGGTTATCTCCATAAGGTAAGGGATTCATGCACCTCACAAGAGCGGTTCTGCCACCGCAAGATCCATTCTAGAAGCTTCCAGAATTTACTTTAATTGAGATTTTTGGGGTTTACCTGCACCTTTTTAATCTTACAGGGGTACACACCTATAACAAAGATAAAGTGCGTTCAGGAACGCAGGAAAGCTGAACATTGGGTGCGGGACCGCAGGCAAGATAGACAGAAAGTGCGACACCAAAGTTTAGCAGACTTTTTAGGAATTTTTTCTGATTTTCAAGGCTTGACATGAGGAACTGATATGTTAGACTTGCAAAAGGGAGAAGTATGAGTAATAATGAGCTCATACACATGGAAGAATGTCAGGATGACAATTTTCAGTGTAACATATTGCCCCCTAAAGTGCAAAGTCTGGAATAGATGATGCTGAAGTCTGTCATATATGAAGAGTGCAGTACTTTATCATTTCAAAGATCATCCTGTGGTCACCCTAGTCAGCACCTGTAAAAAAAATTAATGCAAAATATATATGTATACATATCATCACTGAGGTAGGCATTCCCATACTTAGATTAAACTAACTAAAAACTTATTCAACTGTTCAGATACAGGAATGATTTTGAGTACATGACAGTATAGACATGTGTGAACACAGTATGGACGCAGCCATTTGTTTTATAAATAGTCCACTGTATAAATGATAACAAAATTCCTCGCAGCCTAGATGGTAGAAACTAGATCTAGGGTCTTGATTTCCGCATCTCGAACTAGTATGATTCTATCCATGCGAATGAATGTGTCGAAGTCGAACATGGTAGAAACCACTTGATTACCAGTCAATGATGTAAACTGTTAACAAGTGTGAGAGTAGCCACCAGTAATGTCAATGGCTCTCAAAGTACCAAGTACAATCCATGAAATTTGAATGAATGAGTTGAATTCGAACATCTCACGGAATCATTTGATCGAAGGTTGATGATGTAACCCATCGCCGAAAGCGAGAAACCTGCCATTAAGGCATGCAGATTTCAAGGTACTGACAATTTCTATATCAACTTCCTAGATAATGAGTTGTCGTCGATAGAAAGCGATTTTTCGTAGGCAAGCCCACAACATGAAATCATAGATCAAGTTTTGAAAATATATTAGCAAGGACTAACTCAGGGATGGTCAAAATGGATGACGGACATTTTACAAATGAATGGTTTATTTGAACTGTCCTCTTGAACACATAATGACACTGCAGATGGCTTAGCGACAATTGACCCAAAGATAATACCCAGAAACCGGATGAAAAATTTTAATGAGGTTTGATTAACTGTTAGGCAAAGGATTTTCCAGCCCAGGTGAATGAAAGTATCGTGTTCAAGAGTGGTTGAATGAATTTTTGAAGAATCAAAATGTAACAAACACGCCCATTTTCCTCTCTTTTCCCCCACCATTTCTGGCAAGTACCTCTTCATTTTTGACAATCTTGAGGAGGATAACATTTTCTTGTTTATAAGCTCATCCTTCGGATGAGTCCAACTTAGTTTAAGATTCGAACCCTAAGAAGGAGTGGTTCGTTCCTGTTTGAAATTGAACAGGTCTCCTTATCATAAATTTTTAGTCTTAGTCCAAGATAGGAGAAATCCCTGTTTTTTCACTTTAGGAAGTCAAGAAAACTAGAAAACCCCATGGGTGTATTTTTTGTAAATTTAGTCTCTCAAAATCATAAAAGGGGAGAAAATATGTGGGGAGAGAACCATTGACTGACTAGTCAACGTGAAATTTTTTCAGAAATAGCCATTTTGTACCGTAGTGTAAAGAGCATCAAGGGACGACTGTTCATTTACTTTAACGAGTTCGAATAGTCAAGTACTCGGCAATCTTTTCATATTTAGAGAGTCTGAAAAGGGCTTAAAAGAGGACTCCAAGGTTTCGCTTTTTCGTAAAATTTTTGAAAGAGTCCAAAAAAGTGATAAAAGTATGCTCTTTGTTGAAAAACGATCATTTCACCTGAAAAATCCTGTTTCTGCACAAAAACTCAAAACATTACACATACCTGTTTAAGATAAGTAAAAATGCTTTCAAAAATACTCCTTTTAAAGTGAAAAATAAATAAATTAAAAATTCATTCATTCGAAAAAACTTATAAAAAGGACTTTTTCAACTTCATTTTTACTGTTCAAGTTCAGAGTGAAAAGTAGAAGCTTTTGGGTAAAAAATTTCCTGTGAAGATTTTGGAAAATTTGTAGAAATTAGCTGAATAAATCACTTATTCAATGAAGATTAACCTGATCATACATCAATTTCGAATTGCATGCATAACACATAACCTTCTTCCACAATTAATTGTCACATGCGGAAATAATATAGAAGCAATCGCACATCAAATCAATCACACATTAACTCAGTAGGTATGGGGAAAGCCTATAGCTGAAAACCCCGCAGCTATTGTGTATATTATAATGGAGAAATCATGTAACAATCATAGTACAAAAACTCTTCACAAGCTCTCATGCACTACCTCCCATGCTACACACTATCAAGCCAGATCTAGCAAATCACTTGCTCCAATCCTTAGCCACTTGATAGCCAACCTTGATTGCGTATTTCAAAGCTATGGGATGGCCTCTTTATATAGATAAACCACCAGCCTAAACTTTTCAATACTCATAGCTTACTCCACCTATCTATGTGTTGCAAATAGCAACAGTATAGTCACAACTGATAGCTTTACTCACCCTTTCATCTATCTCTTTCACTGGTCTCCACTGAACTGATCATGCACTGTAGTGAACTGAAGTGTTCTTGTGTTGACTAATGAGTTAATATTTAGTAAATTAAATATTATTTAATTTACTCCACTCATATCTAGTTGATTAGTTAGTTAACTAATCCCAACTAGTTCAACTAAAACAAACAGAACACAACTCCACTATCTGTCCCGTTAACTCCTCCAAACCTCCTGCCACTGAAGTCTAACTGAAGCCAACCATGCAAGATGCCATCAAACCCTAGGAACCATGTGATTCCTTGTGTCAGTTGCATGAGTCACCTCCATGACTCAAACTGAAGTGCGCCAAGAGAGTAAACTGTTGTTTATAGTCAAAATATTATTAAGGGTAAATAATATTGGACTTCCATATTTTTAGGAGATCAGTCTAAAAATAGCCTGGGTCCTAAAAATTAGGGTCTCATCTATTTTTACCGACATGTCGCATACTTTAAGAATCTCCACGTAGAATTCCCAAATTATGCTCCGTATGTCTAAAAATAGACATAGTCTAAAAATAGACTTTGCGCCAGAATTTGCCTGCGGGCCCACTTAGTGAAGGCGACTTCATTTCACTAAGCTCCATCATCTTGCTGCATTCTCAACAAAATTCGTCCGTTGAAATCGAGAACCGTCAGTCCCAGGTAATCCACGACCTCTTAATCTTGCATTTCATCCCTTTATAATTCGTTTTTAGGCTTTAAATTTTATTTTTAAGGGAAAAATATGGTTCGAAAATCGCCTACGGGGGTCCGCAGGTGACACACATGGTACCTGCAGACCCCGAATTTTTCCTACAAGGAAAAAAGTCGTGGGTCTGCACTTTCCTTACCGAGCGCGTGCGTTCCTATGCACTATTTACAAAGGTAAAGTGTAGTCCCCGCGCGTTTAAATTTAAAACTCAAATTTCTCTTTTGCCACCTAAAATTTTTCAAATTAGATTGTTCTAATACAACAACATGTGACCCAACAAGTTAACAAGATAGCAGTTTGGAGAGAATGTGAACCGAGGATGTGAATCAGCACGCAATGTCATATGCCTGATACCAAAATAAGAGCGTTAGGATTTATAAGTTACGGGTCATCAAAGCATGAGCACGAGTGACTCACAACAATATGGCACCATGAGTGGAAACGTGTAGAGGATATTGTTTCATTATTCGTGACGCTAGAAATGGTACACGGAAAATTTATTTTAAATAGTTTGTCCAAAAAGCGAACAACCTCTCCTTGTTTGGGACTAGGCAGTGCTTGTTCATTGCTAGTCTTACGGCCAATAAACCTTGTGTCAATAAGCAGAACCCAGAACAAACGGATTGATATAAAAACTGTCATGTCTAGCGAAATTGTGCATTTATATTACGGTGTGCGAAACGCAATGTTGTGTAACTATAGGTTCTACGGATGCGCATTGTTTTGGTGTTCACGGCACCATTTTGACGGTGTGTGTTGTCGACGGCTAATATAAGAGCGACTAAGCAGAAAAAATAGGCTTGAATAAATTGAATGTGGATCATCGTCGTCTCTTTCTCTAGTTCATTCTATACTGGCTCACAAGGTATCCCTATTGATGTCGATGGAAAACCTGAAGAACCTAGGATGGTTCGTTGGTCTGCGGTAACTTAGTCATGGTATTAGTGACGGTTCATTCGATTTTCTTCATATTTTTCGTTGGGTGGATTGTAAATTTTGTCTGAAGAGACTTTCATACGGCAGGATGAATTCTGTGACAATGAAGGTAGCTCTCGATGAGGAATAGTGGAATTAATCGATAAAAATCTTTCTCCTTTCTTCAACAGTTTCTAAGTTCTAAAATTTTTATTTTTAAATCGTCTTGAAAATTAATAACCAAAAGTTTTTTGAATACAGATGTGGGCCCACGGCAACCAACCCATCTCCAACCTTATGAAAGAAGACAACCAGTTGCAGCCGCACCAACTCCACTAGGCCAATCAGCAGAAATCCTGACTGATTTAGAGCATCATCTAGAGCGTTTGACTCTAGACATTTCGAAGATAGACATAGATGACATTCCACTCAGATTGTAGAGATACGTGATTGGTGTTCCAGGAACTTTTAGGAGGTTCCTGTGCAGGGTGGCTCGGGCAGTGGTTTCTTATCGTGATCACCATCAGTGATGGGATGATCGTGTTGTAGACTCATATTTTTGACTTTTTGTGTTATCATTTGCCGATCATAAGGTGTTTCCAACCTATGATCGAAGACGATGTATATTTTTTGAAAACACTTCTATCCTATGATATATCACTATTTACCGGCTATCTGTATACATGTTATGAATGTTATTTGTTTTACTGTTTTGATCACTGCAAATGTCGATTTATCATACTAGAAGCAACTGCGTCTGCTAATGTATTTAAATGTCTTGGAATATGTTGATATTCAATGTAGTCAAATTCACGTTCCAAGAGACGAAATCTTAAAAATAACCGTAACAACATTGGATTTCTAATGGCATAAACCCTGTTAAGATGTAATACAACAAGTTCAGAATCCAACCTCACAATCAAACTCCAAATCCCAAATGATATGGACTCAGATAATAACTCAATCACTGCACTATACTCGGTAATTTTATTCGTTGTTTGACCAAGGCTTACCCCATGCATGGAAACTAACTCGTCAGAGGGTGAATAGATAACCCAAGCTGCGGAAGAAATGTTCCGTGTACTACGACAAGCGCCATCAACAAAACCAATGTAGGTTTGAAGAGACGTCGACATCTGCAATATCAAGAGTAAAACTCAGATAAGCAGGAATAGTGATAAAACACACTTCTAAACTAGGCACACCTTTCTAATCTAAGACACACCAGCAGTAAAAAAATCTAACCTAAAAAATATCTCCATACCAAGTTTAAGCATAATATCGCTTCAGATATAGCCCATTTCTGGGTTTATCTAAAGGGATACCATCAAAATCTATCAGCTCATAGGCCCCTTTTGCCAGCTTTCGCTTAACAATGAAAGGACCATGCCACATGGGCACGAATTTCCCAGCTCCTAGCTTATCGTTGGCTTGATCATAAACTAAGACTAGGTCTCCTTCTGAAAAATTTCAAGGGGTAACACTTCTATCATACTGAGCTTTTACTCTTTTGACATGAGCCTCGTTTGCTATTGCAACGTTTCTCCGATTTTCATCCAATTGAGCCAAGTACAAAAAACGTTTCTCCTCTTCAGACGTAGCTGGGAGTAACTCTATGGCTAATTTCAAAGATGGAATTTCGCATTCAATCGGCAACACAGCTTCCAAACCGTAAACGAGTTGAAAAGGAGTGAAACCAGTTGATGTTTTGACTGAGGTTCGATATGCCCAAAGTGCTGAAAATAACATGGAATGCCAATTCGTCTTGTGAATACCAATAATTCGTCTGATCATGGTGACTAAAACTTTATTTATGGCTTCGACCATACCATTGGCTTACATATAATATGGAGTGGAACTATCGTGGCGCAGGCCAAGCTGTTCTGTCAGTTCCTTCATCATGAAATTCCGAAAATGGCCTCCATGATCAGTAATAATGGCTTGAGGAACACCGAACCTAGCAATTATGTGATTAAATATGAAAGTTACAGTAGTCTTGCCATCAGCCGAAAATGTAGGCATCGCCTCGGCCCACTTAGTAAAATAATCTACTGCTAAGATAATATATGCATGCCCCTCGGCCGAGTGAGGGTTACATGTAATAAAATTGATACCCCATTTTGCGAAAGGACCAACAACAATTATGGGATGAAGAGGAGCGGGTGGCACGCACATCTTACGATCAAAAATTTGACAATTGTGGCATTTCCGTACTACATAAATACAATCTTTGAATAATGACAGCCATAAATAACCAGCGTGCAATATCTTTTGGGTTGTGGCATACCCCGACATATGAATGCCACATGCTCCAGAATGGCAGTCATTTAAAACCTTTTCAGCTTCTTCATGAATAAGATAGCGTTGGAAAACATAATCTTCTCCACGATGATAAAGTGTATCATCAATAATATTATACTGTTGCGATTGGAAACATATTTTCCGTCTCTGAGATCGCAAGATTTCAGGCCGAAAAGATTGGGTTTGGAGATAAACGATAATATCTCCATACCATGGATCAAGAGTACTGATAAGAAATAGAGATTCGTCCGCAATGGGCTGCTCTGCACAGTTTCAGTATCAGTAGAGGGGAAATCACACATTAGTTCCGCAAATACCAAATATTTCTTTGCCTTGGATTTCTCAAATTCCAAGTCAAATTCCTGCATGATGACTATCCATTTAGAATACTTGCCCCCTAGCAATTTTTTGGTCAAAATGTACATCATAGGGTTGCAATCAGAAATTACTGTAGTTTTGCGTAACAATATGTAATGTCTAAATCGTTGGACAGCTTGAACAGCTTCCAAAGCCAATTTCTCCACATGCGTATACTTAATCTCAGTCGGATGCAGATTTCGACTAAGATAGTAAATCACATGTTCAGCGTTAGATTCATCTTCCTGAACTAAAACCATCCCAATAGTGGAATGAGAGGCAGTGAGGTACAAAATGTAATCCTGGTTGTAGTTGGGAGGATGCAATAACGGTGCATGGGTTAACGCGTGTTTAAGTGCATGGAAAGACCGATCAGCGATCTCATCCCAAAAGAATGGAATGTTCTGTTTCAGCAACCGGGTAAAACCTTTTGTAAGCTCGGCGTAGTTAGGAATAAATCGACGTAAAAATTTTGCTTTCCCCTGCAAACTTTGGAGTTGGCGTAAATTCGAAGGAGGAGGTAATTTGACAATAGCTTTGACCTTCGACGGATCGACGCGAATACCTGCTTTGGAGACAACAAATCCCAGTAAACGACCCGACTCGACACAAAAAACACATTTGTGTGGATTCAACCAAATTCGATAATGCCAACATCTCATAAATATAGCACGTAAATGTGTAAGATGGTCAGCCCTGCGTGAGGAATGAGCAGGTAAATCATCGAGATACGGTTGCACAATGTGCTTAATGTCATGAAACACATAATACATTGCCCTTTGAAAATTTTCTCCAGCGTTCTTCAAGCCAAAGGGTAGTTTGTAGTAAGCAAATGTCCCCCACGGACAAATAAAACTTGTTTTTGGCTGATTAGCAGGGAGTATATTTATTTGATTATACCCTGAGAAGCCGTCCATAAAGGAAAACATTTCACTGCTGACACATCATCGATTATTTGATTGATATAGAGAGTTGGATAATTGTCTTTAGGACAAGCTCGATTAATATCCCTATAATTGATACATACTCATATCATTCCTTTTTTTTAGTCACAGGAACAATATTAGATACCCAATCTGTTAAAGGAATCGGATAAATGAAACCTGCATGAAGTAATTTTTCAACCTCTGCTTTGATAGCAGCAGCTTTTCTAGGATGCATTTGACATAGACGTTGACGGATGGGTTTGGCATCCGGGTAAGTCTTGATTTCATGTATGACAATTGACGGATCAATTCCTGGCATTTCTTCATAGGACCAGGCAAACGCATCACGAAACTCTTGAAATAGGGATTTTTAAGTTTGAATTTCATCTTCAGTACAACAAGCACCTATATGAATGTTTTCAATTATTCCAGGTTTTACTGAAATGTCAATTGGAATCGTTCGAGAAATATTTTCCAAATTTAACTCAGAATCAGGATTTTTCAATGGATTCTGCGGTTCCTTGACATATTCAGCAGTAAATATTGAAGAGAAATCATCTTCAAAATGATCTAGTTCAGGTAAAAACAAAGATCGGTGATGTAGATCTTCCCATGGTAAATCGTCAACAGACAAGAACTCACGAATATTCTCATCAGTATGAACAAGTTCAGGAAATGTCGTTGTAGCTGAACTAGATATAGAACGTGATTCCTCGTGGATCCCATTCACTAGATCAATTTCATTTGAAGAGGGGTCGGAAAATGACTGTACAACCTGATATGCAAGTTCAAATGGACTCAAAGGCATCGTGCCATCAATTGAATCTAACTCGGATTCGGAAGGTACGATCCAAGGATCATCAAACATAACAGAGTCTGACGAAATCATATGAATAGTTGCAACAGAAGGCGATACATTAGGAGGAGGAATGGAAAATTTTCCTAGAAAACCAGAATCTTTAATCAAACCTACTCCAACATCCTTGTACGGGATAGCCACTTTACCAACATGCTAGATTGTTTCTGTAGAGGCTGGGTCGGAAGAAAAATAAGTTAACTGATCTATTGTAACGATCCTTCCTTGGTATGGAAATTTTATGAGTCGAAAGACCGAAGAAACAACAGAAGTCATAGCATAAGACCAACTACGACCCAGAAGAAGGTTGTAATCAAGAGGAGCATCAACCACTTCCACATCTAGATTTATAATTTTACCTTCGACCCCTATGGGTAAATCCTGCAAAATACCAAAAGGGTGGAAACCTCGACCATCAAAAGCCTTAAGAATCGTCGGATATTGGTTCAGTGTAGGAGAAACAAGTAATTTCCAACAATGAATCGACATAATACACGTTGAAGCTCCCTCATCAATCACAGTCCGATAGATCAGTCTGTTTTTTACTGTCACCGGAATCTGGAAAGCCATTTGGTGAGGTAGGCGAGGTGTACTATTTTCTAGATCGAAGATTATAAGATTATAATCCTAAATATCAACAGCTCCTATGGCAAACAAAAGCAATTTACGCTATGCTGGGCATGATTGCAGCACTTCCAAAGCCGACATCGCTGAAGGAGAAATAGCTAAGTCTTCAACAATGTTGTAATTATGAGCAGCTCTCGCATGTGGATTGAAAGCTGATTTACGAAGAACACCTTTAGCAAGTGGTTTGATTATTAAGTCTGGATTTGGTTTCTCGATCTGTAGCGGACCAGAAACAGGAGGAGGTGTAGTTGATGTATTTGCATTAGAAGATTCTACTTCTTTACCATCAACAGGATTCTTAGTACCATAATCTTGCGATCGCGTCGCAATCCTTACATGAGACATCATCAAAATGGGCTCTTCTAAAGCAGTTGAGGTAGAACCAACCATCTTACTATCTTGAGTCGGAAAGGGATCCTTCAAGACAGCAGGTTGTGAACCTTTGACGAATTTCGCAACCTCGGCCCGATGTGGGCATTCCTTAGTAAAATGATCTTTGTCACAAATGTAACAAGGATAACGTGGTTTACGTTTTTCGTCATTGGATTCATTTTTATCAGTTTTTTCTTTCGAATTCTTTTTGTTTTTATTCTTCCCTTTCTTTTTACTACCGGATTTAGATTTAGCTGTAGATGTCTCCACAACATGAATATCGGCAAAAACTTTGGGGGAAGATTCTCCTTTCGGGGAATCAAGTAAAGTTATAATTGGAGAATAATTATTTGAAGATTTCTTCTTACTTTTAGTATTGACCGTACCAATCATACCGTCAGCGGCATGAGACCCTAAAGGAGCAGCAGCTATTTGACCTTGTTTTGGAATTTCTGGGATTTTTTCATGTAAAGTACCTGACTGCGTATAAACGAGGTTAAGGTACTGAGCTTGAGAAATTACTTGCTCTTCAGTAACAACACCAGCCTTAGCTACATCCTCAGTAATCTTGGGTAACAATGATTTAACAAACCATTCTGCCAAAATTTGATCCGGAATATAAACTTTCACCAAACGTCTCCTACGTCGCCATTCATGAATATGATCAGAAATATACGTAGACGTGGATTGTTTCAGTGAAGTTAATAATTCCGTGCCATTTTCGTATCTGACCGGCAACTGAAAATGAGTCAAGAAGGCAGTTGCTAACTGACTAAAGTTATGAAACGAGCCTCGTGGTAACTCAATGTACCATTTGGCCGGAAGACCAATAAGAGTTCTTTGGAAAAGACGTAAGCGAATCGAATCATCAACAATTGAATTAGACGCACACCAAAGGTGATAAGTCATGACGTGATTTGATGGATCCTCTCCTGACTTACCTTCAAATTTAGGTATATCACTGGGAAACTTATGCGGCATTGGTGGCCAATACAGATAATAAAAAATTGGATCATTCGTAAGGCGCGTCAAATCAGGTAAATCCAAAGTTGCAATAAATGGTAACTGACAGTTATGGTCACGAAAACCTTGAGTAGCCAAAGCAGTTCCAGGAGGCGGATACCTAGGATAACTGGGAATTGGATTTACATTAAGAATTGTATAACCTCCTAGAAAACCAGGATTAACCGGACCGAACTGGAGTTGTTGAGGCTGTTGATAAGTATAGCCAGGGTACGGTTGATACTGATAGTTTGGATTTTGTGTATAGGGACCGAATTGTGGTTGTCCCTGGTATGGTTGATACGTGAATTGTGGTTTACTTGTGACAACTGTACTCGTACCGGCTTGTCCCATAGGCATCTAAACCGAATTCTGAACCAAAGATCCTGACTGGGGTACAGATACTTGAGGGATTTGCATGGATGCAGGGATAGATGAACTCAGGGTTACAGATGCACTAGAAGCAGGTGTTACAGGTTGAACAGGTGTAGCAGCAGTTGCAGTAGTTTGAGGCGGAGTCTTAGGTGAACTAGGACCGGCTTGCTGAACAGTACAAGGTGCAGAAGGTTGAATAGTAGGCTGGACAAGTTGTTGAGTTGGACCAGAAATTAAAGGTTGTCTAGGCTGATAAGGAAACTTCACATTAGGCTGCATAGGCTATTGATATTGGGATGGATCCCACACCATATTCATTCCGGGGTATTGTCTCGCAGAAGGTTGAACGTAAGGACCATAACCTAGTTGAACATAAGGTTGATAAGTAAGTGGTACATTTCCGGGTCCTTGAGTAGATGGCCAACCAGAAGGCTGTCGGAAACCTTGAATTAGGTACTGACCTTGAGGTTGATAACCCTGAGGTGCGTACTGAAGCTGGGGTTGATAAGGACCCTGAGGAGAATATTGAGTTTGGGGTTGACCTTGGGGCATATACTGTCCTAAAGGTTGATACCCTTGAGGTGTGTACTGTCCTTGAGGTTGTCCCCCAAAATAATATGATTCCACAGTTTGTCCTGGGAAAAAGCTACCTTGAGGCTGCCCTCCAAGCGGTAATTGACTTCCTGAAGGTTGCCCCCCAGGCGGTAACTGACTACCTGAAGGTTGCCCCCCAGGCGGTAATGGACTACCTTGAGGTTTCCCCCTAGGCGGTAACGGATTTCCCTGTTTTGGCCCTCCAGGAGGTAACTGACTGCCTTGAGGTTGAGGATTCGGAATATTACCAGAAATCATATAGATTTGCTCTGCGTTCAACGTTTCAGTTTTAACACCATTAAAAGTAGATGACAACACTTGTTCAATTGGTTGAGGAGCTGCTCTCGAGAAAGTACTAGACAGAGCCTGATATCCCGAAGGAACATAAGGACCACCATGTAAAAATGATTCCAGTGTCTAGGAAAACATGGATGACTCTCCAGCCATAATGGATGGTGGATAGTAACCTCTGGGTGTAGGATGAAATGGAAGTCGAGGTGGAGAAAAAGCAAGACCCGGTTTGTCTAAAAATTTGGTTAAAGATAGATACCAAGCACTAGTTTGAATAGGGCTGTAGAAAATAGATTCACGCTCCCTAAGATTTAAGGATTGAGGGGAGTCAGGAAGAGATACATCTTCGTCTGGATTAGTAAGTTCTTCAATGGAAATAAGACCAGCGGAAGATTGTCAGTGACAATATTTCTTACCCTAGGTGAACCAAGATCACTAGAAGCTGGTGAAATAAATCCTGAGGATGTTTCCACAACAGAAGGTCCAGTTTCAAGTTCAGATATTTCAGGTTCGTCAGCCAGTTCATTGGAAGCAAGAATACTACCAGTAACTTCAGAAACTGAAATCGGTTCTTGAATATATTCTGGTGCAGGTATTTGATGATCAGGATGAACAACTATAGAGGAACTTCCAATTTCTGTTGATCTAATCCTAGCACTACTGGATGATACCAGAGCACGAAGCCCTTCAAGCTGACTTGGTGAATATTCAGGGGGTTTCCCTTGTAGTCTCCGGGATTTTCTCAACAATTCCGCCACGATTAAAGATTAACTAATCACACGCAAACAAAGAAAATTTCAATGAAAACACCTAAAGTCTCTAAAGAAACAAACAGCTGAATCACACGCTTAAAAATCTAAGAGTTCAAACCACACACAAACAGTAACTTTCCGTAATAAAAACACTAGTTGGTGATGAAATCCAACTTAGTAGAAATTTAACATAGAAAGGGCGGTTGGAACAGTTACCCCGACAACCTGCTTAATGAAACAGACTGGCACAAGTTTCCTCCCAAAACCATCTCTTGTGAAGAGAATCCCCCAGAGAGTCCAAGTGAGTCTAGTCGACGTCTGCTCTAGGTACAGTGAGATCTTTCCTTCATCGTCACCTTAGGAAATAATCTTAACATAATAGACACTAAGGTTACCAACAGTAACAAATATAACTAGGGGAACAGTCTACAATCCGATTTCACGCGCAAGGGTAGAGTAACAAGTTCAATCCCCTTGAAGGCTCCTCGACATGGTTAATCCGAGGTTTACCGACAAGTGACCCTAGGCTCCTTGACAATGGTTAATCCAAGGTTTACAATTTGTAATACGCGCAAAATCTTCTATCTTCCCCAATGAAACATAATTGATTGTCTCAAAGGTTCAGACATGATCTCGTGATTGACTTCTTTAAGAGAAGCTTCCCAGATTATACAAATTACAATTGGATTTATCTCCTACCGCAAGATTTGTCTACTTGTTTGTTTTTACTACCTTGGAGAGTTAACTACTCCCTACTCCAAGATACTAGCCTAAGCTATGTTGGTGATAAGAGCCCTCGAAAATAAAAAGATTGCTAGATGAATTTTAATTAAGCGTTACTTTTAAGAGCTATTTCTTAAGTCAATGGGTGCGGAAATGAAACTCTGATGGTGTGAAGACTCAATTTCCAAAAGACACTAAAAATGCACCTAAAAAATGATAATCAGATTGTTTTCTTTCAATGAAATTCTAATTAAGGAAAAGTTAGAGAATGCAATTCTTTTATTAAACAATTCCTTCTTTAAACATAAAGAACAATTGAAAGAAACTATTTTTGTCTTTTCCAACAAATGATCAAAGCTCACAATAAAAATACATTTACTTTGCAAAAAATTGAAGCTACAAAAAATTTTTGCTTCAAAAGAAATCTAGAAATTCTAAAGGATTTAAAACTACAAAAATAATTTCGAGATCTACAAAGTTTAATAGCACTCAAAACTACAAACTTTAATAATCTAAATGAATAAAAGCTTTAAGATTTTTTTTTTGAAGAATGTTTTAACTTAGTTGTTCAGCAAACTAAGGATCTATTCATCCAGAATAACAAACAGATCAAAAACACTCAATTATGTTTTTATTAAAAATGAAATTCAAAAACCAATAACAAAGTTTCTTTTCGAAGATTTGTAAAGAAACAGGTAACTCTATTTCTCAATAAAGGATGATTTGACAATTAGGTCAGATCCAGCAAAAAGACCAAAAAGACCAAGGCAATATAAGGTACTTCTAAGTGTCAAATGCTTCAAATCGCTACAAAGACCAAGTGAAATGCAATCCAAAATGCAAAACTTCTAGAAAATCATCAAAACACCAATACTGCTGAGATTTATTAACAGAGAGCTTTTGACAGAAACAATCATCAATCTGGGCAGAAAACAAGAACTAAAAATCAAAATCAAGATAAACTAAAGAAAGAAATCTAAAGTTTTTCAAAACTTTAACAGGGTCCGCAGGCTCCAAGATGTCACAGGTGCGTTCCTACACTATTTACACAGGAAAAGTGCGAAACTGCCCGCACTGTGAAAACAAGGCAAAGTGCGGTCCCAGGAAAAACTAGAGAAAAACTTAAAGGATTTTAAAATTTTCAAAACAGAGAAAACCTAAGCTACCCAGGTAGATGTCAATCGATCAAAAACCAAGAAAAATGTTTCCTCAAATCAAAATAAAAGAGAACCAAAAACAACAAGTTCTCTCCCCAGTGGAGTTGCCAATTTGTTGTATGGATTAATCTGTCTTGCGGACAAGACCAATCTCCCTAGTACTAAAAGTATCTAGAAACAAACAACCAAATAAACTAATCTTTCTCTAAGCATATATGATCTATGAAAAGCTCTATATAGGTGTAAAAGACTTACCGTTTGTCCAGTGCTTGTTTGAAGTTGTTGTTATCCCTCGCGCGCTTGAAGGAGTTTTCCTCGTAAACCTGCAGTCACAAACAAGCAAAATATTACATAGCACCTGTATAGAAATCATCATAAACCATGCTTATCATAGTGATCAAGGAATCTATGAAATGAACCATTGATTGAAAGCTTATTGAGAAAAATGAGTATATTTGTATTAATTTCAAAAGAAGAAAATCCTTACAACCTGAGCCTTGATGTTGCACAGGACTTTCTGGGGTCCGAAGTAGGAGTCTCCTTTACTTTGATAAGCTCTGCACTCCTCCAACCAAGACAAATAGAGGTATGCAATCTCTCCTCACAAAAGTCTTAGTTAACTGAGTCTAAATCTCAACAACACTTAACTTCAAATATTCTAAAATCTTGAACTCCCTTTGAGGCTACCCAATGCCTCTTTTTATAGTGGAAAAGAGAAGGTTTTCTGTTCCAAGTATGAAGGGATATAATCCTCCTTCAAAGGGATAAGCTCCTCACATCAAGGGGTTAGCTCCATAAGGTAAGGGATTCATGCACCTCACAAGAGCGGTTCTGCCACCGCAAGATCCATTCTAGAAGCTTCCAGAATTTACTTTAATTGAGATTTTTGGGATTTACTTGCACCTTTTTAATCTTACAGGGGTCTGCACCTATAACAAAGATAAAGTGCATTCAAGAACGCAGGAAAGCTGAACATTGGGTGTGGAACCACAGGCAAGATAGCCAGAAAGTGTGACACCAAAGTTTAGGAGACTTTTTAGGAATTTTTTCTGATTTTCAAGGCTTGACATGAGGAACTGATATGTTAGACTTGCAAAAGGGAGAAGTATGAGTAATAATGAGCTCATACACATGGCAGAATGTCAGGATGACAATTTTCAGTGTAACAATCTATGAAAACCATATCTTTTATATATTATAGACTTAAGCCCCCTTGGGCTAAGTCTTTAACCCTTCCCCTCCATACGCCCTAGTGCTGGAACCAGGTGCTGGTCATCCAAGCGCTTATCACATCGCCCGATGTTGATTAGCCCTGCATCCTTTAAACCCCTGACCATATGGTTTTCCATATAACCCATGGCCCCGTAGACGGGCGCCGAACCTTATTTGAAATTTAATCTCTCGCCCCGAAGTTTAAACCTTAGTTTTATATAAATTTGTCAGTTTTATTATATAATGAAGTTTCCACCGGTGTAAAGGTCCTAATCTCTCTCCACTGTCAATCTGACCCGCAGATCGACGGCTCGCAATCCATCGCCCCGGTGGTCCCTGCCAACCACTCACTATTGCAAAAACCGGGTAGAATCCATCGCACTGCTTTCAAGAGGAGGGCGGTTTTTTCCCGATCGGCAGCGATTCCATTCACTGTTTGATGCGTGGCCTTGAGCACTATTCAAAAACAGCCGCTCATCACACGTTAAAGTTCGGACATGGATCCGGTGCGATATTGACGTCCACCATCCGATCTGGGGCCATTTATCGAACGGTAGCCGCTCTCCAAAGATGCTCGTGCGATAACTCAGGGTACGATGCGGTATTAAAAGAATCTCTGCCCTTGATCTGATCTGCAGATCAGCGACCCAAAATTCATCTCCCTGATTCCTCGTCCAGTCAACATTTCCAGACCTGGGATTTTTATTCATCTGGATTTTATTGAAAATTTGATATCCGGGCATTTTCCTAAGGTTTATTGGCGCCTGTTCTCTGCCGTTGATCACATGGGCTGATCTCATCCGATGGCCCACGATCGTCCCAAACCCCGAACATGATTTTTGATCATTTTTTCTCCGAAACAAAGGTTTTGAAACCTTTTTCCCATTTTTATTTTTTTTTATTTTTCTAAATAACGTGACCCCTTCACGTTGTTTAGTCACCCTCGCTCCCAACCATTGATCTCTACGTAATCAATGGTTTCGATTTAATTTCCTCCCCCGCTCTCCCTTGACCTCCTCTAATCAATCTCGACCATTGGATGATGCCATCCAACAGCCACGCTCTCTCCACGTGTCTTCTGAAGCAGTAAACTTATACATGCAGGATTTTATAACATTATTTGTATTTTACAGGGTTCCAATGGTTTTTTCCGCTGTGTCTGAAGAAAATTTAAAGGCAGAGGGTGATGATCCCTCCGCCTTCGATTCATCAAATAAAATCATTCGGAGGGTTTAAAATTCACGTTTCATCGGTGTTTCATGAAGAATTGATGCCATATCACCCCTGCGCAACACTGTACACCGACAAAACATAGCAAGTCAATCACAAATCAAAGGATATCAGTGCAAACACAACACGCACCAGCATGGAAGATTGAAGATGGTTTTATGAGGATTACGACCAAAAAATGATTATCAAAAGCCTAATCCTCCCAATTAAGACACAATTAAACATAAATCATAGAGGTTCATCAGACAGAAAGTCTCCACTGCCACATCTGAGGCAAATTGATTCCTCCTAGCTGCCACGTTGCCACCTGTGCCTCAAAGAATTCATATCAAAAACTGAAGTTATTGATCAAGACCAGATCTCTGCCTCACAACGCAGCCAAAGGATAAATTCTGCAGATAAACTTAATGACAAAATATCAGCAGAGTTACTTTGACATTATACAGAGCCTCGGAGGTCAAAAAGAGCTCCCACCGAGCTTAAATCTTAATGTAAATTATTTAATATAGAGGACACCTATGTAAGCTTCTTCATTGAGCCCCGCAAAGGCCAGAAGCCATTAAGACTATATTAATTATATTTGGAGATCTTTATCAGATCTCACCTCCTCATTCTTCTATAAATACTACTATAGAAGATGAGAAGTTGGTTGGTTGATCACTAGTTGTAATACTGAAACTCTCTGAAATAATACATAGTTTGTTGAAGTTGAAGAACAAATTGAAGTCTTGGAAGCCTTGATGATGTTGTTGCATGCTTGTTCCTGAGAAGGCTCTATCATTGGATCCATGAGCTTGGCTGTTGGTGAAGTATTCTGAACTGTTTTATGTTTTCCCCTGTTTTCATTATGTTCCATAATTTCTTACTATAGTAGGTTGAAAGTTTTAGGCTAAGAAATGACTCCTGGAAGCACCTTAGACCTGTTCATCCTTCACTGTTTTATGTTTTCTTCTGCTGAGGTATTTTAGAGTCTTCAATCTCTCTCTTTAGTCCTCATGCTTGTTTATTTCTATAATAGCTCAAATAGTTGATTTCAGCATGATTTATGGTTCTCCCTGCTTGTCTGCTATTACTTGAAAGCTCTTATTGAAGTCTCCCTTTGAATTACCATTGTTTTAAGTTAGTCAAAGAGGTCTGCTTCGATCTTGCCCTTTGTCATTGCTTGAACAGGTGTTTTGAAGGTCTTTTATAGTTGTAATCATAGATGTATTAGGTGTTCCCTCTTCTATGACTGCAATTATCAGTGAATCTTTTATGTTTTCTAAGTCATTTGAAATAAAATCTTTGAGGAAATAGGGTGTTCCCCGAATCTTAGATTTCATTTTAAAAGTTGTTTTGAAATCATTATTTTCTTGAAGGTGTGATTTGTAAAATTTATGGTTAGCCCTGTCTACCAACTAGCTCTTTATTTTTCAAGTTGTGCTTTCAAATTCCCTTTGTTTGAGAATTAAACTTATTTTTCCAAATCATTGATGTCCATCTCATTCCAAAACCAAAGGATCCTGCTGCCAAGTTATATTTTCCCTCTCATATCCCATATCCATTGATGAGTATGTTATGACCTCTTCTTGACTCCATTGCCCAATGAACCAGACGTTTCTCCATTTTGTGTATCTTTCCTAGACCTTTCATGTTTTGCTGTATAAATTCAACCAAACAAACAAACAAACACCTGCACCTAATAACTAGTCTAAAACCAATACTCAAAGCACACATGATAAAACTTTGCAAACAAACATTTGAGAGATCCCTCTCTGAGAACATGAGAACTAGATCCTGGAACTCTAAAGATTGGTTCTGATGTTGCCTTGTATTTTGATTTACTAAACTATCAAAACACGGGACACCAACATAATGCCGATCACGGTGGGAACCTAAGTAAAATTTTCAAAATTAAATACTCACTGTCCAGTATAACATAAGTAACCTTCTTCAAGCACTACCTAACAAATGGTAATCATGATAGGACTTAATTGAATCAGTGACAAAATAAGTAACCCTTAGGATTCTCTTAGAACCTTATCAAACCTTGAAGGAATCAGTTACCAAGCCATAAGAGTGAACTCTGTAGGATTAAACACCTTAGCTAAGTGTTAAATTAGATTTAGGACACTCTCATAACTAGTAAGACCGAAATAACTCAGAAAAACCCAAAACATTTCAGTTTTGCTTCATAATAAACATGGTGGTGGGACCATCCAATATTTTACCTTCATAAAAGCTAAAAATTTTCCACCTGGCGACTCCACTAGCCCCAGTAGGCCTATTACTCATCTAGGTTCCTATATCTCTTTAGGATTGTGTTAACCAGCCTTGAAGAAGTTTAGAAGCCTAGTCCCATACTAGATAAAACATCCTGAGAGGTGAAGCTTCTAAAAACAGCCCCTAAAAATCTCAACCTCTCTCATTTTTGAAAAATAGTCTGGCTTCACATAGGATCAACACTAGATCCCATCCATACCCAAATCCTCCTTTAATATTTGACAATCCAGAAAGAATTCTGTGGCAGATTTCTAACTCTGGAAAATCAGCTGCTAACAGGAGCCTCTTAAGAACAAATTTTGTCCCTGAAAACCTTGTTGTCTTAGAGGATTCACACTTTGATTTACATCATACAAAGAACATCTTTAGAACTAGATCTCAAGGTGATTTAAACCAAACTGATCTTGACATTGCAGATTTGCAACAGAGCTTCAGTAGAGAAGCCTCACCTTCCACTCCTCCTGATTCCCAGCTTCTTCATCACTTTGGCCTTTCCCATAACAAGTCTACTCAAAATCAGTTTGCTGGCCCAAGTGTTTCTTCCACTCCAATCCATACTACCATTGTGCAAAACACACCTGTTCAACCCACTTTCCCTTTTGCAAACCCACCTCTTGTAAATCCACCCTTATTTCCAGCCATGGAAACATGGTATGCCCCATTAGTGTTACCACAACCTCTACTTCCCTTACCAAATGATTATCAATCCAAAATCCCTCACTTCACTGGAAAAGAGTCCACAACAACTCAACATCATGTAGATAGGATGGAAGATGCATTTGATTACATGGAGATAGAAGAAGAAACTGTGAAGATGAGGATCTTTGCCCAAAGTTTAGGAGGAGATGTAAAGAAATGGTTTAAAAACTTACCTCCTAACAGCATAAATGATCTCCCTGCCTTGCATCAAACATTCATCAACAAATGGGAACTCAAAAAGAATCCTCTCCAAATACTAGTAGAGTATAGCAGCCTCAAGATAAATCAAGGGAAGAGTGTTCATGATTACTCCACTAGGTTCAATAGCGTTTACAATGCTCTTCCACCTCACATGAAACCTCCTCAAGGCATGGCCTTAGTAAGATATCCCGAAGGCCTTGATGTTGACATGATGTATCAGTTAAGAGAGAGGGATTACTTAACCTTAGAAGACATGCAGAAAGGAGCTGTGAGCGTAGAAGAAAACATAATTGAGAAAAGAAATAGGTTGAGATCAGAGAAGAGGGTAACTTATAAAGATGACCTAATACCCTCAACCTCAACTTCTGACACAAAAATTGACAACCTATTGAAGGTGATGGAGAGGATGCTTAAAAAGATAAACTTAAATGAGAGAGTGCCACCAAGAGAACCTCAAAATAACCAAAACAGAAATAGAAATCAAAATTATAGAAGAGAAAACAATCAAGATAAGAAAAAAGAAAGTGACCAACAGATTAGACCTCCCTTCCAACAGAACTATGCAGATAAATATGAGGAATATAGGGAGCTGGAAAGGTTGGGAGAATCTCATGTAAACTTGATTGGATCAGACAGTGGGGATGATGTTTTCCTCACCGAAGAAGAACAAGGGTTTTTCTTTGATCATAGTACAAACACCTATGAAGATTCTGATGACTATAGATTGGGGTTTGAAAATGCAATCATGGAGGTGCATAAAAAATATGATCTTATGAGCAAAGGGAATGTAAACAACTTAAAGGATAGGAACACTAATACTACTGTCAAGAAAAACACAGAAACTCAACCCAAAAAGACAACAGAAAATACCAAAATTTTGACCAAGAAACCAAATATAAACAAAGACAAAAGTGTCCTGTCAAATGTTGAACAGAGTACCCCTAGCACTTCAGCTAGTGGTCCTAATAAAACTGTCCCAATTACCAGTCCAAACAAGGTTCAAAAAATTAAAATTGCTGAAAGTAATTCAATTGAAAAGACAGATGTAAATATGAACAAGTCAATTGTTCCTTTCAGTCTTGAGGGAGAGATTGCTAAGATAAAAATTACCATTCCCCTAGCTGAACAAGTAACCCAAGAGGTGTACAAAAACCAAGTTTTGAAAGCTTTGAACTTAGGAAGTGATACTGACACCTTAAACTTGACAGATGACAAACCTAAGTTGTTGTTTGGTCTAGAAGTTGAAGGAAACTACCAAGAAGGGGATGTCCCTCCCTTCTATGTTAGCTTGAACATACACGAGAAAATTTTACACAATGCCATGTTAGACTCAAGAGCTTCACACAATCTAATGCCTAGGGTAGTGATGGAAAGCTTAGGCTTAGAAATTACTAAACCATACAAAGACTTGTATTCCTTTGACTCAAGCAGAGTCAAATGTTTGGGTTTAATCAAATATTTGTGTGTTAACTTATCCCAAATCCCTGCTAAGAGTTTAGTCATCGATATAGTAGTAGCTGACATTCCCCCTAAGTATGGCATGCTCTTGTCAAGATCTTGGGGAGCCAAACTTCACGAAAGCCTTCAAATGGACATGTCTTATGCCACCATCCTGTTTTTAACCAAAACATGAGACTATACAGGGAATCCCACATGAAGTACATGGTGAGCAACATATACAAACCAAACAACTCTCCAATCTATTCTATTCAATCAAGTTTAGATTCCTTTATCTTATGTAATGAAGATGAAATTACTCAATAAGATAAGGAAAACATGGACCCAATCAGTTCACCATAACAGTCAAATCTTCCCTTGAATCAAATTCAAAACATTGGCAATCAACAACAACAAGAAAATGGAAATAAGGAAAACATACTGTGGACTGTAAAATTTTATGGATCTTGTAATAAAACAAGTGCAGGGGTAGGTATTTGGATTCAAAATACGAATCAAATTTTTTCATATAAATTAGATTTCCCATGCATTAACAATATTGCTGAGTATGAAGCACTTCTCCTAGGCTTACAATTTCTTAAAAAATTAGAAGCCCAGAGGATATCGATCTTAGGAGATTCTAAACTTATCATAAGACAAATCAAAGGAGAATACTCAGCTAGAAATCCAAGGCTTAGGGAATATCGGAACGTTGCCCTTGATCTATTGAAAACCTTTGAAAAGTATGAACTTATTTTCATCCATAGAGCACTGAATCAGCTAGCAAATGAACTCACTTTCAACGCCAGCAATTGTCAAATACCTGAGATAAATGAACAGCTTGGCATAAAGGTAAAACACAGGCCTGTTGTGCCTGATAATGAAGATCACTAGCAAGTGTTTGAATCTAACAAACACATAGATGATTTCTTGAAATCAGAAAATGATTTCAGCATACCAATATCAGAAACCAGCCATAAAGAAAATTGTCTGTATATTGAACAAATCCCAAAAGCTGAAATGACATATACTGCTGATATAAATCATTATGAAAATCCTTTTGAAACAGAGACAATTGACAATGCTGACCAAGAAGACTTGGAAGTTTTACAATGAAAAAATGATAAAATTCCAAGAGGTCTAACACCTTTAGAACACCTTTTTGATTTTAACAATGTAGCCAAAGAACCAAGAATGGAGCCTGTGGAAACGAATGTAGAAGAGCATAACATAGGTAGTCTTGCAGAACCCAAGATGATCAAACTATCTAGCACTCTCCCAACTCACATAAAATTGCAATACATAGAGTTGTTCAAGGAGTAGATAGATGTTTTTGCTTGGGGATACAAGGACCTAAAATCGTATGATACCAGCATCATCCAGCATAAAATCCCTTTGAAGGAAAATCAAAAGCCTTTTAAAAAAAAAACGAGGAGAATAAACCTTGTTTTATTACCTTTAGTTAAGGCAGAGATTGAAAAGATGCATGCTGCTGGGATCATTGTACAAATTAGATATTCAGAGTGGGTATCAAACTTAGTTTATGTTAGAAAGAAGACTGGGAAAATTAGGCTCTGTATTGACTTCAAAAATTTAAACAGAACCTCTCTAAAAAACAAATACCCCTTACCTAAAATGGACCATATACTTCAAAGGGTAGTTGGGTCTAAAAGAATATCCCTCTTAGATGGGTTCTCAGGTTACAACCAGGTGTTAGTGCTCCCAAGTGATCAAATCAAAACTTCTTTCACTACACCTTGGGGCACCTTTATGTATGTCAAAATGCCTTTCGGATTAATGAATACAGGTGCCACCTTCCAAAGGGCCATGGACATAGCCTTTTCTGAAGATATTGGCTATTTCATAATCATTTACCTTGATGACATAACTGTTTTCTCAAAAACTAATGAAGAACATTTGATTCACCTAAGAAATTTTTTTGAGAAGTGTAGGAAATTTGGCTTGTCATTGAATCCCAAGAAGACACTCTTTGGTCTCCAAGAGGGTAAACTTCTTGGCCATATAATTTTAGAAGAGGGAATAAAAATAGACCCCACAAGGATAGATGGCATATTACAAATTAGCCATCCAAGAAGCCTCAAAGAATTACAATCTTTCATTGGAAAGATTAATTTTCTGAGGAGGTTCATCCCCAACCTTGCTGAGCTAATAAAAAAAATTACAAACATGCTTAAGAAAGATGTCAGTGTAAAATGGACTTTACCAGCTAAAAAATCATTCGAACTGGTCAAAAAAGCTCTTACTCAAATACCAGTCCTGATTAGTCCATATTTCACCAAAGACTTTTATATCTTTTCTTTTGCATCTGAACATACAATAGCTATAGTTTTACTTCAAAAGAATGATCCAGGGCAAGAACAACCAATATCCTTTTTTAGTAGGGCCTTAAGAGATGCTCCTCTCAAATATAACATCATGGAGAAGCAAGCCTTAGCATTAGTGAAAGCATTAAAAGACTTTAGGGTCTATATTTTACACTCTCACATAATTGCTTTTGTTCCACATACTGTTGTCAATGACATTCTAAGTCAAGACCCTGATGGTAAAAGGGGAAAATGGATTGCAAATATTCTTGAATATGACTTAGAAATCAGGCCCACCAAACTAGTTAAAGGGCAAGGATTATCAAAACTTATGGCTGAGTCTAACTTTCAAGCACTAGACATGAATATGGTAGATGTGTTGGAAGAAATAGAAGAATCTACTGCTCCATTTATTGAAGTAACATTTTTGAATTCTCCTTGGTATGCTGACATTATTTATGTGCTTTTATATTTAAATACCCCTCCTTCTTTATCTAAAACTAAAGCTAGGATTTTTAAACAAAGAGCTTTGAGTTTTTGCATTATAGATGGGATCTTATATTGGAAAAATGTTGTTGGAATTTTGCTTAAACTTTTACTTGAAGATGATGCAAGAAAAATCATGCATGAGTTGCATGATGGAGAATGTGGAGGACACCTCTACTGGAAGGTCACAACAAACAAAATTCTTAGGTCTGGTTACTATTGGCCTACCCTTTTCCCAGACACTCAAAATTTGGTCATGTCTTGCCATAAGTGTCAAATTTTTGATGGCAAAAGAAAAATCCCGCCCTTACCCTTACATCCTATCAGAGTTGAGGCACCTTTTCAAAAATGCGGTTTAGACTTCATTGTAGAAATTCATCCATCCTCCTCATCTCAACATAAGTGGATCCTCACAGCCACTGACTTCTTTACCAAGTGGATAGAAGCTATACCCTCTAGGAATGCTAATGACTCTGTCATTATCAAGTTTCTTGAAACAAATATCCTATCCAGATTTGGTTGTCCCAGAAAAATCATAACAGACAATGCTACTACTTTTAAATCTAAAAATATGGTGGATTTTTGTTACAAATACCACATAACCTTGGGCCATTCTACTGCTTACTATCCTCAAGGAAATGGATTAGGTAAATCTTCCAACAAGAGCCTCATCAATATCATTAAAAAACTAATGGAACAAAATAAAAAATCATGGCACAGTAAACTGGTTCATGCCTTATGGGCTAATAGGTTAACTACAAAGAAGTCAATAAATATGTCCCCCTATCAACTAGTCTATGGCATGGATGCAGTCTTTCCCACCTCATTAGGAGTGCCAGTCATGAAGCTCCTTCAAGAAGTGTAGGTTGAAGAGAATGATATGTAGAGAAGAATCAACCAAACAATCCATTTACAATAGACCAGAGAAGAAGTTTATGAGAGAACACAGTTGGTCTAAAAAAATATGAAGAAGCTTTTTGATAAGAGAACTAAGGCGAACAATTTCCAAGTTGGAAATGTTATTCTTAGGTGGGATTCAAGGAGAGAAGAGAAGGGAAAACATGGCAAGTTTGAGAACTTGTGGAAAGGTCCCTATATTGTTCATACTGAAAGGGGTCACAATGCATTTTTCTTGAAAGAATTGAATGGAGAAGATCAGTATGGAGGTCCTGTCAATGGCAGAATGCTCAAGCATTACTTCTGCCAAGAATCATAAGTTTCAAAGCATTGTATTTTGTCATTGTAAATATCATAGTCTAATATTGCATTCAAAGTTATGAAAATAAAAAATACAAAAACAGAGAAAGAAAGAAAAGAGGGCAGATTGTAAAAAACAATAAAGGTATAGCCCCATACCAAAAAAGAGAAACAAATCTGAAAGTGTGCAAGCTTAAATGCCACTCCTGAAGAACAGACTTCTAGTTAGTCAAACAGCCTAATCTTGACTAATTAGTTTTAAATTTTCTGTTGATAGGACAGTGAATTTGATTTGCCAAACTATTTAATCTTGGCTTATTAGTAGATAGTTTAGGATAGAAATTAAAGGTTCAAACATGCTCAAAATATGAACCTAATTTTCAAAGAGAAAATGACTCAAATCTATTTCAAATTCTGAGTCAAAGGATGTAAAATCTGGTTCTGAACAGCTTAAAATCTGAACCAGTTAACAAAGGAAAGATAGCTCAATTAAGATTCAAAACAGAGCTGCAGAAAAGAGGAAGGCAATGCTTTCAAATTTCAGATCTCAAGCCTTCCATCTTTGTTTTAAAAGTTTTGTGCAAAATAATGTCTATGTGCAGCTTGTTTTTATGCCATAGACCAACATCAAGTTAGACTGTTCAATCGTGATTTGAATGCTTTTAAAATTTCTATTGTAGAATTTAGAGAATAAAGTTTGTTGGACAGTTTAATCCCAATAGACAGTAGATTAGGTAGAGAATCATATGGGCTCAACTGTTTAATCTGAGTCCATGGAGAAATAAGGAGTAGAAATAGATTAGATTTCTTTCTTTCAAAAGAATAAAATGTTGTGAAAGAGTTTTCCAATCCAAGTGCATCCTAATGAAGAAAAAATGTTAGATCAGTAGGATTGGGTAGGTAGAAAGATTGTATTGATAAAGCTCCATTGTTGATCCATGAATGCTAATATGTTTCAGAGCATAAGAAGATCATCCACAGAAAGGAAGGCAGCCCAATGGATGAGGCAACAGGTCAGCCTCTTAGAGAATGCAAGTTTGAAGTTCTTGATGCCTTCAAGAAGGCACCATCCCCAAGTGGAGCCACTATTAGCCACCTATAAATTTTTATAGCAAAAGGTGGCTAAAATTTTTTGGAGCCTTCAAGGAACAAATTTTATTGCTAAAAATTGTTGGCTCTTGAAGACTCTCAAAAGGCCTCATACCTCTGTCTAAATCTCCACTACTGTTCTCATTTCACACTCAGAAATTCTGCTAATTTCAAAGCCAAAATACTGCTGCAAACTCCATTTTTCCTCCTCCATCCCCTTCCAAAACTAACCCCATTTTAACCCCTTAATCCCCCATAAAATCTCTCATTTTTCATTTTTTTTCCCTTTTCCCTTCATCAAAACCCTTAGATAAGGTTTAAGACCCTTTCTTAGCCTTATCGAAACCCTCAAACTCCTTTGAAAATCATTGAAAATCTATGAAAACCATATCTTTTATATATTATAGACTTAAGCTCCCTTGGGCTAAGTCTTTAACCCTTCCCCTCCATATTCCCTGGTGCTGGAACCAGGCACTGGCCATCCAAGCGCTTATCGCATTGCCCGATGCCGATTAGCCCTGCATCCTTTAAACCCCCGACCATATGGTTTTCCATATAACCCATGGCCCCGCAGACGGGCGCCAAACCTTATTTTAAATTTAATCTCTCGCCCCGAATTTTAAACCTTAGTTTTATATAAATTTGTTGGTTTTATTATATAATAAAGTTTCCGCCGGTGTAAAGGTCCTAATCACTCTCCACCTTCGATCTAACCTGCAGATCGATGGCGTGCAATCCATCGCCCTGGTGGTCCCAGCCAACCACTCACTATTGCAAAAACCGGGCAGAATCCATCGCACCGCTTTCAAGTAGAGGGAAGTTTTTTCCCAATCGGCAGTGATTCCATTCACCGCCCGATGCGTGGCCTTGAGCACTATTCAAAAAACACCGCTCATCGCACGTTAAAGTTCGTACATGGACCCGACACGATATTGACGTCCACCATCCGATCTGGGGCCGTTTATCAGACAGTAGTCGCTCTTCGAAGATGCCCGTGCGATAACTCAGGGTACGACGTGGTATTAAAAGCATCTCCGCCGTCGATCTGATCTGCAGATCAACGGCCCAAAATTCATCACCCTGATTCCTCGTCCAATCAACATATCTAGACCTGGGAGTTTTATTCATCTGTATTTTATTGAAAATTTGATGTCCGGGCATTTTCCTAAGGTTTATTGGTGCCTGTTCTCCGCCGTTGATCGCATGGGCCAATCTCATTCGACGACCCACAATCGTCTCGAACCCTGTACATGATTTTTGAACATTTTTTCGCCGAAACAAAGGTTTTAAAACCTTTTTTCCCATTTTTATTTATTTTTATCTTTCTAAATAACGTGACCCCTTCATGTTGTTTAGTCACCCTCGCTCCCGACCATTGATCTCTGCATGATCAACGGTTTCGATTTAATTTCCTCCCCCGCTCACCTTTGACCTCCTCTAATCAATCTTGACCATTGGATGATGCCATCCAATGACCATGCTCTCTCCACGCGCCTTCTAAAGCAGTAAACTTATACATGTAGGATTTTATAACATTATTTGTATTTTACAGGGTTCCATTGGTTTTTTCCACTGTGTCTGAAGAAAATTTAAAGGCAGAGGGTGACGATCCTCCCGCCTTCGATTCATCAAAGAAAATCATTTGTAGGGTTTAAAATTCTTGTTTCATTTGTGTTTCATGAGGCATTGATGCCATATCACCCCTACGCAGCACTATACACTGACAAAACACAGCAAGTCAATCACAAATCAAAGGATATTAGTGTCGAACACAACACACACCAGCATGGAAGATTGAAGACAGTTTTATGAGGATTACGACCAACAAATGATTATCAAAATCCTCATCCTCCCAATTAAGACACAGTTAAACAGAAATCATAGAGGTTCATCAGACAGAAAGTATCCACCGCCACAGCTGAGGCAAATTGATTCCTACCAGCTGCCACGTTGCCACCTGTGCCTCAAAGCATTCATATCAGAAGCCTAAGTTATTGATCAAGACCAGATGTCTACCTCACAACACAGCCAAAGGATAAATTCTACAGATAAACTTAATGACAAAATATCAACAAAGTTACTTTGACATTATACAGAGCCTCAAAGGTCAAAAAGAGCTGCCACCGAGCTTAAATCTTAATGTAAATTATTTAATACAGAGGACACCTATGTAAGATTCTTCATTGAGCCCCCCAAAGGCCAGAAGCCATTAAGACTGTATTAATTATCTTTGGAGATCTTTATCAGATCTCACCTCCTCATTCTTCTATAAATACTTCTATAGAAGATGAGAAGTTGGTTGGTTGATCACTAGTTGTAATACTGAAACTCTCTGAAATAATACATAGTCTGCTAAAGTTGAAGAACAAATTGAAGTCTTGGAAGCCTTGATGAGGTTGTTGCATTCTTGTTCCTGAGAAGGCTCTATCATTGGATCCATGAGCTTGGATGTTGGTGAAGTATTCTAAACTGTTTAATTTTTTCTCCTGTTTTCATTCTGTTCCATAATTTCTTACTACTGTAGGTTGAAAGTTTTAGGCTAAGAAATGACTCCTGGAAGCACCTTAGACCTGTTCATCCTTCACTATTTCATGTTTTCTTCTGCTGAGGTATTTTAGAGTCTTTAATCTCTCTCTTTAGTCCTCATGCTTGTTTATTTCTATGATAGTTTGAATAAGATGGTTTCAGCATGATTTATGGTTCTCCCTGCTTGTCTGCTGCCACTTAAAAGGCTATTATTGAAGTCTCCCTTTGAATTATTTCTGTTTACAATAAGCCAAGGAGGTCTGTTCTGATCTTTCCCTTTTTCCTTACTTAAACAGTTGTCTTAAAGGTCTTTATAGTTGTAATAATAGATGTGTTAGGTGTTCCCTCTTCTATGACTGCAATTATTAGTGAATCTTTTATGTTTTCTAATTCATTTGAAATAAAATATTTGAGGAAATAGGGTGTTCCCCGAATCTTAGATTTCATTTTAAAAGTTGCTTTGAAATTATTATTTGCTTAAAGGTGTGATTTGTAGAATTTATGGTTAGCCCTGTCTACCAGATAGCTCTTTATTGTTCAAGTTGTGCTTTCAAATTCCCTTTGTTTGAGAATTAAAATTCTCTTTCCAAATCATTGATGTCCATCTCATTCCAAAAACCAAAGGATCATGTGGCCAAGTTAGATTTTCCCTCTGATATCCCATATCCATTGATGAGTATGTTATGACCTTTTCTTGACTCCATTGCCCAATGAACCAGATGTTTCTTATTTCTATATATATTTCCTAGACCTTTCATGTTATGTTGTATCAATTCAACCAAACAAATAAACAAACACCTACACTTAATAACTAGTCTAAAACTAATACTCAAAGCACACAAGATAAACCTTTGCAAACAAACATTCGAGAGATCCCTCTCTGAGAACAGGAGGACTAAATCCTGTAACTCTAAAGATTGGTTCTGATGTTGCCTTGTCTTTTGATTGTATTTTGATTGGGTAATGACTTGAGAAATCTAGCTTAGGGCTGAATGAGCAAAGGCACAACGCGAAATGGTGAGAACCTTCGAGACAGTTGAGAAGGAGATCACCTTGCCCATAGTCCACCGAAACATACACAAGATCAGTCAGCTACCCCGATGCTAGGGCCTCAGGAAGGTAAACCGTAGGAACCCATGGCAGCACACTTAAAATTACCTACCTTTAAAGGAGCAGTCGACGAGGACCTAGAACGATTCTGGTTCGTGGCCGATATGGTATGGACGGTGCAAGGGGTGGTAAGTGATATTGTAAAAAAGAGCACAGCTATCCTTAGCTTTTGAGGAAAGGGCGTTGGACTGGTATATGTAGTACATATCTCAAAACGGGAGCTCAACGCTTCAAAATATTAAGGATGCCCTAAGACAACAATTCCGAAAGCCGAAATCCTATTCCCAACTGGTATCGGAAGTAAAATAATTCAAGCAAGGAGCATCTCAGTTAGTCTAAGAGGTTGATCAATGGTTAAAGGAATCAATCAGGGAAGGTGAGTTCAATTATGACGACAAAAAGCACACAGAATGGTTTATCTCTATGCTCCTACCTCACTTGCGTACACCTATGGCCCATTAGACTTTTGAATCGCAGGAAAAAGCCTTGGAAGCTGCCATGAAACTTGAAGATGCACCTAAGGATGACACAAGGGAAGGAGTACAGCAAATTCAGGAGCTCGGAGCCATGCACATGGAAATACAGAGCTTACGAATGGAACAAGAAAAGGGAGTAGGTTTGGACCTTTCATGCGAGGATTTCTGGGTAGCGGGACTGCATGATACAACCCAATGTCCACGAATAAATAGAGGTGAAGTGAAGCAACAATGGTGCAGGTTCTCTCGATATATAGGACACGATGAGAAGAACTGTCATAAATATGACTTATTGGTAGATCGGGGAACCCTTTATAGGGTACAATCCGATCTTGCCTCTCCAATATCCCCCGCGAGCTTTGGTGGATCCCCTGTACAATGCATGGGGGGACGGGGAGGAAGCGCAGGATGAGGACGGGGCCAACTGATCTGTTTCAACTGTGGAGAGGTAGGGCACTTCACCCCAGACTGCTCAAATCCCACTAGGAAGACCTGTAAATATTGCTGACAGTTGGACCATGAAATCGAAGACTGCCCAATCTTACTAAAAAATATGAAGGACAAACAGTCTACTCCTACATAGAATGTATAAAGAGTCAAAACGGAGCTAAGGAGCATCACCCGTAGCATGGTCACCCAGAAAGCAAGAGAAGAGCTTGTTGTTTGGAAGGAACCAGATCTCGGAAAGCAGGGATCACTAGGAGCCCCTGCGCAGCTACCAGAAGAAGAAGTTGAAACCTTTTTAAGGGCATGCTTGAAGCTACTACGCAACCTGCAGGTGGGAGAAATTCTTCAAGTATTACTACAATATTGTGCAGCTCAGCCCAGCATGATGACCAAGGTTAAGGAAGTACACAAATTACATAGCTACAAAAGGCGCACCAGGAAAGAGATGCGCTTGACTACACAGATTGGCGACCATGAGATAGATCAGGTTATTCTTGACCTTGGATCTAATGCGAATGTCTTACCAAAAAAACCATGGCAATAAATGGGGGAACCTAAATTAGACTGGTCCACCATCCAGCTGGAAATGGCGAATCAACATAAGATCATCCCTATGGGATGGTTGCCAAGGGTTATGGTTGATATCGCAGGGGTAAAGGTCCTGGCTGACTTTGAGATCATAGAAATTGTGGAAGATACGAACCCCTACCCTGCGCTCCTGGGGATAGACTGGGCTATCGACATAGGGGTTGTCATTAATATAAAAAAATACAGCACGGTGTTTGAGAAGAACGGTACACGTGTAATAGTACCCCTGGATCCCACTGAGGGCACACGGTATACCGAACTAGCATATGAAGAAGAGGAACTCGATCACATCTACAGGATAACAGCATAGGACGAAGACCAGGATGACCCTGCAACAGGTGGAGTATGTTAGCCACCTATAAAAATTTGTCATATCAAATGGTGGCTAGATCATTTTTCAAGCCTTTAAGAAACAATTTCATGCCAAAATTGTTAGTTCTTAAAGTATTATGAAGATAACTAATCCTTTAGTTAATCTTCACTGCTGTTTCCCTCATAATCATGAAAAATCTGCTGCTTGCAAGGAGAAAGACTGCTCAAAAAACCCATTTCCCCCTTCATTTTACCCCTCCTTCCATTCACTAATAACACCATTGTCATTCCATTTTTTCTTCATAAAATTCCTCCATTTCCCTCATTTTCCTTCATTCCCTTTATAAATTCCCTTTGATAAGGTTTAAAACTCCTTTTTTAACCTTATCGGAACTCTGAAATCCCCAAAAAATCCTTCAAAAATCCTAAAAAACAGTCTTTTGCACTAAGGCCTTAAAGCCCCTTTGGCCTTAGCCCCAGCTCCTTTTTTCCGCATAAAATTGAATTTGTAACCCACAGTTAAGCCCTTATCGCGCAATCACAATCAGAGTTTTCTATTTTCCTTATTACCTTTTACTTTTGAAAACTCGACTGCGATAGGCCCTTTTCTATTAAACCCCTGATCCCTTCGCCTTCTTCACATAACCCAGAGCCCCGCAATCGGGCGCTAAAACACTAAAAAATCATGTCCAAACCCTTTTTCCTTTGTTTTTTATGAAACCCGATGACATGTTTTAAAACAAATCTGGGCCGTAGATCTCTGCAAGATCAACGACCATCGGCTCATCGCATCACACCTATTCTTCATGCTGCCTCTCGCCAATGCGATCTCCAATTTAATTTGGATTTTCGATCATCCTTTGATCTGACGGTTGATACTCCATCACATTGCAATAATCTTTTTGTCCATTCCCTTTCCCTCCTCCGATTTTGATCTCGTGATTTAATCTGAACCTTCGAATCCACAAGAACCGACAACTCAGATTTAATCACACTCCGCTCAAAAGCCCTTACCATCACACTCGTTGATTGAATCCCCATTGTTGATCTCTCCTAGATCTAATGGCCCACGCTTAATCACATCGGCACATTTCATTGTTGCTTTACACCTTGCCACTGCTGATTTGTGATCTTGTGATAAAATCTCGGCCATCCATTTCATATATCCAACTGTCTAGATCTAAACCGCTCTTGACCCTGCCCACCTTTTTTCGCCGGTGCATCTTACCCCATCACGCTCTCATTACCACCATCAGATCTCTTTTCCTTTCATCCAACGGCTGAAACTCCATATCGCGTAATTTTGTGCCTAAACATTAATGCCAAAAAATTACGCGATATGGGCAGTATTAAAAGGACATGTGTCAAGCATAGACCCATATCGCATTGTTTTGGAAAAATTCTAAAAACCGCCTCAAAGCTACACGAAAACCATTCTGGTTTTTCGCTAAAACACTTTCTCCACCGCATTAACCTTTTTTTTCTTTTAAATCTCTGTCGTCCATCGTTTCAATCCAACGGCCCAAATTGCATCTAACCCCCAAGTCTTTGCCCCTTTGTTTTAACTCCTGGGAATTTTATCGAGTTTTCTCCACCGTCGATCTCTGAAGAATGACAGTCCTAATTAAATCTCCCCCCCATTGCATTTCCCCACCATCCGAAATCCCCAACATTCCATTACGTGATCTTGACCGTTCTTTTATCTAGATTGACAATTCTGATTGAATTTCCCCACCAATTCATCGCCTTTTCCCCATTGCTCCTGAATGTTTTACCGATTGATCACGGTCGTTGATCAATCTGATATAATGGCCCAGATTTAATTTTACTTCCATTCATCCAACCGCCTCTCCATTTAATCCTGTCAAGTGATCTCGACCGTTGATTGATTTCATCTAACGGTCACGATTAAACCTCATCCCCAAAGCGGCCTTAACCTATTTTTCATGGGTTTTTATTAATTTCTCTTGTTATGTGCAATTTTTTTAAGCTTTTTGCACAGTTCTAAAAATAAATCAAGGGTCAGGGATGACGATCCCCCAGGCCACTATTTATGAAGAAGATAAATCTACAGGATTCACATCATGATTTATCTGTGCCTCATGAGCACTGATAACATTATAAAACCCTCTGCACGTCTACAAGAACAACAACAACATAGTAAGCCTCAATCAAACAAAGAGTATTAGTGTCAAAGGATAAAATCACAGCAGAGATGAGGGCGGAAACATGAAGCTGGGTTACACTTTTGTGAGAATTGGGAGCTGGAATTTTTTTTCGGCAATAGTTTGGCCGAACATTTTCTAAAGTTCGGCCGAAATTTCTTAGAAATTTCGGCCAAACTCGTGATTCCGTTTAGATTGACGGCACACTGACGGCGCGGGCAAACAGAATTTTTGCCGGAGATTGGAAAACCGGCAACAAAATTTCGGCCAAACTTTTAATTTTAAAATAGTTCGGCTGAACTAATTCCTATAAAATAATCGCCCGCGAAGTTATTCTGTTTACCGGTTTCATTATTCCCCGCTGCTGTTCGCGCGTTTTCGCTGTTGCTGCCTGCTCGTCCCCGTTGCTATTCGCGCGTTTTCGCTGTTGCTGCCTGCTTTCATCGGGTATGAGTACTTGTCTTAGATCTTTGGAGTTCTAGTTTTATTAAAATTTGTATATGAGATTAAACTCTCCACTGAGGTGTATCCCAGTTTTGAAATCAGGTTGTAAATGTTCTAGTACTTTTAATGTGGGGCTGGTTGTAATTTTATCAGGACTGTTGAACATATTCCGTATGTGTTATTTTTATTTCGGTACATTGTGTAACTTGGATCCTATTTTCTAGTTTTGGTAATCGAAATTTATATATATACATATCTTGTGGAACAGTTACGCTTTCCTTTGATTAAGCTTGTCTTCAAATTCCCATATATTCTTTTTTTCTTTTAAATTTATTTTTTTCAAACCCTTGTCCCTTTTCATCGGTTATTTTGACAAAGGTTTTGTGAGGAATGTGCCAAGGTTTCTCTTTTTAAAATAATGCAGTAATCTTGTTCTTGCACTATTAAATTTATCAGGTTCGATTTATTACGAGGAAATGAATTCTCATGAATAGTTTTTCTTCTATTTTTTTTCATGATTCAATATTACATGTTCCTATGGTAATCCTCATGATTGATTCTTTCCTCTAAAAATTTTGAATACGGTTATCTTGATTTGTTGCATAGTTGAATGTAATGTGTTGTCATTTTTCTTTCATTTCTATTTTACAGATGCTTAACATTGTGCTTTAGATACTACTGAAAATATATAGATAACTTTTGTTAAGTAATTTATTCTTCGAAATCAGATTTTAATCTAATAACTATATAATTCATGACATGGTACCAGAAGACATAGGACCCAGGTTGGTTACTCCGGCTAGGGTCTTAAACCTCTGCTACCCCTCTGACAATTAACACAGTCTTTAAGCTTAGAAAACAAATAATCGTTATCTAGTGCAAAACGATTTAATTTTTTTAGCCTAAGAAATTGCCAGAGTACACTTCACCAGTCATTCTTGTAATTCATGTTCATAAAATTATTAACATACTCGTTATTCCTTTTTTACTTAGAAGTCAAATGTATTTTTTTTTTAAATAACATAAAGAAAATAAGTTGCGTGTTACATCATCCCTTTCAACCCACTATTATAGAAAAAATACAAACAATATTTCCCATGGATGGGTGTCAACTATAGCTAATAGAAAAACAAAAACCCACCATAAATTCTTATGATATCTCACAAAAACACTGTGAATGGTGCAATAATAGACAATTAGTGACAAAAAACTCACATATTTCCCTTTTACAACACCATAGATAGCCAAAAGAAATTGAAATAACCTAGGGAAATAAGCCCAAAACCACCATAGACATGCACAATACACATAGGTGTAGCGCCCACTAATAAAGTGGGCCATATCCATCACATAAAAAATATAGATGTGACCAACCTATGCCTCCATATTTTGTAGACCAAAAGGATGACAAGTACCCTGCATAAAACAAAACTAGAATTTCCAAGAAATCACCATATTACACCACCTACCATACATGCTCATTGGTCATTTTTTGAAGGTGAGATATTTTCTAGAACCCTCCCACTGGAGCGAGGAGGATCCATTAAGTCCCCACCATCTAAATCACAAGAAATATGGCTCTCCACATGCTCCAGATACAAGTCAATCCTCTCCACGAAGAACCTTTGGTTCTTGAGCATTCTCTTGACTTCCTCAAGTGAAGCAAAAATATTGTATCTCTCCACGTGCTTATCCCTCAACTCCAGTCACAATATGGTATTCATTCTCCAATGAAGAAACACCAAGTTTAAATATTGCTTCCTCCTTCCCTTGGTGTGCCAAGGGTCTAGAACCCAAGCTGACATTTAGTCTAAAACCTCAGAATCTGAAAGGGATTTCCTTTCCTCCCTTGTTTTAGACTCGATCTCATAGATTTCCTTACGAGTATGAAACATAACTACATTAAAGTATGTGGCTTCCAAGTCATGCGAAAAGAGTCTTTCCCCTTGTTGGCCTAGCTAAGCCCTAACACATCCTCCCCTTATGCACCCCATTTTTTGTCTTGGTGGAATTACAGAGTGTCGAGGAGTTGAATTATTGTCACTGTAGTGATTTCCTCTACCTACATAAGAGTAAACTGAAAAAATAAACCTACCTTCTATAATACCAGGGAACCAACATAACAACTCATCACAATAACAGTAGATAAAAGACTTAGCCTTAATATAGAACCCACTAGAAAAGGAAGAGGATGAGTCTTCCTCAACCAAGTTTCCTTCATCCTTTACTATCAAAGAAGAAAAGAACAACACTAGAACCAGAAGAAATCTACACCTAGGAGAGCGAACTAGACACCAAATTACATCAACCAACACTTATCTTGCCATGAAAATAATCCAACACAATTTAAATAAATAGCGTTAATTCATTGAACACCCTTGTACATTCTTTGTTGATACTTTGAAAGTAATATGTTTTGAAAAACAATTTGTTTTTTTCATTCTTAAGATTATGTAACTTTCAAATCATAATTACAAATTTATTTATTTTTTTACTTATCATTTAGTTGCTAAAAGTTGAATAATTTATGTTGGTAAATAATTAATTAGGTCTATTTAAATCATTTACCACTTTTGGGATTTTTGTTTCCGTGGTTTCATTCATAATTTCACTTTTTTGCAAATTGTCACTTTCAATTTTTCACACCACATGTGCACAATCAAAGGACCTAAGGTCTTTTCCCTACTAAAGTATGTTCTTTTAAAACATGTTTTCTTGGTGATATGGGTGATTTAGAAATGATTGGGAGAGCGAAATTCCTCATTTAATACACAATATGTTTGGTTCATGCCATTTTATTCTCATGATTAGGTTGTAATCATGAGGCTCTCGCTCAAGAGTGGACCTTCCCAAAATCTTGTGACGTCTTGTCACAAACAAAACCATCAAACTGAAAAACACATCATGCAAGAAACATAGCCCGCTGACATATCATTTTTCTCCTTCAAAGAAAAAAAATTCACATCATGTGAATATCTCCATGTACTCTCACATATTGGTGTACAAAACCATCAACCAAACACATGTCGACAAAACATGCCTCTTAAAACAATTGATTCTCAAGTCAAATAATAGCTCATGTACAAATTTCCATATTTGTTGCATTTAAGTGTGTCAACATAACTATAACCAATTAAACTACATCAACAAAACATATGGTCTTGAATGAGTTTTTGGACTCTTTAGATATAAATGTACACCGTGGCAATGTATCTTATATAAAACTTTAATCCATGTGCTTAACCTTAACATTGACACAAATGGAATACAATTTTACTCATTGCTTTATGATAGAAAAATATGCAGATGAGTATTGCCCACATATCCTAAGTCAAAAGGGATATATTAAAAAGGGTTGCTCCGGTAATCTATAAAAGATAAATTAAAGAAGCATGACATATTAGTAATGCAAATTAGATATGTGTACCAATTATGTTCATATAACACAACAAATAGATGATTCAATACAAATGTCACATAGAAGTCATATTTATCTCATGGGCCTTCAACTTAAATTATATATCTAGCATTTCATTAAGCTATAGGAGATAAATCAAAGAAGCATTTGAATGTAAATTAAACATGTGTAATAATTATGTCCTTTAGTTCAATAAATAGATAATAATTTGCAAATGCCATATCTAAGCTATATTTCATCTAAGTAGCTTTCAATTTAAACTTATATCTAATGTTAAATTATATAAAAGAATAAAAATAATCCAAACTTCAAAATAATATTTAGAGTTAGTATAAAATGTGACATATAATTTTCCTGCGTGGAAAAACATAGTTACCGAGAGTTCAAAACTCATGCATTTGAATAGAAAGTGGGTATACGAATGAGCAAGTAGATTTTTTGTAGAAATGAGGAAGTGAAGGTTGATAGAGAGCCACACAAAATTTCAAATTCATACCTTAACAAAATTGCTAGATCCTTTTAAATAAAACATATTTAATCAACTTTCATTGAAATATATGATAAAATCAACCCAATTTTATGAAAAATAGTATACCATTTTTTACATAATTTCACATAATACAAATAGATAAATATTACTTAAGTATTGTTATAAATATTTAACTACCCATCGAGAGATGGCCAAGTGATTGAGACAGGGCCTCATCACTATAAAAAACCAAGTACAAATTGTAGTAATCCTAGAATCATGCTTTACATAAGGTAAAATTGGGGAACTCATGACTTGTACTATAGATAAAAAACTTTTACCCTTACCAAAAAATATATGATAAAAATTGACAAACTACATAAGCTTAAGCTTAAGGGGATATAATCCTTCTTGCCTTCCATATAGATAATGAAAATGATTGTTCCAAGTCTCATGTTTCTTCTCATGTTATTTTATAAACCTTGATTGGAAAGAAAAATAGGAGGGCAGAAATGTAAGAAATATAAAACATAATGAAACACAACGTAAGAAATAGAGAACATAATTAAACACACACATACATATCTCTAGACAATCAACACAATTATTTTCCTAGGAAATCCTTATGGGAGACAAGCAACCCTAAAAAATAATGATGCTCTAGACTCCTTTTTCCCTAGGAAATCCTTATGGGAGAAAAACAACACTAAAATGTAAACATGCTCTACTCTCTCTTTTCTGGTATGGAAAATATGTGAGTACAAACAAAGAGGTAATCTCTCTAGAGTTAGCTAAGACTTTTAGCGTGTAAGGTTGCTATAAAAACTTAACTTCATACATTTTTCTCTCTAACTTCACACTCCTAGTTGTATTTTCAACTATGGAAAAAAATACAATAACACAAAATGGAACTCTTATTCCTCCTAGTGGCCAAGTATTTAACATAGCGTGATAGCCAACTAGGTGTAAGATTTGACTCCGTCAACCATTAACGAGGTTTTTGATTTTAGACCTTTTAGAGTCTTGTTAAAATTCCACATGTAGCTAGCTTGCTATGCATGAGTAATGGGGCTAAAATGACATTCTCTCGTACCATGGTGGTCAACATGATAGGTAAACTTACTAAAGGCATAAATTTTGAATGAACTTCATTTGATGTTTTTCTTGCACCATTGGATATGTCTTTAAGTGTAGAATAATGGTCAAGATTTCGACACAAGGGATAATTGTTTGACCCCCAGAAATGTCATTTAATACCTCAAAATGACTCCAAAAGGTTTTAGACCCCAATTCTCCACCCACCATTAAAATGAACCTACAAGTTGATTCTTTCAGTTTTTTCACTCTATAAGCATCAAAATATATGACAAATAATATAATTATCCATTCTAGATCATTATTTAATAATTTTTTAAAATAATGAGTAAGATATACATCATGGAATTTAAATAAATAGCGTTAATTCATTGAACACCCTTGTACATTCCTTGTTGATACTTTGAAAGTAATATTTTTTGAGAAATAATTTGTTTATGGATTCTATTTTCCACATTCTCTCAACCATATCAAAAACCTTCTTATAATATTTGAAACCTAAGGTCTTTCCCATACCAAAGTATGTTCTTTTAAAACATGTTTTCTTGGTGATATGGGTGATTTAGAAATGATTGGGAGAGCGAAATTCCTCATGTAATATGTACAATATGTTTGGTTCATGCCACTAAGCCAAGAATTTTAAATTCAACTGAATTTTAATATAACCAACTAAATCTTGCAAAAAAATAATAAAACAATTTATGTTAGGGTTGTGGATTCAGGCATTGAAACAACACACCGTGATATTTCAAATTTAAAAATAATGGTTTGAGTCCTAGGTAGCTTAGAATCCTATTTTTTTTCAAAATAAGGATGCACTCCCATTTGATTTTCATGATTAGGTTGTAATCATGAGGCTCTCGCTCAAGAGTGGACCTTCCCAAAATCTTGTGACGTCTTGTCACAAAAAAAACCATCAAACTGAAAAACACATCATGCAAGAAACATAGCTCGCTGACATATCATTTTTCTCCTTCAAAGAAAAAAAATTCACATCATGTGAATATCTCCATGTACTCTTACATATTGGTGTACAAAACCATCAACCAAACACAAATCGACAAAACATGCCTCTTCAAACAACCGACTCTCAAGTCAAATAATAGAGCTCAGGTACAAATTTCCATATTTGTTGCATTTAAGTGTGTCAACATAACTCTACTTTCAACATCTTGCTTCATGCAACATGCACCATACTTTGAATTTTCAAAGAAATTCATGAAACATCAAAATACATGCAAGGCCTTAATTGGATAAGAAATCTAACCATCTGTTAGCAAACCATTTCAATGGCACTTCTTTTAGCTGCACTTCATCATGTGAATCATCTTGACCCTCATCGATTATGGAATCCTCTTTTCCATTCTTGTCGTTATCTCTTTCCACCTTCTTCAAATTTTGTGGATTACTTTTTGGATACAAAGTCCAACACTTGTCTAAAAGGTGACCTTTCTTATGGCAATGAGTAATAAACAATTGCATCTTATTTTTAACATCATTTTCCTTGTCCAATGGGCCTTTGAATTTTTGCCTCATTTATTTAGAAAGTTTCAATGTGCATGGATATCTTCTTCCAACATCTATAAAAATTATGATTATTCAAACCACAAAATGAACATGTGCAAGTTCTTTTCTATATCTTATGTGAATATTTACCATGTTTATCATAATCAAAAGCAATTTTATTAAAGGAAAATTTATACCTTGAACATTCACCATTGTCGCCTTCTTGAGGAGGTGAATTTGATGAGGTAGTGGCTCTCCTCTGAATACTAGCAATGAATTCAATGACTAGATAGAGCTTTTAACATCCTCTTCTTTTACATTCTCATTAGCTGCATGTTTATTAACATCTTCTTGCAAAGTGGGTGTCAAAATTTTCCATTCATCATGAACACAAAATTCACAAGCTTGAGGTAATGAACACGAAGTAAAATTCATTCTTGGAACAGCTTCATGTGCCTCCTTGGCTTTGGAGCATTCTCCATAATGTTTTCCATAACCAAGACCCAAATAATTAGGCCCTTCCTCAACAACATTTGGCTCAACTATGCCTTGTACATGTTTTCCTTTAGCCCTTTACTTTCATAGCACATTTTCATCAAACATTTGGACCTTATTCCTCTAGTGTGTCTCTCAAAAGCACGTACACATTCATTTTGAGAGGAAATTGAAGATAGAAACCAATAGCTAATTCTTCTAACTAACCTTGACTAAAATGAGCTAAATTGTAATTTGATACCAACTTGATTTGAATATGGACAAACTAGTTTTATTGGGCTATCTCCCTCATTAGTTAAATAAAAATGTGTTTAGGATTGTCTAAATTTAGCCAATTGGGAAGGGGTTTATGTGTCAAGCTTTAAGTGTATTTTGTGAGAAATTTATGAGTTAATTAGCTTTTAAAAACTCATGTGTACAACAAATAAAATGCAAAATTTTTATTTAGGAAAATTTTTTCCCTCAATCCAGATTTTGATCATTGGAATGTATGTAAGAGGAAGAAAGAGGGAATTCACTTTTCAAATTCTAGACCTTGTCTAAACCAAAATAAACTAGAGGTTTGGTTTTCAAATACATTCACTTATTTGGAAAAGTTCTAGCTACCAAAAGTCCATATGCCAATCTACCTCCTAAGAAATCCATTTAGTACACCACTGGTTAGTTTTTTGTCTTCCTATATTCTTTATCAACCTCTTCTAGTGATTCTTGAAAGGTGGATACTTAAATCCTTCCTAAAAATTTGAGCTCTAAAATGAGAAGACATACAAGGTCATTTTAAGTCATTCTTCTATCCAATTATAAAAACCAAGTGAATATTTCTACATATTGATTTCTGTCCCATAAACTGTACAATATATGTGGATTTGCCTCGCCCTAAGTGAGATGTTTAACAAACATAATAACAGAGAAACAATTAGTGACGTCACCAAAAGATGTAGCCTCTTCAAGGTATCATATCCTCTCATCAAGGTAAAGATTCTATTCACCAAAAATGTCCTATGGAAATGATGGTTTAAGAAACAAAAATAGACAAAAACCTTCAGTGAGAACAAAAAAATCTAAAACCTCTTCAAGGTCTTCAATCTACTCGTAAAGTTAAATTACATGTCTTGATCAAGTCCAACAACAAAGAAACATTCAGTGACAACACCAAAATCTACAACTTCTTCAACATCTTGTAAACCATCTTCAAAGTCAATATTGTGTGCATCAAATTCCTCAGCAAGTTCATCAATGGAATCATCAAAACTACTATTTCAAACTTCAATGCCAAAAATAAGTCGAAATAATTCAATTTCTCCTCCAAAACCTTATTCTCTAAGCAAATCTAGCATGATGTCGTCGAGAAATTCAGTAATTCCACGAGGAAATTCTATCAAAGTTAAAACAAATCCTTTTCATCCATATTTAATGCCTACTTTTTCAGGTGGAACACCTCCAAATTTAAGGACCACAATGACATAAAATATGTAACTTTACCTAATAGGTGTAGACCTAGAACCCCCAACTTTGCGTGACATGTACAATTGAAGATCTAATATGGTAAGCAGTGTGAGAAGAGAGTCATGGTCACTGACTTGAGCAAGAGAAATATTTTGGTATGACAACCTTACTTGTGATAGGTCTAGCTAGCAGACTACCAAATTACATGGTAATGGCATTCAAAATGTGAAAATTCCCATTTCACTTGGAAATAATATAGTAGAGAAAGGTATAGATGAAAGGAGATATCCATCTATGGTAAAGAAATAAAATAGTTCTATAAATTCCACCTTGCAACTCTAAGAGACATTGAATTAAATTTCATCTCAAGACATGGCTTTGAGAGGACACTCTCAAAGCCAACCTTCGTTATGGCTTTGAAACACATGGTAAGTATCAAGACTTAGCAACCTTATTTGCATATTTTTTTCTAGCATGGACCTTAATGTCATAGCCTTCTTTTGCCTAAAATGAATGCAAATTTCCTTGACATTCATAATTCATGCTCATGGAACATGATTGTGTTGCAATTGTGATAACATCTGTTGTATGTAGAAGCTAATACAAAATGATCGAAAATGACATTTTTGCTCTATTTTTTTGAAGATTTAAGGAAAATTACACCAAGTAGCTTCCAACCTCATATGACCATCATGTCAAACTCATCTCAGGATATTGTCCAAGTAAGAGCCACTTAAGCAAGAAATCTAGTATACATGACTCCAATTTCAATTAGCAGCAATGACAGTTCTAAGTATGGCGCAAACTTTGATCCATATCCTTAATGGGGCATGTTTGATGACAATAATTTGGGGAGTGAGAGAGGGAGATGGTAGGAGAAAAAATTCAAGGAATCTACGAGAAATTGAAAAATATATAACTAATAAGGTGGAAGACATTTGTAACCTAAGAGAGAAACTTGTTAGGAAATGTGTGAAGTTGGTATTACACACCCAATTGGACAACCTCGAGGAGAAAACATTTCTGCCACTTTATTTGTTGGCATAACCTAGTAAGTGTTATTCACTAGCATGTATTTTGTAAAGGCCTTGACCTTGTTCCCATTCAACTCCATCCACCAGGTTGTAGAGGATTCCAAGCCTAATTTCATGAAAATTAAGTTAGGGATGATCACATTGACCTGCTTGATGACGTGTCTATGAAGATTAACTACCTTGAACTATTTTTTTGCTTAGGGAAAGAGACACATTCCCATGTCTGAGCATGAAAATGTTCTTTGATATTATTAATGCCTCTAGTGTTTACTTCTACAAGTTCTATAGGCAGAGTCTGTAAAGGGCCAAGTAGCCTCTAGATCTCATCTTTTATGAAAGGTGACATATCTAGTAAATGCCCCTACAGTCAATCTCTGGAATGGATCTAAATAGAAGTTATTCATTGTAATATCCATAAAACACAACAACTTTAAGGTAAACTATGTACATGTGTCATTTCTCCCACAAAATAAAGTGTATAAGTGGTAAATTTTTTACCAAGTGTGCTCCCACCATGTAAAGCACAATTTGGTGAACTTATCATTTTTATAATTTCTTTTTCGATTAAATTTAGTTTCACACATGATCAATTATTGCTTTGAAAGTTGTGTTCTACATGATTTGTGTACAGTAAATTACAAATTGATTTTTTGAAATCTATTTTGTAAATGTTGACCAATAGATATATATCATGGAGGATGAAAGACAAAGATCAGTCGAATCCCATATGGAGGTTCAGGGATCGGGGGATGTTCACGGTATTTAAATATAATATTAAATCTCCATACATGTGTGTACATATGGAATTGATTTTTTATTAACTTTGTAAGTTAAATTAGTTGTTAATAAGTTTCATATTTAAATTTTTAGGAGGTAAGAGGATAAGGGTTTCTATTCCATCCATGGAGCGTGGCCAAGGTTCAACCGGTCAAGGTATGAGTGGTAGCAGGTTGCGTGAAGGGGGTGATATTTATTCCCCCGAAGGCCAATCAACAACTGCTGGTTCTCAACAAGGTCATTTTGGGTCTGGTTCTCAGCAGCATCATTCTGGTTCTGGTTCTCAGCAGGGTCATGTTGGAGAAGATGTTAACCAACAACATCAAGGTTGCCATTAATTTCAATATTTTTTCATTAAATTTGTACAAATTTTTTTACACGTGTTTTTTCTAATATACAAAATTATATATATATTTATGTAGAGGCCGAAAATGTTTGAACTAGTGGTCAAAATAGATGCAGGGCAGCCTGCTACATTCAAGAAGAAGGTTTTCAACCCAGCACAACTTATCCGGCCGAGATTACTGATATTCCATGGGAAACCAACATGGTGGAATGCACCTTACAAAGGTGTGAAATATTCTATGCAAAATTGCAAAGAGATCTCGTGGCTTTGTCTCTACCTGCTGAGAGTCGACAAAGCCTTGAAATAGTTACACATTCATTGGGTGAAATGGTAAATGTGTACAGAAATCTTTGGCCAATGACTGATTCATTTGTAGAAATGATGAGAAAGAGAAAAGAAACAGTGATGGGTCCCGATAAATGGGAGGACGTAAAACAAAAAGTTACAAAATAAGTGGCCAAGTCAATGTTTAATTATAAGGAAGGGCCAAAAAGAAAAATGTTGAAGGTGCAATATTTCAAGAACCCAGACAAAGCTCGTTATTTGTATGATAGGCATCTTGCGGCCTATGGAAGGATTCCATGGAACGATGAGGTTCCTGTTTATTTTGCACAAATGTTTTATGCAGAATTTTTTTTGGGTATGAAACCCAACTACAACGACCTTCCTTCAAAAAATTTTGGCCCGGGGAAAGGTCGATTATATGACCATAAGGGCGCTAAGCGAGATGTGGAGTTTCCTCGCCCTGAGCCGCCATTGGTGAGTCAAATGTTTCGAGTCGAAACTCTGAGATCAGAGATGGATGCGACTTCTCAAATAAGTCGAGAAGCAAGGGATGTTATGATCGACAATGTTCATAGCGGATTGAGTGGAGTCGATCTTTGTTTAAATCGACAAAGAGCACATGAAAATGCATGTGCCAATTTTTTTTATTATACAAATGAGGAGATTTACAACATGAATGTTGAAGATCTCCGAACATATGCAATAAATTGTCGCAATGGTTCACAAGACCTAATTTTTCATGAGGAAGAGGGCACCAGAACGGTATATGTTAGTGACCTTAGGGTTTGAAATTATTTTTACATATACTTGTCTACAATTTGTAATAAATACATGTGTATGTACATGTATACATTTATTTGTATGTGTACATTCATCTAACAAAAATGTATGATTATATGTTAAAACACCATTTGCAGTTCTCAGGCATGATGCGTGACGAAAATGTTAATATCACGTTCGGGACCTCTGGTTCAAACAATGCAGATGGGTCTGACCATCATGATATGTTGGCAAATGTTAGTGTTTTTTAAGTGACTCTAAAATAAATAATTGTTGCCACACATGTAAATGTATGTATATATATAATTTGATAAAATGTTTTAACAGGTACCAATTCCGTCTGATGTTTTTGGGATGGCGATACCTTCTTCTTCCTTAGGAGATGTACCTTCTACTTCCTTGGGAGATGAGCCACAAGTATGGACAATTTTTCACAAGTTTAAAATTTATGTTTAAAAGTTATATATATATATATATATATATATATTCTACCTCAAAAAGTTCCATTAAAAATTGAGATATATATATATATATATAGAGAGAGAGAGAGAGAGAGATCTATATTTTGAGTTATTTAAAATTTTTTGAATTTAGGTTCCTATAGAAGATTTCTTTAATCTGCGGACTCTAGCGACCGAGATAGGAACATCCACAACATTTGAACAAGTTGTCTTTAGTTCCTTTTTTTAATATTAAATTGAAAATAAGTTTATATATGTACACGTGCATTTTCATTTGAAAGTTTTTAATATATATATATATATATATTTAACTGTACATGTATATTGTACAGTTTACCGCTGCAGATGTTCCTATGGGAGAACTTGTTCATCAAATGGAGAGGGAACCTTATGAGGTATTGCATGATTTTTTGTTATATTTTGTTTTTTACATGAAGTTCTAGATATATATATTCTCATTCATTTTTAAAACATCAAATTTTAATGTTCAAGTACATGTGCATTGTGTATGTAGGTTTCCCATTCACATGATAGGGCGCGGACTGAGACCCTAGTAGGGAAGATGCTAGATACGTCTCTATTTGATGGACATAATTTGTAGATTTGATTTCAAAATTTAGATGGTCTCAAAATTTGTTAAACTTGATATAGTTTGATACTTGTGAGATTTACAATTTTTTGACATATTTTATTACATTGTTAATATAATTTGTTTTATTTAATTTTTGGATGGTTTTAGTACTTTTGGCATGTGAATGTGAAGTAATGTTGTCATCTATAAATTAATGTTGTCATTTGAACTACATTTGGCATGTTATGTAATGACATGTGTTATAATTTGTTTTGTTTTTAAAATTTAAGTTTTGGATGCTTGGAGTACATTTGGCATGTGAAGTAATGTTGTGATCTATATTTTTTTGTTAAATTAAAAGTTGTTTTGGATGGTTTCAATCTACATTTGGCATGTGATATTTAATGTTAAATGTTTTTGTTGGATAGTTGAATTATAATTGGCATGGCATGTGAAGTTTTTAAAACTCAAGTTTTTGATGGTTTCAATCTACATTTTGCATGTGATATTTAATGAACTTTAAATGTTTAATGTTTTAATGTTGCACAATATATAATCAAAAGGTTTTTAAAACTTAATGTTTTGGATGGTTTCAATCTACATTTGGCACATGTGGTATATAATGTTAAATGTTTCTATTGGATCTAGTTGAACTATAATTGGCATGGCATGTGAAGTAACGATCTATATATAATCAAAAAGTTTTTTAAACTCAAGTTTTGAACGCTTTCAATCTACATTTCACATGTGATGTTTAATGTTTTAATGTTGCATGATATATTATCAAAAGTTTTTAAAATTTTAAAGTTTTGGATGGTTTCAATCTACATTTGGCACATGTGGTATATAATGTTAAATGTTTCTATTGGATAGTTGTTCACTATAATTGGCATGGCATGTCAAGTAATGTTGTACAAATCCCTTTTGGATGGTTGAAGTACATTTGGAATTTTAAGATTGCTTTTGATCTCTCCATGTAGTTTTGTTTGAATGAAAAATTTTCCAATAGGAAGAACATAGCTTTTCAATGCAACTAACCATGTATCAATTGAGCTCTAATTGAAAAAAGAGTTTAAGGAAGTAGATATATGTACAAATTATCCCTTTAATTTTGATTGGAAATATAAGTCTAGTACATATATATGTTTGTTGAATTTGGGTCAATGTCGTTAATGCACTCAAATAGGTATCCTTGTCGATTTATTTACATTGTGGAAACTTTTTACCAGAAAATCCAACTAGTTTTTCATCAATGCACATAGAAAAACTACTTGGAACAATTAATTGTGCATTCTAGAACATATCTATCCAAGACAAGTAACATTTTTTATCAATGCACATTGAACATATCCGACCATTGGACAAGCAAATTTTGTACTAGATTTTCAATCAGGATTAGAGATGTGGGTCAAATCCCACCAAAAGTCGGAGAAGTGCTCCGAGTCTCTTGTCTGAAAGGAATTTTCATACAAAAATATACTGCAGATGATTTATTTACATTGTGTCCATACTTTTTACCAGAAAATCCAACTAGTTTTTCATCAATGCACATAGAAAAACTAGTTCCAGTTAATTGCATTCTAGAACATATATATTGAGTACATAAATAATTTTTCATCAATGCACATAGTAAAACTAGAACAATTAATTTCATTCTAGAACATATATATATATATATATATATATATATATATATATATATATATATATATATATATATATATATATATATATATATATAACATTTCTCATCAATGCACATGTATAGAAAAGCTACTTTCAGTTGATACTAGAGCACGTGCTTGTACCAAAACAATTTGTACATGTGCAAACACTTGCACAAATAACATAAGAAGCTCAATTTTTAGTTGAGTACTGGAAGTTCTAAAACATATTTAATCCAAAGAGAATAAATTGTTGGACAATTCACTCAAAAAAATTCTAATGGAATTCCATCTTCAATAATCCGTTCATGATCGGATTTTGACATTTTCCATCTCTTAATTTTTTATTTTTTCTTTGATTGAACTTCTATCAACTTTATGTGTGCTGCACACACCAAGTGACTATATTGACAACTTATGGAATTAGTTTCATAGTCTTCAAAGTAAACAAAGTCTCCACTTTGATGATTTTGTCTGAAAAAATAACCTTTCAGTATAATAGACCCTCTATCATATTGAAATCCGTGATCATTATAGTTTTGTAATAATTTCATTTTTCGTTTAGTGCAACGCATCAAATAATACTTCACATTTTCATCATTGTCAATAGGTGCAATTATAGAAAAAACATCTCCTGCACAATAAAATAAACTTAACAAAATTATACATATTTAAATTTATTTCTAGATTTTTAAATCATTAGAAAGTAATTCAAATGTTACCTTCTCTAACAAGATCAGAAACTCTATCACCATCGGATGATATTGTAGCTTCCTCTGATTGCATTTCTTCAAACATTGCAACAGAAATTTTTCCCTTTGTATTTAGCTCTGTATGTTTCCAATCGTTCACACACATTTTGTTTTCACAAGCGTCATTGGATTTTGTGTTGTCTATGAAAACATCACAAAAACAAGAATATTTTCTTTTATCCAATGCAAACACATTTATGGACGACTTTGTTTGAATTGAATGCAATTTTCGAGTCCCTTTTATTGTTTCAACGTCATTTCCAATTGATCTATCTACGTATTCGATTCCAATATGCCAGAAAAACCTTTATATGGAAAATTAGAAGAAGAATTTGCAAAATATGATATCAAAACACAATCAAAGATAATCATTGCATGATAAATGTACAATTTTTAAAATTAGATTTACAATATAAATTAAATTGAATGTACCTTCGCACTTCTCTTGATGGGTTTCTCTCATGGCTTAGAGCAGCGTTGCACCATTGAACAACTTCTTCAGCGTTCACAAGTCGGCTTGCAGAGTGGTTCATTTGATATCTTCGAAGTACTCATTTTATGCATGCTCCTACACCGTCATGTTCTCCTTTTCCATGGCCCGTCTCAAAGAAATTCCAACAATGTTTAATGCAGGTTTTCTTATGAAGACAACACAACCAAAATAATGATCGTGCAGATTTGAATTGACCTGCGCATCTGCCTGACCATATCCAATGTTCATTGAATGTTATTCCACGATTTTTCAATGAATCATAAATTTTTCCAAAATAATGTTGTACAAAACATGTATCATGTGTACGATCGTCACTGATATAAAAGTGATATTCTTTAATGATATGTCAATTTTCACTTGTGCTTTCTATATGATCGACATTTTTTTCATCATGTCTATATAGACTATGGACGAGCATGGAGACTTGGTCAGAATGATAGTATTCACTGTGAATTTCTTTTTATGGAACAAATGTGTAGTTTTCTACAAAATCAATCACTGACAAAATGGTCCCTGGTGGAAAAAATTCACGAGATTTTTTGAATTGAAAGTCTTTCCATCGAGCTCTATGGGAATTCTTGGTGTATTTGTAAATTTCTGCCTCAAACTTTCTCAAAAATTCTATCAGAAAAATTTCTTCTTCTAGTAATTCAATTCTTTTAACACTATTTTCACCTTGAATCGATGTATCAATATATTCACATATCTTCCATTTCACTTTCATGTTGGACAATGATTGATCATTTATATCAATACGATATTTGTTTTGAAATTTAGTCAAATTTCCACAATCATCGCATTTTTTACCACCAACACATTTCTTTTTGTAAAATAGTTCATCGCCTTCTCTTTCACATAGAATTTGAGATATGAATTCACGGATAGTGGAAGGAGGAGGTGAATCCTTCCATAATGTTCTACCGAAATCAAGGAATGTGTCATAATATAACTCAAATTCCACATGATAATGGCAACAACAAGTGTCGCGTATGGTGATAGGTTTTACATACCATGGTTTTTGTTGAACAAAAGCACTGAGTGAAACATGAATTTGACGATTCTCTTCTTTGAACTTGTTGAATAACTCTATTTGAGTGGTTTCTAAGAGATGTTTTTCATTTTCTTCATACTGATTTCGTGCTATTCTTCTTCGCATCACATGCCTTGCAGTTGGTGAAACAAACAAATTGTTCTTCCAATATTCATATATTATTTTTTTAACATTTTCTCCAAGTCTATCTTTGTATGGTTGCCTACAAATAGCTCTCCAACAAGCGAGTTCATCATTTACATCTATTTGCAACCGAAATTTCTGATGTGTGTGCAAAGTTTTTTGCGAGTTTCCCATTGCTCGTGCCATAGATGTTACCAAACGATTCTATTGAGTACTTGATGAAACCATTGCCATCTGTATTCCTCTACGTACAATTGAAACATCTTTCTCTCTAGATCTCTTAATTGACTTTATAGCACTACTCATATTTTTTATCACCTCTTCCTTCATTTTTTTTATCTTTGGTTGATTTTTGAATACCCAATAGTGTCGTAGCTTCTTTTAATTTCCTTAATGATAGGAGTCCTGTCAACATTTGAGCCTGAACTGTCACCTGCTCATTTAAGAAATACTTTTCAAAAATGCAGTTAACACGATATCGTATAACATGGTCAGGTTTTTTATCTCCATATTTGTGAGTGTCAACATTTTCTAACATCTCATTATCGATAGTGATTTCATCTGTACATATTCAAAAAAATAGAACATATTCAATAAATAACTAAGTTAATAAATATATCTAAAATTTCAAATATCTTTCAAATTAGTTCATCAAATAAAAATGAAGCTTCACATTTTACATTAGGAAAATTTTAAATATATCAATAGATCATAATATTTACATTTACATACCTGCTTCAATTTCTGCTTGAGGTTGATTTTCTTCTTCAATATTTTGAGGAATATCTTTGTCTGTTTACATTAAACAAAATATTTTTCAAAATAGTTCATCAAATAAAAATTAAGCTTCACATTTTACATTAGGAAAATTTTAAATATATCAATAGATCATAATATTTACATTTACATACCTGCTTCAATTTCTACTTGAGGTTGATTTTATTCTTCAATATTTTGAGGAATATCTCTGTCTGTTTACATTAAACAAAATATTTTTCAAACTAGTTCATCAAATAAAAATTAAGCTTCACATTTTACATTGGGAAAATTTTAAAAATATATCAATAGATCATAATATTTACATTTACATACCTGCTTCAATTTCTACTTGAGGTTTATTTTCTTCTTCAATATTTTGAGGAATATCTCTATCTGTTTACATTAAACAAAATATTTTTCAAACTAGTTCATCAAATAAAAATTAAGCTTCACATTTTACATTAGGAAAATTTTAAATATATATCAATAGATCATAATATTTACATTTACATACCTGCTTCAATTTCTGTTTGAGGTTGATTTTCCTCTTCAATATTTGAGAGGGCTTCTAACTTTCTTTTGCGAGATTGTCTCGTCTCTTCTCTACGTTCCTCAGGGTCTCTTTTTCGATCATATTTTCTCGCAAAAGTTCTTCGATTTCCCATGATAATAGGGTATGAATTTCAAATAATTTCCTTTAAAAAATTAGACAATAACTCAATTACAAAAAATATCACAAAATATTTAATTTAAAAAAATTCATTTTAAATTTTTTGCAAAAAATACTTACTCCAATCCAAAACACTTACTTTAAAAAATTCGAGAGAAAAATGTCTTATAAAAATGAAACGAAGCTCAAAATATTTACTTCAACTCAAAACAGGTACATACCTCCAAGAAATGTCTTTTTAATGTACGTCCAAGAAATTTTTTCAAGTTCAAACCAATTTTTGCCAAAATCAGGCCGCCTCCAAGAAATGTCTTCCAAAAAAATTCTTTAAACCCAAAACAATTCTTTGTAAAATCAGTTTGCTTCCAAGAAATGCTCTTAAATCCAAACTTTGAAGAAAAATTTTTGAACCCAAACCAAGATCTTTGTAAAATGAGATGAAACATCATAGAAGATGAGATATAGGTTGCTTGCTGAACTTTGATGTAATACTTGTGCTCGAAAATTTCTACATGTAAATAGTTTTCAGAGATTATTGAAGCTCTGTTTGTGATCAAAGAAGTTAGGCTGAGAAGAAAAGATGATTGTTGTACTGAAACATTGGACTTGAGGTATGTAACTTGATTGACATCAATATACAAGCTGATTTTTGGGATCCTGGTCTATATCATTGGTGAAGTACTTCTTACTGTGTTATTGTTTTCCTTTCATTGTATGCCTTTTCGTTCACTTTTCTCTGATAAAGAACAACAAGCATAGAGTTAGGATTTACTGTTTACAGTACCCTTCTCTGACTGATAAGCTTTATCTTTATTTTTTTCCTCCAATTGTGTGTTTAAGAATGACTTAATTTAAGTGTAAACATTATCAAGGAATGTTGGTTTGTCCCTATCTTGATGTGCAAAACTTGAATGGAAGTTCCTGAATGATATTTTCATTATATGCTGAGTAGATTTAGACTGGAAAAGTTTATGGTTTTCCTTGTCTTCTAGTTTATTTCTCCAAAGGTTGTTTTGAAGGTTTCCCTAACAATATGCTGAAGCTGGCTTAGATTTTAATGTATCTAGCTTGATCTTAAGCTACACTTTGTTTTCTTATCTATTTTCATCCCTTCTGAAAGTAGTCATGTGGATTGCTGGATTGTTTGTCTGATAAGTTAGCTTTAATACAAGCTTGTCCAAAGAAGTTTAAGGTTAGCCCTGTCTTTGGTTGGTTTCAAACAGTTTCCTAAAAGGATTTTCTTGTTTGGAAATTTGATAAATCCTTGTTGAAATTATTGACTTTTTCCACCTTCTCAACACTTTTAATGTTCCATTCCATCATTTAATCTAAAGGATATCTTGATATAGATGACTTGCCCCTTGGATCACTCTTGAAATTGTTCCATAATTAAAACCTTTTATGACTCCATAGCCCAATGAATTAAGTCCTGCTTCATATCTATCTTATTTGTTGAATCTTGTTCTGATTGTTCACACCTTCACCCCTTTCAAACTCTTTCATTTTTAGGACTTTCCACTCAATTAAAAATCATGCTCAACCATCCAAACAAACAAAAAACCCTTGTTCTTAATAACTAGCCTAATATCATACTAAAATCCTTAAAGATAAATCAATATTTGCACTTATAGAGAGATCCCTCTTTGGATTCAGGAGGGCTAGATCCTAGAATCCCAAAGTGGTTCATAATGTTGTCTTTGCATCTTTAGTATTACCAATCTACTAAAATTACATAGGCCTAACATTTCTGGCAACTCCGCTGGAGATTTCTGAGTGAATTTCATCTTAGATACCCTTAAGACGTCAAGAAAAACCCTTGATTCAAGAAAATTGTTCAGTGCAGTATAAGTAGCCCTCTTCAAGCACTACCAAGCGAATGGTAATCATGATAAAACTTATTTGAATCAGTGACAAACTAATTAACCCTTAGGATTCTCATAAACCTTATCAAACCTTGAAGGAATCAGCTATCTAGGCCATAAGAGTAAACTTTGTTTGTATCACCACCTTAGCTAAGTGTTGAAATAGATTTAGGACACTCTTAGAACCCATAGGACTAAAAAAAAAAGAAAAAAAAAAAGGAAAAAAAAAAACTCAGAAAACACAAAAAAATTTCAGATTGGTATTTAAATAAACATGGTGGTGGACCATAAAACATTTTACCTCCAAAAGAGATAAAAATTTCCACCTGGTGACTCCACATTCCTAAACAGACGTTAAGACTCCACTAGGAAACCCATTATCATCATAACATCATTTAAACTTAGTTAAGAAGACTTTAAGCATTACAGTTTTATTGTTTAAAAATTAGTTAGCCTCCTAAAGATTGTCATATCTGGTTAAATTTTCTTGTAAGTTGGGTCTGAAAAAAATAGCATAGTGGCTCCTAGAATAATTCATACTAGAGCCTATCATGACCCAAACCCTCCTGCGATAGTTGATAACCCTGAAAGAATACTTAGGAAGTCTCCTAAGGCCAAATCTTCAATTATTGTCAGACCATTCCATAGAGCTAATTCTATTCCTGAAAACCTTGCATCTCTATAAGAACCACAAGTTGACTTAAGAAATCCATTCAGAACTAGGTCACTTGATGATATAGATCAGATAGATTTAGAGTCTCCACCTTCATCCCAAGATAGAGGTGAAAATCCTGGTAGTAGAGAATCTACTCCACGTGATTTACATTTCCTTCATAATTTTGGTTTCTGTCATCCAAGATCAACTCAACAGTCTCTTGCTGGTCCATCCACTTTTGTTCCTCATACATCCATTGCCCAAAACACTCCACTTCAGCCCACTTTCCATCTTTTTAATCCACCCCTTTTAAATCCACCTCTACCTCCTATCATAGCAATATGGTATGCTCCCTTGGTCCTTCCTTTACCTTTAGTCAATCTTCCACAGGAATATCAGTCCAAGATACCTTTGTATGATGCCAGTGGTCCTACTGTTGCTTCACAATATGTGGACAAGATGAATGACTACTTTTACAGAAATGAGATTGATGATGAAACTGTCAAAATTAGATTATTTGCTCAAATTTTAGGGGGAGAAGCAAGAAAATGGTTCAAAGGCTTAACCCCTCACAGTATTAATGACCTCCAAGCCTTCCATCAGTTATTCTTAAACAAATGGAAGTTAAGAAAAACCCTCTCCAAATATTTTCGGACTACAAGAATCTCCAAAGAAACACTGGGGAAAGTGTTCAAGCTTATTGCACTAAGTTCAACAGTGTGTATAATGCACTTCCCCCAGATTTGAAGCCTCCACAAGGCTCGACTTTAAATAAGTTTCCTGAAGGATTTGATCTTGAAATGGCTTATCAACTTAGAGAAAGAGACCCTCTGACTCTAGAAGATATGCAGAAAGGAGCCTTAGCTGTGGAAGTTAATCCAGCGGAGAAAAGAGCGAGAATGAGGAATGAGAAGAAAGTACCATTTAGAGAGGAAGTCTACAAAAGAGCATTACAAAAGCAAGAAAGCATCAAGAAGATTTTTGATAGAAGGACAAAGGCCAGTGTTTTCAGCATTGGTGATAAAGTATTAAAGTGGGATTCAAGGAGAGAAGATAAGGGAAAGCATGGGAAATTTGATAACTTATGGCTTGGCCCTTATCTCATTCATTCTACTACTGGTAACAATGCTTACTTTTTACAGGAATTGAATGGAGCTGAATTGTTTTGGGGTCCTGTCAATGGCAGGATGCTCAAACATTATTTCTCTTGACCATATCAGTTTGGAAGCCTTTTTATTTTTTCTCATTGTAAATATCATACTCATCATTGCATTCAAAGTTAGAAAATGAAAAAATACAAAAAAAAATAGAAAGAGAAAAGAGGGTAGATTGTAAAAAAAAGAAAGGTACAGCCCCATACCAAAAAAGAGAAACAAAGTATGAAATTGTACAAGCTCAAATGCCACTCCTAAGAAACACACTCCTAGTTAGTCATACAGCCTAATCATGACTAATTAGTTTTCAATTTACTACTGATAGGTTAGTGAAATAGATTTTCCAAATATCTTAATCATGGCTTATCAGTAAGGTAGATTAGGATACAAGAAAAAAAGTTCAAACTAGCTCAAAATCTGAACCTATGAGTTTCAAAAAGAAAAATGGCTATAACTAGATCAAATCTTGAGCCAAGGATATAAGTAAACTGGTTCTAATATTCCCAAAACTCGAACCAGAGAACAGAGAGAGAACATCTCAAACAAGCCTAAAAAACAGAGCTGAAGAAAAGAGAAGGATGTTCTTAAACTTTTAGATCTTAAGCCTTCACCATTTTTCTTTAATTTTTTGCAATTTTAGTCTATGTGCAGCTTGTTTTTATGCCATAGATATGCATCAATTCAAACTTCTTAATCTTGGCTTGACTGCTTTTAATTTTCTGTTTTAGAATTTAGTGAATAAAAATCTGTCAGACAGTCTAATCCTGACAGATAGTAGTTAGGTAGAGAAGCTTATGAACTCAACTGCTTAATCTGAGTTCATGGAGAAATAAGGGTAGAAATAGACTAGTTTTATGTTTTCTCAAAAGAATAAAATGTTTTTTCAAAAAAAATTTCCAATCCAAATGCACTCTAAAAGAAGAAAAAATGTTAGATCATTAGGATTGGGTAAGTAGAAAGCGTGTTTTGATAGAATTCCATTGTTTTTAATGGATGCTAACATTGTCAGACCAAAATAAGATCAACAAAGTAAAGAAATTTGTATCCCAATGGATGAGGCATTGATCAGCTTCCAGAGAAGACAGGTCAGAAGTTCTTGACACCTTCAAGAAGGTGCCATCACCATGTGGAGCCATTGTTAGCCACCTATAAAAATTTATCATATCAAATGGTGGCTAGATCATTTTTCAAGCCTTTAAGAAACAATTTCATGCCAAAATTGTTATTTCTTAAAGTCTTATGAAGATAACTAATCCTTTAGTTAATCTTCACTGCTGTTTCCCTCATAATCCTGAAAAATCTGTTGTTTGCAAGGAGAAATACTGCTCAAAAAACCCATTTCCCCCTTCATTTTACCCCTCCTTCCATTCATTAATAACACCATTTTCATTCCCTTTTTTCTTCATAAAATTCCTCCATTTCCCTCATTTTCCTTCATTCCCTTTATAAATTCCCTTTGATAAGGTTTAAAAATCCTTTTTTAACCTTATCGGAACTCTGAAAATCCTCAAAAATCCTTCAAGAATCCTAAAAAATAGTATTTTTGCACTAAGGCCTTAAATCCCCTTTGGCCTTAGCCCTAACTCCTTTTTTCCGCATAAAACCGGAGTTGTAACCCACAGTTAAGCCCCTATCGCGCAATCGCAATCAGGGTTTTCTATTTTCCTTATTACCTTTTACTTTTGAAAACTCCGATTGCGATAGGCCCTTTTCTGTTAAACCCCCGATCCCTTCGCCTTCTTCACATAACCCAGAGCCCCGCAATCGGGCGCTAAAACATTAAAAAATCATGTTCAAACCCTTTTTCCTTTTTTTTTTATGAAACCCAACGACATGTTTTAAAACAAATCTGGGTCGTCGATCTCTGCAAGATCAATGACCATCGGCTCATCACATCGCACCTATTCTTCATGCTGCCTCCCGCCGATGCGATCTCCAATATAATTTGGACCGTCGATCATCCTTTGATCTGACGGTTGATACTCCATCACATCGCAATAATCCTTTTGTCCATTCCATTTCCTTCCTCCAATTTTGATCCCGCAATTTAATCTGAACCATCGAATCCACAAGAACCGACGGCTCAGATTTAATTGCGCTCCGCTTGAAAGCCCTTACCATCGAACCCATCGATTGAATTCCCACCATTGATCTCTCCTAGATCTAACGGCCTGTGCTTAATCACATCGACGCATTTCATTGTTGCTTTACCCCTTTCCACCGTTGATTTGCGATCTTGCGATCAAATCTCGGTCGTCCATTTCATAGATCCAATGGTCCAAATCTAAACTGCTCTTGACCCTGCCCACCTTTTTCGCTTGCGCATCTTACCCCATCGCACTCTCATTCCCATCGTCGGGTCTCTTTTCCTTTCATCCGACAGATGAAACTCCATATCGCATAATTTTGTGCCTGAACGTTAATGCCAAAAAATTACGCAATATGGGCGGTATTAAAAGGACACGTGTCAAGCGCAAACCCATATCGCGTTGTTTTGGAAAAATTCTAAAAACTGCCTTAGAGATGCGCGAAAACCATTATGGTTTTCCACTAAACCACTTTCTCCACTACATTAACCTTTTTTATATTTTAAATCTCTGTCGTCCATCGTTTCAATCCAACGACCCAAATTGCATCTAACTCCCAAGTCTTTGCCCCTTTGTCTTCTCTCTCGGGCGTTTTATCGAGTCTTCTCCACTGTCGATCTCTGAAGATCGATGGTCCTAATTAAATCTTCCCTCCATTGCATTTCCCCACCATCTGAAATCCCCAGCGTTCCATTACATGATCTTGACTTTTCATTTATCTAGATCGACGGTTCTGATTGAATTTCCCCACCAATTCATCACCTTTTCCCCATTGCTCCCGAATGTTTTACTGATAGATCTCGGCATCAATCTGATCTAACGGCTTGGATTTAATTTTACCTTCATTCATCCAATCACCTCTCTATTTAATCCCGTCAAGTGATCTCAGCCGTTGGTTGATTTCATCTAACGGTCACGATTAAACCTCATCCCCAAAGCGGCCTTAACCTATTTTTCACGGGTTTTTCTGAATTTCACTTGTTATGTGTAGGTTTTTTAAGCTTTTTCCATAGTTCTAAAAAGAAATCAAGGGCTGGGGATGACAATCCCCCAAGCCACTATTCATGAAGAAGATCAATCTACAGGGTTCACATCATGATTTATCTGTGCCTCATGAGCACTGATAACATTATGAAACCCTCTGCGCGTCTGCAAGAACAACAAAAACACAGTAAGCCTCAATCAAACAAAGAGTATCAGTGTTAAAGGATAAAATCATAGCAGAGATGAATAATTAAAGGTTTTAACACAGTTTTGAGGGATTAAGGCATGAATTCAACTATCAAAGGCCTAATCCACACAGTTAAAGACAATATGAAGACCTGAAGACAAAAGTTAAGCCTAATCAGACCTAAAATGCAGATCAAAAGAAAATTAACAGTGTTTTAGGGAAAAACAATGAGATCTATCAGTCTGAGAAGCCTCCACTGCCACATTAGAGGCTAATTGAATCCTCTCCAGCTACCAAAAGCCACCTGTAGACTCAAAGAAATCAATAGAAGGCATAGTTAATGCCTATTTCAAAGATATTTGTTTAAATACAACTGAATAGTTAATACAACCAAAGCAAATTATTACAACTATCAGCAAAGTTATTATAAAGATAAGAAACAGCCCTGAAGTCAATCTTCTCGTCCCTTAAGTCTTAAAAAGCAGAAAAAGAGTTATTGAACATAGTTATAGGTCGAATGCATCCCTTCCTTATGCCTTGCATGGTTTTCAGGGCTGAGGATTGCATTTACTATGTAATTAATAATACTTAAACCCTAGAAATTCTTCCACCTCCTCAATTCTTCTATAAATACTTCTGTAGAATATGAGATATAGGTTGGTTGCTGAACTTTGATGTAATACTTGTACTCGAAACTTTCTACATGTAAATAGTTTTCAGAGGTTCTTGAAGCTCTGTTTGCGATCAAAGAAGTTAGGCTGAGAAGAAAAGATGATTGTTGTACTAAAACATTGGACTTGAAGTATGTAACTGGATTGACATCAATATACAAGCTGATTTTTGGGATCCTAGTCTATATCATTGGTGAAGTACTTCTTACTGTGTTACTATTTTCCTTTCATTGTATGCCATTTTGTTCAATTTTATCTGATAAAGAACAACAAGCATAGAGTTAGGATTTACTGTTTACAGTACCCTTCTCTGACTGATAAGATTTATCTTTATGTTTTCCTCCAATTGTGTGTTTAAGAATGACTTAAGTTAAGTGTAAACATTATCAAGGAATGTTGGTTTGTCCCTGTCTTGATGTGCAAAACTTGAATGGAAGTTCTTGAATGATATTTTCATTATATGCTGAGTAGAGTTAGACTGGAAAAGTTTATGGTTTGCCTTGTCTTCTAGTTTATTTCTCTAAAGGTTGTTTTGAAGGTTTCCCTAAGAGTATGTTGAAGCAGGCTTACTTGATCTTAAGCTACACTTTGTTTTCTTATATGTTTTCATCCCTTCTGAAAGTAGTCATGTGGATTGCTGGATTTTTTGTCTGATAAGTTAGCTTTAATACAAGCTTGTCCAAACAAGTTTAAGGTTAGCCCTGTCTTTGGTTGGTTTCAAACAATTGCTTAAAAGGCTTTTCTTGTTTAATAAGTTGATAAATCCTTGTTGAGATTATTGACTTTTTCCAACTTCTCAACACTTTTAATGTTCCATTCCATCATTTAATCTAAAGGATATTTTGATATAGATGACTTTCCCTTTGGATCACTATTGAAATTGTTGCACAATTAAAACCTTTTATGACTCCATAGCCCAATGAATTAAGTCCTGCTTCATATCTATCTTATTTGTTGAATCTTTTTTTGATTGTTCACACATTCACCCCTTTGAAACTCTTTCATTTTTATGACTTTCCACTCAATTAAAAATCATGCTCAACCATCCAAACAAACAAAAAACCCTCGTTCTTAATAACTAGCCTAATATCATACTAAAAGTTTTAAAGATAAATCAAACTTTGCACTTATAGAGAGATCCCTCTCTAGATTCAGGAGGGCTAGATCCTAGAATCCAAAAGTGGTTCATAATGTTGTCTCTGCAGCTTTAGTCTTACCAATATGCTAAAATTACAGAGGCCTAACAGAGTATTCAACTGGGAGAAGAACAGGGAGTACTTTTCTGATCCATACGGAGAAATTGAGAATTGACAGACCCAGCTACACAATGTCTCAAACCTACGATGCCCTCAGGTTGCAAGGACTCTCTACTGCATCACTTCGGAGGTAAGGGACCTTCCCCACTTTGATGATTCTAGTACTATCCAAGACTTCTTGAGAACATTAGAAGCTAGGGTGCCAAAGGATTGACAACTCTAGGCACTCAATCTGGCACTATGTGGCACACCTGCTCGATGGTGGGATACCCACAAGAAAACATTTATGAACTGGGAGACGTGTCGGGATAGGATGGTGATGCAATTCACACTCCCTGCCAATGTGTGCACCAAGATATTCCTGTGGCCCAAAGATCCCCATGAGAATCTACGTATATGGATGACCAAGTGGGCCAACCGAACCCTAGATGAGTGGATCCATCTGTTTATACATGCCCTGGGCCCTATCCCCACTACTTGGTACTTAGATGCCGAGTTACATCAGCAGACCCGCCATTGGGATATATTAAAAGAGGACTTCCTCGGAAGATTCAGACTCATTGAAGGAACAAAAATGCTTGACGAAGCCCTGCAAGACATTGATTCCTTCTTCTTTAGGAAGCCTCACCCCCACACCCCACCAGCTGTTCTGACATGGGAGGCCCAGAAGCAAGGCATAGTCAACTTCTGGAGCTTGGCAATTAACGAAGAGGAGGATAACCCACGGAATATCTCTGCTCCATAATCTGAAGGGGAACATACCGTTATCGGACCATCGCTCCAAAATTTCGATGTAACGCAACCTCTTCGGCTATAGAAGGTTAATATTGGGACAGATGAAAACCCTAAAATGGCGAAAATTAGGGACTATTGGGATGAAGGCACTGTGGGAAAAGTCGTCCAGCTACTTATGGAGTACTGGGACTTATTCCCTACAAATTTTTCTAAGCTCAAAGGAATCATAGGGGACCTTGGCATTATGCACATCACTTTAAAGCCTAAGGCACGACCTATCAAGCAGCGACCCTACCGATTGAATCCTAAGTATAAACAAAAGGTCAAAGAAGAGTTGGACAAAATGCTAACCGTAGGTATCATTGAACCAGTTGAACAGTCAGATTGCATCAGTCCAATGGTCATTCAGGAGAAAAAAACAAAAGGAGAAATATGCATATGTGTGGACCTCTGAAAACTAAACGATGCCTGCGTTCATGACCCCTTCCATACTCCCTTCTCCAATGAAATCTTGGATAGTGTGGGTGGCAAGGAGGCCTATTCCTTCACAGATGGATTCTCGAGATACCATCATATCAAAATTGCACTAGAGGATTATAGTAAGACCACCTTTGCCACCGAATGGGGCTCCTTCCAGTACACGGTCATGCCCTTCGGTCTTAAGAATGAACCTGTTATCGTTTCAAGGGTCATAATGGCCGTGTTCAAAGAATTCATCCATAAGTTCTTGGAGGTTTACTTCGATGACTAGACGGTGTTTGGATTAGTAAAAGATCATGTCTCAAACCTGCAATTAATTTTGGATGCATGTCGGAAGCACCAGATCTCCCTGAATGTCAAAAAGTGCACCTTCTGTGTGCCTTTTGGGATCTTTCTTGGACATATATTCTGTCAGTAGGGAATGATGGTTGATCCTACGAAGATAGCTGTAATTATCAACTTAGCAGCCCCTACAATAGAGAAACAACTGCGCTCCATTCTCGGCCACATAGGCTACTACAGAAAATTCATTCAAGGATACCCTTTAATCACAGCACCGATGGAACAGCTGCTAAAAAAAGATGTCTCTTTTTTCTGGAATGATGAATCTTAGAAGAGCTTTGAACTACTCAAGGGGAAGATGATTTGTGGATGTGTCAGGCATTGCCTTCGGTGTGGTCCTTACGCAGCCCAGCGCAGGAGATATTGATCATCTGGTTGCCTTTTCCAGTCGAAAGCTATCAGGCGCTGAATGAAATTACTCTACCAGTGAGTGCGAAGGACTGGCTATGGTGTATGCACTACAAAAATATCGACACTATCTGCTGGGTGGACACTTTAAGATGTTCACAGACCATTCGGCTATGAAATACCTGGTAAACTGTTATAAATTAAATATTACAGGGAAATTAAACATATAAAATATGCAGAAAACACAAGCACACAAAAAAAATAAAACCAGAGAGACACATATATACGTGTTTCACCTATTTTAGGCTACATCCACCTCGAACAACCAGTCCTTCCTTTCTATTATCCAGCAAAATGAAGAGACACAACCTACAGCAGATCCGTTGTAATATCTTTTGTTCTCTCTCACAGTCTCCCTCTCTGTTTCTCACTCCGAGAATACACATCCTCAATACAATACGCTCATACGAGCGAGGGGGTGCCTTCTAGGGCAAAAAACCCTAAACTAAACATAACTTCTATCGTTAGATCATCCGACTAATGAACGGCCTAAATTGACTAGAAATTACTACACCTTTACAAGGCAGATTTACATCTATTTTTAGCTTCAGGGGCGTTGCCCCCAAAACCCCCCGCCAGGGCGGGGCTGCATGATGTCGCAGCTATTAGCCCCCTATAAATTCCTTGACAAGCAAGCAGGGGGCTAAATTGTTTTTGAGCCTTCAAGGAATGCATTTCTCCTCAAAACGCATCATCCTTGAAAGCCTCTCCATCCCTCTGCCCTTTGGTAAAATTCCACTGTCGTTTCCAAGCCTCTCCATTATGAAAAGAGTGTCCAAAGGATTTTCCCTTATGTCATCTTCACTTAGCCCCTATTTCCCTCTCTTTATCCCTCCCCTTGTCCCTCTAAATTATCCCAAAATCCCCTTTAAATCCTACACACACCCCTCGTTTGATTTAATTCCCCCTTTTTTCTTCTATCGGTACCCTTTCCTAGCCTCAAATTGCATAAAAAAGGAATAAATCCCACATTTTAACATATTTAAGGCCTAACACTTTTCAGCCAGCCCCAAAACTATTTTCCCACGTGACTTGGGCGCTAGAACCTATCGCCAGCCCGAAAAGTGCTTATCGCAAATATGTATTGGGAGCATTTTGAGCCGTCGATCTATACGGATCGGACGGTCGTCGCAAGCTCCATAGCGTCCGTCACCCACACCTTTCACCGCACCGATCGCATACCCACCGTCCATTTAAACTATAAATCACCGGTCAATAGTTCATCCGCCCCGGTGGTCCCCGCGCCAAAACACTATGCAGAAAACCGCTGGTTTCTATCGTACTGCCTTTGAAAGGTGGGCGGCATTTTTCATTTCGTAGTGATGCCGTTCACCGCTTGACACGTGGCTCCAGGCACTGTTGAGAAACCACTCTCATCGTGCATTAACACTCGTTTGCGGATCCAGCACGATATTTTTGTACAAATTTTGATCAGGGGCGGGCCATCCGACGACGATCGCTCCCCCAAGATGCTCGGGGGATAATCAAAGCAAAAAGGGACCTCTTGCCCACCATCTGTCGACCTCCAATGTGTTTTCCACCATTAATCTCCTCATGAGATCGAACGGTTAGAATTGACTGCATGCCCCACCATTGACCGGGTCCCACCACGTCACCCATTCCACATGTTTTTGTCGTATTTCCGTCTGTCCCCTTCATATTTCGTCCAAAGGTTAAAGTCCAATGTTTGCGTTTAGACTTTTGCCGCAATCCACCAACTTTCACGAGACCGTCCTCCAGTGTTTCACTGCATTTTTTCGCCATCACCCTGCACTATTCCATCAATTCACCAGACTACACGGCCATGCTCATCATCACCGCTGCATCCACCCTCCCCATGCATTATTTCTTAACGCGTTTTCATGTTTTGCAGGGTTACAGGTAGGCTGAAAACCGCCATGGTACACAGTCACTGTTACAGTGGCAAAAAACACAGGGAAGACGATGTGCAGAGATCGAAGTTATGAAGAAAGGTCGGGGAAGGTGTTATGACATGAATTCCATTAAAGGAATAGGGTTAAACCCTGTAAAGCCTTTCCAAAGCCATTAAAGCGTAGTTTTCACTGACAGAGACAGGAATGGAGCGACAGAGAGTTTCAGTAAAAAGCAGAGAGCTTAAGACCTGTAAGTGGATATTTTGAGCCTTAATCCGATAATTTAAAGGCAGTACCAGATTGAAGACCCTTTGGATCACTCAAAAGATCCAATGCACAGGAAATCATATCATTATGGTGTCTATATCAGCAGAATGTCTCCTCTTGAGAAAGGACATAGTACTCATATGATTTTGGTTTACGTTGTGTCCATGAGAAGTTTTCCCCTCTGACAACAGTCCTATGATATCAGAAGCATTTGTTACGCAGTATGGCAGACCTAAGCCATTGATTTGTTTTTGTTTAGTTCACCAGAGTACTGTAGAGGTATTACAACAAGTACATCAAAGTCATACCTGGAGTAAATTGCAGCCTAACGAAGACCACTCTTTCATCCAACGAGTACCAAAGATAAATGCCCAGAATTTAAAATAGAATGGGGCCTTAGCCCTCTTCCTCTTCTTAGTTTTAATGCTACATTTAGTTTTCACCTACCCCCTCTGTCTCTCATTCAGCTATAAAAATTCATGAAGGAACTCGTTGAAAAGGTTGTTGATCGGCTATCTGTGGATTGCAAGTTGTTTTCTCTTGAGACATGTTCTCTATTTTAAGTTGTAATATAGGTTGAGGAAGATGTTTTCAGACTGAATATCAAGCTATTGGTAATGTTGTACTTGAATAGTGTTGCTCTTTAATATGACAAGCACATTTCTTTGGATCCTGATTTAAAGAAGCGGTGATGTTTTTCTGTCTTTGTCTATGTTTTCCTTTTTAGTTCATCACATTTGATTTCTATTGGCTTGCATCAGAAATCTGGCATAGGATTTACCCTTGTTAGGTACCCTATGTTTCTGCTCTCCTTGCCTTCAATGTTTTATGTTGTATGTGTTATCTGAGGATTGATTTCAAGCTAATTTAACCAGTGTAGTGGTTCCATATACTGCTAGCTGATGTATGAATTAATGAAACTGTTCTTAGATGTTCTTGTTAGGCTTTAATCGAATGAATTGGGATACTGGGAGTCTAGAACTCTATCTCTGTCTCACTAGGATCCTTTTCAATTAATTGAACCTCTCTAAGTTCCCTTGAGCTGGATGTCGAAGCATTGAGAATTCAAAGTCTCTCTCTGATCTCAGGTGTTCAACTTTGTGTTCCAAATCTTTAATGTTCCCTTGTCCGAAGAGTTAACCTTTTGAGTCTTAGATCATAGGTTGTTCAATGACATGTCCTTTCCCTAGATCTGATTCCTGAAAGGTCACCTTGGAGGTTTCCTTGCTTTCACCTTCTCTCTTACCATTTCACGCCACACTATCATCTTTAAGATCCAATGCTTTAGATAACTAGCCCAACTGAAAGCCTGGATATTGAATAGCAAGTAAAACCTTTCCTGACTCCATTGCCCAATGGTCCTGATGTTCTCTGAATCATCCCTCCTTTGCCTAAAATCCTCCTTGATCATCCTTGTCTCATACTGAAACCCTTCTTTCCTGATTCCCAACAACCAAATAAACAATCAAACAAACAAACCCTGTGCCTATAACTAGCCTAACATCTTAAATTTTAGCTTTAAAGACATAAAAATTTTGCTCATATAGAGATATCCCTCTATGGACCCAGGAGGGCTAGATCCTAGGGTCTGAAAGTGGTTCTGATGTTGTCTCATCATTTGGTCTTGCCAATTTGGCCAAAACATGAGAACCCCAACATAATGGTGACTCCTCTGGGGAAGTTCTGATTATTTTCCGTCTTACTACATTCCAAGAGCCTCAGAAACCTACAATCTCTGGTTAGGTTGGAAGTTAAACACTCCTATTCAAAAATCAACTTCTATACCACTTGTTGTGTTTTCTCCCACACTCTTAGACAGAGTCTGGAAAAGGCCAGACAGCCTCCAGATCTCATCCTCTTTCAGAGGTGAAATATCCAGTAAATTCCATCCCAGTCCATCTCTGGTTAGAGTTTGCTGTGTTTTAAGCATTTCCCTAAAAAGGACATCACAAAACACTCTGGTGGACAGTATACCCTTTGAAACATCCTAAACCTTCCACCTGGCGACTCCATAGTTCCTAAACGAATCAAAGACTCCACTGGTGATCAGTAGGCCTAGTGATTATCTTGGTTCACATAAGACTCCACTGGGAGACCAGAGCCTCCATAACAACATCAGCCACAAGAGAAGTAACAAGTGGGGTTAAGCTGCTTTGCTGGAAAACAACATTATGGCTTCAAGAACCATTCACACAAGAGCTTATCCCAACCCAAACCCACCTGGAATAGTTGATAACCCTGAGAGCATACTCAAGAGATCTCCTACACCTAAAAGACCAACTATTTCTAGCCACATCCATAGAGCTAACTCTGCACCGAAAGACTTTACAGCTCTATTATTCCCACCTTCCGACCTAGACCTCCCAAACAGATTACCAAGAACTAGGTCATTCAATTTTCTAGACCAGCCAGACTTTGAGCTTTCCGATTCACCACCTCATAGTGGTCAACACATTAGGGACAAAGAGACCCCTCCATCTACACCTCCTGATATTCACTTCATTCAAAACTTGGGGCTCTGCCACCCTAAATCTTCTCAATAGACTTCTACTGGTCCTAGTATCCCTGTTATCCATATACCAGCTGCTCAAACCAACCCTTTACCTCATCAAAACATCATCATGGCAGCTTGGTATGCACCTCTAGTCTTACCTCAGCCTCTAGTGCCCTTGCCCAATGATTATCAGACAAAGATCCCACACTTCACTGCAAAAGAGTCTACCACAACCCAACACCATGTAGATAGGATGGAAGATTCTTTTGACTACATGGAGATAGATGATGATACAGTCAAAATCAGAATCTTTGCCCAGAGCTTAGGAGGTGATGTGAAGAAATGGTTCAGAAGTGTACCTCCTAATAATATCCAAGACCTTCTTGATTTATATTAGACTTTCATAAACAAATGGGAAGTTAAGGCCAACCCTCTCCAAATCCTAGCAGAATACAAGAACCTGAAAAGAAACGTAGGAGAGAGTGTCCATGACTACTCTACAAGGTTTAATAGCGTTTATAACTCTCTTCCTCCACGTATGAAACCTCCCCAAGGTATGGATTTAGTGATATATCCGGAAGGATTTAATGCTAACATGGCCTACCAGCTTAGGGAGAGGGATTACAACACACTTGAAGATATGCAAAGGGGGGCAGTGAGTGTAGAGGCTAACCTGATTGAGAAGAAAGCAAGATTGAGAGCTGAGAAGAGGGTAACATATAGATATGACAATGTACCTTCCACATCTGATCCCAATTATGACCGCCTATATAAAAACATGGAAAATATACAAAAAATTATGGAAAAAATGGTTGTCACAGTCAGTAACCAAAACAGAAATCAAAATCATAACCAGAACCAGAACTTTAGAAGAAACAACACCACTCCCAACAGACAAAGAGAATCAGATCAACAAGTTATTCCCCCATTTCAAGAGAAATTTCTTGATGAAGATGAGGGAATCATAGAAGAGTCTAACGGGAACACAATAAACATGTTTGAAGTAGAAAACTCAATCCACAACTATTCCACAAAAGAATATTAGCCCTCACCCTTATATTGGAATGAGGAAGGATTGGAATCTGAGGATTACAGACTTGGATTTGAAGATGCCATCATGCAGGTCAGAGAACAGTATGAACTTAGAAGAAAAAAGAGCCTAGACACTTCCAAACCAAAGGCTTTTGAGGTTACCATCAAGAAAAGGCTTGAGAAAACTTCTAAAGCAGCTGCAGAAAGTAACAAATCCGCAGCTAAGAGTTCTGGAAAGGACAAAGAAAAATACAACCAAAACACTGATAAACAAAGTCAACCAACTAGCAGCACTAACACTACGGTTAGTGCTCCTGATAAAACATTTCCTAATCCTGTACATAGTGATAATCAGCCCACTGATTCAGCCACTGAGGTGGTGGCTAACAGAACAGACTTGAACATTCCAAAGAGTCAGTCCACTTTCAATTTGGAGAGTGATATTGCAAAAATTAAAATCTCTGTCCCACTCTCTAAGTTGGCCACTCAGGATGTATATAAAGGCAAAATTTTGAAAGCTTTAAAGCTAGAGGAAAATAGAAACACTGTCAATCTGAGTGATGATGAACCAGCCCTTCTGTTTGGTCCAAAGATAGAAGGGAAGTTTCAGGAAGGGGTGGTACCCCCTTTTTATATCAGTCATAATATCCATGACAAGATCCATCACAATGCAATGCATGACTCTGGAGCCTCACACAACTTGATGCCTAAAGTAGTTATGGAAAGGTTAGGCCTAGAGATAACCTGACCCTACAAAGACTTATATTCGTTTGATTCTAGCAGGGTAAAGTGCCTTGGCCTGATCAAATATTTATGTGTGAACCTTACCCAGATTCCAGCCAAGTGTATGGTCATGGATGTTGTAGTGGCAGATGTGCCACCCAAGTATGGAATGTTATTATCGAGATCATGGGGAGCCCAGCTGCAAGGTACAATGCAGATGGATGGGGCCTATGCCACAATCCCAGTATTTAGCCAACTTAGAAGACTGTATAGAGAGGCACAAATGAAATTCCTAGTTTGCAGCCCTGAAAAGCCTAAAAATCATCCTTTGTATTATGTGCACACAGATCTGGACTCCTTTATCTTTTGCAACGATGAATCCTTGGGAGAGCCAGAATAAAAAAAATGAGATACAAACAAAGAAACAGAGCCCATGGACTTTAACATAATGGCTACTCTAGACTCGGAGGAGAAAAATGTAGAAAACTTTGGACAGTGCACTGAAACAGAAACTCAGAGTGAATAAGAAATAGAATGCAGTCAACTGATTAGTCACCCTCTGCAAGCCCATGCACCACACCAAGAACGAAACGATGTTAAGCACGAGAGAGAACCTTTATGGGAAATGAATTTCGATGGGTCATGCACTAAGAGAACCGCAGGAGCAGGAGTGTGATTACATAATACCGAGAGTGACTACGTAGAGAGCCACACATGTAACTTGCATTTCAAATGTACAAACAATATTGCAGAGTATGAAGCTCTTATCCTAGGCTTGGATCTGTTGAAAAAATTAGGAGCCCGTAGGATAACTGTGCATGCAGACTCTGAGTTGATCATTAAACAAGTGAATGGTGAATACACAGCGAAAAATCCTAGGCTGAGAGCGTATAGGAATGATGCTATGGATCTGCTGAAAACCTTTGTAGAATATGAATTGGTGTTTGTCCCTAGGATTCAGAACGCAATTGAAAATGGATTAGCCTGCATGGCTAGTGCATATCATAAGCCTCCCAGTGACCAAAAAATCATCATTCAGACCAAATTCAGACCTGCAGTGCCAAATAACGAAAAATATTGGCAGGTCTTTGAGGGCGATAAACAAATTGCGGATTTCCTGATAGGCAGGAACGAGTTTGAATTTTCTGATTCAGACTCTAAATCTGATGATATATGCCTAAATGAAGAGCCCTCAGATGAGGAAGAACCATCCTGTAACTTAGAAATAAACACTTTAAATGAATAGATTGGAAATCCAAATGAAGAATGTGAAACCGCAGATAGTGAAGACGTAGAGGTGCTGCGAGCCAAAGATAAGAACATACCCAAGGGGATGGCACCTTTAGAGGACCTTTTTGACTTTGATGATGTAGCAAAAAATCCCACTATAGACCACTCGGATTCTGAGGTTGAGGAATGCAACATAGGCACTGAAGATAAACCCAAGATGATAAAATTGGCTAAGTCCCTACCTGCAAACATGAAAAATAAATACATTGACCTATTCATGGAATTCATTGATGTGTTTGCTTGGAGATATGAGGAGTTAAAGGCCTATGACACAAACATCATACAACACAAAATACCTTTGAAAGAGAGCTAGAAACCTTTCAGATAGAAACTTCGCACAATAAACCCAAAACAATTGCCTGCAATGGAAAAGGAAATAAAGAAGATGTATGAGGCAGGCATAATAGTCCCTGTGAGTTTTTCTGATTGGGTCTCAAACCTTGTAGCTATGAGAAAGAAAACAGGAGAGATTAGATTATGCATAGATTTCAGGAACCTTAACAGAGCCTCACTCAAATACAATTACCCTTTGCCAAAAATGGAACACATTCTTTAGAGGGTAGTTGGCTCAAAAAGGATCTCCCTGTTAGATGGTTTTTCAGGTTACAACCAAGTTTTAGTAATCCCAGAAGACCAACTCAAGGCAGCTTTTACCACTCCATGGGGCACTTTTATGTATGTAAAAATTCCCTTTGGACTGATGAACGCTGGAGCCACCTTCTAACGAGCAATGAACATAGCCTTTTCAGATGAAATGGGGCACTTCATTGTCATCTATCTGGATGACATAACAGTCTTTTCCAAGACTGAAGAAGAACACCTAAAACATCTGAGAAGAGTGTTTGAAAAATGTAGAAGGTTTTGTTTGTCATTGAATCCTAAAAAGACTGTATTTGGGCTGCAAGAAGGTAAAATTCTTGGCCACATCATATCCGAGAAGGGGATTAGGATAGACCCACAAAGATTTGAGGGAATACTACAAATCACACACCCAAGAAACATCAAAGAGTTACAGTCCTTCATTGGGAAAATCAATTTCCATAGGAGGTTTATTCCCAACTTAGCTGAACACCTTAGGAATATGACAAACATGTTAAGGAAAGGTGTAGGATTTAAATGGACTGCTGAGGCTAAGAAATATTTTGAAATAGTTAAACTTGCACTCACCCAGGCTCCTATCCTAATCAGCCCTGATTTCTCAAAAAATTTCTTGATCTTTTCATTTGCCTCCGAGCATACAGTAGTTGCAGTTCTGCTGTGAAAAAATCCAGAGGGAATGGAACAGCCCATCTCTTTCTTCAGCAAAGCTCTGAGGGATGCACCCTTGAAATACAAAATAATGGAAAAATATGCCTATGCCTTGGTTAAGGCCTTGAAATACTTTAGGGTGTACATACTGCATTCCCATACCATAGCCTATGTGCCAAATATAGTGGTTAAATACATCTTGTCTCAAGACCCAGATGGGAAGAGGGGCAAATAGATTGTTGTGATCTTAGAATATGACCTTGAGATAAAACCCATAAAACTGATCAAGGGTCAAGGCTTAGCTCAACTAATGGCCGAATCAAATCTACAAGCCCTCGACATAAACATGGTAGATGCCTTGGATGAGTAGGAAGGATTGCTTGAGCCCACTATCGAGGAGAAGTTTCAGAACTCTCCTTGGTATTCTGACATTTTGTATGTGCTCACAAATCTCAATGCTCCTCCTGAACTCTCAAAGACCAAGGCCAAATTCCTGAAACTGAAATCCAGAAGCTATTGCATACTGAATAACTGCTTATACTAGAAAAATACAAATGGCTTATTGCTTAAATGCTTGCCTGAAACTAAAGCAGAGAGGATTAAACAATAATTTCATGCAGGAGAGTGTGGAGGCCACCTGAATTGGAAAGCCACTACTAACAAAATACTCAGAGCCAGCTATTATTGGCCTACACTGATCAGGAGATCAAGTCTCTTGTAGAAAAATGCTCAAAACTGAAGTTGCTCAGAATTGGTCCGAACTAGAACTACTGGAAAGAGCTCAAAAAGACGATCCTGTAGATGCAAACGGCACTGAAAACCAACGCCGTATGAGAAAGTTATTCAGCTTTGAATTTTCTCAATTTCAGTTAAAAAAAGGCCAAAATTTGACTTTATAAAAAATTATTTTTATTAAAAAAAAAAATATTCCACAGAATATTTTGAGAATATTTTGTGGAATATTCCACAAAAGATTCTGCAGAATATTTCGCAGGCGGCCAATGAAAAGGAGCCACGTGGCCATCCCGGAGGCCACCATGTGGCCCCAAGATTCATATGAAATGGGCGTTTAAAAATTTGTTTTAGACGCGACAAGATTTGAAACCGGGTCGGGGCGAAGACGACGCAATGGACCGACCGTTGGGCCACAACTGTAGTTTGTATTAAACTATGCATTCAACTTTTATTTAAACTAGTATTTCTATTGGCGCGTATCAAACGTGGGTCGTGGTCCCGTGGATATAGCGCTTGGTGTGGAGTTTATTAAAAATGCGGTTTTTAAACCTTATCCATGCCTAATTTAACGCAAAGTGGTTCAATGATTCCCGAACAGTGTGGTCCTATGGGCCTAATATTTAGCCCTCAACGTTGGAGGTCAGTATGGCAGTCCCCCAAATTTAGCGTCGGCCCTAAATTGGCGGAATTATCTGGCAGTTAGCCAGACTTAGCTGGAGTTATTCTAGGCCAAACTGGTAGTCTGAGTAAATGTGGCATAACTTTGGCTAGGGAAGTCCATTTGGGACGAAATGTTTTTTGATTTTGGCGTAATGAAGCATTCTGGAGCTTTTGGGGCGGGTTTTAGAGCCATCAGGGCACTATATCAGTGATTTTTGTTGTGGAGCCACCACGGCTTGGTGAAAGATCAACTGTGTTGGACTATACTCATCCATTGGAGGTGAATGAATAGTCGATTTATACTGATTTCAGTCCTATGTTTCTGAATTTGCAGCTAATTTTGACTTTTAAGGCTTTCTACACAATGTAATTCTTAATTTGAGCATTAATGAAAGAGGGAAAAGCCTATTTAGAGGCTTTTGGACCCAGCAGAGGTAGCCCAACAGAGGGGTGAACTGCTTAAAAAAATGCTTACTGTTATGTTGTGCATTTTTGCGGTTATATTTTAGATTTTACTTCATTATACAGTAACTTTTCATAAGTTCACTTTTCCCAATCAGACTTATACAGTGAACACAACTCATTAGTTTCACTTCAAACCACATTACTTCCATTGAAAAATACTTGAACTTGCTTATTCACACATAAAATTTTGATTAATGAATACTTTGCACATAAACAAATACTTTCATTGATCAAATCTATTTAAGTGTTTACATTTATTTCTTTAGGTAGAGCTAGTAAGTGGGCCAGAAGCTTTTGGTTTCATCCTTTCTAGTAAAGGTAAAATAACCAATAAAAGCCCCTACTATCAATCTATGTATAAGAAATACTTTTTTCACACAATTTCAGATCAGATTGGTATTAGAGGCCTAGGTTGTGCTCAAAAGTTTGTGAAATTTGTGCAAGAGGATTGTGTTATTCTGCAAAATTTGATGCTTACTAGGCTGAAATTTAAAAGAGGGGAAGGTCAATTGGTTAGAGAACAAGATAATCCTCAACCAAGGAGAGCTAGGGTGCCATTATCTCCACCTTCCATTTCATCCTCATTAGCCTTAGAATCAGCTACAAACATGTCTTCCCGCGAAGGAGAAGTACATGAGGAAATGGATCCCAAGGAAGAAGAAAGAGTCTTTAGAAAATATTTCTTGGACATGACTGAGATGGTTAGGATCCTATACCAAGAGAGAAATGATAGGATTGCTGGAGAAGGGTATAGAAACCAAAAAGAAGAAGGAGATTCTTCAGGAGGGAAGAAAGACAATGATAATTCTAAGAAAGGGAATGAAGGAAATGGTGATCCTTCTTCTCCATCGTCATCCTCTTCCTCCACATCATCCTCTTCAACTTCTATTAATCAGTCACACAAAACAAAAACATTTCTTAAAAATCCTTTGTTAAAGCTTGATGTGAAGTTTGAGTTGGCTATGTTTAATGGTGATGTGAATGCAGAAAAATTGGATAACTGGATTAGACAGCTGGAAGTCTATCTAAGGATTCAGAATTTGCATGATGATGACACAAAATTCCAATTAGCCTCTTTGAGAATGGATGGAGCAGCTTTGGTTTGGTGGGAAGCCAAGACCAGGGAGGAAATTAAAAAGCATGGTAAGATAACTCTAACTTGGAATGAGTTTATTACTGCTATTAAGAAACAGTTTTATCCTCTTGCTCATATTCAGAAAGAAATCATGAATTGGAAAAATTTTAGGCAACTTAAGGGTCAAAATGTGCAAGATTATACCCAATAGTTTAGAAGGAGAGCACTTCTACTTGGAGTAGAGTTACAAAGTCAAGACACCTTGTTAAAATACATAGGAGGTTTGCAAAATTATCTACAACATACTATTCCAATGTTTAATCCTACCAGCTTAGATGAAGTCTGTGTCTAGGCTACACATTTAGAAGCTAGAGGAAAGAATACTTTTGATGAGGATAGTAATGTCAAAAACAAAGGAAAGAGGAGAGTTGCAAATTCAAGAAAAGAAAAAGGAAAGTTCTTTTGCAAGAACTGTTCAAAGACAAGTCATGATGAAGATCATTGTTGGAAGCTTCATCCTGAACTGAAACCAGAAAAATTCAAGAACAAAAACAAGACCAAAGAAAAGGAGAAAACTGTAGCAATAGTTGAGCAAGACTTAGGGTCAGACTCAGGAGATGAGACAAAAAGCATAGCCATGGTTTTAAAGAACATTAAGGGGAAAGAAGTGGTGCAAGACACAACTCCTAGTTCTAGCTCTTTAAATTTTCACAAATATACTCATGAAGAAAAGAGGAGGATAGAGTTTTTCCATGTGAAGGTAATTTCAAAACATACCAAAATTGACACACTATTTGATAGTGGGTCACAAACGAATCTTATATCTGAAGACTTGGTCAAGCAGCTTAAACTTGATACCATTCCACATCTGAAGCCTTATCCACTTGGATGGATATGAAAGGATGCCAATTTTCAAGTCTCAAGGAAGTGCATATTGCGCTTTGCAATAACTACACATTTTATTGACACAGTGGAACTTGATGTGGTGCCGCTTGATATCTCAGGTATTGTTTTGGGAAGTCCTTATTTATTTGACAGGAAGGCTATCTTTCATCGCCATGAAAAAAATTATCACTTGTTCAAATATGGTAAAGAGTACATTGTGAAAGCACACAAGAAGAAGCTGGAATCTTCTTTACTCCATGCAAGTCAATTGAAAAGACTGGTTAATGCAAGTCAAAGTCTAACTTTGTTAATTTTGAAACGACCAGATTTTGAGCATTCACCTTTTTATGATGTTGCTAATGATTTGTCTCAGTTTAATAACAGTTTGTATTTGAAAGAAGATGATGTTATGTTGCGTAAAATACCTTTTAGGTCAGCCAATGAAGTGAATGAAGTGTCAAAGAAAAGCAGTGCTAGCAAGAAGGACACACAATTTAGCATGGGACAAAGATGGTTTCAGAATGGTAGAATTCGCCATGGGAACAGTTTGCAAGGTGAAAGTTATTTTAAGTCTTCTGGGAAGTTTGATCAGTGTAGAAATTTTTTTTTTCTGTAGATTATAATTGCTATTCTGCAAATTTTAATCATTTGCATCATGACTCAGTCAATCTTAGCAATGGTCGATCAGTTGATTCCAGAGACAGATTATCATTTTCTCAAAAGCTTCACCTGATGAAATCGGGTAGATTTCAGTTATTCAAGGGTGGAAGAGTGGAGAATCAGTCTCCACATCATCATTTTCACTAATCAGAGAGCTTTTGGGGTCCAAAAGCTTCCCATTTGGGAGGTGTGATCAGGAGATCAAGTCTCTTGTAGAAAAATGCTCAAAAATGAAGTTGCTCAGAATTGGTCTGAACTAGAACGACTGGAAAGAGCTCGAAAAAATGATCCTGTAGACGTGAACGACACTGAAAACCAACGCCATATGAGAAATTTATTCAGTTTTGAATTTTTTTAATTTCAGTTTAAAAAAGGCCAAAATTTGACTTTATAAAAAATTGTTTTTATTAATAAAAGAATATTCCACAGAATATTCTGGGAATATTTCGTGGAATATTCCACAAAATATTCTACAGAATATTCTACAGGCGGCCAATGAAAAGGCACCATGTGGCCAGCCCGGAGGCTGCCACATGGCCCCAAGATTCATATGAAATGGGCGTTTAAAAATTTGTTTTGGACGCGACAGGATTTGAAACCAGGTCGGGGCAGAGACAACGCAACAGACTGACCATTGGGCCACAGTTGTAGTTCTTATTAAACTATGCATTCAACTTTTATTTAAACTGGTATTTCTATTGGCACGTATCAAACGTGGGTCGTGGTCCCATGGATATAGCACTTGGTGCAGAGTTTATTAAAAATGCGGTTTTTAAACCTTATCCATGCCGAATTTAATGCAAAGTGGTTCAACGATTCCCGAACGGTGCAGTCCTATGGGCCTAATCTTTAGCCCTCAACGTTGGTGGTCAGTATGGCGGTCCCCCAAATTTAGCGCTGGCCCTAAATTGGCGAAATTATCTGGAATTTAGCCAGACTTAGCTGGAGTTATTCTAGGCCAAACTGGCAGTCTGAGTAAATGTGGCATAACTTTGGCTGGGGAAGTCCATTTGGGATGATTTTTTTATTTTTATTTTGGGGTATTGAAGCATTATGGAGCTGTTGGGATAGGTTTTAGAGCCATCAGGGTGCTCTATCAGTGATTTTATCAGAGATTTTGGTTATGGAGCCACCAGGGCTTGGTGAAAGATCAGCTGTGTTGGACTATACTCATCCATTGGAGGTGAATGAATAGTCGATTTATACTGAATTCAGTCCTCTGTTTCTGAATTTACAGCTAATTTTTCCTTTTAAGGCTTTCTACACAGTGTAATTCTTAATTTGAGCATTAATGAAGGAGGGAAAAACCTATTTAGAGGCTTTTGGACCCAGCAGAGGTAGCCCAAGAGAGGGGTGAACTACTTAAACAAAGGCTTATTGTTATGCTGTGCATTTTTTCTGTTATATTTCAGATTTTACTTCATTATACATTAGATTTTCGTAAGTTCACTTTTCCCAATCAGACTTATATAGTGAACACAACTCATTAGTTTCACTTCAAACCACATTACTTCCATTGCAGAATACTTGAACTTGCTTATTCACACATAAAATTTTGATTAATGAATACTTTTCACATAAACAAATACTTTCATTGATCAGATCTATTTAAGTGTTTACATTATATTTCTTTAGGCAGAGCCAGTAAGTGGGCTAGAAGCTTCTGGTTTCATCCTTTCTAGTAAAGGTGAAATAACCAGTAAAAGCCGCTACTGTCAATATCTGTATAAGAAATACTTTGTTCACACAATTTCAGATCATACACTCTTCACTTACATCCATAAGATGATAATTGCCTACCACAAATGCCAGATTTTCGAAGGAAAAATAAAGCTCCTCCCCCTACCTTTACAACCCATCACTATTGAGGGCCCCTTTATGCAATGGGGCCTAGATTTCATAGGAGAAATACACCCTGCTTCTTTTGCACAACACAAGTGGATCTTAACAGCCACAGACTACTTCACTAAGTGGATAGAGGCCACACCTACTAGGAATGCCACAGACTTAGTCATCATTAGGTTCCTAGAAGGTCATATCCTCTCTCGGTTTGGTTTCCCAAGAGAAATAATCACTGATAATGCTGCTGCTTTTGGATCCAATAAAATGGTTGATTTTTGTCACAGGTATCAAATAGCACTCGGTCATTCAACTGCTTATTACACACAAGGTAATGGGTTAGCTAAATCATCAAACAAGAGCTTGGTGACCATTATCAAAAAGCTGCTGGAAGAGAACAAAAAATCATGGCACAACAATTTAGTGCATGCTTTATAGGCTGACAGGCTTACAACAAATAAATCTATTGGCATGTCACCATACTAGCTTGTCTATGGAACAGAAGTAGTGTTTCCCACCAGCCTTGGAGTACCAGTGATTAAACTCGTCCAAGAAATTCAGGAAGAAGAAGACAACATGGTAAGAACGATAAACCAAACAATTCATCTCTAGCAAACAAGGGAAGAGGTCTATAACAAAGTCGTGAGAGTTTAGGAAAATATAAAGAAATTTTTTGACAGAAGAACCAAAGCTTCAGACTTCAAAATTGGAGATATAGTTCTGAAGTGGGACTCAAGGAGGGAGGAAAAAGGAAAGCACGACAAGTTTGACAGTTTGTGGCAAGGTCCATACATCATCCAGGCCACCGTGGGTCCAAATGCCTTTTTTCTACAAGAACTAGATGGTACAGAGATGTTTGGGGGTCCTGTCAATGGTAGGATGCTTAAACACTACTTCTGCTGATTTCCAATTTCCAGTTTCCATTTCCATTGTAAATATCATTGTTTTGTTTGTTTTCAAGAAAAAGGAGAAAATGTTCCAAAAACCAGAGAGAAAGAAGAGGTTCAGACATGCTCAAAACATGAACCTCAGAAATGCGAAGGATTGGCTCTAATATGATCAAAACCTGAGCCAAAGAAGTAAAACAGCTGGTCCTAACATGTCCAAAATTTGAACCAGCAACTAAGGAAGAAGATCAGCTCTAACAAGCCCAAAACCGGAGTTGAAATGAAGAAGAGGAAGTGACTCTGACAAGCTCAAAACTTGAGTCACAAAGAAAAGAAGGATGCTTCAAAAACTTTAGATTTCAAGCCTTCAAGATTTTGTTTTCAGTTTTTTGCAAGTTTCTGTCCATATGCAACTGTCTTTATGCCTTGGATCCACAGCAAACTAGACTTTCTAATCCTAGTTTGACTGTTTTTAAATTTCTATTGTAGAATGTAAAGAATAAATCTGCTGGAAATTTTAATCCCAGCAGGTGTTAGATTAGGTAGAGAAACATATGAGGCCAACAGTTTAATATGGTCTCATGGAGCAATAAGGGTAGAAATAGAACAGGTTTATTTTCTTGTTTATAAAAAAATAAATGATGTAAAGGGTTTGCTTGTCCAAATGCACCCTGGAAGAGAAAGTGTTAGGACATAGTATGGGTAGGTAGTTGTTGGGGAGAATTTTTCAGCTGATGTGATGTCTTCATGATTTGTGGCAGCTAAAAATCAAAGAAGGAACATGGCTCAAAGATCAGGCATCTGGCCTGCCTCAAATATCATTTCTGGATTCTTGACTCCCTCAAGAGAAAGCCATCCCCATGTGGAGCCACTATTAGTCCCCTATAAATTCCTTGACAAGCAAGCAGGGGTGTTGAGCCTTAGAATTGCCTTCTCTTTTACAAACCTTCACTTCATTTCATCATTATTTTATCACTTCATAAGCCTAAAATCAATGAAGAATGATTAGGATTGCTTAAAGGTTACATGAAATTGATTAACATATTATATTTTCATGATTTTTGCTATTTTAACAATTTTCTGCAAAATAGCTACAGAATACAGGCATTCCGTAGCTGACCGGCGATTCTGCAGCTGTTTTACAGTTTGAGTGGGTTCCAGGTGTCGTCTGAAGGAAAAACGCATATGGGCAGATTCCTTACCTCATCCACATCATTCGTTGCTCTCCACAAAGTCTGAGCAAAAATATCTAAGTGGTTATGCACGTGGGACACCCAAACTAAGAGGCAGTCTCCTATTAAAACACGGATTCTACAGGTGTCCGCAATGATGAACGAGGCTGTCAATTAGAGTTTCAATTTGATTAGAAGTAGAAAGACACTTATCCCTTTATTTTCTCCAGTTCCGTTATGTAAATTTGCTATTAATATGCTTGGGGAACCGAGAGAAGAAGGTTAGATTTTAGTTAGATTTTGGCTTTTGCTGCCAACCGTGAATACTCTGTTTTTCAATATTTTTCTCCTTTAATGAAAGAAACAGCGTTCTAGTGCAAGAGCTGAGTCAACGTTAATTGGATTTGCAAGCTAATCTGGTAGTAGAGGGCCCCTACTGCCCGAGAAGCTCCGTTCAGATGATTTAGATAAGTAGCCTTAGCTTGATTTAGTTTTCAATTTCCAATTTCAATAGTTTTATTAGTTTCATGTTTTCATGTTCATTTACGTTACATATTACAGTTAGCCCTGTTCTAATGAATTCTTTCAAAATACCTCTAATGCTGAATGGGAATTAACTGTGACATTTTAGGAGTTTAATTTTGTTTTTCATTGTGAGCTGTGTGTTTTATGTCAATTTGCATTAGATAGTATAGCCAGACTTGTTTTCGTAATATGCAATAGATTAGTTTCACTGTGGTTTAATACTCTGGAGATCAAAAAGCGCTTTAGTTCGTTGTACTTCAAAGTTAGGCTTATGGCATTTAGTTTAATTATGTTCACCATCTTTCCAGTTTGAATAGTTGCATTTTAGCCCAGTTATGGTCACTGTGTTTTCAGTTTGATTAATTGAACTTTAGCTTAACTCTGTCATTTGTATTTCAAAATAGATTAATTGCATTCTCGTTCATGTTTTGCTTAATGTATAGCCAAGTTTCACTAATTAGTTGAATGATAGTTCTGTTCTACTAGAATAAGGCTTCCATTATTTACAAAAACCACTCCTGTTATTAAACTCTTCCAACATATCACTATGCAGACAGGAATTGGTAATATCATTTCATGGCTTTGATTATTCTGCAGATTCTTCTAATTGTGCAACTAGCTTTTTCCTCAAAATTATCTCAAAAGACTTTAACTTTCGAATAAGGCTTAGTAATGACAATTTAGGTTGCAGAATAGATTAGCTTCAGGATCCTTGGTTAATTTAGAGCAGAATTATTCACTGTGTTGCAGAACTAACTTTTCCAAATATGTCCAAACAAATATCTAGTCATGGATAAGATCTGTTTTGTGATATGGTAAATTGTTGTTTAGGAAAACCTCACTGCACTAAATTTATCCTTTTCTTGAAGTATTCCAACATGTATCTAACAAATGAATTGGACTAAATTTGTGTTGTGAGTTACTGCCTAGTTTTGCATACAACACATGATTTAGAATTGTTTCTAGTGTGACCAACAATTGCTTTTCATCAATAATTAGTTCCTTCCCTTTTCAAACATAAAACCATAAAACCAAAAACATCAGAAAACACTAGACACAACGAAGTAGGAAAAGGTTACTTAGGCACATATGGTGCACCACACTTCAGCAGTTTACTGACCCTGGTTGACAATTAAATGAGCTCAATTTAGGAGACTAGATTGAGACCAAACATTTTGGCGCCGTTGCCGGGGAAGTGTAACTAGGTATCCTGATTTCCTACATCCACAAAAACAAAAACAAAAACTTCAATCACCTACCAGACCCACTATATCATGTGGTGCAGTAAGAGCCACACATCCACATCATGAATTCATATTTGCAGGTAGAAGAAGAGGTGACAAAGGAGGTTGAAGAAAAGGATGGAGATGATGACAATGAGGAAGATCCTTTTGGATTTCCCATTCAAGAAACTGATATCAATATTCAAATGAAGAACATCCATCCATCTATACTTCCTAACTTCAAAGGTATGAGATCAGAAGACCCGGAAACCTTTCTCTTTGAATTTGAAATAATTTGTAGATCTTATGGCTACTCATTGCACATGCAAAAATTGAATTTGTTTCCCGCAACATTGAAGGATAGAGCTCTTAGATGGTTCATGACTTTAGGAACAAATTCTATAAGGACATGGGATGATATGAAAAGAGTATTTTTGGAAAAATATAAAGGTTATTGCATGCATCATGACCTTAGAAATGAAGTCTTTAAGATGAACCAAAAAGAGGATGAAAGCCTAGAAGATTTAGTGGAGAGATTTACTTATAATATCAAAAGATCTAAATTGCATAATTTAGGATCAGATGCATTAAAAACTCTTCTACTAAATGCTATAAAGGATGAATGGATTGGTCTTCTTAATCTTGTGGGAAAAGGATATGTTTATCGATTGTCATTTCAAGAAATTTGTGAACTATGCAAGAACATATCAAGAGGAAAAGCAAAGTGTGTAAGGTCCCCTCAAGATCCATTTATGGCAAAAGTAAGTAAGTCAGCATCAGGATTGGTAAGTCAAACTGAACCTAACAATTTGCTAAACATTCTTGGTAATTTAAATGAACAAACTAACATGCTAAGAATGCAAAACAAGCAAAAACTTGCTTCATTTATATTTTTCCCTAAATGTAGAAAGAAACATGCTTTGCATGAATGTCCACTTGATAACATTAAAATGTGTAAAATTTGTGCAGGATCACATACTACTGAAGATTGCCCATCATTACCAGGGTTGAAGGCAATTTACCAGAAGGATAATGGAGCAAATCAAGCACAAGAGCAACTTTGTTATGTAGCTCCAAGAGGGCTATGGCAGCCTCATCAACCCAATATGATGCAATATCCTTATGCACAGTTTCAAGGTTATGCACAACAACCTCAAGGTAATTGGAGAACACCCTTGCCTTGGCAATCTTGGCCATCTCAATCCCAACCTGAAAACCAACTTTGGAAACCTTGGCCATCTCAATCCCAACCTCAAAACCAACTTTGGAAACCTTGGCCATCTCAATTCCAACCTCAAAACCAATCTTGGCAACAAAGTTGGCAAAGGCCATACAAAGGAAATCCACTTTCTCCTCAATCTTTTCCTCTCTATCCTCAATACCATGATCAATGTTATCCATACCATTTACCTCCACTACAACATCAATATCACCCTCATTTTACCTCAATTCAACCTTTTCCATTACCATCCACACAAACATCCCAAAGATTCCCCACTCCACTACCTCCACAACCATTTCATATTCCCAACAATAAAACACCTCAATCAACTTACAAATCCGAGGTATTGCAAAATGATTCACCAGCTGTCATTGAAGAACAACAACCAGCAGAAGAAGACTCAGATAAGGTCCAAGAATCAGGGATGTCTATTGATAAAGAGGAGATATTGGAACCAGAGATTGAAAAGTCTCATGCATGCCTATCACTAGATTCTATGAATGAAGATCATATCTTCGAAGACTTGCATTTCATGATAGAGGAAAGACAAGGAAGACAAGATTACATTGAATCTTGGTTCAATTCAGTCATTGGATTCCAATGCTCAATTATTCAATATCTTCTGACAGCATCTAAATCAAGACAGTTGGCATCTCATATACTGGTACATATCAAAGAGTATCTTTCAAACCTGCATATGAGTTTATCTATCATCTTGTTACAGACATGGTTCCATTGGAAGTACTCATATACTTGAACAAGATTTTCTTTTTCAAGTAGAGTAGGACATAAAAAAAAAAAAGAGAAAAAAAAAAGAAAAAAAAAAGAAAAAGAAAAAGAAAAAATAAAGAGAAAAATAAGTCCTATTGTGAAAACCAGCTTGCTGGCGCAATTGGACATGAGCTTTGTTTGAAAACCAGGCAACTGGCGGGAAAAGTTCACAATAAGTTCTGCAATTTCATGATGGTTTCAATCTTTCATGGTTCTTCAAATCATTCTGGTTCTATGCTCGAGTTGGATGATGTGGAATTCCTTAAGGTCCACCTTCCAATAGATCTTGTCCCATCGACCTCAACACTTTATCTGGGATCAAGATTAGAGATTATTTGAAGTGCCTTGGAGCTTGCATTCATCAATGGCAAGCCTTCTCGTTGATAACAATGGGAATACAACAATGTCTCTTGATTGTCAAATCTTGCAGGCGACTCGACTTCGACACATTCATTCATCCCTGTCAAGATGCACTGAGGTACCTTGACACTCATTTACATTATCGGTGAGTTGTCTCGCATTGGTTAAATATTTTCATTATTGATCGGTAATCCAATGATTTCTTCCCATGCTCGACTTCGACACATTTATTCGCATGGTAAGAATTGTACCATGAATGTTGGCTTTGATGAAGACTAATGGTTTTATGGAATCAACAACAACTTGCAGCAGTGAATTTTATTAGTTTCTTGTAGCAGCATGTTCATCTTTTTGTAAATTCAATAACAGCTGCGGAAAGTGGCAGTTTCTGCAGCCATTGCTATAGCAGCCTGTTTTCATCTTTTTTGCAACTTTTTCCAGAAGGCAGTTTTGGCGCAACTTTTGCAAGAGACTGGAGCAGAAATAAAAAATTCTGAGCTTCTGGGTTTTCTCAGAATATGATAAATTGAGTAATACGTGGACAGAATTTGAAAAAAAGAAATTTTTAAGGGCATTTCAAAAGGGTTTTTCAAGCAGATTTTCAATTTTCAGCATTATGGACAGAATAGGACAGATTTGAGTGTTTTTGCACAGCAGCACCTTTTCTTCATCAAAATGAAATTCTGGAAGCATGTGGCAGTAGAGAAGGTAAAAATACACAGTTTCCCATTGGAATCACTCAATTTGGCCTTAAAATGAGTCCGTGGCGTACTTTTTTGTTGCAAAATTGGGCAAAATGAAGGGTGAAATAGGGCAGAAATTGATTTTATCATAACTTTCAAACCGTGCATCCGTTGGTCGTGAAATTTTTATGGTAAATGCATTGAGGTAGGGTGAATAAACACAGAAAATTTCAGAAAATGTTAGTGTGTATTTTTCAAGAAATTGGCCACTTTCACCTACAGCCATTTCTCATTTTTAGGGAGATCCGTGCAACCAATGGCTGAGATTTTTCAGTGGAAGATGCATAATAATATTGGTGACAACCTCAAAAAATTTCAGGGAATTCTGATGTACCATTTGAGAGAAATTGCAAAATTCATTTCATTCTACAAGTCCATTCCACTTTCACTCCATCTCACGCCATTTTCATTTCATTTCACAAGTCCTATTCCACTTTCACTCCATCTCACACCATTTTCATTCCATTTCACAAGTCATACTCCACTTTCACTCCATTACATTTCACATCCATATTCCATAGCCATACTTCATTTGTTCTTACAAATTGCATGTTGCAGCCACATCTTGTTCAACAGTTCTGACATAATTGTACAGCCTACAAAGAGATGATGATTACAAGAAGTTGAAGGATTCTGTTTTGAAGATCAACATGCTCAAAGAGGACCAAAGGAACAACATCAAGCACAACAATTAACAAGGTCAAAATTCTGAGGTAAATTGTGAAAATTATTTTAATAGCAAAAAGTCAAAACATGAAATAGATACAATGTGTATAATCATGTGTTTCCTAAACAACCTATCATTCGAATTGATTAGCCATATCCCTTATCCAACATTCCATATTTCACCACAAGGTCATCATAAATTCTCCATCAGATCCATAGCCACTTCATTTTCCCTTATAGCTTAATTACCTCCATCCATTCACTTCCATTACACTTTGCAGCCAATCCATCTCTAAGTGCAGAAAGGTAATTCTAAGGGTGAAGCATCATTCTTCAACTAATCCATCTTCAGACACAGAGATACAATTTCAAAATAAAGCATTATACTCTGTAGTCAATCTAGCTTCAAGCATAGAAAAGTAATTCTGAAAGGAAGATAATCTGCACAAAGGAGGAATGTGGCTAATTGTCAGGACACAATCAGTTGAAGTCAAGTATTTGGAAGGATATCCACAAGGCAAGGAGCTACTACAATAAGAAGGGAGGCTAAATTTTATAGAGAAATTTGATGGCTTCCATAAAGAGATTACAAAATATTTTGTCAAATCTTTTGATGGAGCAAAAGAAGAGAAAATGACATGGATATTGAAAATAAACTTGACACTCCACTACAAAAGGAAGATGAAGAGCTAATCTCTGAAAAGTTAACAGAGATTAGAAAATAGATTAGGGCCAAAAGAAGCAGAAAGATAAGGTTGAATGTTCTAACAGAGGTTTCAAAGCACATGGAATAAGTTTTGATGAAATTGCATGAGGACATGCAATAGTCTTGCAGTGGGGGTATGTTGAGCCTTAGAATTGCCTTCTCTTTTACAAACCTTCACCTCATTTCATCATTATTTTATCACTTCATAAGCCTAAAATCAATGAAGAATGATTAGGATTGCTTAAAGGTTACATGAAATTGATTAACATATTGTATTTTCATGATTTTTGCTATTTTAACAATTTTCTGCAAAATAGCTACAGAATGCAGACATTCCGTAGCTGACCGGCGATTCTGCAGCTGTTTTACAGTTTGAGTGGGTTACAGGTGTCGTCTCAAAGAAAGGCGCATATGGGCAAATTCCAGACTTCATCCACATCATTCCTTGCTCCCTACAAAGTCTGAGCACAATTCTACAGGTGGTTAAGCACAATTCTAGGAAGTAGACTCCTAACAGGACAAGAACAGTCCAGATTCTGTTACGTGATCATGATCAGAGTCCTAGTTTGGTTTCTATTAGGAAAGACACTTATCCCTTTATTTTCTCCAGTTCTGTTATGTAAATTTGCTATTAATATGCTTGGGGAACCGAGAGAAGAAGATTAGATCTTAGTTAGATTTTGGCTTTTGCTGCCAACCGTGAATACTCTGTTTTAAGTATTTTTCTCCTTTAATGAAAAATACATCGTTCTAGTGCAAGAGCTGAGTCAACGTTAATTGCATTTGCAAGCTAATTCGGCAGTAGAGGGCCCCTACTGCCCGAGAGGCTCCGTTCAGATGATTTAGATAAGTAGCCTTAGCTTGATTTAGTTTTCAATTTCCAATTTCAATAGTGTTATTAGTTTCATGTTTTCATGTTCATTTACGTTACATATTACAGTTAGCCCTGTTCTAATGAATTCTTTCAAAATACCTCTAATGCTGAATGGGAATTAACTGTGATATTTTAGGAGTTTAATTGTGTTTTTCATTTTGAGTTGTGTGTTTTATGTCAATTTGCATTAGATAGTACAGCCAGACTTGTTTTCGTAATATGCAATAGATTAGTTTCACTGTGGTTTAATACTCCGGAGATCAAAAAGCGCTTTAGTTCATTGTACTTCAAAGTTAGGCTTATGGCATTTAGTTTAATTCTGTTCACCATCTTTCTAGTTTGAATAGTTGCATTTTAGCCCAGTTATGGTCACTGTGTTTTCAGTTTGATTAATTGAACTTTAGCTTAACTCTGTCATTTGTATTTCAAAATAGATTAATTGCATTCTCGTTCATGTTTTGCTTAATGTATAGCCAAGTTTCACTAATTAGTTGAATGATAGTTCTGTTCTACTAGACTAAGGCCTTCATTATTTACAAAAACCACTCCTATTATTAAACTCTTCCAACATATCACTATGCAGATAGGAATTGGTAATATCATTTCATGGCTTTGATTATTCTGAAGATTCTTCTAATTGTGCAACTAGCCTTTTCCTCAAAATTATTTCAAAAGACTTTAACTTTCGAGTAAGGCTTAGTAATGACAATTTAGGTTGCAGAATAGATTAGTTTCGGTATCCTTGATTAATTTAGAGAAGAATTATTCACTGTGTTGCAGAACTAACTTTTCAAAATATGTCCAAACAAATATCTAGTCATGGATAAGATCTGTTTTGTGATATGGTAAATTGTTGTTTAGGAAAACCTCACTACACTAAATTTATCCTTTTCTTGAAGTATTCCAACATGTCTCTAACAAATGAATTGGACTAAATTTGTGTTGTGAGTTACTGCCTAGTTTTGCATACCACACATGATTTAGAATTGTTTCTAGTGTGACCAACAATTGCTTTTCATCAATAATTAGTTCCTTCCCTTTTCAAACATAAAACCTGTTGGGGCCCTTGTTTTTGTTTAAGTTTTGAATTTTGAACTTGGACTCTTTTTGAGTTGCGGAGGGAATACACACAGCTAACGCGACCGCACCGCGCGACCAGGAGTTGCGGAGCTAACAAGGCGGTGCGGAAGCACTTGATAACTGGAGATAGAACAGCGACAAGTACAGATGAAAGAGATACAGCAGAGAACAGGAAGTAGAACATGCAGATATCAGAAGAGAAGTCGGGAAAAGCCAGAGCAAAGACGCAGAGAAGCCGCCAGTCGCGGCGAGCGGGTGAATAAAAGGCAATCACCCGGCTGCAGAAGAGGAGGGTTGGTTGATTGGTCGATCGGTTGCTGTTGCGGGATGATTGAATGCAGGAGCAGCCGCGGAGGAATCAGACTTGTTCTCGCAATTGGTTTCTACTCTCTATGTTTTGTATTCCCTGTTCTTAGATTCATCTGTATCTGATATATGGGTTATCAGAGAAGGAAGCTGTGTAATCTTGTATTTGGCTGAAGACTAATGAAAAGAAGGATTGCTGTCTTTATGTTTATGTGTTATGATGTGTTTACCATGCTTTAAAATTTTTAAGTTGCGACTGTCAATATACTTGATTGGTGATCTCGCATGAATATCCTGGTATATGTAACGGATTCTCTTTCTTTCTATGGTTGCGGGTTTATTCCTCATCTGTGATTTCTTCCCCTTTCCCATGTGGTCGCGGCACGCCTCGGGTGAGACACTCTGTTCGTCCTGAGCAGAGTGAAAATGCCGGCGTGTTACTAGACTACACCGGACCCTTGTTGGCCTCAATCCTGCGAACCTGGGTCTTGCCCACGAGACCTTATTTTTCGCCAACAAAACCATAAAACCAAAAACATCAGAAAACACTAGACACAACGAAGTAGGAAAAGGTTACTTAGGCACATATGGTGCACCACACTTCAACAGTTTACTGACCCTGGTTGACAATTAAATGAGCTCAATTTAGGAGACTAGATTGAGACCAAACAAGGGGGCTAAATTATTTTTGAGCCTTCAAGGAATGCATTTCTCCTGAAAACACATCATCCTTGAAAGCCTCTCCATACCCTCTACCCTTTGGTAAAATTCCACTACCATTTCCAAGCCTCTCTATTGTGAAAATACTGTGTAAAGGCTTTTCCCCTTATGTCATCTTCACTTAGCCCCTGTTTCCCTCTATTTCTCCCTCCCCTTGTCCCTCTAAATTATCCCAAAATCCCCTTTAAATCCTACACACACCCCTCGTTTGAATTAATTCCCCCTTTTTTCCTCTATCATTACCCTTTCCTAGCCTCAAATTGCATAAAAAGGTCCGAAATCCCACATTTTAACATATTTAAGGCCTAACCCTTTTTGACCAGCCCCCAAAACCATTTTCCCACGTGACCTGGGTGCTAGAACATGTTTCTAGCCCAAAAAGCGCTTATTGCAAATTGTATCGGGAGCGTTTTGAGCCGTCGATCTATACAGATCGGACGGTCGTCGCAAGCTCCATAGCATCTGTCACCCACACCTTTCACCGCCCCTATCGCATACCCACCGTCCGTTTAAACTAAAAATCAAAAGTCAATATTTCATTCGCCCCGGTGGTCCCCGCACCAAAACACTATGCAGAAAATCGTCGGTTTCTATCGCACTGCCTTTGAAAGGTGGGCAGTATTTTTCATTTCGCAGTGATGTCGTTCACCACCTGACACGTGGCTCCAAGAACTATTGAGAAACCACTCTCATCACATGTTAACACTCGTCTACGGATCCGGCGCGATATTGTTGTACACCGTCTGATCTAGGGAGGGCCATCTGACAGCGATCGGTCCCCCAAGATGCTCAGGGGATAATCAAAGCAAAAAGGTACCCCTGGCCCACCATTTGTTGCCCTTCGATGCGTTTTCCACTGTCGATCTCCTCATGAGATCGGACGGTTAGAATTGACTGCATGCCTCGCCATTGACAGGGTCCCGCCATGTCACCCATTCCACGTGTTTTTTTTGCATTTCCATCTATCCCCTTCATATTTTGTCCAAAGGTCAAAGTCCAATGTTTGTGTCTAGACTTTTGCCGCAGTCCACCAACTTTCACGAGATTTCCCTCCAGTGTTTCACTGCGTTTTTTCGCCATCACCCTGCACTGTTCCATCAATTCACTAGACTGCACGGCCATGCTCATCATCCCCATTGCATCCACCCTCCCCATGCATTATTTCTTAACGTGTTTTCATGTTTTGCAGGGTTACAGGCAGGTGGAAAACCGCCATGGTACACAGTCACTGTTACAGTGGTAAAAAACACAGGGAAGACCATGTGCAGAGATTGAAGTTATGAAGAAAGGTCGGGGAAGGTGTTATGACATGAATTCCATTAAAGGAACAGGGTTAAACCCTATAAATCCTTTCCAGAGCCATTAAAGCACATTTTTCACTGACAGAGACAGGAATGGAGCAGCAGAGAGTATCAGTAAAAAGCAGAGAGCTTAAGACCTGTAAGTGGAGATTTTGAGCCTTAATCCAATAATTTAAAGGCAATACTAGATTGAAGACCCCGTGGATCACTTAGAAGATCCAATCCACGGAAAATCATATCATCAGGGTGTTTATATCAGTATAATTTCTCCTCCTGAAAAAGGACATAGTACTCATACGATTTTGGTTTACATTGTGTCCATGAGAAGTTTTCCCCTCTGACAATAGTCCTATGATATCAGAAGCATTTGTTACACAGTATGGCAGACCTAAGCCATTGATCTATTTTTGTTCAGTTCACTAGAGTACTGTAGAGGTATTACAGCAAGTACATCAAAGTCATACCTGGAGTAAATTGCAGCCTGACGAAGACCACTCTTTCATCCAAAGAGTACCAGAGATAAATGCCCAGAATTTAAAACAGAATGGGGCCTTGGCCCTCTTCCTCTTCTGAGTTTTAATGCTACATTTAGTTTTCACCTACCCCCTCTGTCTCTCATTCAGCTATAAAATTCATGAAGGAACTCGTTGAAAAGGTTGTTGATCGGCTATCTGTGGATTGCAAGTTGTTTTCTCTTGAGACATGTTCTTTGTGTAAAGTTTTAAGATAGGCTAAGGAAGATGTTTTCAGACTAAATATCAAGCTATTGGTAATGTTGTACTTGACTGGTGTTGCTCTTTAATATGAAAAGCACATTTCTTTGGATCCTGATTTAAAGCAGCGGTGATGTTTTTCTGTCTTTTTCTATGTTTTCCTTTTTAGTTCATCACATTTCATTTCTACTGGCTTGCATCAGAAATATGGCATAGGATTTACCCTCGTTAGGTACCCTATGTTTCTGCTCTCCTTGCCTTCAATGTTTTTTGCTGTATGTGTTATCTGAGGATTGATTTCAAGCTAATTATCAAGTGTAGTGGTTCCATATGCTACTAGCTGATGTATGAATTAATGAAACTATTCTTAGATGTTATTGTTAGGCTTTAATCGAATGAATTGGGATACCGGGAGTCTAGAACTCTGTCTCTGTCTCACTAGGATCCTTTTCAATTAATTGAACCTCTCTAAGTTCCCTTGAGCTGGATGTTGAAGCATTGAGAGTTCAAAGTCTCTCTCTGATCTCAGGTGTTCAACTTTGTGTTCCAAATCTTTAATGTTCCCTTGTCCGAAGAGTTAACCTTTTTAATCTTAGATCACAGGTTGTTCAATGGCATGTCCTATCCCTGGATCTTATTCCTAAAAGGTCACCTTGGAGGTTTCCTTGCTTTCACCTTCTCTCTTACCATTTCACGCCACACTATCATCTTTAAGATCTAATGCTTTAGATGACTAGCCCAACTGAAAGCCTGCATATTGAATAGCAAGTAAACCCTTTCCTGAATCCATTTCCCAATGGTCCTGATGTTCTCTAAATCATCCCTCCTTTGCCTAAAATCCTCCTTGCTCATCCTTGTCTCATACTGAAACCCTTCTTTCCTGATTCCCAACAACCAAATAAACAATCAAACAAACAAACCCCGTGCCTATAACTAGCCTAACATCTTAACTTTGAGCTTTAAAGACATAAAAATTTTGCTCATATAGAGAGATCCCTCTCTGGACCCAGGAGGGCTAGATCCTAGGGTCTGAAAGTGGTTCTTATGTTGTCTCATCTTTTGGTCTTGCCAATCTGGCCAAAACATGAGAACCCCAACAGCAGCTGCCCCCCCTGGACCCCCCAGGAAGCATTTAATTACGGGCGGTGTTGCCACCCCCATTAAGGTATATGGGTTTGACGCTGTGATACAAAATAAACAAGATGATCAGGCTCCACACCCAACATAAACAAGCCTGTGTTGGGGGGGGGATTTTTTGTTGGTTGTTGTTGTTTCAGGAATATGATTTTGAGATCATTGTGAAGCTTGGGAATTTTAATGCAGGCCCGGATCATGTGTCTCGTATTTGTTTGGTCAATTTAGTGTGTCCTAAATTGATGCATTTAATTTGTTAATCCGGGATTCGTAAGCTGATGAAGTGCGGCGCACTATATGTGCAAGATAACCTATATCTTAACTTTTTGTCGTTTTTGGTTTTCTAAGATGAAATGGAAATTCTAAAATGAAAACAAGTATGGTTATGTTTGTTTAAGGAAATGATATCCTCTATAATGATTTACCAACTTGAAACTTAAAAAGGAATTTGAAAATTACAATGACAAAACTTGAAAGGAAATGAAAATGTGTTGCTGAAATGAAAAGATGTTGCTAGTCTAATGAATCAAAATAGTGAACTAGTGAGCATGAAACCAAACTATTCTTGCTGCTGTCTAAACACAAAATAAATTATGCTGAAAGAAATCCAAAAGTTGCAATAAAGTAAATCTAAATCAATTTACATCAACTTGTCTTCTGATCCCTCATCATTAGTCCAACTATGATTTTCGGAAGTAACCATGAACAACTTGAGTAACTGATATCTAACTTGCAGAAAGTAAACTAATATCAAATCATACATTCATAATTCAATCCCTCACCATCAGTCCAGCTGTGGCTTTCAGAGGTAACTGAAGATGTCATGCACAATTTAATATATCTAAATTTGCAGAAATGAAACTAATACCAAACCATACATTCATAATTCAATCCCTCACCATCAGTCCAGCTGTGGATTTCGGAGGCAACTGAAGATGTCATGCACAATTTAATATATCTAAATTTGCAGAAAGGAAACTAATACCAAACTACACATTTCATAATACAATCCCTCACCATCAGTCCAGCTGTGGCTTTTGGAGGCAACTGAAGATGTTATGAGCAATTTAATATATCTAAATTTGCAGAAAGGAAACTAATACTAAACTACACATTTCATAATACAATCCCTCACCATCAGTCCAGCTGTGGCTTTCGGAGGCAACTGAAGATGTTATGAGCAGTTTAATATATCTAAATTTAACTACTGAAGCAAATGAGCAAAACTGAATTAAACAAAGCAGTACTGAAATTAAACAGAAACTAAGAAAAACAAATTAGCAGCAGAACAATGTTAATTCCATGTCATTAGTCAAAAAGCTATGAAAATGCCCGGGATGCCTATCTATAACCTGAAACAAGAACACTGATCAGTGATTAATAACATAAAACATGAAAGACAGAAGTGAAATGGAAAGCATGCAAGATTATAAATAGAAATGAAGCATATATACCATGAAAGATGCAATGTATAAACATGTGAATGGATTATGGCACAATGAGCTTTAAAGAAATAAAACAAGAACTATACACTAATGTACAAAACCTTAGCTGAGCAGGGGCCCTCTACACCAGCCTTGGCAACGATCTTCAAGTACGAATTACGTTGGAAAACAGAGTCTTCTTATATTAAAATGCAGTCATAATAGTATGGTAGTATTACGGCACAAAGGCAGCGTAATTACATTACAGAGCAGACTAACAAAAGAGAACAAAGACTAACATCGACTAACTCCATATGCGTATGCAAACATGTTATTTATAACAAGAGAAACATAACTAATTTCTAAAGTTTATGTTGGTGGAGAACACGTAGACCATTACGTCCACGGATCTAGGATCATGGCCGTGTTGGAAAGTAAATCTATGAGGAGTGGATGCTTGAATTCGGCTATGGAGCCATGTACAGATGTCGACTTGTCCTCCGCAACTTAGAAACGGCCATATGAACCTTCACGTGACATGAAACAGAGTCCTGTCACCGTGAGACTCTATGGTTGACTTCCACTTGGACGCCTTTGACCGCAGCTTCTTTAGATGAGTTTGCTCGAACCAATAGGACACGAACCATGTCCACATCATTTCTGACTTGCCCATGTGGCCCGTTTTTCCTGTAGACACCTGTAACATAGAGTTTCACAAAATGGTTGCGGAAAGTTGCAGCAGCTGCGGAAAGTGGCAAGATTTCGCAGCTAAATGAGAAAAATCTAAATCAAACAGCAGACACAAAAATATAGTTAAAAACCATGCTAGATGCTCTTTTGCAATTAAAATACAATGATATTGACAACTTGGGAGGTTCAGGTGAGTGAAAAAGGTATAGAAAAGTGTATGGAAAAGATGCAAAATTGAGACTCAAGATACCCCCACTGTGAAGGTGTTGCATGTCCTCATGCAACCAAAATTTTGATAATCCTTCCTCAGTTCATATGCCTTGACACTTCAGCCAGCACGTCTAATCCTCTCCTCCTCTTCCTTGGTGCTGCCAACATTCTGGGTTTCTTCATTAAGCACCTAAATTTGATATTAACCAGTGCTCCGCTCAACTTCTGGCATTTCCTTTTCAATTTCTCGTTCTTCTTCTGCCATATTCCCAGATGTAGCATGGTATTATCATGGATGATTTTTTCCAGTTTGCCTTGTTCCTTCAATGTCTCATTTTCATTTTTGATGTGCCTATTTAAAATCTCTAGCTCAAAGATTTCATGTTTTAGTGATTGGACTAAATCATCCTGTACTATATGAGGCTGAATGGACGAAGTACTGGGACCTGTAGCTGCCTTTTCCAAAGATTCTATATAGTCATATACTTCCTGCTGCTTGGGGTCTATTTCAGGTGTCATTTTTGTTGGGCTATTTCCAAAATGCCGTGAAGGAGAGTTATCTTCAAAATCTGGCTGAGGAGGGCTCACATCAACATTTTGCTAAGAATGGGATGGACTATGGTCAATGTCTGACTGAGAATGAAATGAACCAGGTTCACTAACTGACTGAGATGGACTATGGTCAGCTGGGGACTGTTCAGATGTTTCCTCTCCCAAATCAATGAAATGAGGACCCTTCATTTGTGTTTTCCTCAATTTCCCCTTAAGTCTGCTGCTTCTTCTCACACGCTGTGCTACACTATCCTTTTGTTTTTGCTTTCCTTTTTCTGTCTTCTTGGCCATAGAGGACTGTTTTTGAAGATAAATTAATCTTTCAGATAACACTTGGTGATCTTCTTCTTCATAAGAAGGAGTTTGATGTATAGCCTCAATAGTTTTCCTCTCTTTTGGTGTTATTGGCTTCTTACCCTTGATTTCTTTCTTCTTCCTCTTTGACAGTCTCTCTTCCCTGTCAGTTCTTTCAATTGTAGTAGTAGGAGTATTTTGAATTTCATCAATTGTTCTTTTTCTCCTACTTCTTCTTGTTGTGCTACCTTCAGGAATTTCCTGAGTAGGAGTAATTTGAGTTTCATCATTTATTCTTTTTCTTCTACTCCTTCTTGTTGTACTACCTTCAGAAATTTCCTGAGGTTCCTCAAAGAAATTTCTAACCAGAAATTGTTCCCATGTGTCTTTCTTTTCCTTTAACTCCTTTTCAATCAAAATTTTTACAAGGCCGTGGTGATATAGATGAGGTTCTACATCTCCTAAATGTTTCTGAACAGTCACAGACATTTTCTTCAAACTATTGAATAGAAAATATGGGATATTGAGAGTTTGATTATCTAGAAAATTCATCAGTAACCTGGTATGGTACATATACATGGACCCAAAACGGCCTTCACATGTAATGAATTTCTGAACAACTAGCAGCAAAGTAGCCCATTCCTCTTTCAATGCATGCGCAGGAATTCCTCTTTTAAAAATAGTTATGTCCATACCTTGATTTCGTAAGATTGTTCTCCAAGCTTCATCACTAATACTTTTATTCTTAAACCAACGCTCACCCTCCTGAAGAAGTTCCGTGGCAGATGCTATAGATGCTTCATTGACCGCAAACTTAAGGTCTCCAATCTCTTCTTCCAAGCCATTAAACGACCTTGCGAATGCCTTCGTCACTTCTTTATGATAACCTCTGAATTTTTGGATAAGTCGCAGCCAATTTTCTTTCTTCAATATATCCCTTACTTGCGGATATCCCTCCATAAACTTAGGTCCTTTCGGTTCTGCTCTTAGCAATTTACCCATTTTCTTTCTACTCTTCACAAATTTGCCTGCGTGAGGGTTTAATGGAAATAGAATGGCTAAATGCACGGAGATGAGCACAATGACTGTGGATAAATGTCAGAGAGTGGTATACAGATTATAACGTAATAGAGAGCGGAATGGAGTGAACAAAATAGAGAGGGGTTTTCGTGAGCACAACAGAGATACGGCTGTGAGGTTAACATAGTATAACAGATCCGACAGTGTTTTGAATTTTGGTGGCTGCACAATAAATATGAGCACGTTTAAAAAATGGCTATAGATTTATGCGGCTGTAAGAGTCCGTGGTCAAATCAATTACGTCTCATTGTCACCGGTGGAATATTGGAACATGAGTGAAGATCGGGGTTTAAATGATGGAACCGTTTGAGAATGAATGTGAGAGGATAATATGGAGATCGTGAAAGGTTACAGAATTGTCAATATAATCATTGCACATAATGGATGGAGCTTATGGTTCAGAACTATATAAAAATTTGTTTTTCAATGCTATTTGAAATAAATTTTATTCATACCTTTGGAATCTTTGCCTTTTTCCTTGGTCTTCAACTAGTTACTCTTTATTGGTGTCTTGAATGCTCCATGTCTTCATTTTTGATCCTCTCACCTGCATTTTATTTCATGATTATGGAAATAACATCTGACTGTACATTCTTTTGAAAACAGAGTTGTAGTTGCGGAATCTGCTTCTGGCTGCGGAAACTGGAGTCAGCTGCAGAAACAGATGTCAGCTGCGGAAACTGACACAGCTATTATTTGGATGAATGAAGATGAACAGATGACAAATGACCAGATGGAAATGGTCATGAAAAAGATTTTTATTGATGAAATGGAATGAAATGAATAAAATGAAGTGGAATGGAGTGAAATGAAGTGAAATGAAATGGAATAAAGTGGAATGGAATGGAGTGAATGGTCACAAAACTTGTGAAATGAAAGAGAGAGATTTTTTTTTTTTTGGAAAATATAGAGTGTCAGGTGTTCCTGATTTTCACCCTATATTTTCTGTATAAGACTGCCAATCAGTGATTGGTTTTCAGGCTTATACAATTTTTTTTTAAACTGAAAAGAACAAAAGCTAGGCCGGTGGAGAAGAAGAATTCTTCTGTACCAGCCTGATTGCAGAACTTTCTTGAAACATTTTGACAAAATCCTCTTTTGAGAGTGGCTTATGATAAACTTTCAATCTATGGCCATTCACAATAAGAGGAGTTTGAAACTCATCAATGGTCTTGATTCTTACCGCTCCATTGCTAAAGATCTTGCCAATCTCATATGGCCCAAGCCAATGAGTCTGAAATTTTCCTTGAAAATATTTAAACTTGGAATCAAATAACAATGCCCAATCTCCTTCTTGAAACTTCTTCTCTTTGATGTACTTGTCATGCCATTTAGCTCTTCGATATTGAACTAGATCAGTTCTTAAAATTGCTTCTTGTCTGATCTCATCTAGCTCATTCAACTGTTCCATTCTATGCTTTTGGGCTTCTGATAAGTCCATCCCCAACTGAACTGCTATCTTGAAGGTCTTGACTTGGAACTCAATGGGGAGCAAGACTTCTTTCCCATAAACAAGTTCATAGGGAGAATGTCCCGTTGTATTTCTCCATGTAGTTCTGTAGGCCCACAAGGCTTCAGGAAGCCTTTCTGCCCAATCTCTTCTATGTAGATGAACAGTTTTGGTGATGATACTTTCAAGAACTTTGTTTGTAGACTCCACTTGACCATTTGCTTGTGGATGGTAAGGAGTAGATCTTTTGTGCTTGATTTTGTATTCTTCCATCAGCTTCTCCACCAGGTTGGATGTGAATTGGCTTCCTTGATCTGTCACAATTTCTCTTGGAACACCAAAGCGAGTAAAAATATCCTAATAAAGAAAATGAACAACCGAATTTTCAGTAGCAGATACTAATGCTTTGGCTTCTACCCATTTAGTAACATAATCAGTGAAAACCAATATATACTTCTTTTGCTTAGATGGTGGATTAATAGGTCCAATGAAATCTAAAGCCCATTTTTCAAAGGGTTCAATGAGTACTTGTGTTTGCAATGGCATTTCATTTGAAAGGGTAGGTTTCCCTACTCTTTGGCAGCTGTCACACCTTTTGACATATTTTTTTGCATCTTTGAAGAGGGAAGGCCAATAATATCCTAAAGAGAGGATTTTATAGGCCATCCTTTTGTCTGCAAAGTGTTCGCCGCATGGTTCATCATGACATGCCTTACGAATATCAGGCATTTCATCTTCCCTGACACATCTTCTGATCACAAGATCTGGCCCTGTTTTAAACAATTCGTTAGAAATCCATGAATATTTTGAACTCTCCTGAATAATTTTTCGTTTTTCACTTGGAAATAAATGTGAAGGTAGTTTCCCCGTAACCAAATAGTTAGCAATATCTGCATACCAAGGAGTCTTAATAGTTACTGCAAACAAGTATTCATCAGGAAACTTATCCTCTACAGGAGAATCTTCTTTAGTATTCTGAATCCTAGACAAGAAATCAGCTACTGTATTTTGTTTTCCTAGTCTATCCAACACAGTAATATTGAATTCTTTCAAAAGTAAAAGCCATCTTGTCACTCTGCCATTAGTAACAGGTTTGTTCATTAAATATCTAATTGCAGAATGGTCAGTATGAATAAAAGTTTCATAGCATGTTATGTAATGTCTAAACTTATTAATTGCATGAACAACAGCTAAAAACTCTTTTTCAGTCACAGTATAGTTCAACTCTGTGGGAGTCAAATTTTTACTAGTGTAATAAATGGCATAAGGAACTAAATCTTTTTGACCCAACACAGCTCCTAGAGCTGTATCTGAAGCATTTATAGAAATATGGAAAGGGAGTTTCCAATTTGGTCCTCTCAAGATAGGTGCTTCAGATATTCTTGTTTTCAAAGTTTCAAAGGCTGATTGACAATCAGGATCCCATTTGAATTCACAGTCTTTTGTAAGCAATTTGAAGAGTGGAGATGCAATTTTAGTGAAGTTTTCTATAAATCTTCTATAGTAACCAGTAAATCCCAGAAAACTTCTAACATCTCTTTGACAATTTGGAATAGGCAACTTGGAGATGACTTCAACTTTTGATCTATCAACCTTAATCCCATCTCCCGAAATATGATGTCCTAAAACAATCCCTTCAGTAAACATCATAAAGCATTTTTCATGGCTTAATGAAAGGTTTGTTTCCTTACATCTTATGAGAACTTTTTCCAAATTTTCTAATGCCTCTTCAAATGAATTACCATAAACTGTAAAATCATCCATATAAACCTCTACACAATCATGGATTAGATCAGAAAAAATTCCTAGTACTGCTCTTTGGAATGTTGCTGGTGCATTACATAACCCAAAAGGAAGCACTCGGTAGGTAAAAGTTCTCCATGGACAAGTAAATGCGGTCTTATCTTGATCTTCAGGTGCTACCTGAATTTGATTATAGCCACTAAAACCATCCAAAAATGAAAAGTACTTTTTACCTGCTAATGTGTCTAATACATGATCGATAAAAGGCAAAGGAAAGTGATCCTTCAAAGTTGCTTTGTTCAATTCCCTATAATCAATGCATACCCTCCATTTACCATTCTTTTTAGGTACTATAACCAAAGGAGAAACCCATCGGCTATCTGAAATTGGATAAATGAAGTTTACATTGAGTAGTTTTTGGAGCTCTTCTTTCACTATCTCCCTAAGATTTGGATTCATCCTTCTTTGAGGTTGTCTGATTGGTCTACTATTTTCCTCAATATAGATGTGATGTATGCAAGTCTTAGGATCAATACCCTTCATGTCAGTATACTCCCATGCAAATGCAGTAGAATGTTTTTGCAAGATTTTGGTTAGTTCTTCTTGTTGTGATTTTTCCATATGTTTGTTGATATTCAATGTTTTTCCTGGAAAAATCTCAATAGTAGAACTACCAAGCTCTTCCATAGAGTAAAGAGACATTTGTCTTGATGATAAATATTCTATGTCAGATTCCAACTGAAATTGTGTGGGGTCATATTCTGAAGATGTCTCAAAATTTTCTAATGTGTTCAGAATTTGACTATCCTCACTGATTTCAGAAATGGTAAAGACGGGTTGTATAGTGTCCTCATCATCGACCCATTCATTGTCTCCTACTTCTGTGATTGCTTTTGCTGGAGGATACAAATTGAATTTCTTTGTCGAATTACCATTAGAAATGTACATATCCCCAGATCTACAACTAATAAAAGCATCAGCCGTGGCTAGCCAAGGTCTTCCTAAGATAAGTGGGTGCCCTCCTAGATTACTCTTGGGAGTCAAAATCATAAAATATACTGGATATTCCCAAGAATCTAAGGAGACTGAAATATCTTCTAATACACCATCCGGTTTAATAATTGATCGATCTGCAAGTTGCAGTAAAGTAGGTGTAAAAAGAAGGTTAGGAAGTTTTAGCTGGTCCATAGTCTGTCTACTCATAATGTTGATAGCAGCCCCTAAGTCAATCAATGTGTTTGGAATTTCTATCCCATTTATATGTGTCTTGACAATTGGACTTCCCGGATCTACATACTTCTGCATAGTAATTTTTCCCATCATAATGTCTGCAATCTTTCCTACCAGGTGGATTCTTCTTGTGTCTTTTAGTTTCCTTCCTGGTCTTTTGAAACTCAACTCCTTTATGGTTTTTGCTAGAATAGGAATCTCTCGAATGGCTTGTAGCAAGGGAATCTTGATACAAACATTCTTCAATTCATCTAGAAATTCATAGTTAGGCAACAAAATTTGTTTTTCCACCCCCTTGTCAATTTGTAGTCTTTCAGGAAAAGGAGGTGTAGATAAAGATGTAGGTTGCTCAACTATAGGAGTTGTGGATGTTGACTTTTCTTTTTCTTTTTGAATGTTTGAATATTGAAGATATTCTTCCTCAGAACCCTTATTGACTTGAAGAGAGTCCTCCTCAGAGGTATCTTGCTCTTGAATATCTATAGAAGGTTTTTCTAAAACTCTACCAGATCTGAGTTGTACATCGTTGAGCGGAACAATCATATAGGTAGGAAATTGTTGTCCTTCTACCATGTAAGTATTCTGAGGATTCTTATTATTAGGATTTGGTAATGGTTGAGCTGGAAGTTGACTTGTCTTTTGTTGATATGGGAGCATGAGTTGAGGATTTGGATTTTGTTGAGAAGGTTGTTGTTGTGGAAATGGAAATGAAAGTTGTGGATTTGGGTTTGGAAGTTGTGGAGCTTGTTGATTTTGAAAAGATGGAGGATTTTGATAAAATTGAGCAAATCTCCCATAAGGATTTTGCATCCCTTGTACCCATAGTTGATATGGATTCTGATGTTGAGGCCAAGGTTATTGCCAAGGATTCCAACTTGGTGGGGTTTGAAAATTCATAGGGTTGTTAAACCCTTGAGTTTGTTGTCCCTGCCAAGGTCTCCTTGCGACAAAATAGAGAGATTCTACTGAATTTGGGTCTTCTTGAAAAACAGCTTTGAGTCCAGGAATTGAAGGACAATCCTTGATCTCATGATTCTCTGATAAAATCATACATGTTTCTACAACTTTTGCATCCAAGGGACATTCCCTTAAAGCATGTTTCTTCCTACATTTCGGACAAAAGATGGCTAAAGTGTCTGTTTCTTCTTTCTGCTTGTTTTGGATTTTAAGGGTGTCTAGTTGTTCACTAAGGCTCCCTAAGATATCAGTTTTTAACTCATCAAGCATGTTACCAATCTCTGCCCTACTTACTGATCCAGTTGCAGATTTGTTAGCCCTAATAAGAGAAGGATCCCTATGCCCTTTTCCTGTTTTAGATTTTCCTCTTGAGAGATGGACACATAGTTCTGTTATATCACGAAGTGGGAGTTGAGAAATGTCTCCTTTCCCCATCATGTTTAAAATATCTATCCATTCATCTCTAATGGCTTTTAATATGACGGTTTTCAAGGTTTCATCATCTAAGTTGCTCATCTTTGCTCTTTTCAAGTTGTATTGAAATATTTCAAGTCTTCCAAATTTTCATCTTCTTTTTGCATCATTTTGAATACCTCATCCTTATGATTGGTGGGCATACAATAGTCCAAGTATCTATCCAAAAATGTTTGTTTCATATCATTCCAAGTCCTAATAGATTGAGTGGCTAATCCCATGAACCATTTCAAAGCAGCTCCCTTCAATGTTGAAGGAAACAGTTTGAGTTTTTGAGAGTCTTCCATATAATCATAGGTTCGGACACACGACTTCAAACTCAAACATAAATGTTTCAGGATCCTCACTTCGCAATCCATAAAATTTAGGGAGAACAGACGGTGAGATATTTTTCATTGTTGTATGAGTTTCCTCATCAACTATAGGGAATCCAAACAAGTTGTCTACTTCCCTATTTCTACCATTATTTCCTTCACCATTGTTGTCTCCATTGTTTCCTCCTCTTCTACCTCTACCTCTACCTCCATCTATTACTTCCTCTACCATGATAGTTTCTTGTCCTCTAGTTCTTCTATCAAGGGAGGATGAGAGAGAGTCTCTTTGTTTTCTAAATGGGATTTAGTAGGTGGCATAGGAGAATCCTCTAATTCAGCTGCTCCTTGAATTCCAAAAATCTTAAGGCTAGGGGTAGATGGTGGTGAATCTAGTCTATGCCTTGAAGAAGATGGAGTTGTGAAAATCGAACTCTTGGCTTTAGCTATAGACCTTCCCCTAGAATCTCTTGCTCTATGCATGTCATTTTTTATTTTTAAAAAAAAAGTTGGGCTAATAATTCTCTTTTTGATCTTCCAGGTCACACTAGGTGCAAGAGGAGAGCATACTTAAGAAATTATCGAACTAATAACTCTCTTTTCTAATCCTCCAGATCATACTAGGTGCAAGAGGAGAGCATACTTCAAGAAGTTATCAAGTTTTCCCTTCTTTTATGATTTTGTGTTTTTTTTTTTAGAAATTGGCTACCTAGTTACACTTCCACAGCTGCTTGACGCCAAAATGTTTGGTCGATTTATTGTGTCTAAGTGCACATTTAATTTAATCGAATCCGGGATTCGTAAGGTGATGAAGTGCGGCGCGATGCACATATGTGAAGATAACCTATTTCTTAACTTTTTGTCGTTTTTGGTTTTCTAAGATGAAATGGAAATTCTAAAATGAAAACAAGTATGGTTATGTTTGTTCAAGGAAATGATATCCTCTATAATGATTTACCAACTTGAAACTTAAAAAAGGAATTTGAAAATTATAATGACAAAACTTGAAAGGAAATGAAAATGTGCTGCTGAAATGAAAAGATGCTGCTAGTCTAATGAATCAAAGCAGTGAACTAGTGAGCATGAAACCAAACTATTCTTGCTGCTGTCTAAACACTAAATAAATTATGCTGAAAGAAATCATTAAGTTACTGATAAAGTAAATCTAAATCAAATTTACATCAACTTGTCTTCTGATCCCTCATCATTAGTCCAGCTATGATTTTCGGAAGTAACCATAAACAACTTGAGTAACTGATATCTAACTTGCAAAAAGTAAACTAATATCAAATCATACATTCATAATTCAATCCCTCACCATCATTCCAACTGTGGCTTTCGGAGGTAACTGAAGATGCCATGCACAATTTAATATATCTAAATTTGCAGAAATGAAACTAATACCAAACCATACATTCATAATTCAATCCCTCACCATCAGTCCAGCTGTGGCTTTCGGAGGCAACTGAAGATATCATGCAAAATTTAATATATCTAAATTTGCAGAAATGAAACTAATACCAAACCATACATTCATAATTCAATCCCTCACCATCGATCCAAATTTTGTGGCTTTGCGCCAAACCTTTGAAGATGTTATGAGCGGTTGTATATCAAAGAATTTGGAAAGGAAACTAATACCAAACTACACATTTCATAATACAATCCTCACCATCGATCCGATTGTGGCTTTCGGAGGCAGGCGAAGATGTTATCGACATTTTTAATATATCTAAATTTAACTACTAAAGAAAATGAGCAAAACTGAATTAAACAAAGCAGTACTGAAATTAAACAGAAACTAAGAAAAACAAATTAGCAACAGAACAATGTTAATTCCATGTCATTAGTCAAAAAGCTATGAAAATGCCCGGGCTGCCTATCTATAACCTGAAACAAGAACACTGATCAGTGATTAATAACATAAAACATGAAAGACAGAAGTGAAATGGAAAGCATGCAATATTATAAACAGAAATGAAGCATATATACCATGAAAGATGCAATGTATAAACATGTGAATGGATTATGGCACAATGAGCTTTAAAGAAATAAAACAAGAACTATACACTAATGCACAAAACCTTAGCTGAGCAGGGGCCCTCTACACCAGCCTTGGCAACGATCTTCAAGTATGAATTACATTGGAAAACAGAGTCTTCTTATATTAAAATGCAGTCATAACAGTATGGTAGTATTACGGCACAAAGGCAGCGTAATTACATTACAGAGCAGACTAACAAAAGATAACAGAAACTAACATCGACTAACTCCATATGCGTATGCAAACGCATTATTTATAACAAGAGAAACATAACTAATTCCTAAAGTTTATGTTGGTGGAGAACACGTAGACCATTACGTCCACGGATCTAGGATCATGGCCGTGTTGGAAAGTAAATCTATGAGGAGTGGATGCTTGAATTCGGCTATGGAGCCATGTACAGATGTCGACTTGTCCTCTGCAACTCAGAAACGGCCATATGAACCTTCACGTGACACGGAACAGAGTCCTGTCACCGTGAGACTCTATGGTTGACTTCCATGTGGACGCCTTTGACCGTGGCTTCTTTAGATGAGTTTTTTCGAACCAATAGGACACGAACCATGTCCACATCATTTCTGACTTGCCCATGTGGCCCGTTTTTCCTGTAGACACCTGTAACATAGAGTTTCACAAAATGGCTGCGGAAAGTTGCAGCAGCTGCGGAAAGTGGCAAGATTCCGCAGCTAAATGAGAAAAATCTAAATCAAACAGCAGACACAAAAATATAGTTAAAAACCATGTTAGATGCTCTTTTGCAATTAACATACAATGATATTGACAACTTGGGAGGTTCAGGTGAGTGAAAAAGGTATAGAAAAGTGTATGGAAAAGATGCAGAATTGAGACTCAATAGTATTGATACAGGGGAAGAACCTACTAACTTGGATAAAGTCTTACCTGATGTGAAGTTGTTCACCATTAAAATAGTGGATGATCACTTCACTGATATCGTTGAGTTCCTTACTACGGGTATGGCCCCTGCTGCATATTTGGTACAACAGAAGGAGCTGGTTACTTGGGCGGCAGACTTTAATATCATTGCAAGACAGTTATACAAGCTAGGCGCAGATGAAATACTCCGCAGATACGTATTAGAAGATGAATGACCCACCGTCCTCGTAGAAGCCCACGAGGGAGTCGCAGGCGGTCACTACGCAGGTAGGGCTACAAAGAAAAATATTTTGAGGGCTGGCTTGTGGTGGCCTACCCTACATTAGGATTCTTATACCTATTGTAGAACGTGTGATACATGCCAACGAACTGGTCGACCCTCATACAACCCCAAATGGCCCTACAAGCTTTCGATAAATGGGCCATTGAGTTTATAGGACCCATCAATCCACCAGGAAAGAAAACAGGTGCGCGTTACATTATCACTGCCACTGACTATGTCACACGATGGGTTGAGGCACAGGCCGTAAAATATTGTACCGCTGATACTGCTGTGCACCTCATCTTCAAGAATATTTTGACCAGGTTTGGCTGCCTGAAAATACTAATGAGCGACAGAGGTACGCATTTTGTTAACCAAACAATTCAAGCTTTGAATGATGAATTCCAGATCCACCATGCCAAGAGTACACCACACCATCCCCAAGCTAATGGGGCAGTTGAAGCTTTCAACAAAATTTTGGAGCAGCCATTAACGAAGGTTTTTAATGCCGATCGTAGTGACTAGGATATTCGCATCCCCTCGGTTCTATGGGCTTACAGAACGACCTGCAAAAATATGACCGGCAGGACACCTTTCCGAATGGTCTATGGCAAGGAGGCCATCATGCCCATATAATACATTGCTCCTATCCTACGCATTATATCATTCACAAATATGGCAGACTCCGATATCATATAAGAATGCCTGGCTCAACTGGTAGAGTTGGAAGAAGATCAGTCTATTGCTCTGTTTCAACAGAAGGTACAAGAAGCTAGAGATAAAGCTTGGCATGATTGACACATTCGCCAGAAGACATTTGTCTTAGGTGATCTTGTCTTGTTATATGACAGCCAATTTACGAAACATCTCGAAAAATTCCGGCAGCATTGGCTTGGTCCCTACATAGGTCAGAAGGTTACAAGTGGCAGAGTAGCCTAGTTAGCTACCCTACGTGGTGACCTCCTCCCTGGATTTGTCAATGGAGATCAACTCAAACCATACTGGGCTACAGATTATGGGGTCACACCAGTGCAGTGACTCGGGACAAGTCATAAGATTGTGTTGGGAGATTGTTGGAATGGGGTCTCCTAACAAGCTATGGAACTGGTCCATTTTGGTTATTTTTTTATTATATTTAGTATAGCGCAGGGGTTTTGGGGTGGGTCAAAGCCCTGAATGCATTATAATGGGTCAAATGGTAAAATAGGGGTCGGAAAACCATGGGTTGCGGACCATAGGAATGTTAAACCTAGATTGTTATAAATAGAGAGGCATTTCGGATTGTAAGAGGTAGGATTGAATGAGCTATTGATGCGATCTGTTATTTGGGTTTTTGGGGAACAGACTCCTTCTGGCTGTGTGCGTGGAGCTCCTAGTCCAGCTATGTGCAGACCCTGCTGCTGTGTGCGCAGGTTGGAAAGGGAATTGTAAGGAAAGGTTGATTAATGAATGAATGCGTAGCATTATTAGATATGAATCTGTGAGTATTATTGAATGAATTGTTGGTAATTACTGTCTTATGCATTTTCTGTCCTTTCGCTGCGAAGGTCTGTGTATTGAATGACTGATCTAGATATATTCTGCTCTGGTTATATAATGTTGTATTAATGTTATGAAAATCATATAATTGTAGATCTAGTGCACGTGGATGCTATTAGATACATAGTTAACCCCGCAAAGAGATAAAGTAATCTGAACAGGACGTAGCCCTGCCTGCCTTACCCTTCCTTTCTCAGGGTGCGAAAGCCTAGTTCCAGCACCCACCCATACTACTTTGGGTGAGACTGTGACCTGCGAAAACAGGTCATTGCCAAAAGGGCCAGTAGTATAGGGGTTTTTTGGCAAACCTTGCACAGTGAACCTGGGTCAGGACCCCTCAAGCCAACATGACCGCATAATAAGGGAGTTCATCCTCCAGGGTATTTTCAAGGGACGGGGGGCTAGTATTTTCATACATGATCTCCCACTATGGGGTTTGAAAAGGGATGTTACTTGTGTTCTGGGAGCCTGCCATTCAGGCCATCCTTCTGGCACCAAATATGTTGATAGGAAGAAATGACCGGCCAATAGTAGGGGATCTCCTTGGTAAAAAGTCCCAACTAGACTCTAAACCGTTTTTCATAGGGATCCCATCTGGAGTGTGAGTCTGGCTACCACTGGATATACCTTTTCTCAGAAGGAAAATGAGCCTTGTGGATATGTGAATACATGGTTACTCGAACAATACAAGACAAATGTTATATGAGTCTTTACTGAAAATGAAACATTATAAATAACAAAGCGAGATTCAAACCATGCAGCCAAAATAAATGATGTTAGCAACATATCATGAGGGTCATGCTTATAAATTTGTTTGACCACAAAAGAAACAGTTCTATATGGTCGAAACACCCTTCAATTCCTTTAGTGTTTTCCAAAAAGATGAAAAAATGTAAATGACAAAGTCTCTAAACATCTTTCAGCTAAATATTTTCATACCATTAATGCACCATTAATGCACTAAGTAAGCTTAAACGTATAAATGACATGAGCAGAAAACGTATATTAGTCAATTATAAAAGATAATCAATGCAGTAGACAAAATATTCATAATGCTAACACACATTAGTCCTCATTTGATCCAGTAGTGGAACCAAAAAAATTGTTTGTATTAATTCATAGAAATATGAATTCAATGCTATACAATTATCTCTGCTCCTTTTGGAGTTTCGAAAAAAGATCCTTTACAATTCCCTGGAGGGAGAAATTATAGAGAAAAATTGACCCTTAGGTGTCATTTCCCCTTCATATTCCCGACTGTTGGCATGCTCTGTGACCTAGGAGGCATTTGGGACTTGCAACCCATCTCCAGATGTGACATGTGACCTTCTACCTGTTGCGACCTGTGACCTGTGCCATTTCCTTGCTCAAGGAAGCAATTGTGTGATTGAGAGTTCTGGTACGTCTATCTACTACTGATCCTTGAGGTACTTTTTCCACGCTTGATAATCTGTAGCAGCTGGATTGACCTGGGGAGTATCTTCCCTTAATCTATGAAAGCACTCAAGAGCATTCGGGACCAAGGTGCGCCTCTTTACTATGATCTGATTGGATACAGAAGCCATCTTGGTGTAGATCCGCACTAGTGTAATGATGTACTGAATAATATTTTCCTGTGAGGCCGAAAGATCTTGGGAAGTAGCTGCTTGCCTCATGAGTTGTATAAATGTTTGAATGTCCTGGGCGACCTCTTCCCTTGTTTTTTCAGTGTCCAATGCACCCAGAGAAGGAATGTGGTGTACTTCAGCCATTGAAATGATGCCACTTATAAGGTTTTGATATGCAGACATCACTTTCTCTAGATCCTTGACTAGTTTATCTTTGGATTGTATCTTCATTCGGATATGAACTTTGTCATTTTGGGTGCAAATCAAATCCTTCCTAGGCAGGGTGTCAAGAGCCTACGGGTATATGTTTGACCATTCTAGCATGTTTTCCAAAGTAGTGGAGGCCTCCTTGAGGTTTGCAGTTCTACTTTGGGTCCCTTCTTGTGCTTTTAGCAGTGGTGCGACTGTCTATTTTATCGAAAAAATCTCCTCGTACACTTGCTTCATGGTGGCTTCCAGAGTGAGAAACTCCCTTTAAATGGTAAGTGGCAATTCGTTGGCTTGGGCGGTTGTGAAATGAAGCCTTTGGATTTCTTCCTCCAGCACCTTATCTTGTTCCGACTGAGCCACCTTCTGCTCAGAAACCTGTAGCCTATTTTGTGGATACATAATCTCTCTGCTCATTCTACTAACATTTTCTTTTGTGTCTGCTGCAAAGGTGGTCCCTGCTAATGCAATCATAATCAGATTAGTCCTGGTGTCCAATACTATGTCCTTTTCTATCATAACTGCGAGAGGTGCGGTCGAGTTCCGTGCGAGGTTTCTTTTCTCTTGCCTGATCTTGTGCGTGAACTAGCCGTAGGTCACCCTTGTCAGATCCAGGACCTCATCCTCCTATTCCTCTGAGGTGCCAAGGTTTGAGAGAGGAAAATTCACACTTGTCATAGGTGTTTTCTGAGGTACATCAATGTTTGGCAGTGCTATTTGTTCTCCTGTATCTAGGGATGATGTCTTGCTTCCCCCTACTTATTTGGAAGAATCTTCAAGTGATTTCTGGCTTTCTTCCTCCTTTCTTCTCTCCTCAGCCTCTACTTTGTCCTATTCCTCTTTTAACTTGCGCTCAACCTCCTTCTGCTCTTCCTCTTCCTTCCTCTTGTGTTCCTCTTCCTATTTTTTCCTGCGGGCTTATTATGCGTGCTTATTCTTCTGTTCCTCCTTTAGTTGTTTCTTTCGTTGCTCCTTAGCTTGCTTATTTTGTTTATCTTCTTCTTGCTGGTGTGCTAGGGTATCTTGGGTCCTTTTGAGTTCCTATTATTTTTCCTTCTTCTCAGCCTCTTGCTGTGCCTTAGCACCTGTGTCCCTTTTTTCTTGCTATTGTTTAGAGAGACTACTTCCCGTATCAGTCCTCGGCTTCTTGGCTTTGGAAGATGAGGCTCCTCCTAGTGTGTCACCTCTTTCCTCCACAGTTTGCAATCCTTCCCCCCTTGATCCATTTATTCTTCAGGTGTGGTCTTCCTATCCTTTTTGTACCAGTTCTTAGTTTGTTCTTCAATAGGGCATTCCGTGTGTTGGTAATTCCATTTGAATTTGGCCTGTTTGCAATGTGCGAGGATGATCCTTTCAAGATCATATTATCTATGTGCTAAGGGAAAAAAATGAAAGCCCTTGGTTTCTTCATCCTCTGCTTCTACTTCTTTGAAATCCCTAGTTGTATAGGCACCGATAGTAAGCGGTAGAGTGGGCCATGGATTTTTCTTGCACTTGGTGACAACCTTGGAAAACCCACTCGTCATCTGGTAGCACACTTCTTGCAAGAGTAGTTTATCAGTGACAAACTCGAGCAGCGCGTGAGGTGCCTTGAATGACCTAAAGACTCTAATGAAAGTACTATTTGTGATGGGAAACTAGTTGGCCACTCGGATTATTGTTTGCATGGCTCGACTGGACATGCATGGGGAATATTTTCCAAAAAACTTTTTGTAGAGCGTAGGAATGAAATTGTGCAAGATCAACTTTATATCTTGTTTGTAATTGGAAGCCCATAACACCTTTAAATCTTTATGGATTGGTCTGCCATGCTCCACATCCCAATTATGCGGCCATCCTTTGAAGTGAAATCTTGTGCATACTGTGTCCAATAGGTAGGAAGCCATATAAAATTCGAATGCACACCCTTCTTCAGGTGCTTGTGTTGCTGATATGTTTGACCTGAGGGCTTCTACTATTAGGTTGGCCCAGTTGAAGTGGGTGCCATACGTAGTGACAGCGTACATGAGAGAGACCCAAGTACCATTGAATGTAGTGGCATCTGGTCGGTCGTACATCCTGCACATCATTGTTGCCAAAAACTTGTAGACTTTCCTTAGGCCCTCCATTTTATATTCCTCATCCTTTCTAACTCTGAAATTTTCTGAGTCCTCCCACCATTCCTTCAAGTTCTGTGGTATGGGAACTACATGAGTGGTTTCCCATTCATCGTTGAAAGTTTTCTCTTGGGTGGAGAGTGCATAGTAGACTTTCGCATCCTGCCCCTTCAGGTTAGCAAATGATTTCCTCGAGTGGTCTCAAATGACCCAAATTCTGGAGTCAACCTTTTGCAGGATTCATTCAATAATCTCTGCACATGTAAATATGGGTGGATGGGTGCTTGCATAGTAGATCTTGGACCTCTTGACCTGAACATACACCTGCCAATCTGGGAGATCTTCTAGAAACTCAGGCTTTGTGAATTCCTGATACACCTAGTACCAACTCATCTTGTCCCCTTTCCTGAACAAAAAGGCAGTGTCTCCATAGATAGAGGGAGGGGAAGGGGGCATTTCTTCTTATGAGATTTATATTTCAGAACTTGTGTTTCCTTTTCGAACTGCTGGGGGCCCCATATCGATTGAGGCCGAAGAGATGGAAACACACTCGAGCTCAGCTTCGATGTTCCCTAGAATATTCATGAAACAATCCCACGATAAGATAGATGACATAATTATAAATATTTTAAGACCAATGAATCTTCCAAATGACTCCTCTGTTTAGGTCACTGCTACCTCTGCCAACTATTATCAGAACTTGTGTTTCCTTTTCGAACTGCTGGGGGCCCCATATCGATTGAGGCCGAAGAGATGGACACACACTCGAGCTCAGCTTCGATGTTCCCTAGAATATTCATGAAACAATCCCACGATAAGATAGATGACATAATTATAAATATGTTAAGACCAATGAATCTTCCAAATGACTCCTCTTTTTAAGTCACTGCTACCTTTGCCAACTATTAACTAAGAAAATCGATAGACCCATGACTTGGGGACCTTGCGACTAGGTGGCTAGGTGGCTAGGTTACACTGGCATAAAATTCCAAGTAAAAGTGACTTCAAGACTTGATGACTAAGTCGCAAGGTCGCAAGGTCACGCTGGGGTGAAAATTAGGGGAACCGCGACTTGGAAACTTGGCGACTTGTGACTAGGTCGCGAGGGTGGCCAATGATCGGTTATGAGCGACTTGCCAACCTCATGACTCGATGACCAAGTCGTGGTGTCGCAAGGTCGCTTATTTGCAGAGTCACGGGGTCATGCTAAGGTTCTTTTGAAGGATTTCGCGGTGATGAATGGTGAGGAAAGAAAAAACATCAAGTGGGATGGACAAATTTGGTTTATAATGCTTTCACAGGTAGGCTAGGTAGGGTGATTGAGATGTACTAGGGGAAGGAGAGGCTTCAAAGAAGGATATAGAAAGGTATAGGCCATGAGGGGAGGTGCAGACTCTGACCAGGGCTATTGAGGAGGTTAAATGAGGCCAAGGCAATGATTAATAGGTAAGGCAGCGGCGAGCAAGGCAACAATTGACCAAAAAAGAAACAGCAGGAAGAATAGGTAACTTACCTGGGAAAAACGCACTCCAGATGGCTTGTTAGAGGCATTTTATTTCTCTTTCGTGCAGGTCGAATGCGACCTACGCAACCCTTTTATTTATAAAGTGGTCACATGTGCAGTCATTTAATGCAGGTTGTAGGGTCGCGGGTCAGGGTTGGTTAAGGGATGTGCGACCTTGCACCTTTGCAACCTGGAAGTCGCAAGGTCACATGGTCGCATGGTCATTAATCTTAAGTTTTAGACAAACATGCAACCTTGTGACTTCGCGACCTAGGGGTCGCTGGGTCGCACAGTTGCATAGTCACAAAGTTTTTCGTTTTATGAGTTTTGCGACTTCGTTATTATGTGACTAGCTGTTAAGAGACAAAACCCTAGATTAGACTTTGAAGGGATAATGCATGGAAGAAAAAAATCTCTTGAGGCTCTAGGCCTAGGCCGCATCAGACTTTATCTTTACCAAGAGGTCAGGGGCTCAGAAATTTTAAATGGGACAAAGTTTTGGAGGGTGTTGTAGTGGCTACAACATAACCACAATAGAATAAGAGGGTGCATGCAACACACTTTGGGTAGGTTATTTCTACCTACTTTTGATGGTTCACCTAAGAGCATAGCCAAGGCTTGGGTAAATAAGCTAGACATACTTTCGGATGCATCAAGTTTCAGAAGAGGAGGCCATTGGAGTAGCAGCACTGCATCTTGAAGGTAAGGCTTATGCCTAGTGGTTTTATGAATCTTCTTCATTGAATAATGTAAATATATCTACTTATGCAAATTTCACTAGGATATTAGTGAAAATATTTTATCAAAGACATTCTAAAACTTCTTTGGGGGAGCAAGCCAAACCTAAGAAATAAGAACCTTTGCATGAGTTGGAAGGATCCATGAAGCCAAATCCATTTCTGAACATTGTTGAGGGGGTTAAATATCTACAACCTGCTTTTCCAAGGGAAAAAGCCCCATTGTAGCAAGAACTTTTTTCTCAAGAAGAAGGCATGAAGATTCCTCCTTCAAGAGGGGATCAAGCCAAAGGATCTCTTAATGAAGAGGTATTCTCCAATGATGAGGAGAAGGAATGGAGAGAGCTGGAAATATCCTCAAGTGCTCTGATAGCAGGAGGAGATCTACCATTATTTGGAGATGGAGATGAAGCAATTGCTTCAACTAAAGGAGCTCTTGCATCTTTGCAAGGAGTTCCAAAGGATCTTACATATGAAGATCATAAGCAACATTTGTCTATGTTGATAGAAAATGAGACAAAACAATGGGGGAAGTGTGTTCCAACATTGAACACAGTCTTGGGGACACACACTATGATAGATCATACTCTTGTGATCAAGAATTTTGACACCAATGAGATGTTGGGTGTGCATGGGTTGATTACATTTGAAGAAGACACCCTAGACTGTGAGATCCTGTCAAAGGTAGGAGAAGATGAGAAGGAGGGCCATCATCAAGTGATTGGGAACATACGCACCCATCATTTTCATGAGATTTATGCACAAAAGCAAGAGATTGATTTTCATAGTAAGATAAGGGACAAATCAGTCCACTCACATATAAATTCTGCTCTAGGCCTTGATGTTTCATTACATGGAGGCATTCCACTAGGGAGACCCCCTGATTGGAAGATGATCAAAGAGTTCTCTCAACATAGTGTAGCATTGATATATTTGGCTACGGAAGGAGCCTTGGGAGAAGCTAGCACATCGCAGAGAACCTTTGATTGGTTCAAAGGAGGGGTGAGCAATTTTCTGTTATGGACATTGTCATCTCCCACTCAGCTATTTTCACTGGAAGACGATGATTCAGAAATCTATGATGGCATGAGCATGGTGTCAAAAGGCTACTCCATAGCTTTGGAGCAGAAAATGATACTTCCACACTTTAGGAATATTTCTGAATATGACAAGAGGTTGTTGACACTCTTGTATGCATTGGCTAAACTATGGAAGTTTTGGATGGGCCATACCTTCCAGGAGGAGGTTGACCTCCATTTACTTCAATATTGTCTTGAGAAAGATCAGATGTAATGGAGGAAGAAAAAGTGGGTAACATTAATCCAACATGTGGCTTTGGCATTGAGCATGTCAAAGGGGAGAGCTATGATGAGACAAGCACTTCCTTTCAGATTTCTATAGCACTGTCATTGTTAGGAAGCATAGATCCATATTGGGAGTCCCAACTATTGGTAGAATATTCCAAGAACCTCTTCACATGTAAGGTTCTTTATGGACAAGTGATAGATGGGAGATATAGAGTGGTTGATGGAGTCATCTATTTCCATGATCAGATCTACCTAACTAAAGACTCCAAGCTCAAGAAGGAGATTCTACATGCAGACTATGAGGCACTATTTTCAGGACATGTAAATTCCATTGAGTATTATAACACCATGATGGAGGGATTCTATTGGGAGGATATTAAATAATATGTGCACCAACATTGTTAGTATGAATCTTTCGTCATAAAAGATCACTTTAGCTATGCATAACAAATAGCCCTAACATCGATTATGGCTGCAAAATATCTTTAAGTTCGCTGCACAAATTCAGATCTAAGCACAAAAGACATTAAGCAGATAAAACGTAACATAGCTTCATAAATCCAATGGACAAGACAAGAAGAATGTATTTAAAAGAATTTTGTATTATATTAAAGAATGGGGCACCTGAGAGGAAAACAAGAAAGGTGTCTTCCGGTTCTCCTCAGTGGGATGGTTCTTGAAAGTCCTCAGTGTTTCAGATCTAAAATTTCTCTCTCTTATGGATGTAGAAAAACAAACATAGAACTCAATGGGAGTTCACAAAACAAAATGGAAAATGGTGACCAAGAGTAGATCCAGGGTGATCTAATGTAATGAAGGTGACTAATGAATGGGGAAAACCCCCCTATTTATAGCAAAATATTGGGGCGGTCTAGAACTCGATGCATGAATAAAATATTATTAATTGAATTCTAGAAGCACCCTTTAGGAATATTTTATTATATTTGTTGGAGGGAAAAGGGTTCTTGACTTGGGTCAATTCCTTTATTTATAAATAATAAATAAATAAATGGTTTATTTATCATTTTAGGGAAGTGATGGGAATATAGTTAAATAAATAATGGTTTATTTAATTATTTATGGATGATTTGGTCAAATTTAACTAAGAATATTATTTAAATAATGATTTAAATAACTTATTCTTAGGGAATAATTAAATAAATAAGGATTTATTTAATTAAGTTCCTTATTTTGGGTTAAATATGACCAGGAAATATAAACAAATGAGTTATTTTATATGGTGAAAGAAATTTTACTTAGGGTAAAATTGGTCTTACATGGTGTACTTGGGTTCATCTAATAATAATAGGTTAGATGACCAAAAAATGGTGTAACAAATTGCCCCCCAACGTACGAGTGTTAGGAGAAAATCATATGACCGAAGTACGTTGTAAGAACTCAATCACTAGATATCGAGAGGGAAGTGAGAGAGAGAAATGTAAGGTTGTCTGATGTGCTAAAGGACTAGACCCTGAGGAGATGAGACTTACAGGTGCAACAAGTCTCTAGTTTATGAAGTGGTACCTGTGCTAAAGGCGGCGAGAGAGGCATACCTATGCCCGCCGAGACAAAGTACAAAGAATAAGGCACCCGGAAAACCATGGAACGCAATAATTACAAAGAATAAGGCGCTCGGAAAACCATGGAACGCAATAATGAAGCATGTGCTGGCCGAACCATGAGCCAGATAAATCATAGGATGAATCCCACATACATGTGATGCCTGAAATAATCGTCAAGACTTATACAGTAATATGGTAGTACATGAGATACAAATATACCGAAATGCCCCCTGCACATGGGGAAGGGCTCTCAAAATCTGACAGAGACATGTGAATTGAAAATGGCGCTGCAAGCGGTTGAAGCCGATATCATCAAATGAGAGGAGCTGCATCAAGGGCGGGAATGAAGTCATCCGGGCATGTGGGGGGCTACCTGTAGGGCCACCCCTCATGAGGGTTGAGACATCTCACACATGCCCGGGGATCACCAATAGCAGCTGCGGCATCAATGGACCACCAAGTATATGTATCGTGAACATGCTGAAAAGAGGCTGGATCCAAGGTACCTAGACGAAGACTAATGATGATGTTGAAATGATGAAAGGTCCAAAGGGGACCCAAAAAACATGAGTATGAAATGGTATCTCATGACTGAAATCGACACAGACAAGAATAAAGATGGAGGCTAAGTGGTGCCCCAAGGAAAAATGTTGTAAGTGAGGAAATCCGATTTGAAAAAGGAGGAAAGGAAGACTTTATGGACAACATGTGTCCTGGTGAAGTAGTGACTGATGAAAACAAACATATGCTGGCTATCTACAAGAAATTAAAACATGCATTTCGAGCAGGAAATGGTAAGGGTAATACCTCTTGAGATAAAGTGCATTGCGAGGATTAGGAAGGGGGTGGCCTTCAAAGTCCTCTAAAAGATATGCCCCCTTCCCAAGATTTTTACTGATGATGTAAGGACCTAGCCATAATGAGTCGAACTTCCCATGAACGAGGGTATCGTGGGCCTAGTCATATACTAGAACAAGGTCACCTTCATGAAAGGTGCGAGGATGCACTTTTCGGTCATACTGAGCTTTGGTGCGCTTTTTGGCCACTTCAAGAGTTTGTAATGCAACACGACGATCTTCAGAAGCGCACTCAAGCATGATAAGTCATTGTTCTAGAGGTTGGGTATCAGGGAGAAGTTCGATGGCCAAATGAAGGGAAGGGATTTCACATTCGATTGGTAAGACTGCCTCCTCGCCAAAGACAAGGTGGAAAGGAGTGAAACCGGTGGCGGTTTTAACAGAAGTACGATAAGCCCACAAAGCAGGGAAGAGCATGAGATGCCAATTGGTTTTGTGTTTATTCACCGTTCGTTGAAGCATGGTCTTAAGAATTTTGTTGACCGCTTCAACTTGGCCATTACCTTGGGGGTAATAGGAAGATGAATATTGGTGTTCAAAACCCTGTAAGGAGGAGAGCTCATGCCAAATCTGATCTTCGAAATGTCAACCATGGTACGAGACTAACTATTATGGAACTTCGAATCGAGCAATGACATGGTTAAAGAAAAAGAGGGCTGCAATGGCTGTCGTATTATTGAACGTAGGCATAGCTTCGGCCCATTTAGTGAAGTAGTCAACCGCCACGATAATATATTTGTGGTTACTGGCAGATGGAGGTTGAAATTCCATAAATTCGATGGCCCATTTGCAAAAAGGACCAGCTGTGATGACAGGATGGAGAGGAGAGGAAGGAGCTCGCACCTTGGGGGTGAAATGTTGGCAATTGGAACAGTGTTTGACTGCTTCGATGCAATCACTGAAGAGAGAAGGCCAAAAATACCCAGCACGCATGATTTTTTGGGTGGTGGCGAGGCCGGAGAGGTGGCCATCACAAGCGCCACTATGACAGGCATTTAGGACTTGCTCGGCTTCAGCGTGGGTGAGGCAATGATGAAGGAAAGTATCTACGCTGCGACGATAAAGGTCATCGCTGATTAGAAGGTAGCGAGAGGCTTGGTGTCGGATACATTGTCGAGCATCACGATCAAGGTGAAGGGAAAAATTTTGGGTTCGCAAGTAAGTAAGGATGTCATCGTACCAAGGATCGTCGGTGGTGATGGAAAACAAATGTTCATCAGGAAGAGCGTCATTAATTGGAGTATCTTGCGTCCGGGTAGGCAAATCAGAAATGATTTCAGAGAGGACTAAACCTTTCTTACTTTTTGGGGTGACAAATTCAAGGTCGAATTCTTGGAGAATAATGACCCAATGGGCGTACTTTCCATTGAGGATGCGGCGACTCAATAGGAAAGCCATGGGGTTGGAATTAGTCACAACCTTGGTGGAACGCATGAGGATATAATGGCGCAATTTTTGGACCAAGAACACGACAGCTAGTGCTAATTTTTCTTCATGCGAGTAGGACATAGGTGGACCGGCAAGGTTCTTATTGACATAATAGATCACATGTTCGACACGGTTATCATCCTCTTGGATAAGGACACAAGCAACCGAATATGTGGAAGCAGAGATGTATAGAATGAAATCTCGGTCAAAGTCAGGGGGACGGATCAAGGGAGCGGATGTGAGAGCATGCTTGAGGGCATCAAAAGACTCTTGAGCGTATGTATGCCAGACAAAAGGAGTGTGAGATCGAAGAAGTCTAAGGAAGCCATCTGCGGTAGTGGCGTAGTCAGGAACGAATCGGCGAAGAAAATTAGCTTTGCCTTGGAGACTTTGTAGCTGGCATAAGGTATGAGGTAGAGGAAGTTCAAGAATGGCTTGAACCTTCAAAGGGTTGAGATTTATCCCGTCTTTAGACATGATGAATCCGAGGAGATGACCAGCGGGAACACAAAAGACACATTTCATAGGGTTAAGGCGAATGTTATACTTGCGGCATCAGAGAAAAATGGTATGCAGGTCATGAAGGTGTTGTGCCCAATGTTTAGAACATGTGGTAAGGTCATCTAAATACGCAAGGATAATATGGGCTAAGTCATGGAAGCAATAAGACATGGCTCGTTGAAAGGTGGCGCCAGCATTTTTAAGGCCAAACGGCATGACTCGGTATGCGAAAGTGCCCCACGGACTAATGAACGCGGTTTTAAGTTGATCAGCACGACGGATAACAATTTGGTTGTATCCGGAGAATCCATCCATAAAGGAGATAATCTTGTGCCCCACACACTCATCAATGATTTGGTCAATGAATGGTGTGGGGAAGTTGTCTTTGGGACAAGCTTTGTTCAGATCGCGAAAGTCGGTGCAAACATGAATGGTGCCTTGTTTTTTGAGGACAGGAACTGGGTTGGACACCCAAGTGGTATATTCAATGGGGTAAATAAAACCAGCCTTTCGGAGCTTGTCGATTTCAAATTTGATGCCTTCACATCTAGAAGGATGGATGGGTCTCAACTTTTGATGAACTGGAATGGCATAAGGCCATGTGTCGATGTGATGTTCGACAATGGCAGGGTCGAGTCCGGTCATTTCTGAGTATGACCAGGCGAAAACATCACAGAATTCTTTGAAGAGTTTCGTGTAGGCTTCAATTTCTTTCGGAGTGCATTGGGCTCCCATGGTGATATGTTCTTCAATACGCGGCTTGACAGAAATGTTGATTTTGATGGTGGGAGAGATATTAGCCATATTTCCTTCTTCGAAAGCATTAGGTGCAGGGATGGGGTTTTTGAACCAATCAAATTTATCAGGAATGAAGTATTTGGATTCGAGGGCATATTGGTCATGGGCTTGATGTGGGAGGAAATATGCATGATGGTGCATATTGTCCCATGGAAAATCAGGGTTGGTCATGTCTTCCATGATGTCTTCATCGGACTGGAATATGGGAAGAGAGGATGGAAGAGGTTGACCTGAGGAGGTAGAGGGATGAGACTCTTGATTGTGATGGGAAGGGCTCACAGGTACGATGTTATGTGAGGTGACAGAGTGAGCAGTTGAATGATCAGGTGAAGCATCAGGGGAAGGAACTAAGGGGTTGGTATCCGAGAATCGCGGTGATGAGGAAAGGTAGGAAATGGTAGCTGAAGTTTGAGTCATTTCGGTATTAGGAGGAGGAATGGTAAACGTGGTAGACAGGTGGTCCTGTATGAGGGAAGAAGGATTATGGGTGAGGGCAACTTCGAATTGGCGGTATGTGGCTAAAGAGGCATGATACTCATCAAGGCATGGGCAAAGGTGGGTATAGTGGCCATGCAAATTGCACAAAGAACAAGGGTGACTGGTGCGTAAATTTTTAAGTTTAAGGTTAGAATCTGGTATGGTGACATGGACTTCTGGTATGTCTGATTCTGGAAACGTTTCATTAACTATGGTCTTGAGAGGTGGTAATTCAGGGTAGGTATGAGTGGCGTGGCCAACAACATCACACAGAGCACACTGGACGGGATGCTTGGGAGGCCGAGGAGGGGGAGGGTTGGGCAGGGTAGGTTTGTCCTTTGATGCCCCCCTACGAGCTTTTCCATTTTTACTTGAAGCGGTTGTAACCAGAGGCGGTGCTTGTTGAGGTGACTAAGGTACCAGTGTAGCAAGAGAAGTCGTAGGGATTGGTTGAACCGGGGTCAAAGTAATATATGGTTTAGGTTGACTGGGTGGGGTGGTGGCTGGAGGGTCAAGATACCAGACGGGTATACCCAAGGTCAAGTTGGGGAGGGATAGGGTGGCCAAGGTAGGGACCGAATAAGCTCCAGGAGGGGGAGCGAAGAAAGGGATCTGACCAGCATGGAAATGGCCAGGAGGAATGGTGCCAAGGGGGTTGATTTCAGGTGAAATCGACCCATGAGGAGTGGCGGTAGAAGAAGATTCAGAAGGAAGAAGGGTGGCTAATGGGGGCGAAGGGCTAGGAGCTGGTTGTGGTTGAGGTTGCTGACTAGCCAAAGTGGGCTCTGTAAGGTTAGCCCAAGATGATTGCATCATGCAAACGTTCACCAAGTTAGGATCAGAGACGGGAGGGGAGTCAAAAAAGGTGCCAAGCAAGGAAGATTCTTTGTAGACGCCGGGGGAAGCACTGGTCAAAGAATCAATAGTTTGCTTGTTGGTGACGGTAGAGATGGTGGACTCAGGGGAGGTCTGATATTTTGGTTCATGGTAGGTCAATTGGTCAATGGTGACAATCTTGCCATTATGAAGGAAAAACATCTTGCGGTGGACTGCGGACGGGACGACTGACATGGCATAAGTGTAACTACGCCCCAAAAGGATGTTCTAGTCAAGAGGGGCGTCGATAACTTCAACAACAACACAAACAGTCTTGCTGGCAAGGGTGATAGGACAGTTACGAAATAGGCCAATGGGCTGGGAGGCATAGCCATCCCATGCACGAAGGGTGATGGTGGAAGGGGCCAATTCAGGGGATCTGAGTTGTTTCCAAACCGAAGCGGACATTACACAGGTAGATGCCCCCTCATCAATAATACACCGAGCAACATTGGCATTTCGGATTTTGACTGGGATTTGGAAAGCAACTGAAAGAGGAAGAGGGGGATGGTCTGACTGACGGGTTTCGAAAGAAATCAATTGGTCATCAACAAGATCTACAGCACCCACAGCATATAGTAGATCCCTCTTTTGAGAAGGACATGACTGGAGGAGTTCTAGTGTTGAAATGGCAGCAGGAGATTGGGCCAGATCATCTACTATGTTGTATGAATGGGTAGCCCGACCAGAGGCAGTATTTCGGCGTAATGGTCCCTTAGGAGGCTTTGGATGAACCTCGGATTTGGGCAAGGGGAGTTGCAAGGGACCATTGGGTGTCGATAGAGGCTCTGTAGGACCTGACGATGGAGACTCAGAGACAGACGAAATAGGAGGTGTGGAATATTGACAGGACCGAGTTTGAAGGTTGAGGTCGACAGTGAGAGGTGGGTCAGAAGCCATCATGAGAATTTGGTAATCAGAGGAACCAGAAGGGGAAGGTTGAGTGGTTATCGGGGCATGAGGTGGTTTAGTGGCCATGAAGCCTTGTTGTGGGAAAGGATCGGTAAACACAGTAGGTTGAGAAGTAACGGGGGTGGGAGGGGTAGTAGGGGAGGAGTGTTGTCCCCGTACGGTGGCCTGAGAATCCCAAAGTTGCCACATTGGTGGTAATAAGGGACAATCATGAGTGTAGTGACCATAAACACCGCAACACGAACAGGGCTTATTGGTGCAAAGTGGCCTATCCGGCTTGGGCTGAGAGCCCTGTGGCTGGTTGACAGTGGTAGAGTCGAGATTGGAAGAATTGGGTCCACGATTACCAGAATCGGATTGGTTGCCTCTTCTCCTTCTTTGAGAAGAAGGAAAATTAGGTGTCCCCTGCTATGCAAATACTTGCCCTAGAGGGGGTAGTAAGTGCGGTTGTGGGGGTGGAGAAGGCAAGGGATTGGGAGGTCCAAATGCTAGAGGAGCTGGGACACCAGGTTGTGGATATGGATAAGGAGTAGGGTGGGAAGCAGTAAGGTAAGCAGGGGGGTGGGAAAAAGGATGAGGCATGCTGTAGCCTGAATACATGCTGCCTGGAGGGGAAAAAACGCCAGAGGGGCTGGCCCCTAGAGGAAAACCATGGCCCGGAGGAGGTTGGGCAGAGGTATGTGACAGGGCTCCAATGATACCGTCGGCAGAATAAGATGCCCCCAAGGCATTAGGGCCACCGGGTTTGGGAAGGTTAGGAAGGACGGTATAAACATAACTAGATTAGGCGTAGATAAGGTCATACTTCAAGGCGATTTAGAGGGCGGATTCTTCGGTTTGGGGAAAATGGGATGCGAAATATTTGCCAATGGGAGGTAAGAGAGAGCGAAGGAACCAGTCCATGTAAACCTGATCTTCAAAGGGGGGAGCTCGACATAAGCTTCTTCTGCGCCACCATTCCTGGACATGAGCGGAAAGGTGGGTTGAGGAGGATTGACGGAAGGAGGTTAAAAGATTAGTACCAGTGTCGTATTGAAGAGGGAGCTGGAAATAAGATAAAAATGCTTAGGCAATGGTCGCAAAAGTGGTATGGGAGGAGGTGGCCTATTCAACATACCATTTAGAAGCTTTGCCTGTAAGCGTGCGTTGGAACAATCGACGACGGATAGAGCCGTTAGTAATGGAATTGGAGGAACACCACATACGGAACAATCGGATATGGCTGGAGGGATCCTCACTAGCAAGGCCTTAGAACTTGGGAATGTCGGAGGGGAGCTTGGTTGGCATAGCAGGCCAGCTAACATCGTGGAGGATAGGATCATTAATTAGATGACTGAAGTCGAGGAGACTAAGGCCGGTCATATAAGGGAGTAATGGGGCAGTCAAGGTAGGCCCCGAGGTGGTTCCACTGGAAACAGACCCAACAGTAGTACTGGGGTTACTGCTGGTGGTAGGCCCTGAAGTAGACATGGTGAAAGTGAAAGGGGGAGAACCAGGAGGGAGAGAACCCAAACAATTAGAGGAAGAGTCAGAGTGCGGACTCGGGGAAAGACTTACTCGATGATGATGGGAAGGAGGAAGTTGATCAAGTGGAAACTGAGGATGAAGGCCAAGAAGTCTCCAGGAGAGGCGCCTGGGGGGCGCAATGATGATGGGAAGAAGAAAACCAACAAGGGCAGGGAGGGACAAAATCAAGTGAGGTCAAGGGCAGAAAGGTGCAGTGACAATTGATTTTAAAGTCTTTTCCAGGCGGTGTTAACCAGGTGCTTCTTCACTTAGGGTCAGTGTGCGACATGCGTTAATTTTAATTGTTTAAACCTAGACATTTTGAGAGTAAAAGAAAAAGTGGGCTGCGTAATGGAAAAGAAATCTGCAGTAAATAAGACTAAAAGAATAGAAAATTAACAACTAAAAATGCAGCAATCTAACCCAAGAAGGTGGGTCTCTCAAAACTAGTCTATAAGAGGGAAAAAAATAGGCAAAGCACGCTAAAAAGAGGCCAATAGATCGAAGGTCCAAAGGGACTGGGATCTAAAGGGAAATCTGCTGAAAAGTGGTGCAGAGAGTAGAAAATAAGCAGAGGCAAGGTTGTTGCTAAAAAGGAGGAGATCAACTAAAAATAGAAGAGACAAGGCAGTGGCCTTAGAAATGAACCCAAACAAAACAATATGAGGTGTTTTTTGAGAGGGAGAAGAGCTGATCTAAAGGGATCTGAAAAGGAGGTATCAGATCTGAGAAAAATAGGGCTGAAACTCTGGAAATTTAGACTTCTGAAATAGAAAAGACTCGCCCACAAAAAGTGGAGGGTACTAGAGCCCTAAGGGGCAAGATTCCTTCTTAGTTGAGTGAAGTAGATCAGAAACAGGTCCAAACGGACAGAGACAGAGGCTGGAAAACCCTGACAGAAGCTTTAGACAAACCCAGAAAAAGTGCGGAAAAATGTGCAGAAAAAGGGCAGGTCGTAGGTTCTGACCTGTTTTCAGTCCAGGTCGCAGGTTTGGGGAAGAAAATTGCGTCCTGAGGCTCAGGTCTCACTTTTTGGGCCGATAAGTGCGACCTGCAGATCTGGTGCTCTCGGCAGCATATTTCAGAAAAGTTGTCGTCTCAGCTGCGGCGGATGTCTGTCACCTGCACAATAAGGCCAGAAACACACGAAAGTTAAAAATATGATGGTTTGAGGGTTTTAGGGGTGAAAAACACTATAAAAATAGGAAAAACAGAAAAGGGGAGAGAAACCCTAGGGTCTGAAACAACTGGATATGCAGGAATATATAAAATGACAGCGGTCACAAAAGAAAACCTGTGTGGAGTCGCCAATTGTTAGTATGAATATTTCGTCGTAAAAGATCACTTTAGCTACGCATAACAAATAGCCCTAACATCGATTATGGCTGAAAAATATCTTTAAGTTCGCTGCACAAATTCAGATCTAAGCACAAAAGACATTAAGCAGATAAAACATAACATGGCTTCATAAATCCAATGGACAAGACAAGAAGAATGTATTGAAAATAATTTTGTATTATATTAAAGAATGGGGCACCTGAGAGGAAAACAAGAAAGGTGTCTTCCGGTTCTCCTCAGTGGGATGGGTTCTTGAAAGTCCTCAGTGTTTCAGATATAACATTTCTCTCTCTTATGGATGTAGAAAAACAAACATAGAACTCAATGGGAGTTCACAAAACAAAATGGAAAATGGTGACCTAGAGTAGATCCAGGGTGATCTAATGTAATGAAGGTGACTAATGAATGGGGAAAACCCTCCTATTTATAACAAAATATTGGGGTGGTCTAGAACTCGGTGCATGAATAAAATATTATTAATCGAATTCTAGAAGCACCCTTTAGGAATACTTTATTATATTTGTTGGAGGGAAAAGGGTTCTTGACTTGGGTCAATTCCTTTATTTATAAATAATAAATAAATAAATGGTTTATTTACCATTTTAGGGAAGTGATGGGAATATAGTTTAATAAATAATGGTTTATTTAATTATTTATGGATGATTTGGTCAAATTTAACTAAGAATATTATTTAAATAATGATTTAAATAACTTATTCTTAGGGAATAATTAAATAAATAAGGATTTATTTAATTAAGTTCCTTATTTTGGGTTAAATATGACCAGGAAATATAAAAAAATGAGTTATTTTATATGGTGAAAGTAATTTTACTTAGGGTAAAATTGGTCTTACATGGTGTACTTGGGTTCATCTAATAATAATAGGTTAGATGACCAAAAAATGGTGTAACAAACATATCAAAGATATGTAACTTGTTTGATGTATGAAGAGGAGAGCATCCACCTTGCAAGGTTGTTTCAGTCACTTTCCCTCTTGATGGAGAGATGGGAAGGCTCGTCTATGGACCTCTTCACCAACTTGTCTACAACATATGGTAAATATTATGTTTTGATTCTTATTGATCAACAAAGAAATGTATGTACATTCCTTTACCATACATTTTCATCACATTTCTCCACAAGAGAGAAAACCTCCCTTTGGATTTCATGGTCCTTTTGGGGCTACATTCAGTGATGGGATTGACCACTTACTATGGGACTTTGGGCAAGACTTGTTTTTCTTGGTTCATATTCAGCAACACCTAATGTCCTCTACTATTTTCAAGCTTTTTAGAAGCTTATGGCAGCAATCAAGTGGTTGGATGGCCACTTAGCATATCATGTTTAGGGACAACAAGAAGCAGAACATCGCTAGTCTCACTTGAGGGACTATTTTCACCATCTAGTATGTCATATGACACTTATTCCATGTTTCTTTTGGAGCCCATATGGTGATGACACTCTATTCACTATATGTAGGGAGGATTGGGCAAGAAATATTTCTAGAACCAAGGAGTGGGATCATGAGATTCCAAGTATATTTTGGCTTCATGAGGACCATATTAGTACAACCCAAGATCAACAGCTCCAAATTTATCATAAATGGAGAGAGAGACAACGTAAGTTGAATAATTTTGTCTCTCATTTTCAGCCATGCAGCCCCTACACATTGCAGAAGCAGGGGATTGGTGATTGTTTCTATGAGCTACCAAGGATGGCTCACTTTGTTTGGATGATAGCATGGAGATTGGAGTTTCTCATTGGGATTGAGGCACCCAACATCTACCCTCTCTCATGCCTTGAGGAGGCCAATGGATAGCTTATAACTCTTTCCATATATCTCCCAATTCTTCATGATGATATCTATTTGGTTTATCTACCAAAGGCTAACTTGTATACTTGGGAGGAGATATATCTATTGGATATTTTTTTTCAGTATCCTTGAGTTTTCTTAAGGACAAGCAACATTTTGGAGGGGAGGACTCTAATATTCCAAAATTTATTGGAATATTAAAGTTATGTTTTGTCACTTAGATAGGTGAATAAGTGGGTAGGGAGACCCATAAATCTCTTTATGAAGAATAAAATCACTTATCATGTGAAAGTGGATCATCTTTTCAACTTAATAAAGCACCCTAAGGTGTGAACAGGGGCTAGAGCACATAGACAGGGTCAACTTTGACCAAATCAACAACGCTTTCATGGAGGACTGGTATTGGTTATGGGACACAGTTTTGGAGGGAGGCTCCATGCATGGAAGTAGTGCCTTTAATGAGTGGGGTCAAGGGTGAGGAAGCTCATTGTAATATTCCTAATTAGTCCTAAGCTAATTGGAATATTCATTTTTGTTTCATTTCTTTGTTTGAAGAATAAAAGAGAAAAGGAGGTTAATAAAACTCCTTGATAAAGAATAAATCATTGCCAAATGTGAAAAAGGCTAAATCTTGGTTGTTTAAACAAGCACCCTTAGGTGTGAAAGGGGTTGGATGTTTTGACTGGGTCAACCTTGACCAAATCTACATCGTTGTCTTGGAGGAGTGGTCATCAATGAGGCACAACGTAGTTTTAGATGGAGCTGCTTTGTGTGAAAGGAGTGTTTCCATTGAAGGTGGTTTAGGGTTTTCAAGCTATCAACTTATAAAAGGAAGAGGATGGAAGGATGAGAAGGTTGTTGAAAGATATCATATTTCTGAAGTATTTTCTATTTAGACATACAATCTTTCTTTGGTTGTTTATCCTAGATTGCAAATGATGTTTAGCATTGGGTGTTCCTGATCGGGAATCCCACCTCTTCCCATTGAGTAGCTCTTGGGAGAGTTTTGTATTTCATAGTCCACTATCTGGCTGTAGGCCAAGCTTCTTCTTCCAACTAAAACGTATATCCTATTGAGGGTTTGGTTTTCTTTGAAAGCTACATCAAGTGGAGGCTATATCTACTCATATATAGACCATTTCAGTGCTCCTTTTCAGTGGAGAAGTCTTCTATTCCATTGGAAAGAGATTATTGAACATCTTGGTCATCATTTCCAGATGTTGGCATGTGGCCAAACTTATTCTAAACTCTACAACACATTATTGCTTCCAGAACTGTGTTATTCTTATAGGTGATGTTGCAGGGTGTTTTGGCATACCATCTGTAGAGTTGGTTTTCAAGTGTTGGGTAGGGAAAATTTTAAGGACGGAAAATAATCTTGAAGTTTAAAAATTTGGAAAATATCAGTAGTCCCTAATATGCAAACTATAAAAATTTTATTGATGTGTTTGTAAAATTATTCAAATTTATAATGATATTATATATACTGTTTATATAATGTTGGTGATTTTTAACATAAAATATTTTTATATTGTAAAATTTGGGCGATCATTTTTATAAAAAAATGGGAATTGGCGAATATTTTTTTTGGAAAAACCATGGAAAATTAGCCCACCTACGAATATTAGCCCCTAAAATTTTCCATGGTGTTGGGTATATGCCCTTCATTTTGGAGATCCATTGGAGGAGATCTATACATTGTTCATTTCAAATTTAATCTGCATGTTTCTGAATATTTCAGAATATCTGAATATTTTTGTAGATCTGTAACTTAGACTTCAGATCTACTTCATGTACATGGTGTTTTTCTAGAAACCACAAGGGGCATTGAAAGAGGAGCCTCTATAGAGTATGGATCTGTTATAGATCTGACATTTCATGCACTTATATGCTCTATATCTAAAGTGTAATCTTCAGCTACTACAACTCAATAAAATAACACTGTCAAGCTTTTTTCAATCTATATATGTGATTGTAGCACCTATTTTTGAGGATTTTCTTCTATCGGAGACTTCTATTTCCCGTTGTACATATTATGGGCCTCATTGTACATCTAATTTTCTACTATAAATTTTAAATAAGGATCTCCATATTGGCCTCCTGCTCTTAATTTGATGATCTGTGTTATTTTTTCTACATATCTTTCATATATTTTTGCATTCCCCATTTGGGAATATTAAAGTGGTATTAGAGCATGATCTTGGCATAGCCTGTGCTTTCTAAGAAGACAATATGTCTTTTGAAAGAAATAAAAGATAGAAGAATTTTTATTAAACTAATGAAAAATAAAACAAGGGTAATACCCCTTTATCTGGAAGAATGAAAGGAGAGGATTTATCAAAAACTCTTTTCCAAGCTACGCATTAGCTGAAAAGAGAAATCAAGGGAATGAGGAGGGAAAGACATGCAAATCCCTCAAGAATAATTACACATGAAGAAAGGCCCAGTTCTTCATATTATGTGTGTGAGCATTTAGCCACACAATCAGATCTACAACATTGTAGCATGCCTACATTCCTAGCAAGAGAAGAAGAAGAAGGAGAAACACCAGAGGAGGAGACTCTTGGTGACTATCTCCAAGAATATGAATCTCAATATAGAAGATTCAGGGAACATCTAAGCTTCCAAGATTTTTTTCAACTTAAAGAAGAGATAATATCCAGCAAATACAGTAGAAGAAGAGGGTGCATGCAACACACTTTGGGTAGGTTCTTTCTACCTACCTTTGATGGATCACTCGAGAGCTCAGCCAAGTCTTGGGTAAGGAAACTAGACACGTATTTCTAGCTGCATCAAGTTTCAGAAGAAGAAGCCATAAGAGTAGCAAGGCTACATCTCCAGGGTAAGGCTTATGCCTGGTGGTTATTTGAATCTTCTTCATTGAAAAATGCAAATATTTCTACTTATGCAAAGTTCACTAGGATGTTAGTGAAAATATTTGGTTTAATGCTTTTTGAAACTTCCTTGAGTGAGCAAACCAATCCCAAGAATTTAGGACTTTTGCATGAGTTGGAAGGATCCATGAATCCAACTCCATTTTAGAACATTGTTCAAGGGGTTAAATATCTACTACATGATTTTCCAAGGGCAAAGGCCCCATTTCAGCAAGAACCTTCTTCTCAATAAGAAGACATGAGGATTCATTTTCTAAGAGGAGCTCTAGAAAAAGGGTCTCTTAATGATGAGGTATTCTCCATTGATGAGGAGAAGGAAGAGGAAGATCTAGAAAGATCCTCCAACACCGTGACAATAGGAGGACATCTACTTATATTTGGAGATGGGGGTGAAGAAATTTCTTCCACTAGAAGGGCTCTTGTATCTTTGCAAGAAGCTCCAAGGGATCTTACGCACGAAGATAATGAGCAGCATGTGTCTATGATGATATACAATGAGACAAAACAATGGGGGAAGTGTGTTCCAACATTTCATATAGTTTTGAGAACACACACTATGATAGATCATTCCTTTGTGATCAAGACTCTTGACACCAAGGAGATGTTCGGTGTACATGGGTTAATTACATATGAAGAAAGCACCTTAGACTGTGAGATCTTGCAGAAGGTAGGAGAAGAAGAAAAAAGGAGGGATTACAACACTGATATGACAAGAGGTGATACAATTTTACACGGAGGAAAGGATGGGGAAATTTCTCCAATCAAAAGCACTCTTGCATCCTTAAGAGTGATACCCCATTATCATGAAACTTCCACACAAAAATCAGAGATGCATTTGGGTAGTGGAAGCAGGGATATGATGATCCCATCTATTATGCACATGGGTATGATCCATGAGACATAATTATCTTGTGGTAAACCACCTCGGAGACCACCTAATTCAGATCTGGTGAAAGATGTCTCAAACTTTGATGCTCCATTCATAGATCCAAGAAGGAAGGGAGAATTAGAAGACCATAATACATCGTTGGGAGTGTTGGGATAGCTCAAGGAGGAGGGAAACATTTTCCCCTTATCATCATTGTCCACTCTCTCATCTCATACTACACTGAAAGAAGATGCTGCAAGAAGGGAGAAATACACCATCATGGGGCAAGGAGGGCAATCTTTGGCTATGAAGACTCAGAAGACAATCTCACTTGGAGAGAAATATTCCATACATGTTAGAGGGTGGTGGTCTCACATGTATACTTGGGAAAGGCCAAGGAGGTTTTGGATAGATGATAGCCTTCCATGGGTGACTAACTTCCAAAAGCTTCCATCTTCATTTGAGCATGTGCATATGCAAGAAGGGCAACAAGGAGGGAATAGAAACCTTCCATCATGTACTCTTGGCATGTGATATGTTAAGGAGGAGAATAAGGTAAGGGATGACCTTCCAACACATACCTTTGGCATGGGATATGTCAAAGAAAGGAGCAGCAACATGAAACACACTTCAGTTGATAGATCATTAGTGCTGTCATTGTTGGGGAGTCTAGATCCATATTGGAAATCCCAATTATTGGTGGATTATTCCAAGGATCTTCACACATGCATGATTCTTGATGACACATGATGAGGGCTATTTAGTCCAAGATGGAGTCATCTATGATCATGGTAGGATATTCTTTTCTAGAGCCTCCAATCTCAAGGAGAAGTTGCTACAAAGGGCCTATGAAGAGTTCTGTTTCAGCCACACATATTCCATGAAGCTCAACAACATCATCATGAGGAGATACTATTGGGAGGGTTTTGAAGAAGAACTATATCAGCATTGTCAAAGATGCATGTACCATGTGGATATGGAGCAACAACATAACTCTATGAGAGAGTTAATTCAGCCTTCTCTTTCTTCTTTTGAGAGAGGAGATAGATCTATGCACCACTCCATTTGTTTGAGGAGGATTATTGGTGAAGAGCATACTTATGTAAGTCATGCTTTATTTTCTAATTGTATGTATTCTTGTACCATGTATATGAAGGCCATGACTCCAAGGAGGAGTGTTGTACCTTTTAAACTTCATGGCCAACTTTGGTCCAAAAATATTTTTGAACATGGCCACTCCCTTGGTGGACAAAGGGAAATTTTGTATCATAATGGGTGCATTCCTAAGGCACCAAATATATCTCACACTTTCAGCCATGGTGAGATGATATGGGCAGAAATTAAGTGATGGGGAAACCGCTTACCACATATTAATCTAAAATAGTCAGGAGATGCACTGCGCTAGTTCCACATGTGGGACTATGACCCACCTCCATATGCACAAATTTCTATTTGTATCTACGTTGTTTTGATCCAATACAGTGATGTTTTGCTTGTACTTTTTATGGGGACGATTGGAGGGTGGATGAAAGGATTGGATGTGTCCTTTGGGAGAGAGATTATCCATGGTTCTTATATTTCATATGTTTGGGAAATCATTGTACCATCCATGATTGCTACATTGGATCTCTTGTTTCCTTAAGGGATGAGCCATTTGGGTAACTTGAGCATTTGGGAGGTGCCTCTCACATGGGAGGAGTTTTTCTATGAATTAACAATCTAGAAGGTGATTCATTTTGTATGGATGATAACTTGGAGATTGGAGCTCCACATGGGAACGAAGGATCCCCACATCTTTAGTTCTGTCCTTGTATTTTCTTGGGGACAAGCAATATTTGGGAGGGGAGGACTATAATATTCCTAATTAGTCCTAAGCTAATTGGAATATTCAATTTTGTTTCATTTCTTTGTTTCAAGAATAAAATATCAAAGGAAGTTCATAAAACTCCTTGATAAAGAATAAATAAATGCCAAATGTGAAAAAGGCTAAATCTTGGCTGTTTAAACAAGCACCCTTAGGTGTAAAAGGGGTTGGATGTTTTGACTGGGTCAACCTTGACCAAATCTATACCATTGTCTTGGAGGAGTGGCCATCAATGAGACACAACACAACTTTAGATGGAGCTGCTTTGTGTGAAAGGAGTGTTTCCATTGAAGGTGGTTTAGAGTTTGAAAGCTCTCAACTTATAAAAGGAAGAGGACGACAGCATGAGAAGGTTGTTGAATGATATCAGATTTCTGAAGTATTTTATATTTAGACATACAAGCTTTCTTTGGTTTTTTAGCCTAGATTTCAAATGTTATTTAGCATTGGGTGTTCCTGATCGGGAATCCCACCTCTTCCCATTGAGTAGCTCTTGAGAGAGTTTGTATTGCATAGTCCACTATCTGGCTGTAGGCCAAGCTTCTTCTTCCAACTACAACGTATAGCCTGTTGAGCATTTGGATTTCTTTGAAAGTTGCAGCAAGTGGAGGCTAGATCTACTCAGATCTAGACCATTTCAGTGGAGAAGTCTTCTATTCCATTGGCAAGAGAGTATTAAACATCTTGATCATCATTTCCAGATCTTGGCATGTGGCCAAACTTATTCTAAACCGTACAACATAGTATTGCTTCCAGAACTGCATTAGTCCTATAGGTGATGTTGCAGGGTGTTTTGGCATACCATCTGTAGAGTTGGTTTTCAAGTGTTGGGGATATTCCCTTCACTTTGGAGATCCATTGGAGGATATCTATACATTGTTCATTTCAGATCTAATCTGCATGTTTCTGAATATTTTAGAATATATGAATATTTCTGCAGATCTGTAACTTAGATCTCATATCTACTTGATGTACATGGTGTTTTGCTAGAAACCCCAAGGGGGATTGAAAGAGGAGCCTCTATAGTGTATGGATCTTGTAGAAATTTGCTGAATAATGAAGATTTATTCACCGAGATTATCCTGGTCACATACTATTTGAGCTTCATACATAACACATAATCTCTTCTATGCATTAATCATCACATGCGGAAATAAAAACAACAAGTGGTATTGAAAACATTCACATGCGCACATAGAAATTCAACACATATAACACAGTATGTATACTGGGGAAAGCTTACAGCTGAAAACCCCCTACTGTCTGTATATTATAATGAATAAGAATCATGTAAAAATCTCAGTACAATACTCCTCACAAGTACTCAGTACTGTCTCCAAAAGTTACACACAAACTAGCTCAGTTTTGAACAAGTCACGGGTTCAAAACTCCTCCACTGTTTGCCTACCTCTACTGCGCAATCCAAGATGCGAGAATAGATGGAATGAATTCAAATTCCCTTGGCTTTAACTATGCAATCCTCATTGGCAATATCCTCCAATGATTGTGCAAATCTCATGCACACTATAGTCACAACTGATAGTAGACTCCACCCTTTCTCCTACCTCTTCCACTGGTCTTCAACTGGGCCCATGTACATGCCCGAGTTAACTGATGTATTCTTTGGTTGATTTATGAGTTAATAATTAGTGAATTAATTAATAATTAATTCACACCACTCATCACTAGTGTATTTGTCAGTTAGACTAAATACAACTAGTTCAACTAAGTTAAACCGAACACAACTCCACCAACTGTCTCATCAACTCCACCAAACTCTACCACATGAGTTCTAACTGAAATCAACCATGCAATAGCTCAACTAACCCATAGGAAATTCGAATTTCCTTCTTCCAGCTACATGTGCCACATCTGTAGCTCGAACTGAAGTGCTCCAAGAGGATAAGATAAAGTTTATAGTCCAAATATTATTAAGGGCTAATAATATTTGACTGTTCTATTTTTAGACAGGCAGTCTAAAAATAGACTTCGACTTGTATGTCTAAAAATAGATGTCCATCTATTTTTACCAACTTGACCAATCATCCAAGAATATCATCCCGCAACTCCTAGACCATGCTCCATATGTCTAAAAATAGACATAGTCTAAAAATAGACTTTTCGACAAAAATCACATGTGTGGTCCCCACCTAGTTTAGGTGATCACTTTCCAACTAGGATCAGGAAAGATGTTTCGGGAGGCCTCCTTCACTGTTTCTTGTTGCCATTTTCAACACTCCCTCTCAACAAGAAAGGACTGTCTTTGCATGCGACATGCAACTCCATGCATTCGCCCTGCAACCTTAACAAGCGCCATGCAACTCCATGCATGCGACATGCAACTCCATGCATTCGCCATGCACCCTTTGCATGTGCCATGCAAACTCATGCATGCACCATGCAACTCCATGCATGCGCCATGCACCCTTTGCATGCAACATCTCTGAAACTGAATAGGCTCCAAACAACTCAATCATTCTGATGCATCTATCATCAAAGTCTTTGACCTCTGCTTAGCTACTGCACATGTCATCAGGAACTACTACGCTGTTGAACTCCTGCACCCATGCACTCTTGCATTTTCTGTCAACTCTGATTCATGCTCCAGTATTCGACACTGTCACTTTGATCTGCCTGCATCAATCCAACTAATCTGCTACTGCTGCGCTGTGGGCACCTCGTAGCCAGGTTCAATTCATGAGATCCACACCATCTCATGAATCCTGCCCTGAAATATCCTCTTGGGATTAATCATGCATGTCGCCCCACCTCTCACCTGGTGGTATAGCTGCATGCACTCCCTCTGCCCATCTAGCACGAAATTTCTCTGCATGAGTGGTTTCGCCCACTCCATGATTCTCTTGTGGCTGCTCCACACCCCGAGGTTCACTTTCACCTGCATGCAAAACTTGCTCCCTCTCAAGCATCAGTTGCATGTCTTTCTCCCGCTTCCCAACAGTAGGAATCTCCGTAGACATCCCATCTACTTCAAGTCTATAGAGATTCTTTGCCCGAATCCCAACCTTCATGAATTGTCCCGTTGCCTTGTGCCGAAGGAAAACTTTTCCTTCACTGAATACAACTTCATACCCTTTATCCTCTAACATTGTGACTGAGATCAAATTATTTGTTAAACCTGGTACATGCAATACATCTTGTAAAATAATGAGTTTACCTGACTCCCTCTGAAGGGTTATGGTACCAATGTCGGTCGCATTGTATCGTCCATCGTCGCCCAACTCAACATGCATCTGGAGACCTTTCTCCACCAAGTCACTGAAAATATTTGCATCTCCCATCATGTGAAAGGAAGCACCACTATCAAAATACCACCCCGATCCAAATGCACTAGACACCATGCATGCAATCAATGAGAATTCCAGCTCAAATTGCGAGGCAAGAGCCTCACCAGCTGTAGATCCAGCAGCCTGCTTGTTCTTCTTCTTTTGTGGACAATTCGTGGCGTAATGTCCATGATCGTGACAGTGAAAACACTTCACTTTGGACATGTCACGCTTTTTACCATCCGCACCGGATTGAGAAGCCTTCTCCTTGCCCTTCCCCTTTCTTGCTTTGGTAGCCAAAGTGCAATCTTCTTCATCAGATACCTTTGATGAAGATCCATCCCTGGTATTCCACCTTATCTCCTCTTGCACAAGATCCGACCAAATTCGCTCCCATCCCGGAAATTTCTCCCGACCATTGACAGAATCCTCATAGGAATGCCAACTCTTCGGAAGACCAAGGAGATCCAACCTCACCAAGTCCTCATCATCCACACTAACTCCTACACTCCCAAGCTCATCCCTGCAGTGGACAAACTTTGTCAAGTATACCGGAATAGTGTCATTCTTCTCCATCTTAATTTTCCCGAGTTTATCCTTGAGCGCCAACTTCCTCTGGTCGCTCTTGCTCTGGAAAAATTTTGTCAACGCTTTCCACATCAAGTATGGAGAAGCTTTTCCATGCAGGCTGGATACTATGTGATCCTTCACGCCCTCCAACAGAATCCTTCAACACCTTGCCATCTTCTTTTGCCAAGCCTCAACTTGAGCAGCATCAGTAGGCTTTGGGACTTCATCATCTATGAAATCCTTCAGCCCTTTATCATCTAACACTACCTCCATCCTATCTCTCCATGAAATATAATTTGAGCTGCCTTCAAGAGCATACTCCAATCGCAATCCTTGATAAGACATTTTGACTTCAACACCAAGAAAACACTGCTGCAAAATTCGAATTCCAAGCTCAAAACTCAACTGCTTCTGGATCTGTGAGAACAAATTATTTCTAGCACATAGATCGACTGTAGGGGCATTTACTGGATATATCACCTTTCAGAGAAAGGATGGATCTAGAGGCTACCTGGCCCGTTACAGAATCTGTCTACCGAAATAATTGTAATCACTGTAATAGATCCTGATGATCAATTATTCGCTCTGATACCATGTAGAAATTTGCTGAATAATGAAGATTTATTCACCGAGATTATCCTGGTCACATACTATTTGAGCTTCATACATAACACATAATCTCTTCTACGCATTAATCATCACATGTGGAAATAAAAACAACAAGCGGTATTGAAAACATTCACATGCGCACATAGAAATTTAACACATATAACACAGTATGTATACCGGGGAAAGCTTACAGCTGAAAACCCACTACTGTCTGTATATTATAATGAAGAATAATCATGTAACAATATCAGTACAATACTCCTCACAAGTACTCAGTACTGTCTCCAAAAGTTACACACAAACTAGCTCAGTTTTGAACAAGTCACGGGTTCAAAACTCCTCCACTGTTTCCCTGCCTCTACTGCACAATCCAAGATGAGAGAATAGATGGAATGAATTCGAATTCCCTTGGCTTTAACTGCGCAATCCTCATTGGCAATCTCCTCCAATGATTGTGCAAATCTCATGCACACTATAGTCACAATTGATAGTAGACTCCACCCTTTCTCCTACCTCTTCCACTGGTCTTCACTGAACTGTACATGCACTGAGTTAACTGATGTGTTCTTTAGTTGAATTATGAGTTAATAATTAGTGAATTAAATAATATTTAATTCACACCACTCATCTCTAGTGTATTAGTCAATTTAACTAAATACAACTAGTTCAACTAAGTTAAACCGAACACAACTCCATCAACTGTCTCATCAACTCCACCAAACTCTGCCACATGAGTTCTAACTGAAGTCAAACATGCAATAGCTCAACTAACCCATAGGAAATTCGAATTTCCTTCTTTCAGCTACATGTGCCACATCTGTAGCTCGAATTGAAGTGCTCCAAGAGGATAAGATAAAGTTTATAGTCCAAATATTATTAAGGGCTAATAATATTTGACTGTTCTATTTTTAGACAGGCAGTCTAAAAATAGACTTCGACCTGTATGTCTAAAAATAGATGTCCATCTATTTTTACCAACTTTACCAATCATCAAATAATAGCATCCCGCAACTCCTAGACCATGCTCCATATGTCTAAAAATAGACATAGTCTAAAAATAGACTTTTCGACAAAAATCACATGTGTGGTCCCCACCTAGTTTAGGTGATCAATCTCCAACTAGGATCAGGAAAGATGTTTCAGGAGGCCTCCTTCACTGTTTCTTGTTGCCATTTTCAACAGATCTATTATAGATCTGACATTTCATGCACTTATATGCTCTAGAACTAAAATTTAATCTTCAGCTGATGCAGCTCAATAAAATAACATTGTCAAGACTTTTTCAGTCTATATATGTGATTGTAGCACCTCTTTTTGAGGATTTTCCTCTGTTGGGGACTTCTATTTCCTTTTTTACATCTTATGGGCCTCATTTTACATCTGATTTTCTATTGTAAATGTTAAATAAGGATCTCCATATTGGCCTCTTGCACTTACTTTGATGATCTGCGTTATTTTTCCTGCATATCTTTGATATATTGTTGAATTCCCCATTTGGGAATATTACACTCATAACTTATATAAGGAAGAGGATGGCAGCCATTATCATTCATGATTTGGTATTTGATATTTTTGAATATATGGTATATTTAGACATATAGCTTTCTTCAGCTGTTTAGAAAAGATTGCAGTGTTGTTTAGCACAGGGTGTTCTTGATCGGGAATCCCACCTCTTTCCTCGAGAGGCCTCTAGGAAGAGAATTGTACTTTACTTCCACATTTAGGCATTTGGCCAAGCTTTATCTTTCATCTACAACAAAGATCATGTTGATGGTTGAGTTGTGTTGCATTTTGTAGTAGTGGATAACATCTTTGGGTTACATCTGTGCTTATTTTTAGTGGAGAAGGGTTCCTTTCCATTGGGAGGATAGTAAGGGAGGCCCTTGAGCTTATTTGTAGAATTTGGCATCAGGCCACTTATTTATTTTCCCCTATAGCACATTTCTGTCTTGGACTATGTTATTTTCAGGGAGGAGTTGCAGGGTGGTTTCAGTGCACCATTTGGGGAGGTGGTTTCCTAGTGAAGGGATCAACCTTTCATCTAGAGGATCTATTGGAGAAGGCTACATTATTTTTCATATCATACCAGCCCCATCTTTCCAGTTTATATGTTGCAGTGAATATTTAGCCCTAAGGCTTTGATTCTCATCTTTTATATTGGTGTATTTTTGAAAACCCTTTGAGGGTTCTTTATTGGAGGTTGAATAGAGCATAGATCTATACTTGTTGTATCTTTTGAGGCATATATCAGCCCATGTTATTTTGTGTACTCATTTTATGTAGCAGTGCATCCATGACTACACTATAGTAGTCTTCCAGCATTTTGATATATAGTAGCAACACATCTTTCGAGGGTTTTTGTCTATTGGAGGTTTGTTCTATCTTGGTGTACATTTTGTGGCCCAGTATTTTACATTTATATGTTGTTGTTATGATGAATGGAAGGTATCCATATTGGCCTCTTGTTTTGATTTGATCGTTACACTGTTATTTCCATGGTTTTGGTCAATATTACTGCTTTTCCCATTTGGGAATATTACAAGATCCTTTTATTTTCTTCCTTGATTTTACAGCGGCCTGAGAACCACAATTTTTACCTTCGGAAGTCTGAACTTCCACTTGCTCTATTGTTTCTTTCGGCGCAATGTCATTTTTCTCTGGTTCAGTGTCTTTATCCAAGTCAATTGTTTCTTCGATTTTGGTCAGCCTGGAATATTTCTTTGTTATTTTCGTAGTCTCCTTCTCCGTTGTCTTCTCTGGCTGGGTACCAGTGCGCAACTTCATAGGCATTTTAGGAATGCATGTGGATGCTCCGGGCTCCAAAAATGCTGGTGGCCACTCTATAGTGATGTGTATCAGATCATCCTCCATGACGAGATATGTTAATTCATACCAGAATCTCTCGATTGCACCTTTCGCGCGGTTATGCATATTGTTGAAAGTGGCCTTGAAATATGCTATCATCTTGTACTAGTCATAAAGTGTTGGAGAGAGCCTCGACTTAGAATCCATTGCCTGATAGAGCGAAGCATCAAATAATACTGAGAAGATCTTGTTCTCCATGATGCGTGCGGGATCTAATGAATTCTAGAGGGTAGCATACCACGTAGCCTCACACATTTGTGGCTCTATCTCAGGAAACTATGTTTCCTCTGGGGTCTTCCACCTAATTAAGGTGATCAACAATAGCAGCCAAGAATAATAAAAATTCTTGATTTCTTCTGATACTTCATGCACATTCTCCAAAAATTCCTTGCATAAGTAGTGTGACCAGTTGTAGATCACTCCTTTTTCGCACCCGCCTGCAAGAGAAATTAAGTACATGGGAACCTCCTTAGGTCTACATTGATGGATCATATTTTAGGCCAATATGAGAATCCCAAACTGAACAACTGGATCATTTATCTCGCTCACCACAAATCCTCCTCTTTTGCACGAGACTTGGTACTTAGCTTTGATCTTCTCGATGATTAGTTTTTCTTGCGCTTTTCCTCCAAAGTCAGCCATTAGATCAGCACCTTGATTAGGTATACCAATGATCCTATGGATTAGCGCAACATCATTAGGAATGTGCTCTACCAATGACAATGCATCATCATGCACAAGCACGAGCAATTGATATACACAAATGTCATTTATTGGGTGAGGGATTTGCAATAATTTTAACAAGCCTTCCTTATGTAGACCCAACACCCATATTTTCGGCTATAATTGCACAATTCCTCCTTCATAATGAACCTGGTCTAAATAGATCTCTAGCAAAAGTTCAGAAAATTTATCAACATCTGTGATGTCCAAATCCTCCAGTCTTAGAAACAACACTTTTTCAAACATGTCACCTTCCACTGGAACATTTTCAGGGATCAAGGGAATATTGATACTTGATCTTACCTTGTCAAGATCTTTGGTAACTCTTACAGACACTTTGCGTGGTGCGAGATAGGTTAGCAATCACGATAATGGGGCCACTTCAACCACATCCTCCTCTTCTTCCATAATTTTCTCAGGAAGCTCTGTCATTGGTATTTTTAGGTGCTCAACCACAATAGAGCGTGAATTTGGAGTATTTTCCGTCGGGGATTTCTTGGTTTGAGATGTTTGACCCTTCTTAGACTTCACAGGCATAGGTTTTTCTGCAATCAACATAATAGGAACTGTTGCCAAAACAGGGTCTTCTCCGAGTCACCTAGCTATCATATTGGGCATAATTGCGTAACCAAAACCCCGACGATGCAGCTCTTCCTCGAATCCCGGATCCAAACTAGACATAGACAATGAATATGCTACGAAAATCAAAGAGTCTGGGGAAAATAATTCACTCAGAAAGTAAAGGAAACTATTGCGACCCCATAGGTCTTATTTATACATTTGGCATGTCTTCAACGGTTCCTTATGCATTAATGTGTCTCCATAAATGAAAAAACAGTGCCAAATACGAAAAAATACCTTCATTAAATGCAACCTATATTCTCCCATAAATGGTAATAAATTTGTCTTTTCCATATTTATTGTTCCAACGGCTAGTTTTTGGCACTTCTGTGACATAGACAATCTCCTCGTGCAGCTACCGCATGCGCATCACACCTTCATGCACATATGCCATCCCATCTGCCTAGATCCAATACTCCAGTCATATAGTCATTTGGCACGCACAGGGTCATCTCTGTACGGTTTCAATCGGCTTCCATTGGCATATCTAGGAAGGTATTCTCTGCTCAATGTATTCAAGCACACTGCGCCTCCATCAATGATTTCCTTAACAACATATGGCCATAGCCAATGCATCTTCAACTTCCCTCGATGGCACGCAAACTTGTTTTCATACAACAAGAAAAAATCATCTTCCTTGAACACATTTTTCCTAATGTGCCTATAATGCCATGATTTTTCACGTGCCTTCTGAAATTTCTAGTGATAATTGGAAATGAAACAATCTTCTTCCAGCGGGACCAACTGTGACAACCCTTCCTCCATAGCATCTTATTCTGCCATATTTGTGAATGCTGCAAAGCGCATATTGGGAACAATGAACTCCATCGACAACAAAAATTCTTGCCCATATACCATCCCGAAAGGTTTCCTACCAGTCAAATTATAACATGTGGTTCGATATGCCTAAAGATCTGCGAGTACATGCTCATCCCAATCATTCGGGTTAGAATTGCACACCTTGGTAAGTGTAGTCTCCAAGATCTTATTGAATTCTTCCGCCACACCATTGACTTGGGGATGATAGGGAGAGATCCTTTGATGATGCATCTGGAATTCATCTGTCAATGCTTGATGCAGGAGAACCCTGCAAAACCCACGTTCTCCCAAACTCTCATGCACATAAAAATGCATCCAAATAATTGCCCAAATAAAACTTCAATGTCTAGGAAAATTCACACACCATCATTCGCGGAAGCTTCATCTTAACAATCATTACACTATGATTATCAAATCATAAAACCAATTCTCATATGCAGAAGCTCTTCAAACATATGGTTCAAAAACCATAAACTCAACAATCTACTTTTCATGTGATTGAACCCAAACTTCAAATAGCATTAGAAACCTTTATAAAAGGCCTTAACCAACCACTAGTTTCATTTCTTAAATTCCAGGCTTTTATGATTAAAACCCCAATGCTTATCATGGCATGAGAATGGTTCAATAATACTCGTAACCCATATATCTGCCACACTATTTATGGATTCAAAACATAATGAAAATCCCCTTCATTCTTATTCGAATTAACATTCGAATTTTACACCTTAACCCCAAGTTGAAGATCCGACCTTCACTTATGGACTTTGGAATATTTAATTGAATTTTATGTTTAAACCCAATATATATAACAATTATCATGGTTTTATTAAGAGGGTCATGTGCCTTTCATTTCATTCCCAGGTTAGAATCAATTAAATGCCAAAACGCTATAATAAACTCTTGACCATTCTTTACCAATTCCGAAGTAAATACGCCCAGCTCCCTTTTAATTCATATTTATATGAACTTACCAGTGCATATCCACCTCCTCGGATGGCCTTCACATCCTAACTTGAGCGCTGGTTAAATTACCTTCTCAGTCATCTTCCACGGACGCTTTATCTTCCGTTCTGCTCTGCGTTAACGCTTTCCATCGCTGCTCAAATTTGCTCTCAATTTGCCACACTGTTCATTCACACTCCATCGCATTTTTGTTTGGAGTTTTGACTCAGATTGACATCGACCAAGACTTCACAGAGTTTGGTTCAGTTCCACCGCTGTATATTATACAATTTCTCCCTTGATTTCTAGTGTGGGGATTTTAACACAAATTAACATCGATTTATGTAAATCGATCTCTCTTCCTCCTTCAACTTATCACCATCCGTCGAATCTACTACAAAATACAACACCACTGCAAAACAACATTTCTGCAATTAGATAATTCGACCTCTGCATTATATTATCATGTCTGGCAATTAAAACACTTCCTCTGCATTAAGACTTGACCCATTGAATGGATTAAACCCCTCGCACCGTTTCAAGGTCCGAGAAACCATCTACAATTATAATGATATTAAAATCGACTTCAAATAATGTCAATCGAACCCGTCAACGCACAGCTCACTCTTGAGAATTCGATCTTTGCTAGGATTCAAATTGAAAGTAATTCCACGTTCTTTTCTTTGGTTAACCCACGATTTCAACAGGCCTTCAATTTATGATTTATGGCTTTCGAATTGCCATTTAAACTCTTGGAAATTGCTACTTGGCATTTTCATTCCAAATGTGCGCTTTCTCTAACATCTGCAACCTTCAAAACATAAATTCGACGTTTAGATAACATCGATCCTTCTCTCATATGCAGAGCTTCTTCTGTTACAAAGTTTATCATATGAATAAATTCAGATTTCAAGCATCTTCCTACCAAGCTCGACCGAGAATATATATATATGTCACACAAAATTTTCAAAAAAAATTCCTCATTAATATAATCAAATGCAATCAATACAAAAACCCTCTTGGTCCATGGCCAGATTTTCAAATCAATGGCCGTTTTACCAAAGCCCGTAGGCTTGCAAACTTTGCTGTCCAAACCTCACCTCTAATCACTCTAATTTTCCTGGTCTATTTGGTCTTTGAGGCTCATTAATTTATACAAATTGAATTGAACCAATTTAGGTTCAAATCCCTTTAATCGCTCAACAAAGTCCTCAAATATCTCAACACCCCTATAATCTAGAATTTTATCCCTAAAATCTTGAAACTAAATCTAACTTAGGCTCACAATTAATTCTTAAATATCTAAAATCTAATTCCTCTCATGTTCTCCAAATCATTTGGGAACATTTACAAATCCTCACAATAATTAATTAAAAATATAATTTAATCACTCAAAAATCTCATTAATATTTACACAAAATTAATATTTTCTCAAAAACATGAGACCCCTAGGTTTAATAAAAATACAAAGTATTTTTCCGAGTCTAATGCTCCTGCATCAGACTCCCAAGGTTGAAAATGATCATGATCTCCTGATCATGCGTTTTAAGTTTTTGTCTGCCTGGATCCCACACTTTTTTCTGCAAGTTATCATCAATTTCTGCTGTCGTATGGTGCTTTTCTCCAGGTCTCCATACTTTATGCTGCCTTGCTCCACTGGCTGCACTTTCATAATCTGTCCTTGTCTTCATTTTGCTGCTGCTACTTCTCTTCCTTGTTGATATCTTCCTTTGAGATAATTTCATCATGATTTTTCTGATTAGTTCAATTTCTCTGTCCAATAAATCTTCAGATTGCTGATTTCTTGCTTCCTGCTGAGCTCTGGCTTGCTCAGTTCTTACTGCCACCCAATCATTCATACCCTCTTGCCTTCTACAATGGAAAAATTCTTCTCTTCCTTCTCCGTTCAGCAACTTACTGGACTAGTACATTGTGTACTCCTTTCTGCTGTCTTCATCTCTCTGCATCTACAATTTCCAATTCTGAAATTGAGATTCTTCCTGCACTGAATTTTGACTATTCAACATCATTTCCAGCAACATAACTTCTTCATCCCATGGATTAGATGTTTCCATAGAATTATTGTCTTTCTCCTTCATTTGACTACTCACCTGAGTCAAATGTTCTTCAGTACCTGCAACAATACCTGCATTCACAAAACACTTGTTAAAATAAAAATCATAAGGACTCAGTGCCTTTTCTTCCTCTACCAGCACTTCATTATGTTGTTCTAAGTTCTCCTCCACTATCAGCACATCAGTATGTTGATCCAAACTTTTCAAAGAATTCTCTGTAGAATTCCCAAGACTATCAACTAGTCTTCTTTCACATCATCTATCTCCATGATATCTTTCTGCTCTCGTTCACTGTAATGAGCTCTGCCTTCTGCTGCAATCTCCCTATCATACTCTGAATTTACCAACAAGTATTCCAACAATGCAATTTCTCTGTGGCATTGCTGAAGTATTTCACCATCACTTATAGTCTCTGCATTCATACACAAACTTTCAGTTTGAAAACTACAAGTTTCAACAGTCTCAACTGTTGCTTCACTTATCAGTGCTTCAGACTGATCCACTTCTTCTGCATCCACAAGAATTTCTTCCTGTGTTGTAACAGCTTCAAGTACAAACACATCACTACTTTCTTCTTCAGAGTATTTATCTCCTGAAAGATTCTTTTCCATACTTGTGACAACTTCACAAGATTGCACATCCTCCTTAGTAAAACCTGTAATCACATCACAATTGTCAGCTACAAAAATACAAGGGTTTACATTATCCAGCTGATCTGGATTTTCCCAATAGCTCAGGAAATCATCCATGATCTCCTCTTCTGTTTCACTAATGGAAACCTCCACTTTCAACTCAGCTTCTCTGAGTTCTTCATGTCTCAACTGTATACTCATCATCTGCTCGAGCTTCTTCAGCTCTTCTGTTAACTACATGTTTATCTGTTGATCCCTCTTTACTTTTAGTTTCTACCATTTCACTTTCTTCCTCATGGTCCAACCATGTCTCTGGTTTTTTGTATTTTCCTGTAACAATTTCATCAATAACTCAAGATGAACTGTTATCTCAGCTTTCTCTCTCTCATACTTTTCATCAGTCAACTGCTTCCATATGCCATTTGCCTTAGCATTTTCCTTCTCCTTATTTCTACTGTGGCCTCTCTCTGAACCTCTACTCTCTCCTTTATGACTTTCTGTAGTCATCTTCTTCGCCATGAGTTTCTCACCCATGAGTTGCACCAAGCCTCTACAAAAACAAACTCTCCTGCTGCCACTTACCTCACCAATCCTTTCCTCTGGATCTGGTCTTTTGGTAATCACCGGTCCTCTGTTGGAACCTTTTGAGCATTTCTCCACTGCTCCTTCAGGCTTCACTCATCTACAACTTTATTCAACCTCTGTTGAACCTCCAGGTTCTGCCACATTCACTTATAATCCTTTGTTGGACTCCTTCATCACTGCTCTCCAGTTGTGATCTGCTTCTTTCTGCTGAGATTTCTTCACTATGCCTGTAAACCAAATTATTCAAGCATAACCTTCAAACCAGATTTCAATAATAATGATCATCAACTCACCTCCAAGACCCTGTTGATCTTGCCTTATCTTCCACAACTGCACTGCATCTCTGTGCTGCAACCTTCATCAGTTTCAAAATCTGATATTTATTCATCACATGCAATTAATTCAATTTAAAAACTTGAATCTTCACACAGAGCTATTCCCACTCTGATACCACTTGATGCAGGAGAACCCTACAAAACCCACATTCTCCCAAACTCTCATGCACATAAAAATGCATCCAAATAATTGCCCAAATAAAACTTCAATGTCTAGGCAAATTCACACACCATCATTCACGGAAGCTTCATCTTAACAATCATTACACTATGATTATCAAATCATACAACCAATTCTCATATGCGGAAACTCTTCAAACATATGGTTCAAAAACCATAAACTCAACAATCTACTTTTCATGTGATTGAACCCAAACTTCAAATAGCATTAGAAACCTTTATAAAAGGCCTTAACCAACCACTAGTTTCATTTCTTAAATTCTAGGCTTTTATGATTAAAACCCCAATGCTTATCATGGCATGAGAATGGTTCAATAATACTCATAACCCATATATCCGCCACACTATTTATGGATTCAAAACATAATGAAAATCCCCTTCATTCTTATTCGAATTAACATTCGAATTTTACACCTTAACCCCAAGTTGAAGATCTGACCTTCACTTATGGAATTTGGAATATTTAATTGAATTTTATGTTTAAACCCAATATATATAACAATTATCATGGTTTTATTAAGAGGTTAATGTGCCTTTCATTTCATTCCCAGGTTAGAATCAATTAAATGCCAAAACACTATAATAAACTCTCGACCATTATTTACAAATTCTGAAGTAAATATGCCCAACTCCCTTTTAATTCATATTTATATGAACTTACCACTGCATATCCACCTCCTCGGATGGCCTTCACGTCCTAACTTGAGCGCTGGTTAAATTACCTTCTCAGTCATCTTCCACGAACACTTTATCTCCCGTTCTGCTCTGCGTTAACGCTTTCCATCGCTGCTCAAATTTGCTCTCAATTTGCCATGATGTTCATTCAAACTCCATCGCATTTTTGTTTGGAGTTTTGACCCAGATTTACATCAACCAGGACTTCACGGAGTTTGGTTTAGTTCCACTGCTGTATATTATACAATTCCGCCCTTGATTTCTGGTCTGGGGATTTTAACACAAATTAACATCAATTTATGTAAATCGATCTCTCTTCCTCCTTCAACTTATCACCATCCATCGAATCTGCTACACAATACAACACCACTGCAAAACATCATTTCGGCAATTATATAATTCGACCTCTGCATTAATTATCATGTCTGGCAATTAAAACACTTCCTCTGCGTTAAGACTTGACCCATCGAATGGATTAAACCCCTCGCACTGTTTCAAGGTCCGAGCAACCATCTGCAATTATAATGATATTAAAATCGACTTCAAATAATGTCAATCGAACCCATTAATGCACAGCTCACTCCTGAGAATTCGATCTTTGCTAGGATTCAAATTGAAAGAAATTCCACGTGCTTTGCTTTGGTTAACCCACGATTTCAACAGGCCTTCAATTTATGATTGATGGCTTTCGAATTGCCATTTAAACTCTTGGCAATTGCTACTTGGAATTTTAATTCAAAATGTGTGCTTTCTCTAACATCGGCAACCTTCAAAACATAAAGTCGACGTTTAGATAACATCGATCCTTCTCTCATATGCAGAGCTTCTTCTGTTACAAAGTTTATCATATGAATAAATTCATATTTCAAACATCTTCCTATCAAGCTCGACCAAGAATATATATATGTCACACAAAATTTTCAAAACAAATTCCTCATTGATATAATCAAATGCAATCAATACAAAAACCCTCTTGGTCCATGGCCAAATTTTCAAATCAATGGCCCTTTTTACCAAAGCTCGTAGGCTTGCAAACTTTGCTGTCCAAACCTCACCTCTAATCACTCTAATTTTCCTGGTCTATTTGGTCTTTGAGGCTCATTAATTTATACAAATTGAATTGAACCAATTTAGGTTCAAATCCCTTTAATCACTCAACAAAGTCCTCAAATATCTCAACACCCCTACAATCTAGAATTTTAGCTCTAAAATCTTGAAACTAAATCTAACTTAGGCTCACAATTAATTCTTAAATATCTAAAATCTAATTCCTCTCATGTTCTCCAAATCATTTGGGAATATTTACAAATCCTCACAATAATTAATTAAAAATATAATTTAATCACTCGAAAATCTCATTAATATTTACATAAAATTAATATTTTCTCAAAAACATGAGACCCCTAGGTTTAATAAAAATACAAAGTATTTTTCCGAGTCTAATGCTCCTGCATCAATGGTTTAATGGTTTCATTGAAAAAATGCATACCTTGATCACTTATTAGAATCTTAGGACATCCAAAGTGAGTGACAATATTCTTAAATATGAACTGCACAACTATATATGTAATACAATCCTTCACAGGTTTAGCTTCAACCCATTTGTTTACATAGTCCATTGCATTGATTATGTAACACGCACAACTCTTTTTGGTTGGGGGATTGATATTTCCAACAAGCTCTATAGCTCATTTCTAAAAATCTTGCAGTACCATCTGTGGATGCAAGGGAATCTCATCTCTGCGCGATGGCTTTCTAGTTCTCTAGCATACATCTCATGCATGACAATGCGCATAGGCATAACTGTGCAATGGGGGCCACCATAGGGATAGCTTGTAAAATATTCTGCGCGGTTTCCTTACCTACATAATGACCATCGGAAACCCCTCCATGAGCTTCATCTAAGATTGCACGCCTTTCATACTCCAAAACATATCTTCGCAGAACTCCATTTGCACCCATTTTGTACAACTGCCCAACAATAATAGTGAAGTCTCCTGCATGCACCAAGAGCTCTTTCCTATGTTAAGTTGTATATTCGTCAGGCACACATCCAGTACTCATTAATTGAATAATATCAGGTAAATTCTCATCAACCGCCTTAATCTCAAACAACTGCATGTTTAGAAATCCATCCTCCAAGTTCATAGGTTCTTCACCAGTCTTAATGCATAACAGATGACTTGGCCTAGCATTCAATCTTCCTAGTTTCACCATAATCTCAAACTCATACTCCTGGAATAGCAACAAGAACCTGGAGATCTTCCCCCCCATAGGCTTATTGACCAGGTATTTTAAGTATAATGATAATTAAACATCTTAAAATGGCCTCCTAACAGGTAGTGGCAGAATTTCTACAGTGCATACACCATCGATAATCCATCCCTTTACGCGGTTGAGTAATTCCATTCTGTACTTGAGAGTTTCTCAGTGGCATATGAAATAGGGCGATCAATCTCTCCAGCTCCTGGCTGTGCTAAAATAGCTCTGAGCGTGATACAAGAGGCATCCACATGCACATGAAACACCTTTGACCAATCTAGAAAGACCAATATCAGCGCAGTGACCATATTTTCCTTTAATAATTTAAAACTCTTCTTGAGCAGAATGTCGCATCCTTCTTGAGTAGTTTATCCATGGGAGCATTTATCAACGCATAACCATGAATGGGCTTTCAATAATACCTAGTGTGCCCCAATATTGAGCGCAATTTCTTGACATTCTCTGGTATCTCCAGATTAACTATTACTGTGATCTTCGCAGGATCTACCATCAATCCTTGCTGGCAGACAATGTGTCCCAGCAATATCCCAAATGGCACACAGAATATACACTTCTTTAAATTCAATAAGATTTGGTAATTTCTACAGGTATCCAGCATAAAGCGCAAATTTGAAACATGCTTCTTCATTAACCCAAAAATAATCCAATCATCAAAGTACACTTCCAGGAACTTATGGATAAATTATTTAAAAGCAGCTACTACTACACGCGAGAATATGGAAGGCACATTCTTCAAGCCAAAGGGAATGACTGTATATCGGAAAGATCCCCATTTAGTTGCAAAGGTTGTCTTACTGCGATATTTTGGCACAATATTGTTCTAATGATACCCTGAAAAACCATCTGTGAATGAATAAGCTTCTTGTCCACCAACATTATCCAGGATTTCATCAGAGAATGGAGTTTGGAATGGATCATGCACATGAACATCATTCAATTTGTGCAGATATACATAGATTCTGATTTCTCCTTTGGTATTCTTGTCTTTCACTACCATTGGACTCACCCAATTAGACTCTTCTATTGGCTCTATTATTCCTACAACAACTATCATATCCAGCTCTTTCTTCACCTTATGCTTATATCTTGGATTCAGCCTGTATGGGCATTGCTTCACAGGGCGTGCATCAAGTTTTAATGTAATCTTCATAACTCCAAGTTATCCAATTATTCCTTTCAACTCTAAGAAATTTGTAGGGAATAAGTCCTGATATTATATCAGAAACTCAACAAATTTTCCTACTGTATCATCATCCTAGTAGTCTCCAATATTTTCCAACTTAGGTTTCTTTTCAGATCCAATATTCACCTGTCAGATCTTCAGGCATTTTGTCACATATAGTGAATTGATTGAGGGCCCAACCACTACGTGTTGTCCCTCAGATTCCAGAATCATGCTATTTCTTGGATTTTCTTTTCTCTCTTCAATCGTCATATTTTTGTAGTTCACAATATCCTTCATTTGCACATCCCATGCTGGTGGAGCACACTTGATTGCAGGCTTTGTTTTATCAAAGATAACTTCTTGAATATTATGCAATGCTTTACCAATCTTATCAAATCCACTCTCAAAGTTGAATGTTAGAATGAAACTCTCCGTCAGCGCAAACCATTCACTAGTACCTCAGTGCATCTCTGTCTCCAGATACCAATCAGTAGGTACCTTCCTCAATGTCTGAATAACCATGTGGAACCTTTTAGGTCTTGTTTCTATGCCCCATACTTTGTTCCATCTAGCCAAATGTATGTGCGGATCATCATTTCCAGAGTATACTTCTTCCCTTCTGATAGTTGGACATTCAAAACGTAACCTCGTCATGCGCACACATTCATTCCAGTTGCTCATGTTTTCCTTATGAGTCTCCCACCATATTTCTGGAGTAGCACGTATTCTGCGATCCAAAGCATGGAATCTTTGTCCTTCTGGTACAGTTCTTTCAAGCTCTCCTAAAAACATGTTTACATAAGTTAAACCATCATAATGCGGTCATAATGTGGTAATTTTCGTACCTCAGATATTATACAATGGTAATTCGCATACCTCATACTTGCACCCAATATTCAATGTGGACTACATTTGGCCATATTGTCCACCATTTTTGGACACATCAGACATTTTTGAGTAGCTTAAACCGACAAATATCAACCCAGATTACATTGAAAATGCCACAATTGATTGAATCATGGAAACACTAATTAATAACACATTCCAATAGATGATCTAGCTGTATTGGGTTGTCAAAGCCGACCAACTCCTACACTAAGGAGAGTGGCTCACCAGGGACCAAGTTTAGTAGAATTTTCCCCACCTCATGGAGGCACTTAATGAAATGGGGACCATTGCTTCCTAAGGGGGGAGGACCAATCTAGGTGAATATTGGTGGCCACCCACCTATTCCACTTAGAATCCCAACACTAATTCCTTTTAGTTTCCTATTTTCCAACATAGTTTCCTATTTCAGTAATTTTCTATTTTCGGTATATTGTTTTGGGTCTTGAACTTTGAAAGTCGTTTTGAGGCCCTAAATGACATTTTTTGGTGAAATGTGAAAACATTAGTATTTGACTAAAATTTACAGTCGTTTTTTTTTTCCTCGGATATACCTTTCTAAAAAGTTATTGTGCACACCAATATAAGATCGTATGCCAAAGGTATGACCCCAACAAGTTGGCGTTCCAACTAACCCCATTGGGGACCATACCTTTTTGTGCTTTATCTCCTAGGTTTAGGTTTTGGATGTTTATGGATTCTCATTGTTTATTCATGATAAAAAGGCCTTTGAGCCTTGTTGTAACACAATTTACAAGGCATGTAGTTTTCACATCTCTTTTCAAAGATAAACTACCATTGCCCACACTAGTTTGTTTCTACATGTAATTTTTTTTTAGCATTTGCTATATATTAATTGAAATTTTGTTTCATTGTATCACTGTATATTTATTTAAATCTATATTTCATTTTGGTCCTTCATAAATCTAGATGTCTTAGGCACCTTTTCCCAAGTCACATCCTTCCCACATGGAAGGGCTCCTCGAGGAAAAGGTAATCAACCCTTGTTATCCTATGGTATTGCAATCCTTTATCCTATGGGATAAAATTTATCATAAATTAATACAAAATTAATGATATTCTTCATTCCCACACAAAATTTTTAATAAATATATGAATTTTTCATTCAAGGCTAGTTGACAACTAATTACTTAAATTCATTTATAACTTCACAAAAATGAGTCAAATTTATTGAATTCCTATCTTACCATGAGATATTTATATTTATATAATATAATTTTCAAAATTCACCAAACCCGTAGTTAATTAAGTAATAACTTTTTTAGTGTTTATAATTTTATGAAACAATAATAATATATGTGAATTAGGTATGTAGGCTTAGGTAGTGTACACATATTTCATGCATGGAGTATAATAATAAGCAACATTCCTAGTGTATAGTTATTAAATTCTCATAATTAATCATGCATAACAATAAACCAAGTAAATTAATCATCAAATAATCTTCATTAATGGAAACATAATAATTCAACACTCATCCATCATTATACTTAAATTACTAGAATTTAATTGAAGGAAGAAGATAACAAAATAAATTTGACACATTTAATCCTCAATGAGGTCCTTGACTAACCTAGGATCATCTCTCCTCCTAATACTAACTTCCATCTCCCATCTGTTCCTCTTTTGCAATATGTTGGAGTTTTGTCTATATTAAATTAAATCTAAATATAATACAAAGGAAAAATAATTGACTATATTGATCTAACTTCCCTATCAAGTACCCAATAGTTAGCATCAAACATATATGGGATAATGGCTAAAATGATCCTTCAACGAATCCGATTTTTGGAATATATGCATTGGGTAGAAACTCAATCCCTTCTGATAGAAATAATGTCAACACCCTCACATCGATTGTACTATGTAATTGTTATTCTGAATAACCAATATGGTAGTTGTGCATCTTGTCCAAAAATTTCAAAATTTCAGTTACCCACATATCATAGAAATGCTTGAACCATTGAAAATATCATAAAAAAATGTTTAATATCATACAACTACCCTTATAATTTCCATGACATTTGTTAGCACTCCACCCGAACTCTAAGGCTAAGAAGAGACTAGCAAAGGTAACTACAAACCAAGCTCTCGCCAAGTAGCAATCCCTACTAGGAAGGAGAAAGCTCTATCCAAGGGATCACAACCAAGAGGTCTAGATCAATTAGGTTTTAGGATAGGCATAGTAGCACTGGGGTTTTGATTGGTTGATTTTGGTGTTGGATGAGTGAATTAGGTCGAAGAGGTAACTAGGTTAGGGAAAACATAATCAGAATTGCAGCCATCTGATGGGGAAAGGTAGGTAGGCACTATAACACTTTAGGGTTTTAGTGTGATATGGATCATACTGGTGAGGTGCTAAAAATAACATGACAGTACATGAATTCTTTTTAAACTGAAGAAACCGAAACAAATTATGGTGATTCTCCCAAAACAGAGCATAAAAGATGTATTTTGCTTATCAAACTTGAGAATCAAACATATCATAGAAATGGAATGAACATGAAAAGTAAAAAAAATTCATAGATATTAAAAATAAGAAGAAACTATGGAAAATTACAGTACCACATGACTCCCAAAAGAATAACTGCAACTCATCCAATATATTCTTGCCAAAATCTGAATACACTAGTGTCTCTGATCAATACAACAACATCAAACTTGTGAAATGAGTTAAGAAATGAAAGATATAGCTAAGAAACAACTTCCACCAACCTTAGGAGTCAAATCCCTAAGTTGAGGAGCTGATCCATAAAATTTTGAACTGAAAACCCAAAGGCTAGGGAGGTTAAACAAACTCTCCCCTATTTTTGGTGAAATTGATTCATTCATCCATGAAAGCACTTTTACGCAATGTATTTACACTCTAGTAACTAAAAAATATCTTAATTACATTTATTTCCATCATCTACATCATTAAAATTCACATTTTCCAAGTTCAAACTCAGAAAACTAGGAAAAAATTAGAAAATTCAGACAATCGTCACGAGCACAACACTAGTGTCAAGAGCACAACGCCAAGTTCAGGCCAACTTTCGAGGGGTTTTTCGATGTCAAAATTGAGCTCAGTATAGATAATTGTAAATATTTCCATGTTCAGTTTCCAAAAATTTACTTGGTTTCCAAAAATGATGATTTTTAGGCCTCCAAAAGTTGAATCTCCCAAGACTGGTCAGGAGCACAGCACCAAGCCCAGGAGCGTATCTCCTCCTTGTGAGCCACCTTTGGAGGTCTTCCCGAACTCTAAATTTATCTCATGATATCTAGTTGGAAATATATTTCTGTTAGCTACAAAATGGACCTATCAAACACTTAAAAAGATCAATTATAGCCCCTCAAAAATTAATTCTCCCAAGACTGGTCAAAACGTGCTGAATGGGGGTGCAAAAAATGCAACGTTCTCTTGTAGGAAATGTTTGGAGGCCTTCCTGATCTCAAAATTGAGCTCATGATAGCTCATTAGAAATATATATTATATTATATTTTCAATTTAACTTATCAAGAAAGTCATTTGGACACTACATCATGGAGAAAAAAAAAAATCTCCCAAGACTACGCTAGAAATGTAGGGAAAACAAGGATTTAGGATTGTCTTGTAGAGGGAGGGGAATGAAGAGGTTAGTGGATGTCTAAATTATTGGGGAAATTTTTGGGGATAGGGATAGATGTTAGATAGTGTAGGGAGGTGGATTTTCTATAAATGATTAATGGAAAGGGGTCCAAAAGTGAAAAACACAACCCTAACCTAGGAAGGTGTCAAAAGTGTAGCAATTAGCTAGGGTTTGTAGGAAAGTGGGGGAAATGAGAGAAATGGGCATGGGAAAAGGTTAGGGGAGGTATATGGAGTTTATTTGAGGGTATTAAGAGGATAAGGCCTCAAAATAATCCCTCCATTTTGAGGTCTTCTTTCCTCTCTGTCCTCCTCCATGAAATTTCTATTTTCCTCCTCCATGATGCTTGTTTTGGTTATGAAAACCCTAGGGAAAGGAAAGGGGAGTGGAAAATAGGTTTATGGAGTGGGGATGGGTGTAGTAAAAATTAGGGAAGTAGGGAAGGGGGTTAGGGAACTTAGGGGCATGATATAGGATCAAAATATTTAGGGAAATGGGATTTAGAAATTTATTACAAGTATAGGGTGGCTACCTAGGAAATTTGTAGCATAGGAGCTAGGGCTTTGGGGAATGTGTCTTAGGAATAGGGATTTATTGATATAGGGATAGGTATAAGGTTTAATGAAATTTGGGGAGGGTAATTTTGGGTTTAGGGGAACAAATTTAGGATGTGTGAGTGAAACTAGGGTTTCTAGCTTCAAAACTCAAAACTTGAAACAAGGAGGATGAACACCATGAACTTTGCAATGATGAAATGTATGGAGGGCTTTGATGAGGTTAAATTACTTTTTTACGACTGAAGGAATCCTGAATTGATGATTAGAAATAATTGGAAGATTTTTTGGGCATTTTGAGCAAAGTTGGGCAGGAGCGCAGCGCCTTGCCTCCAAGAGTGCAGTGCCACCCAAAAACTATGTTTTTCTCCTTAAAAATTTAATTTTCGAGCTAAGGGAGTGAGAGATCGATTTATTAGAGAGAAAATTAGTGACTCTTTGATCTTTTGATGGGATTTATACTTGATGGATTGGATGAATTATCTATTGGGACCCACTTTTCCTTCTCACATTCACTTTAAGCATTTGAACCTTTAACTTTAACTTTAACTTTAATTTTTTGAATTTGATGGATTTGAGAGAACTAGGATTTTATAAACTTTGATCTTCTTGGAATATGGAACTTTTTGGAACCATGAACTTATTACATATTTGAGAAAACATAAAATTACATAATGGAATAAAAATTAAATTACATTTCAACTTTAGATGATAAAGTGAATTTATTGGTCACCCTTTTACTTGCTGGTCTTTTATGCATTGGAAATGATGTTTTAATGGACCTTGAAAACCCTAAGACCTAATGGACACCTTGACTAAATGGATTTCACGATGACATGATTGAAAGGTGATAAAGACTCATGAATGATGGACACTCAACAATAGTGATGAAATGAGCCAACAAGTGATATAAGTTTTTTGAAAAGAGTGAAACTTGATTTGAATTTGCACCAAGTGACCAAATTTTTGCATGACCTAGTGAAATGAAAAAAATTTCAGAATGGGACACATAATATGACAAGAAAGAGTTAATTTGATCACCGCTGGAAGGATGCAAATATTGACACTAACATTGGTTCCAGCAGGGGATGGTAGCTCTTTAGAGGAGCCAAGAACACCGTAGACCAAGTGTCTATCCATTGGGCATGGTGTCAAGAGCTAAAGTGAAAAATGAATATTGAACTTTTGAAATGACAAACTAACTCAAGACTTGACTGAAATATTTTTTGAAAGCTGACTAAAATTGACTCAAAACTGACAAAAATTTACTAAACTTATTGATGGCAGCATATCACTGAAACTTGAGGGATTCAAATCCTAATGAAAACTACCTGCCTGCTAAAGACATATGTACAATCATGTGAAGTGATCCTTCTAGTGTGTAATATCCCCAAATGGGATTGCTCAACATGTGTTACATAGTAATTTGTCACCGTCCCTGCAATCTCCTGTCCCGCACATTGGAGGTCCTTTTCCATGACCTCTGAGCAGTGACATAACCTGAAACCACTTTCATGGCATCCCCCTTGACAATGAAATTCATTCCTATGAAGAAATTTTCCTTGGAAAAACCCTAAAAGCTGATCTTTTGGCCTTGGCGTGACTAGCCAGTTCAACCTTCGCGCGAATGGGGAAAATCCACCAAAGAGGGCGTGCCAGCTAGCGCTCTGTCCCAGTGTATTTCCCACGCCAAGCCTAATAAGGATTGTTTTTTAAAAATAAATGGTGGAATTTTGATTCAACCAACTTCTGAACGAGTCTCTAAAATGATTTGGGAGGTTTGGCTCCGGATCTCCATGTATGGAAATTGGTTTTCCACCTATCATGGAATCTTCCTTAAGGATAGGGCCAATCCCACAATTGTAGGGATCCAAAATCCCCTTCCACCATCTATATAATCTTGCCATATTCCCTTAGCAAGCTAGCCTTAGTGGTCGTAGAAGCAAGAGTTGAATCTGTAGCAAGGAGACTATCGCCAGACAGCCTTTGAGAGCCAAGTCGAAGAGAGAGAGCTTTGTCCCATTTCTGACGAGCTTCATTGAGACGTGCTCCACTGTCGACCTCACTGAAGGAAGATCCAACATCAGAGCTTAAGATTGTATTGTTCCTTTGTTTTATTAATGATAAGCGACTTTGACTATGGTTTCATTTGTGTATCTTTATCTTTGATGCAATGAATTACATCTTCTCTGACTGATGTATGGTTACAAGATATAGAGTCTATGATGTGTATCGTTGTGTTTCTTCGCATGTGTGCACGCGTTCGAACATGCTAAGTGGAAGGATTGTGATCTGCTGAAGTGGAGGACAGGAATCGTCATCCTTCTTTTGACGACCATCGCGTAGGACCTGAGGTAGGCAACTTGTCATTTCTTGTCATTTTGTAACTAGAGACCTGCGTCTTAGCGTGACTTGATTATTGCTAGACTCGATCTGGGCTAGTAGGGATCGCCTCTGTCCACAGAGGGGATTTACCTCTCCAACAAACTGGTGACTCCATTGGGGATTTGATTGGAGTTTGTCTTGTCTCTTTTGGTTGCTTTTGGATTTTGTCTGCTTGATATTCTCTTCTAGTTTGTCTCCTTCTGGTGTAAAGCCTCTGTTCAGCCTCCACCATACCTGATCTGCTCTTTGTTTTCTCTTTTTTATTTTTGTCTTTAGTAAACTCGACTGGCGCAATTTTTGACCTAACATTCGTGCCAACTGGCGCTTGTTGCTGGTTAGGCCCCCACGCCAATCCTGTTTTGGCACTAGATGCAGCCAGACATTCGCGCCAATCCTATGTGGTGCTAGGGTTTGCTTGTTCTTGAGCCTTCTAAGCTTGATTTATGGTTTTGGTGTCATTTTTTTGACTGCCTGAGTGCCTTGAAGTCTTGGTTGATTGTGTGTGAACTCCACCCTCCAGTTGTTTGCCCTCTACTATCGGTTTTAATTTCTAGCCCTAGGGCACCTAGGTGTTGTAGTGTGCTGAGCCTCTCGTGGGAGTTTTTGGTTTTCGTTTGATCAGTCAACTTCATTTTTGCTTCCTTGCATTCGTGTGGTTTTTTTTTATTGTATCGTTGAATGATTTGAGTGATTTCTCTTTTTCTCATTCAAGTTTTTCTTTTGTCTCATTTCGAGCCCAGATCACACAGTTCGTGTGAGTTTTTGTTGCGATTCCTCTTTGATTTGAAGGATTTATCCATCAGTTTGAGGTCTGATTATGTGTTGAGTGAACTTTCTTGTCCTTACTCTTTCGCTATCAATTCTCAAATTTTTCTCTTTATTAGTTTTCATTTCATTTAGTGCATCTTGCTCGTAAACATTGAAAATACCAAAACAAGTCTTTTGCTTTTGATTAGTTATTGTAAATTGAAAACTTTTCTGCGTTATTAGTGTTATATAACTCTAAAGGAAAAGCTTTTAGTTCCATTAGCGTGCATTAGAGACACTAGTGGTTGTTTTTTGATCGTTTTGTTAGTGTTTGAAAATCTCTCAACCTTCCCGTAGTTAGCTATTCATCGAACAAAGTGATTTGTAGTGGCATGTAGTGTGCATTTAGAGGATTTTGAGACATAACATTTGGTAGGGCCGGAAATTGAAACATAATTGAAGATCAACTCTAAAATTTATTCAATTTACCTTAAGGCAGCATTGAAACATTAGCGAAATATTTAGAGGTCTAGGCTAGTGACGTGTTCCGGCGTCGTTAAACCTAGTAGCTATTGTTCGCCTCTTGGCTTTAGATAGCAATAGTACGGATTTGTGCTCCTCGTACCATCGCGTATATAAAGGGAGACCCCACTAGGTTGCTATCCTTTATCCATAGGAAGCTGAGTCTATCGCCTTATACCCGTGATACACTGGACACAGCGTTCAGGGAGATTGCCTGCATGTACATCAAGTCCTTGGTTGATTTCTCTTTCATTTTTTAACCAAGGTGTATATTGTAGTTCACGTATATCTGGTACACCCTTTTTCCTAGAGTTCTAGAGTATTCATTTCTATCTTTTCTGACTCATTAAATTTCAAAAGATCGCCAAGCGCTTTTCCTTTCATGCTTGTTTCCAAACTGAAAGAGATAGAGTCATCTTTTACTCATTTCTTGACTCTTAAAATATGAAACAACAGAGTTTTGTTTCAATGTTTTAAAAATTAACTGCCCACAAAATATTTTTGGTTAAAGTTAGTTTCCTTAAGGTGTTGTTCTTAAGTTGTTTCTGATGGCAACTTTTCCAAATTTCACCAACCAAGGAATCCCCTCCGAAGGAAATCCTGGTCCTTTTCCTCCTTTTGGAAATGTTGGCGCTCCTTATATGGCAAAGGTGTCCCTTCCTGGGTTAACTGTTGGGTTGCCTATTTGGTTTTTTTCAACCTCTGTGGTCCCGAATGCCCCAGCTATTGTTCAATCAGTTCCTTCGCTTGAGCAACATCATGTTGATTCCAAGGTGGACCTCTCCCCTTCTTCGCCTGTTTCTGCATCCTCCTCTTCTACTTCGCCTGGTGAAAGTCTGGATTTCAGTAACCAGGTGGCTAAGAAGAAGAAGAAGAAGACAAAGAAGAAGAAGTTAGATAAAGGAGAGGCTAGCTCTGTGGCTATTGCACCTAAGAAGCCTTCCATTGATAAACCTTCCAACCCTCCGCGGAAAGTTAAGTACCCTTGCATGTTGTGCCAGGGAAACCATCTTCTTTGAGATTTCCCTTGCATTCCCAAGGTGCTCGAAGTATGGTCCAACGGTCATCCGTTGTTGCCTTTGGCTTCCGGGAGTCAAGTTGGGGGAACGTCTTCAACTGGTGTTGGTAAGGCTCCTAAGAAGCAAGGTAAGCTCACCAATCCCTATAAGTTGTGTGAAGGGCACCATGTCATTCACCTTTGTCCATATATGGATGAAGCCAAACGAGTTTTGGGCAACTCAACCATTTCTACACCATGCCTTCCAACTTGTTATAAACGGCTTTCTTTGAGTCCTCCAGCAGCTGATCCTACGATTGGTCAAGAGTCATCCTTGGCGAATCGCGCTCCCCTGAAAATTCAAATTCATGAATCCATCCCTGACCAACCATTGGCAGTGGGATCGATTAAGCTAGCCCCATCTACGATGCACCAGGTCTTTTCCATTGATAGTGAATCTCACACCCCTCATGTTCTTCTTCTTTCTTCAGATTCTTCAGACTTGGAGAAAGATTCTCCTGTCCCTAACCCTCAAGAAGCGGCTCCTCCGCCTCTCGTGATGGAGGTCTTGGAGGATACCCCTCCCAAATCCGTGATGGAAGTCATGGAGGATGCTCCTTCTTCTCTTGTAACACTAGGGGAAGACCATCTTGGTTCAATGGTAGCCCCTCCGCGTAGTTTGGTCGCTTCCTTTCACTGGAATCGATTTGCGGGATACCGCCTTCCGTCTTATGTGCCTTTCGAGATAACGGTACAAGCCTCTCATCTATTCATACCCAGCACCACTATAGACGAAGGCACATCTGTTAGTATTTTATCCTCAACTACTTGGCAAGATTTTGGTTCACTGCCGCTTGCGCCCATTGCGCGGAATCTATTGACATTCAACAGAAGAACTAGTCAACCATTAGGGATCCTTCCACGGTTACCTGTTACTTTGGGAGGTAAAACAGTCCATATGGACATGATGGTTGTTCCAGGTCCTTTGGATTTCAATCTGCTCTTGGGGCGCGATTACACTTATGCCATGGGAGCGCTTGTCTCCTCCCTTTTTTGTGTGGTTTGTTTTCCACATGAAGGACGCATCGTGACCATTGATCAGCTTTCGTTCTTTGGTCCTGATGTGGCAGCTAGCCTGCCATCATCCCTTCCTGGTTTTTATCCACCTGTTGTATCAGCCCCACCACAGGTCAACTATGTGGTTACCTACCCCGTGCCTGTACTCAGTGATGATGCCGTCGTGCATAGTGTGCTGGGGGCATTGGGTCTTGATTTCTGAGGTGTTGTTCTCCCATCCGGTGTGGAACTCTTGGAAGCCATGACTTATTCTTCATCATGATGAGTTGTATTTGGAGTAGAGTTATTTTCCTTGTGTCAAGCTCCTTAAAAAATGAAACAAGGTGTTTGGAGCAGAGTTCATTTTGTTGTGTCAAGCTCTTTAAAAAATGAAACAAGCTGGTAAGAGCAGAGTTCATTTTCTTGTGTCAAGCTCCTTAAAAAATGAAACAAGCTGGTCAGAGTAGAGTTCGTTTTCTTGTGTCAAGCTCGTTAAAAAATGAAACAAGGTGTTCTGAGGATAGTTCTTTTAATGTGTCAACCTCATTAAAACAATGAAACACTTTCCTGTTCAATTCGAGTCTTTTTTTAGATCTCGTAAAATCTCAGTCGAGTCTTTCTCTTAATCTTAAATTGAACCTTCACTCCATCTTCCTTTCATATAGACTGAAGCTTGGGGGGCATGTACCTCAGATTGAGTCACCATGCTGGGGGCATGCTTACTTTTTTGAAGCATAGTTTGTTTCCATTTCAAGCTTGTGTAAAAATGAAACCAGTTTCAAGCATAGTTTATCTTTGTTTCGAGCTTGTGTAAAAATGAAACCAAATTCAAGAAGAGTTTCCTGATTTCAAGCTTGTGTAAAAATGAAACCATTCCCATTTTACCTCTTGTGATTGCCATTTTATCAGCCTGTTTTTGCCAGATGAGCCTTGGTTTTCTCACTCCATCGTCATTATCTGCTTGGCCGATCATATGCCTACACTTGGTTGTTCTACCCATTCCTGAGGAACCGTTATGATGAGTGGTCTTGTTAGCCAGCCTCTTGACCTTTATTTTTTCTAAGCAGTTCCACCATTACCAGAACCAGTTGCTACCCTTTATACCAATTGTTCCTCCAGGAGGAGTCAACTTTCAGCTCTTTTCTAACTCTTGAAAACTGAAAAGATTGCCGAGTTGCTTGTCGTTTTGATCTTGTTAAATTGGCTATGAAACGACATCTACCTAGTATACGTTTACCCATTTTTTGGGCTGGGATAGATTATTTACGAAAAAGGAATACCCTAGCCTATCGCAACTAGGAGGTTTTCTCAGACATAGTTTTCTACCTTTTTGGATTTGAGGAACTATCTATGAAAAAGGACTATTGTAGTTTACTTTTCTGTTGTCTTTTCAAACTCTCTAAACATGAAAATATGTCGAGTTCTTCCTTTTTCAGACTCATTAAAACCTGATGACATCGGATTCCGTCGCAATGACGATACTCGATTTCCTCCTTCCTAGGGCTCGTTAAATGTACTAGGTTGGATTTGTCCGAAGGACAAAATTATATGACAAGCATATGGTATCCTCTTCAAGCTTGTGTAAAAATAAAGAGGTACTCACTAGAAATGGTGGGAAAAAAATGAAACCATTATCATCATTATCTCGGCAGTATGTCGCTCTTGAACATGGCACTTGTATGCATTTGTTTCAAGTTGGGAACATCTCATCTCGTTTTCTGCTTGCCTTCATGGGTTTGGATTATCATTTTTGACCTCTCGTCTACTCTTTGCCTCATCATCATGATCTCATATCTTTTGATGTCAAATACTGCCAAATCCAGTGTCGTGCCACCAATATGTTCAAGAGAAGTTGACCTCTGCAATTTTCAACCCTCCTCTGATTCTCTACTGATCCTGATTCACAAACATTATGTTCCTCTGTCTCGCATCGATGATGTGGGAAACACCATGGCCCACCTTCTATCAAGGTCACTTGCTATTGACTTCAGCTCATTATCAAGGAAGCTGGTCTAGAGACTCCCTTCCAGTACCTTGGAGCCTACATGCCTCAATGGCAGGTTCTTCGCATTCGACGCAAGGTTTTCATCATTGGCCTTCGATTGAATGATTCTGCGGGTGTTCGATGCCAGCTCACTACTCACATTCCATGGATTGTACCTGTAGTACCTTGAGGGCCATCGTCATTATTGGTGGTTCCTATCGCATCTATTAACGGCTTTCATCATTGGCTGGTAATCAAACGATGTTCTTTCATGTTCGATTTCAGCTCACATATTCACATGCTAGGACTTGTACTCTGTGCGGGTCGAGATGGAGCGCAAGACCCTGGGTTTTGTCTGATGGAATCTAGGCTGCGGATTTTGTGGATTATCATGATTGGTTACATGACTCATTGATTGGATGGTTGCAACCATACCTGAGTCTGCTTATTGATCCTTTCTGGATGGCTGCGTCCATGCCTCAGATCTTGATTATTGTATACTCTATTATGGATGGCTGCACCCATACCACATATCATGTATTTGAGATATCAGTTGTACTTGTCTACGCAGGTTTATAAACATCAGTGTTTTCAGTTGGGCACGTTCTCGTAAATCATTTCACCCCTCTCTCTCTTTTGAGCCTCATGCTTTAGGGGGCATCTGTTACACAGTAATTTTTCACCGTCCTTGCAATCCCCCGTCCCGCACATTGGAGAGCCTTTTCTGTGACCTGTGAGCAGTGAAATAACCTAAAACCACTTTCATGGCATCCCCCTTGACAATGAAAATCATTCCTCTGAAGAAATTTTCCTTGGAAAAACCCTAAAAATGGATCTTTTAGCCTTGGCATGACTAGCCAGTTCAGCCCTCGCACCAATGGGGAAAATCCACCAAAGAGGGCATGCCAACTAGCACTCTGTCCCAGTGTATTGCCCATGCCAAGCCTAATAAGGATTTTTTAAAAAAAATAAATGGCAGAAGTTTGATTCCAACCAACTCCTTAACGAGTCTCTAAAATGAGTTGGGAGGTTTGGCTCCAGATCTCCATGTATGGAAAGTGGTTTTCCACCTATCATGGAAGCTTCCTTGAGGATAGGGCCAATCCCACAATTGTAGGGATCCCAACTCCCCTTCCACCATCTATATAAGCTTGCCATTTTCCCTTAGCAAGCTAGCCTTAATGGTCATAGAAGCAAGAGTTGAATCTGTAGCAAGGAGACTATCACCAGAAAACCTTTGAGAGCCAATTCGAAGAGCGAGAGCTTTGTCCCATTTCTGATGAGCTTCATTGAGATGTGCTCCACTGTTGACATTGCCGAAGGAAAATATAGCATCAGAGCTTAAGGTTGTATTGTTCCTTTGTTTTATTAATGATAAGCAACTTTTATTATGGTTTCATTCATGTATCTTTATCTTTGATGCAATGAATTACATCTTCTCTGACTGATGTATGGTTACAAGATATAGATTCTATGCTATGTATTGTTGTGTTTCTTCGCATGTTTGTAGGTGTTCAGACACGCTAAGCGGAAGGATTGTGATCTGATGAAGCGGAGGACGGGAAGCGTCATCCTTCTTTCGACGACCATCGCGTAGCATCTGAGGTAGGAAACTTGTCATTTCTTGTCATTTTGTAACTAGAGACCTATGTCTTAGCATGACTTGATTGTTGCTAGACCCGATCTAGGCTAGTATGGACCGCCTCTATCCGCAGAGGGGATTTACCTGTCCCCAGTGGAGTCACCAGGTTTTTGGAGAGTTAAATCCCCTCTACGGACAAAGGCGATCCCTACTATCCCAGATCGAGTCTAGAAATAATCAAGTCATGCTAAGATGCAGGTCTCTAGTTACAAAATGACAAGAAATGACAAGTTTCCTACCTCAAGTCCTACGCGATGGTCGTCGAAAGAAGGATGACGCTTCCCATCCTCCACTTCAGCAGATCAAAATCTTTCCGCTTAGCGTGTCCGAACACCTGCACACATGCGAAGAAACACAACGATACACAACATAGAATATATATCTTGTAACCATACATCAGTCAAAGAAGATGTAATTCATTGCATCAAAGATAAAGATACATGATTGAACCCATAATCTAAGTCGCTTATCATTAATAAAACAAAGGAACGATACAACCTTAAGCTCTAACACTGGATCTTCCTTCGGCGGGGTCGATAGTGGAGCACATCTCAATGAAACTTGTCGGAAATGGGACAAATCTCTCTCTCTTGACAGCAAAGTACATGCGCGTAGTCTCATACACTCTGGTCGGCCTCTTTAGCTACTCTGACCACTAAGGCCTGGCTTGCACAAGGAAGGTAAACGTCTTAGCCCTTAGATGGTGGAAGGGAGGTAGGATCACAATTTGTAGGATTGGCGCGTCTCAGAAACTTCCATGTCGTGGAGAGCAACTTTCAGCTGCACATGGTCGAGTTTTAGAGACTCGTTCGGAAGTTGCTTGGGGTAAAATATATTTTTTAAATCATATTAGGCTTTAGCGCGGGCAATACAGCTGAGACAGTTCCGATTGGCATGCCCTCTTTAGTGGATTTCCCCGATTGGGCAGAGAGCTTAAATGGCTGGTCAGCCAGGCCAGATGGGTTTTCCCTTGAAACTTTCTTCATGAAATGATTTTCCTTGTCAGTGTCATGAAGTGATTTAATTATTTCACTTGCTCACGAATCAACACAAAACCCTCAATAATGCGAAGGGGATTGCAGGGATGGTGACAAATTACTGTGTAACAGCAAGGCATGCCTGAAAAACGCATTTTTCAGGAATGGTTGCTACAAGATTTGAAACCAAGACCTGTATCCCTTAGATCAATGTATCTAAGACCAAAATCCAAGAGGAGGCTCAAAATAAATCACTCTAGGTGTAATATTCCAAAATAGGAACAACACAGTAAGCCTGCTGAAATAACACACTCCTGGGAGATTGATGCACATAAATGAGTTTACAAACCTTGGATCCCTTAGATCAATAGATCTGAAGTATAGATCCAAAAGGGGAGAAAAAACAAATCAAACTAGGTGTGGTAAATAGATCTCCCACCACCTAGTCTAGCTGAAAAACACCCTACAAGAGGGGTTGCAGCTATGCACAACAAACTGCTTCATAAATAACGTAGTCTTGGAAAGAATGAGTAGGAGGCCATAAAATAAGGTCAAATTATGAACATATAGTAGAAAAATAGAATTACAATGAAGCTCGTTCAATATACAGTAGAATACAGGAGACAATAGAGCAAGAAATCTTCAGAAAAGAAGGCTGCAACAAATGTATAAACTATAAAATGGCTCAACAACATTATTTTAAAGAGCTGTAGCAGCTGAAAATTAAATCTCATATCTAGGATAGATATGTGGACAAAACATCAGATCCATTTCAGATCTGGGAACTAGAAATTCTTATTTACAAGATCCCCTTGGGGTTTTGACCAAATCATGCATTACAAAGAGTAGATCTGAGTTTTAAGTTGCAGATCTGCAGAATGCTTCAGAAATTTCTAAAGATGACTTTACATTAAAATAGATCATATCTGACAGAACATGGATCAGCAAGCTAATCCATGGATCACCAAATTGAAAGGCAAAGCCTAGCACCAGAGATCTCTCATAAAAAATGGGGTCAAAACACCCTCCAAAGTCTCCACTGAAAATATCGCAGTTCCTCCAAGGAAAATACACTGTAGCTTAATTAATAGAGTTGGCCTTATGCCAAGATAAAATTTTGAAGCTCAAACAATGGATGCACTCTTCCAGGAGGTTAAATGACACACTCACTGAGAAGATCCATCAATACAAGCTAGATCTAAGTAGATCTAGAATGCCACTTGCTATAGCCTACAAAATCAAGCAAACCGTCACTGGATCTGCGTTGCAGTTGGAAGTAGAGCTTGGCCCAAAGCCTGATAGTGGATCAAATTAGAAAATACACCTCCAAGAATCCTCAATGGAAGAGGTGAAATCCCTGCATAGGAACTCCAAGTGCTAAGCAGCACAATTCTCCACTAAACAACAGAGAATAGTATTTGTCTAAACAGACAAGAAACTCAGAAATATAATCAATCAACAACCTTCTCTTACTACCTTCCCATTCCTTTTATAAGATGATACCCTTCACAAACCCTAAACCACCTTGATGAGTTAGCTCCTTTCACATGAGGGGCCTCCTTCTAGAATTGCATTATCCCTTTATGAGGTACATTGAATCTAGACAGTGCTATAGATTTGGTCAAGGTTGACACAGTCTCACAGCTCAAACCCCTTTCACACCTGCAAGTGATTTATTTACATGGCCTTGATTTATCCTTGTTCACATGGGCATTGATTTATTCAATCTTTTCAGGATTTTTACATGTCCTCCTTTATTCATTTATTCATGCAAAAAAAAGTAAAACAAAAATGCATATTCCTCTTAGCTTAGGCTAAGTAGGAATATTACATCCCTCCCCTCCAAAATGTTGCTTGTCCTCAAGCAACTGATAGGGTGAGAGCTATAGTACTTCCCCTTCTTCATTGATGGCATCATCAATGATCCATTCCTCATCATAAGCCAAGTGCTCATCAATCCAATACATCAGGTATTGTTCCTCCAAGGTCAACATAAGATGTGCATAGTCCATCCCACCAGGAGTGAAAAATTCAACAAAAATAAACATGGCTGGAGCGATGCTTTCTCTAAAACATGTAGCATGAGGCTCATAGAGAAGTTCCAATCCATGTGGTACATACAAACTGTCCATACATCCTCCAAAAAACCCCAAAAATAGTACAACTATATCATCCAAGTATGGAAGCAAAACTACATATATGAAAATTGAAATTTGACCTTGAAGAGGGGGGTCAAATTCCCACATGTGATGCCAGTGTAGTGCACCTCCTGCCAGCATTAGATCAAGGTGTGGCAAGTGGCATTCCCCCCACACATTTTTTGCATAATTTATCTCAACATAGCTGGAGATATCATATATGTTTGGTGCCTTTGGGAAGCACCCATCACGAAAAGGAATCTCCCTTTGCACAATAAGGGAGTGGCCAAGCTCAGAATTTCTATTGGCCCTCAAAAAACTATGAGATCCACATGATCTCTCACCCCCTTTAGGAGTCGTAGCCTACAAAAACATTGTAAAAGAATGTGACAAATCAGAAAATAGATCTTTCTTAACATGATAAGATCCTTTACCATCGTAGTTCTTCATACACAAGGATTTGTGCATGAGCATTTCCCCCCTCTCAAGAAAAGGAAAAACTGGCTAAGATGACTCTTGCAAAGATTCCATTGGCTACCCCAATACTCCATAGTTAATTAACTCTTGAAAGTGCTGATGTAGGTCCTCTCTCATCCCCTCCCAATCAAATATCCTCATGATCATGGTGTATATCTTCATGGACTGCATATGGCTGAGAAGGAATTCCTTGTGTGCCCTCTGTAGTATCTTCTGTTTGAGCTCAGAAGCTCTAGACAAGAATATCCTACCATGAAAGTAGATGACTCCCTTGGAATAAATAGCCCTCTTCTTGCTGCAAGTCATCTAGTATCATACTGGTGTGGAGATCTTTGGAATACTCTACAAGCAGTTGAGATTTCCAGTACAGATCCACATTGCTCAACAAAGACATCATTGATGATACCTCCATGGAAGTGTCTGTCATGCTGCTGATCTTTTCTTTGAAATTTATAATGCCAAAGATGTGTGTTGGAAGGCTAATCCTCCCATTCTACTCCTCCCATAGTGCAGATCTAGAAAAGAGAGAGGGTGATCGTGATATAGTGAGGGGATCCCCCTCACTCTTGAGTTGTCCCAAGCCCTCCAGCGCTGTAGCTTGGTCCCATATTTCTCCAATACCTCCTAGATCTAGATTTGGAGCATCAATTTGTGAGGCTTCCCCACAAGATCTGAATCTGGTGGCATCCCCGATCGTTTGCCACTAGATAGGAATGTCCCATGCAGAAAGCTCATGAACATTAATGAAGGGACTGTGAGATCCTTTCTTTCACTGCGCAAATCCATCTATGTTGTTTGTGTGGAAGTGTTGGGTGAAGGATAAGTATGCATGCCTTGGATCATTTGGGGCTTACCACTCTTCATGTCCACCCACTCCATCTGCAAAGCCTTCCAATCAGTGATGACCTTCCCCAATGTAATCAACCATTGGACACCCAAAATGATATTGGTGTCTGGTATGTCAACTACAAAAAAGTGATCCACCAAAGTGTAGGACCCCATAGTAACTGAGAGTGATGGAACATATTTCATGCATTGCATTGTCCTATCTCCTGGAACCAAAACAGAGAATCCCTCAAAAGCGTTAGTAGGGATTGCTCTCCTTTGCACAAGATGAGCATCAATAAAGTTGTGGGTTTCCCCACTTTCAATCAACACAGATACCCTCTAATTCATGATTGAACCTTGTACTCTTAGGGTCAAGTACTTAGATGCTCCTCTCAAATATGCAAGAGTTCCACCTATTGGAGCAAAGGATCCATCCCCATCTCTAGATGGTGTTGGATCTCCCTCCACATTATCAACGCTGTGACCCCTCCTTGATTCATCATCTTCATCTTCCTCCTCAAAATCTGAGAAGACTTCTATGTAGTGTGCTTTCCCAGCAGCACATCTATGTCCACGTGCCAATGAATCTTAGCAAGTGAAACATAGTCTCTTCTTTCTCAGCTCACTCCTGAGTTCAATATCAAGAGGCTTCTTCAATGATCTCTCCTTGGAAGGAGCATCTTTCTCTTCCTTCCCTTTAGAAAAGTGAGGGGCCTTGCTCTAGAACATTGCCTTTGCTTTTGGTAAGGCATCTTGGAGGTCTCTAGACCTCTCAATGGCATCATGCAAAATGGTGGGCTTGGTAGATTTAACCAACCCATGCAAAGGTTCATCCAAGCCATCGATGAACATGTACACCCTCCTTGCTGCAGACAGATCAGGAACCATAACTGATAATCTTAGAAAATCAGAGATATATGTTTGTACATTTCCCGATTGCTTTAACTTTTCAAGGCTCATTAAAGGTGCTTTTGGATCCTTTCTGTCATACCTATCCACCAGTATTTTAGTGAATTCAGAGTAGGTAGTCACATTGGCATGGCCCAATGTAGACAACCCATGGAACCACCAATTGTGTACTTCAACATCAAAGTGCAGCATTGCAATCTTAATGGCTTCACTCTCAGGGACTTTGTTCAACTGAAAGTAGATATCCAACTTCTCTACCCATGCCTTAGCTGAACTAGTGGGTGACCCGTCAAACTTGGGCAAAAAGAACCTGCCCATAGAGTGATTTCTATCATGATTATGGAAGAACCCAACATCTTTATACTGCTGCCTTGGTCTTCTTTTGTCCTTAAGGTGACAAAACTCTTGGAAACTCAAGTGGTCTCTGAATCTCTGATTTTGAGATTCATATTCCACAAAGTAGACTTCAAGGGATGCTTGCTCTTGTGGTCCTTCATTCTCCACAGCCAATAAGGTAGGCATAGTGGAGCATTATGGAGCTTGAGGGGCTTGTGGCCGGTTCACTAGTTGACCAATCCAGTGATGATACATGTCAGAGCTTTCCCTCGGATGAAATCTCCTAGGATATTCCCTCATTCTATCCATCCTCATCTCTTTGATCTCTTTGGCAAGATCTTGCATGGCCACCAAAAGAGTTCTTGCAAACTCTTCTCCTTCTTTGTCATCTGCAGTTTCAGGGGCTTTACCCTTGTCTTACTCATTAGTAGTCTAATCAAAATTATTGTGACTTCTATTCTGATACCTATTCTCCCTCTCAGTAAGAGGTTCATCTTCTTCTGAATGCAACATGGCTGTGGTGCTCCAAGGAAAGCACAGGCTGTGCCAAGAAAGGTGCTCTGATACCACTGTAATATTCCAAAATAGGAACAACACAGTAAGCCTGCTGAAATAATGCACTCCTGGGATATTTATGCATAGAAATGAGTTTACAGCCCTTGGATCCCTTATATCAACATGTCTGGATTCTATATCCAAAAGGGGAGAAAAAACAAATCAAACTAGGTGTGGTAAACAGATATCGCACCACCTAGTCTAGCTGAAAAACACACTACAAGAGGGACTGCAACTATGCACAACAAACTACTTTAGAAATAATCCAGTCTTGGAAAGCATGAGCAAGAGCCCATCAAATAAGGTCAAATTATGAACATACAACAGCAAATCATAATTACAATGAAGCTCTTTCAATATACAGTAGAATATAAGAGACAATAAAGCAAGAAATCTTCAGACAAAAAGGTTGCAACACATGTATAAACTGTAAAATGGCTCAACAACATTATTTTAAAGAGTTGTAGGAGCTAAAAATTACATCTCAGATCTAGGACAGATCTATGGACAAAACATCAGATCCCTTTCAGATCTGGGAACTAGAAAGTCTTATTTACAATATCCCCTTGGGGTTTTGACCAAATCATTCATTACAAAGAGTAGATCTGAGTTTTAAGTTGCAGATCTGTAGAATGCTTCAAAAATTTCTAAACATGAATTTACATTAAAATAGATCAAATCTGACAGAACATGGTTCAGCAAGCTAATCCATGGATCACCAAAGTGAAAGGCAAAGCCCAGCACCAGAGATCTCTCATCAAAAATGGTGTCAAAACACCCTCCAAAGTCTCCACTGAAAATAACACAGTTCCTCCAAGGAAACTGTGTTGTAGCTTAATTAACAGAGTTGGCCTTATGCCAAGATATAATTTTGAAGCTCAAACAATGGATTCACTCTTCCAGGAGGTTAAATGACACACTCACTGAGAAGAGCCATCAATACAAGCTAGATCTAAGTAGATCTAGAATCCCACTTGCTGAAGCCTACAAAAGCAAGCAAACCCTCACTGGATCTGTGTTACAGTTGGAAGTAGAGCCTAGCCCAAAGCCTGATAGTGGATCAAATCAGCAAATAATCCTCCAAGAATCCTTAATGGAAGAGGTGAAATCCCTGCATAGTAACTCCAAGTGCTAAGCAGCACAATTCTCCACTAAACAATAGAGAATAGTATTTGTCTAAATAGACAAGATACTTAGAAATATAATCAATCAAAAACCTTCTCTTGCTGCCTTCCCCTTCCTTTTATAAGATGAGAGCATTCAAAAACCCTAAACCACCTTGATGAGTTAGCTCCTTTCACAGTAGGGGCCTCCTTCTAGAACTGTGTTGTCCCTTTATGAGGTACATTGAATCTAGACAACGCTGTAGATTTGGTCAAGGTTGACCCAGTCTCACAACTCAAACCCCGTTCACACCTGCAAGTGATTTATTTACATGGCCCTGATTTATCCTTGTTCACGTGGGAATTTATTTATTTAGTCTTTTCAGGAGTTTTACATGTCCTCCTTTATTCATTTATTCATGCAACAGAAAGTAAAACAAAAATGTATATTCCTCTTAGCTGAGGCTAAGTAGGAATATTACACTAGGTGGGTTAAACAAGTCTCCCACACCTAGTTGTCTTGAGAAAGTGCCCAATGGTGGGACTGCAACAATGTAAGAACATATAATGGAGAAACAACATTATTTTTATAACCCAGAACACATGAAGATCTAAATAGCCAACAAATGTATAATATAGCAGCAATTAGATACAAATCCTTGAGGAAAGAGACACTCAAGCAAGGTAATGCAGCCTCAATGGAACATGTACATCAAAGTAGAGAAACACTGCTACACATGGATTTCTATAGGTTAAAAGGACGTAGTTTCTTGGAGACACTGCATCATACTGACTAATAATAGAAGGATATGACAATATATGGCTCAAGAAATGATGGGGAGCAAGCTCTCAACCCCAGAAAACAATAATACAACAATCCTTAGAAGGATTGGCTGAAATATACAAAAATGGAAAAATATCGAAGTTACTGGGTAGTAGCTGCAACTCAAAACTAGAAATGAATAGAGAAGGCTGAAGATGATGAACAATCTGAGTAGACCTCCTCCAATGGATCTTCCAAGTGAAAGGGTGATCCTATCACTGAAGATCTCACCCTCCAATCAACACTGCAAACCCTCACTGCAGATGCACACTGAAAATAACGCAGTCACTGAGGGAAACTGCGCTGTAGGTGGAATACAAAGTGTTGGTTAACTGCCAAGATCTGAATTCTACTCTGAATCCTCCCTTACTAATCTCTCAAAGGAAAGAAGGCTCTCTCCTCTGAAAAACAAGCCAAGGAATGGTGTTGTGGAAGCTCCACTGCAACACCCTGCAACACAGCGTTATACTTGAGCAGAAATAATGCTATAGATGAAGGAGGTGGGTTGGCCTTGAGCCTGGATGTGGAGAAATTAAATGCAATCCCTCAAGAGGCCTCTCAAGAAGGAGAAGAAGTCCTAAACAGGAATCCCTCATGCTAAACAGCACTGCAACTATGCTAAACAACAGGAGACTGCAAATAGTCTAAGCGGACAAGGAAAAAATAATCATATGCATGAGTCACAATGGCTGCCTTTCCCTCCTTATAAACAAATGCAAGATCCCTATCCATGGGTCCCACTCATTAGGGTTTCCTCCATCAAGGAAACTTCGCTCCTCTTTCACTGCATTGTCCAACAAGATGATCTCCACCTCCTATTGTTGCATTTTTTGACTTGGTCAAACTTGACCTTGTCTTCATGCAAATGTCTTCTTTCACACATGAGAGTGTGAAATCCAACTCCACTGATGATCCCCTTTCATACTAAGAGGAATTTTATTCCTATTTCTGAAATGTATGGGCCTTCTTACCCATTTATTCATCTCATATGTGCAAACAACAAAAATTACTATTCCATTTAGCAGCATGCTAAAAGTGGAATATTACATAGTGTAACCAATCTAGTAGATGGCTACTTACTGAAATTCTGCTCTCATTTTCCTCGAGCAGGCAGAAAAAAAAAAAAATAGGCCACTCCAAGTGTCCACTTAACATGTTCTTCTGGTCTATGAAAACAAGAAAATACATCTTCCCTGATAACTTTAGCAAATTAGTAAAAGGATCTTCAAAAATTTGAAACTTTTCCTTGTCTTGAGATTCAACAAAAACACAAGAACACTCTTCATTCTGATCTGAAACAACACTTTGTTGCTGATCCATAGGATGGCATAAGGAAGTATGAATTTATGCTATCTGAGTGTTGGCTATAAATTCCTCAAGCATGGGCAACTCTAATTCTATCACTTGCACATTGTCTCTCTTAGGCTCACACTTCTAAAATTCATAGTCTAAATCATCCTTGAACAAAAAAAATTCTTCAAAATTGTCAAACATGAAAATCCTATCCTCTTCATGAAAGATAACAGTCTCTGTTAGCTGATCTCCTTATAGGAAATGATCATCACAAATTGGCTTACTCTCAACAACTTCCTGTATAATTTCATCAATCTCATGACTGTGATCATGTAAACTCAGATTTTCATTTTCAATAATGGAATAAGTTTCACTAACACATTCTTGACTACGTGAACACTAAAAACCTGCATTAGCTTGGGTTGTAGCATGACTGTTTAGGATATGATCTATCTCATCTTCAGATAGAGGAGAAAACTAAGTTTTATAGCAGTAATTATTGGCTTTATGATTTTCACTTTCGAGATCGAGAATTGGCATTTCTCTTTCTCGGTCCAGGTATTTTTCATCCAAGGAGGAAGCTACTGATTCTTTTTGGGAGGAAAAATCATATAGGGCTTCTATGATCTCATCATCCAGACACTCTTCATCCCCATAGAATTTTTCAAGAAACTCAATTAAATTATCATAGATCTCACAACAACTATCAATCATCGTAGAGGAAGAATTAGAGCTTTGATAATGTTGAAATAAAACTGAATGAAAGTCCTTTAGATAATATAAACTAGAATATGGTAGACTCTCATACCATGATCTCACTTTTTCCTCCAAGGTAGCCATAAAAATATTCATCAGACAATCTTTAGGAAACTCAATATTTAGTCTGTGAATATGAAAATGAAATTTGACGAAATGAAAACTAGCATCTTCACCATCCTGACCCTTAAAATTTGGCATTCCTGATTGCCAATATATACAAGGAACACGGTTTAGAAAACTAGGAATATGAGCTCGATTCATAGGAGAATACCTTTGAGAAATTGAATCCATTTTGACAACAGTGGGTTCATGAATAATATCTTCAAACTACCAGTTCTTGAAAAGTGGAGTCGCCATGAAAATTCTGAACCTTTTGATTCTTCGACACTAGAGTCACCAGGTGAATGATTTAGCCTTCATATGCATCTTATCGCTGTCCACCATCAACAACCAGATCTAAAAATTGATGATTTCTGTCCCGGGGAAGATCTGTCACTTTCCTCCCCAGTATGGTCGCCAAGATTTTAGCACTCTACCAGATCATCGAGGCTGAGAAGAGACTAGCAAAGGTAACTACAGACAAAGCTCTCGCCAAATAGCTAGCCCTACTAGGAAAGAGAGGGATCTCTCCAAGGGATCACAACCAAGAGGGCTGGATCAAGTAGGTTTTATGCTAGGTATAGTAGCACAGGGGTTTTGATTAGTTGATTTGGGTGCTGGATGAGTGAATTAGGTCAAAGAGATACCTAGGTCAGGGTAAATAATATTAGAATTGCAGGCATATTATAGGGTAAGGTAGGTAGGCACTCTAACACTTTAGGGTTTTAGGGTGAGATGGATCAGACTAGTGAGGTGCAAAAAATAGCATGACAGTACATGAACTATTTTTAAACTGAAGAAACTAAAACAAATTATGGTGATTCTCCCAAAACAGAGCATAAAAGATGTATTCTTCTTATGAAACTTGAGAATAAAAAATATCATAAAATTATAATGAACATGGAAAGTACAAAAAATTCATACATATGAAACACAAGAAGAAACTATGCCAAAGTACAGTACCACATGAATCCCAAAAGAATAACTACAACTCATCCAATATATTCATGCCAAAATTTGAATACACTAGTGCCTCTTATCAATACAACATCATCCAATTTGTGAAATGAGTTAAGAAATGAAAGATATAGCCAAGAAACAACTTCTACCAACCTCAGGGGTCAAATCCCTGAGTCAAGGAGCTGATCCACAAAAGGCTAAACTGAAAACCCAAAGACTAGGGAGGTCAAACAAACTCTCCCCTAGTTTTGGTGAAACTGATTCATTAATCCATGAAAGCAACTTTACCTAATGTATTTACCCTATAGTAACTCAAAAATATCTTAATTAAATTTAGGTACATCATTTACATCAGTAAAATTCAAATTTTCCATGGTCAAACTCAGAAAACTAGGAAAAAATGAGAAAAATCAGAGATTTGTCAGGAGCACAACACCAACTTCAAGCCAACTTTTGAGGGGGTTTCCGATGTCAAAATTGAGCTCGGGATAGCTCATTGGAAAGTCTACCCTTTCTAGTTTCAAAAATTTACCTGGTTTCAACAAATTATTATTTTAACCCTCCAAAATTTGAATATCCTGAGACTGGTCATGAGTGCAGCGCCAGAAAGCCAGGAGCACAATGCCAAGCCCACGAGCATAGCTCCTCCTTACATGCCACTTTTGGAGGCCTTCCTGAACTCAGAAATGATATTATGATAACTCATTGGAGAGATATTTCTATCTAATACACAATGGACCTATCCAGCACTGAAAACGATCAATTATATCTCCTCAAAAGTTAATTCTCCCAACATTGGTCAAAAAGTGCAGAATGAGGGTGCAAAAAACACGGCGTTCTCTTATAGGCCACTTTTAGAGGCCTTCCTGAACTCTAAATTGAGATCATGATAGATCATTAGAAATATATTACAGTATAGTTTTCATTTGGCTTATCAAGAAACTCATTTGGACACTCCATCAAGGATACAAATTTCTTTTCCCAAGACTATGCGACAAATGTAGGGAAAACAAGGGATTTAGGACTATCTTGTAGAGGGAGAGGAATGAAGAGGTTAGGGGATGCATAAATTCTTGGGGAAATTTTAGGGGATAGATATAGACGTTAGAGAGTGTAGGGAGGTGGAATTTCTAGAAATTAGTAATGAAAAGGGGTCCAAAAGGGAAAAACACAACCCTAACCTAGGAAGGTGTCAAAAGTGTAGCAATAGGCTAGGGTTTGTAGGAAAGTGAGGGAAATGAGAGAAATGGGAATGAGAAAAGGTTAGGGGAGGTAGATGGATTGTATTTGATGGTTTTAGGAGGCTCAGGCCTTAAAATAATCCTCACTTTTGAGGTCTTATTTCCTCTTTGTCCTCCTCCATGAAATCTCTAGTTTCCTCCTCCATGATGCTTATTTTGGTTATGAAAACCCTAGGGAAGGGAGAGGGGAGTGGTAAATATGTTTAGGGAGTGGGTATGGGTGTAGTAAAAATTAGAGAAGTAGGGAAGGGGGTTAGGGATCTTATGGGAGTGATAGAGGATCAACATACTTAGGGAATTGGGATTTAGAAATTTATTATAGGAATAGGGAGGCTATCTAGGAAATTGTAGCCTAGAAGCTAGGGTTTTGTGGAATGTGTCTTAGGAATTGGGATTTATTGATATAGGGTTAGGGATAAGATTTAATGAGATGTGGGAAGGGTGAATTTTGGTTTAGGGGAACAAATTAGGATGTGTGAGTGAAACTAGGGTTTCTAGCTTGAAAACTCAAAACTTGAAACAAGGAGAATGAACACCATGAAATTTGCAATGATGAAATGTATAGAGGGCTTTGATGATGTTAAATTAATTTTTTACACCTGAAGGAAGCCTTAATTGATTATTAGAAATACTTTCAAGCGGCTTTGGGTGTTTTAAGAGAAGTTGGGCAAGAGCGCAGCGCCCTCCCTCTAGGAGCGCAACGCCACCCAAAAACTATGTTTTTCTCCTTAAAATTTTGATTTTAGAGCTAAGGGAGTAAGAGATAGATGTATTAGAGATAAAATTTGTGCCTCTTTGATATTTTTATTGGATTTATACTTTATGGATTGGATGAATTATGTCTTGTGACCCACTTTTCCTTCTCACATTCACTTTAAGCATTTGAACCTTTACCTTTCACTTTGACTTTGATTTTTTGAATTTGATCATTTGATGGATTTGAGAACACTAGGATTTTAGAAACTTTGATCTTCTTGGAATATGAAAATTTGAGTTGGAAGTTATTTGGAACCATGAACTTATTACATATTTGAGAAAACATAAAATTACATAATGGAATAAAAATTAAATTACATTTCAACTTTAGATGATAAAGTGAATTTATTGGTAACCCTTTCACTTGCTAGTCTTTTATGCAATGAAAATGATGTTTTAATGGACCTTGAAAACTCTAATACCTAATGGACACCTTGAATAAATGGATTTCATGATGACATGAATAGAAGGTGATAAATACTCATGAATCGTGGACACTCAACAATAGTGTTGAAATGAGCCAGCAAGTGATATAAGTTTTTTGAAAAGAGTGAAACTTGATTTAAATCTGCACAAAGTGACCAAATTTTTTCATGACCTAGTGGAATGACAAAAAATTCATAATGGGACACCTAACATGACATGAAAGAGTTAATTTGATCACTGGTGGAAGGATGCAAGTACTAGCACTAACAACATCAATGTTATTTTTTTGTTAGTCGACTATAGCCTAGACCATTAACATGTAGGTTAACTTACCAAAAGAAAATATCCATTCATAACCAAATAATAATTTCATGTTATTAAAAATATTACATATTGGCATTGGAATTTGTTGTAAGAATAGTATGCATATTTACCATATGCATTGCACCAACTATCCATTCAAAATATATATCATACCAATATCCAGATGTGAAAATTTTACTTTTAATATGCATGTTTTAAGAATCACGTGATTTTCATAATTAATAATATAAAACAATAAAAATCATATACAATTGAAACATTAGTAGTTCCACAAGTCCTCATAACAATAATTTCTATCAGTCCAGCTAAGTCCATTATATACTAACCATGGTTTGGGTGTTAGAATAGTGATAGGTTGAGGGGTGCATGGATATCATCCCACAAGTATACATGGATGATTATGTCACCAAGAACACCCTAAAAAGGGAATTATCATGCCTTAATTTACCCAACACATTGGATCATGTGACCTAGCAAGGATATGATGTAGATACATGCTAGAATGTGTACATGTTTAATGAATAGGATCAAGTGGAGGTTATACTTTTAATTATGAGTATATTTGGGATTTTATAACCACAATAGCATACAAAATAAAAAAACCCTCCCATGCACCAAGTTCATTAATAACGGGAATGGTCATTCATTCTAAGATGTGGGTGATTTCAACATGAGAGAATGCTAAGGTTTTAGTACCATGGATTGCAAGGTGGAAAATTATAATTTTTCATTGGTTCAATTTTCTCCATGCACCTCATGCTTCCAAAGGAGTTTCCATTGACACATTCTTTCAATCTCATTTCCATCTTCTTTTTCCTTTACTACTTTCCCATTTCCTCCATGCATCCTTTCAGACTTGTTGATTTTATTCCATTTCCTCTTAGCTATGTTTTCTTAATGATTTATTTTATTATCTCTAGCTCAACTAGACTAGAGGGGATAGAGACTCTCCTTATTCATTGAAAATATTCCCTTTCTTAAACCTAAATGACTCAAGTCCTCCTATGTCACCTACCTTAGTTCTCCAATTTTTCCTTAGTCTTGACTTTTTCTCCCCTTCTAACCTGCATCTCATTCTTCTCTCTTACGCACAAGTAGGGAAACTCTTGCTTAGCTCCAATTAAAAATGTTGCATGAGTGGTCTAGTAGTAGGTAGGGAATTCATATTTCAAGGAATACATGGGGGGTTCTTACACCCAATAAAGGGCGAATTTATCAATGTACAAGTATCAATCATAGACTCCATAAAAAATCTAGGATGAAATCACTCAAATTGAATGTGATATTTTTAATTTGGAAGCTTAGGTACAAATTACCTCCTTTGGATAGAATTCCCCATCAAGAAATACCCATCCTAGCCCTTAGAAGAATTTAATTTGGTTAAGGAAAAAATATATTTTTAATATGAAAACCCACATGTGCACAAAAGGATAGGCTGGCCCTAAAATTAAATTGGACACCCTTGGAAGCCTCTAAATACAAGTCAAGTGAAACTAATTTGGAGAACAGATCCAGATTTATGCAGGAATGCAACAGAATACAAAAATAACCATAAACATAGAAATACAGTGGAAATAAGGCTTCATTTCATTAATATCAAATCATAGAAATATGCTGACAAACATGATGGAAATGAAATAGCTAGGGTGCTCGTAGTGAATCTTTGAGAAGAGATGTGGAGGCTACAGACCTCTAAACTATGTTACAATGAGGCTCAAGGGCCTATTTATTATTGAGAAACAATGGAGAACCCTAAACCTCCAAAAACCTAACCCTAGGAGATGAAGCACCAGAACTAAGGGCCCCGTTTGGGTAAATTGGTGTTTCAACTTCCCGGGGACGTAACTTCGGCATACTATCTCCGTTTGGGGCTTCAAAACGGCTTCAGAAGTTCAGGACCTGAAAAACTGCTAAAAATAGTAAGTTGTGAAAAAACTGAAAGAGACAATGGTGGGGCCCCAAGTGGAATAAGCGGGTGGCCACCAATATCCACTTGGATCATTCCTCCCCCCTTAGGAAGAAATGGTCCCTATTGTGTTGAGTTCCTCCATGAGATGAGGAAAATTCTATTGAACTTGGTCCCTCGTGAACCACTTTCCTTGGTGCAGGAGTTGGCCAGCTTTAACAACCCGATACAATTGGATCTTCTGTTGGCAAGTATTCTTGATTTGCATGTCCATGATACAGTCTGTGGTGGCTTGTTCTATGCAGTTTGGGTTTAAATCTTTTGGTGTGAGTTCTTTTGCAATGTCAGAGGTGTCTAATAGAGGTGGGAAGTAGGGATGAAGGTGGTCTACATTGAATATTGGGTGCAGACCAAGGAATGGTGGAATATTGAGCTCGAAGGCATTGTTACCTACAGCCTTGGTGATGGTGTATGACCCATATCAGAGTGGGTGAGTCTTGCTGTGGGGTCCAGTGAGGTTCTCCTTTTGCAAATGTAGCCACACTTTTTCTCCCACCTGGAAGATGTGTGGCACCCGATGTTGATCATGTTGTTGCTTGTACTTAGCATTGGCTCTGTCCAATATGTCATGAACCTGTTGGCGGATGTGCTAAATGTGCTTAATGAAGTTGTTTGCTTTGTCAGCTTTAGACTGGACATGAGTCGAATCGGCCTGAGTAGCTGCAAATGGCATGGCTACGTCAATGGGACATAGTGGCTGGAATCCCAAGCCCACCTGAAAGGGGCTATGGCCGGTTGAGCTGTGGAGAGCTCGGTTATAAATGTGTTGTGCATAGGGAAGGCTCTCATCAGATGTGCGTGGATTCTTTGAATTGTACATGTGAAGAATGTGTACAATCATCCTGTTAACGACCTCTGTCTGGCCATCAGTTTGGGGATGGAAAGCTGTGGACTTGGTGAGCTTGGTGTCCAACATTGACTAGAGGCTAGACCAAAATGTGATGAGGAGCCTGCTATCGCGATCTAATATGATAGAGTGTGGGATCCCAAAGTGCACCCACACTCGTTCAAAGAAGAGTTTAGCAATGGCTTCTGCTATGATATTCTTCTTGCAGGCCACCATAATGGCCATCTTTGAGAATCTTTCGACGACCACGAAAACACAGTTGTTTCCATGCTTAGTAGAAGGAAGGCCTGACATGTAATCCATGGAGATGGACTTGCAAGGTCGACTAGGGGTAGGTAGCAGAGTATAGAGCCCTTGCTTCTTGATGGTTGGTTTGGCAATGGCGTAAGCAGTGTAGGATCTGATGTACTTCCAAACATCCTGTCGAAGGTTTGGCCAATAGAAATACTTCTGCAATACTGCCACTATTTTCTCGACCCAAAAATGCCCAGCGACTCGATTATAGTGCGCTTCCCATATCATCTTGGCACGCTCGCTTGAAGGAACACAAAGGTGTCCTAGGTGACATAATAATGCATCTTGGAGGTGAAAATTTGGAACTTGCATACCCCCCAAGAGTGCCTTGTATGTGTAGCTGAATTCTGGATTGCTCTTGTAGAGAAGTGGCCAATCATAAGTCTCATGCCCACAAGAGTTAAGAACGGTGGTTATGGCCATGATCAGCGGTCGGCTGAGGCAGTCTGCAATATTATTAGTGCTACCCTTCTTGTACTTGATGTTCAAATGAAATTGTTGTAGATATGTGGACCACTTCTGATGGCGATCGTTCTGCAACTTCCCTTGTGTCTGTATGAACTGCAGGGGTCGGTCATCTGTGTGGATGATTATCTCTTTCCCAAAAATGTAATGCTTCCATTTTCGACAAGCCTGCATAATGTAATACATTTATTTGTCATAAGTGGGATACTTTCGAACTGTGTCAGACAATGTCTCACTGTGATATGCCATTGGATGCCCCTGTTGAGTAAGAACTGCCCCAATATCATAGTCAGAGGCATCGGTCTCGATCTCAAATGGTTGTTGCAAGTCTGGTAATGTGAGCACTAGGGAAGAACAAAGGTGATGTTTCAATTCTACGAATGCCTTCTTTTGAGATTCCTACCAACATAAATTTTCTTTCGCTCCTCCCTTGGTGACTTGACTCAAGGGCCAAGTGATATGAGAGAATCCCAACACGAACCTGCGGTACAAATTAGCAAGACCCAGAAAGCTGCGAAGCTCTATTAGGGTGGTTGGAGCTGGCCAATCCCAAATGACTTGGATCTTGGCTGGATCCACATGCACCCCCCTTTCATCAATAATGTATCCCAGATATTGAACCTGGGTCATGCCAAAAGTGTACTTCTCCAAATTGGCACACAACTTGTGTTGCCGCAGTGTTTGGAGGACTTATCGGATGTGCTGGATGTGCTCTTCCCAAGTCTAGCTGAAGATTAGAATGTCATCCAAGGATACCACTACAAATGAGTTGGTTAATGGATGCAAGATTCCATCCATCAATTGTTGGGTGTGGAGCCTAATTATCTTGTTTATTTTGTAACACAACGTTGGACCCCTGTACCATTGCCGCCTGAAATTAAACGCAACCTAGGGGGTCCAGGGGGGGCGGCTGTTATTTTTGTGCTCATTGCCAGAAAGTTGGAATGGTTTAGTTATGGCCATTATTAACTCTGTCTCTGGATCTAGTACTTTAAATTTTGATGATGTTGTCGGTGCTATCATTAGCGATGAAATGCGATGGAAAAGCTCCAGTGAGACATCAGGTAATGCTTTGAGTGCAGAGTCTAGGGGAAGAATAATGGAAAGAGGAAAGAGCTCGGGATATCATAGTAAATCAAGGAAAGGCAGATCAAAGTCTAGATCGAGGATACTGTGCTGGAAATGCGGAAGTAAAGGACAACTAAAGAAAGACTGTAGATCTCGGAAGGGAAAAAAAGGAGACACACAGCAAGAAAACAATCATGAAGTAAATGTGACAGGCGATGTGTTACAAGATGCTTTGATTCTTTCTTTCGAAAATGTTACTGATTCTTGGGTTGTAGATTCAGGGGCCTCATTCCATGCCACACTTGATAATAAATATTTTCATGACTATTTTCAAGGAGATTTTGGACAAGTCCGTTTGGGTGATGATAAACCCTGTAAAATTGCTGGAATGGGTAAGGTTCTTGTAAAACAACAGAATGGAAACCAATGGTTATTAAAGGAGGTAAGGCATGTTCCAGATCTGAAGAAAAATCTAATTTCAACATGTTGATCAGCGGTTGTCATTGATGTCAACCCAAGCAGCACAAGGGGCTAACCCAATATTGCATGGGAATTTTGACGTACCAAATTAATATATTATGGGTCAATAATTCTTTTTATGGTTTCTACTTGTCGAGATGTTTCCGTTGATATATGGCACGCCACGTAATTCTTCACGGTTTGAGAGATATTCATGTTTGAAGTTTGTACCCCCAGTTAGTGGGCTAAAACCCCATGGGGTTGGGGCATGGGTCATTGAAAAGTTGTGATTAATATTTTTTAAGCTGATAAAATCCCTCTCACGTTCACTTTTTTAAGCCCCTCTCAACCTAAGCATTTATATAAATTGTGATCTTCATTTCCTCCTTAGGTAAGGGATTTCACCATCTCAAATAGGTCATCGTGGAATTTTCACTCTAAATTTTTTTCTACCAAGGTTCAGAAGCTGAAATATTTTTGAGGAAAAGCTGAAATCCTGAGGAAGCTTCTGTAAAAATTTCAGATCAAGGTGCACAATATATTTGGAGATATGATCTGTGTAACTCAGGGTTTTTTCAGGCTCCTGAAATTCATCTCAAAGAAGTGACCTTGGTAAATTTGTCATAAATCTCTCTCTGAGTATCGGATTGGAATTATGTAAAATGCGAAAGATAGTGCACAATATTTACTTTTCTCTCTATCAATTTTAGAGCCAAATGAAGAAACAGTGACATGTGGCACGTCGTATAAATGCGCTCTACTAAAACAGTCCATAATTAGGGCATTGTGAGAGATTGGGTATAACTCTCTCTTGAAGAATCCAAATTGGGTCAGACCTATGGCATTGGAAAGATGGCTCCAAGGACTACTACAAGATCGACAATCAGATATCGATGATCTGAAATAACAGAGATACACTAGATTCAATATCAAGCTCCTAGAAGGCAAGAAAAAGCTAGATCATGTGTTGTCAAGGGTTGCAAAGGACCAAAATTTCTACGGCAGCAAAGCAAACCAAGGTGCAGCAGAAGGTAGCATGACAAGAGTAGCAACCAAGGTGCATAATAGAAGCAAGAAGTTCATCATATGAAGTCTTCAAGTGGGTAGCACTGCATACAATCATTGTAAAGGTATCATTGTACTTACTCATTGTAAATACATTAATTTACAAATTGTACTAGTGTCTATATGCCAAGGGTTGAAGAGGAAGTGTTGGGAGGTCTAGGATCATCATTAAGTGGTTGTGTCAAAGTTTGGTTTATGGTCTAGTATATCTTCTTCTTCTACATCATTCTATATCATTGTAAAGTGGACCATTTTCCCTGGTATGGGAGTCCATTCTTCTTTTATTCTTCTATAGGGTGGTAGGGTGGTGCTAGGGTGAGTTGTAGCTCATTGGGTGTTGGGGCATCCGTTTAGTTGACTACTAAAGAATCTCGGGTGTTGGAGCGTCCATCCAGTGGGAATTGGAGAAGAATGCTTTTCTAGATTCTAGGAATTTGGAGCTTTATTTTCAACTGAAGTTGAATATTAAAGAATTATTAGAAAAGCATTAGGTGATTTTTGTCCCGGAGTGGGTTTCCACCTTAAAAACTGTGTGCATTTGTGTTCCTCTTGTTTGCTGCTATCATTGTACAAACACTGATAATAATTGAAGATTAACTAATGCTCTAATTGAAAGAAATACTGATTCACCCCCCCTCTCAGTATTTCCAACAATTGGTATCGGAGCTTGGTTCCTTCAATAGCAGTTTAACAGCTGGAAGGAGGTCATGGAGCATACCAAGAATGGTGTACCTCTATTCAGTGAAAATAATTATGCACTTTGGAAAGGAAGAATGGAGGTCTATCTCTTGGCGTAAGGTTACGAAGTATGGGACACTGTTCAAAATGGATTTACATCAACTGCAGATGAACAAGGTAAGAAGAATTTGGTAAATGATGAAAAAGCAAAGAATAAGGTGTTGGGTTGTAAAACTGCCAAAAATGTATGGGACAAGCTTGAGAATATATATGCAGGTGACTCAAATATCAAATAAGCAAAGCTTCAAATCTATAGAGAAAAAATTGAGCAACTCAGAATGAAAGAAGATTGCAACATTGTTGCATACTTCCACTACGTTGATGAAATAACCAATACTCTGGAAGGATTTGGAGAGCCAGTTGACGAGAAGACTATTATATGGAAGATTCTTAGAATTACTATCACTTTCTCTAAAACAAGCAGATATACAGAGTGGTGAAAGAGCCTACTTGTGATTCAATCGCTTCTCCTTCTCCTTCTATCACTGTTGTTGTCACTCTCAATCCAACTCAAATCACCAGATCGATTCCTACAAACATAAACAGAGAACAAGAAACAACATGCAATATACATATATCTACTTATATTACTTAATCAAATTGATTAGATATGAAATACATACATCATTCAAGAATTCATTGCACAAGAAATAGAGACATATGTATGGGAAAATGAACAAAAATATTTATTAAAGAGTAGAAGGGGAAGGTTAAAACTAATGATCGATTTGTTTCCAACTAGAAACAACTTCATTCCAGCCTCATCACATCCAACATCTTACCAGCAGCATATCAATACTTTCACTCTCTCAAATGAGAATCAAACAACATAAATTTACCAAATTTCTTCCTTCCCTAGCATTAGAATGAGTGCTCAATTTATAGGGAAACTGATGGTAGTTTCTCAATGAATGACTTTCTAGTAATAGGCAAGACATGTTTCCAAGTTCAAAGGTGTTATATGGACACTTAGATTCAAAGTTTGACACATATGGACTCTTCTAGAAGGCACTGGCCATGTGGAGATTCTCGGAACAATGAGAATTCCACTCCTAGGTGACCAACACGGTCTTGAATGTTAGGAAGTGCATTGTAGTGCACCCTTGAATGGAGGATTTTGCATTTCAATGTAGTTAGTCCCTTTAGAGACTGCGTTGGTGATTCAATAGGTGATATAACATATACTTCAAACCTTGGAAATATCACAATATAATCCATGAATGAAATGTTCTTCTCTTAGGGAATATGGCAACTGAAATATGAGGGGATGATAGACCCTATTTCATTGGTCCTAGGGATGATGTTTAGTTTGACCAAGTCATGGGGGAAGATGCCCAAATTGAAATATAACAAGGCAGATGGAGGACAATTCAAATATAAAATTAGAAAGCCACACCAATTACATGTTCACAATTTGAAAACATTGATGAGGTACAACCATTTTGTGTGGTTGATGAAGTTCTTCTTGTTGATCCAAGTCAGGTTCCTAACAAAGAATCATTTGACAAGTCAAAATGTTTTGAATATAAATATTATGTACTTGGGGGAAACCATTATGTAGAAGCTCAAAGCAAATTGATGGAGGAATATCCTAATATCCCATGTTTTGAAACAATGAAATGTATCATGTATGTTGGTTTAACAAATACAAAAGCAAAGTTATTGACATGGGATCATAATTCAGATAATAAGTATAGGATGTCTATGACTTTCATCCAAAGGGTCATATTTTTTCATAGTGAATTTGAAGAAAAATGTGGTGGTGATAAGACAAAGGTTAATCATGCATTTGAGAAGGAATGTTTTATGGAAATCGGTTATCAAATTGATGAAAAAATAAGTTCAAAAGGTGGAAAAGTAAATTATGAAACATTCAGAGGTATGAATAACATTTTCGAGTTGGCATTTAGAACTGGAGAGATATGGTAACTCATTGATCATATTTTTGAGTTTTGGGAGAAAGTTGGAATGAAATGTCAAAAGGTAAAAAAGTATAAACCATTGATATGTACCAATAGTAAATCGAGTCCTGAAATGAAGCTCCTTCCAGAAGATATGACTATCACACCTTGGAGATCAATGCAAGGAGTGAAGGATGAAAAACTTGTCAAAACAATATTATCTTGTGTAAAGTCAGGAGAATTATCAATGGAGGAAATGTCTGAATAATTTCTAAAGTAAGTATTTTATTTTTACTTATTTATGAATTATAAGTTTATGTTAAATGTAACATATTTTTGTTGGTAATATTTGTTGTAAATATCACTATATTAACATTTTTTAATTTATTTATTCAGTCACAAGGTTTATATGAGAATATAAGAACCAATGGTTAAATTTTTTAATGAAGATATTTGGGATGATGTTGAATGCAACTACCAGGATTCAAGTTCTACATCAGTGCTAAAAGATTTTTATCTTGAATTTAAAAAGGTATGTTCATTCATACATTCATTTCTATTCATATGTATATTATTTTTATTTTATAACTTATACATATATTTTTTTATTTTATTAAATATGAAGAAGGATGTAAATGGAGCACCGGATAGTTTCAAAAGCTTTATTGAGAAAATTAAAATGGAATAGATCAGAAAACAATGTCTTAGTGATGTTGAACTTGATCCCATTCTTAATAATTTCATTTGGAATGGGCTCCACACTATCCAATATCAAATAATATAAGGTGATTTTGAAGACATTGCAAAATTCATACCTAAAAGGGATTATTCCCTAGTTATTGCATATATTCCTCATTGTTTCAATATCCCAAACATTGAAAATTATAGTGACCCTTATACTTATCAAGAATTTAGTAAAGTGGTTGCGGAATTTCTAGAAGTCACAACATCACTATTTTGGAGATTTGTGACATTCAATTGGGTTTGTTATTATCAAACTTCAAGGGAAAATAAAAGTCAAGGATGCAACTTAAATGGTAAGATGTTGAAATTGTATGTTTGATTAATTTAAAAAAATAATTTATGTACCAAGTCAAATCGTATTTGTGGCGGAAATCAAATACCAAGTCAAATAATTTACTATTTCATTTTACAGGAAAAATTCAAATCTTATTTGTGGCGGAAATCAACCAATTATAATTGACTATGAGTTCATTCATATTGAAAGTTGAACAAAGGATGATATCTATAAGGCTATTTTTTTCAGTCAAATAGATGGAAAGAGTCATAGCCAAGTACTGGTCCATGATGTTGTTGTAAAAAAACTAACATATGAAGATAAAGAAGCAAAAGGAGAGATAGTTAACATATATCAAAAACCATAGTCATTGATTAACTATCTTTTAGATTTATGTTCAAATAAAAGAGATTGAGTTTTGGATTTATTTTCAGGCTCAGGTAAGTTTTATTATATAAAAATGAATTGCACTATTTTCTTTTTTACTTTATGATTAAGTACAACACTAGCATGTTGCTTACAAAAAGGAAAAAATTGTATTTCCATTGCAAAAGACCTTGTACACTGAAAATTTATTCATCAAAGAATTAATGCTCTTCAATTTCTTCCAGATGAAATGCAAGAAGTTGGTATGAGAAAAGGGGATTTTAATGAATCTCATGTGGCAAAAAAAAAAAAAGGAACCTCAAAAACCATTATATGGAATGATTGGAAAGGCATACTTTGGGACATTTGCAAACATCGAAGATTTATTAGAAGAGGAAAATGATGAAACTAAAGCCAATAATGAAAATATTGTGGAAGAGGACAATATTGAAACTCTTGAAGATGAAGGGTTTGGGTTACATGATATTATTGATTAAGTTTTAATTAATCTTCCAAATGAAGCTCATTTTTTGTAACTATTAATAAGTTATACTAGTAATGTTTTGAATTTGACATTTTATGAAAATAAATATGTATTCAATTGTTGTTATTATATGTTTAGTATTTGTGTAATGTGATTTTCACTTCATTTTTATGTGAATCATTTAAGTTTTGAAAAAAACTGTAATTATTATTAACTTTTGACATAAAATTCACAAAAATTGCTAGTTTTTATACCTTTGTTGTTACTTTTTTCCTATAAAAATGGTTTATTTGACATGTCACTTTTAGCAAAAAAGACTCAAATGTTTATTTTTCAGTTATATCTATATTCAAAATATGTTTTTTTTAATGTAATTTACTAAAACTTCTTGCTTTTTTAGTGGAAATTATTTCATATGCAATGAAATATTAATTAACAATATATAATTAGGTAGAAGATTGAAACTTTAAATTTTGACCTTTTTTGTTTTTTTGACACTGCAAAAAATCAAATATCTCACTCCCAAAAAAAAAATTTAAAAGAAAAACAAAAACAAAAATACCTGAAAAACACATAAAAAAAATATGTAAGTGAAGACGAAGAAGACGAGTACCTCAAAAATTGTTAAATTTAGAAAATAATTATTAGCATTTAATAGATTAGAAAATTTTAAGTCAAAAATAGGTCTTCTAAAAAAATGGGATGTTGTTGGCATCAACACTTTTCAAAATCAACATAAAAATCACTAATTTTTTTTAAAATAATGTCTATACTTGGTACATAAGAAAATTTAATGTGTTAAAAATATGCTAAAAAAAATTAAGAGTATTCTGAATCAAAACTTTTCAAAATCAGACCATCTTTTGCTACCTAAAAAAATCAGGTACTTGTTTCCATTCATTTCAAAGTTTACATTGTTTAAATTGAATGAACACGAGAAGAACTATGTGACACGTGATGTTGAGTTGGCGGTGACCATTCATGCATTGAATATGTGGAGGAAATATCTTCTTGGCAAGAGGTTTATGTTGATGAGTGGTCATAGTGGGATGAGGTACTTGTTTGACCAACCTAACTTGAATGTTAGGCAGACTAGGTGGTTGGCCACGATAAGTGAGTTTGACTTTGAAATCAAGTACATTAAAGGAAAAGAGAACATGGTCGCAAATGCTCTTAGTAGAAGAGTATAGGTAAATCACATAACAACTATAAGATCATATGGGACATATTTATAGGATCAAATCTTATAGGAAGGAGAAGAGGATGACATGTATAGGGAGCTTAGGAACATGTTACAACAACACGTTACATTTGATCATGATGTGGACTATCATCTCACATTAGATGGTTTGGTTAGATTTAGGGATAAGATCCATGTGCCAAACAATAGTGAGCTCAAGAAGCTTATATTGATGGAATTTCATGAAATTTTGTATTCAGGTCACTTGGGATATTGAAATACATTGACAACAATGAAGAATTTCTACTATCAACCAAATCTGAAGAAGTAAGTGGTAGATTTTGTGGCTAGATGTTTAGATTTTCAACATGTAAAAGTAAAGTGTAAGCATCTAGGTGGTATAATACAGTCAATTCTTATTATGAGAATTAGCCCCCCTGCCTAGCAAGGGGGCCGACTCATGGGCTCGGGCAAACGTCGACCCGTGGGCACGTTCGCCCACAACATGGACGACGTGGGGCGTCGTGCTACAGGAAGATGTGCTCATGGGGTGGATGTCACCCCATGGGTGTGTCTACTCGTAGCACGAGCACCATGTGGCACCATTTTGTGGGCAGACACACATAGCGCTCATGATACGGGTGGACATGCCCATGGGGGGGCGTCCGCCCGAGCTCGACAATGCCCCAAGGAGGGGGGTTGATTCTGAGAATCGGCCTCTTGGGCATATAAAAAAATTTAATTTTTTTCTAGTGGGGCTAGGGAGAAAATGTAAAAAAAAAAAAAAAAAATTAAAGGAACTTGTTTTAAATTCAAGGGCGCTGATTCTAAGAATCAACCCCAAATTAAAAAAAATAATAATTAAATTTTTTTTAGGGGGGTTAGGGAGATGACATGTAAAAAAAAAAAAACAAATTGTTTTACAATTTCTGTCGGGGAAAAAATGTAAAAAATATAATTTTTTTTTAAATAAATGGTTTTATATTTTCATATTTTGGATGAATCTAAAGGTATAGTAGACTTGGAGATGATGTACAGGTTTATGGAGTGTTTTTTTTTTCGTTTGTTCTGTTTATGTAAGATATTTATTTTTTGCGATTTACTAATTTATATGTAGATATATATGTTTGTAGGAAAATGGAATCAAGGAAGGTTTATGTCAATATTTCTGGACCAAAGTAAACATTTGCATCATCTAAAGCTACAGGTGGACCTTCCAAAATCACTGTTGGATGGGCTGCACCTCAGTTGATTATTGAAGATGTAGGAGATGTCGGAACAAAAGAAAATAAGCTGATTACATACTAGAAGAAATCAATAGAAGTGAATCATTCAAAATATGCATGGTTTCTGAAAGATATAGAAGATGAAACTCTGTGATTATTTATATATGCTAGCAATAAATTTGATGCTGAAAGTTATGACCTAGTGGGAAAAGTACTAGACCTATATATTCTTCCAAATACTGAAAACATTTATATACTTTCAAAACCTCCAAAGTCACATGATAAACTTAGCTATCAATTTACATTTTCGATGTATAACCCGGGGAACATTCTTCAAAGATATGCAAAAAAAAAGTTCAAAATATTGCACAGAGGATTGCAAGTATTTTTATTTACACTTATCTATTTTCTATTATTCAAACTGTATCAATGCATTTTTAATAACTTAGTTAATATTGACATATTATATTTTTCTTTACATGATTTTTCTGAGGGCTTTTCAATTATTTTGGGGGGGATATATTATATAGAGTGAGATATTATGAATGTTGTCTCCATTTTCCATGAGCATGAAGAAGAATATATGGGAAAGAAGAAAAAAAATACTTCATGATGCTACAAGATTATATCGAAGGGATCAATCTAGTAAAGGTAGACATGTTACTTTTCAAAATGAGGAAGTTGAAGTTGAAGTTGAAGCTACAAATGAAGAATTTTTTGCCATATCTGAGGATCGGGTTATAAATGATGTTATAAAAGAGAAGAGTCATAAAAAAACAAAATAAAAAATTTCCAAGAATGCTTCCCTTCTAGTTGGTGATGAGGAGATTGTTTCGGTTGAAGAAAATATCATAACCAATAGGAGGAATAAACAAAAAATTTCTCATTCTGAAAAAATCATGGACATCAGTAAAGGTCCTAGTGAAAACTCAAATTGAAGCAAGGAAATCATTACACCAGGAGTTGATTTAAAGGACGTCATTATTAAAAAAAAAAACAAAATTCCATTCGACATCATTTGGAAAAGACAAATTTAATTGAGGGTGGTCGGTCATTTAAACTTAATGTCATTCAAGTCTATAAGCCAGATGAAGGAGAGTTAAAATATCAAATTAGAAAGCCAAACCACTTGCATGTTCACAATTTGAAAACATAAATGAGGTACAACCCTTTTGCACATGTGGTTGATTATGTTCTTCTTGTTGATCCAAGTCAAGTTACTAACAAAGAGTCATTTGACAAGTCAAAATGTTTTGAATACAAATATTATGTACTTGGGAGCAACCATTATGCACAATCTTAAAGGAAATTGATGGAGGAATATCCCAATAACCTGCATTTTGAAACAATGAAATGTATCATTTATGTTGGTTTAATAGATACAGAAGCAAAGTTATTGGCATGGTGTCATAATTTAGATAATAAGTATAAAATCTCTATGACTTTCATCCAAAGGATCAAATTTATTCATAGTGAATTTGAAGAAAAACTGTGGTGGTGATAAGACAAAGGTTGATCATGCATTTTAGAAGGAATGTTGTATGGAAATCATTTATCAAATTGAAGAAAAAATAAGTTCAAAAGGTGGTAAAGTAAATTATGAAATATTCAGAGGCATGGATAACATTTTCTATTTGGCATTTAGAACTGGAGAGATATGGGAATTCATTGATCTGATTTTTGAGTTGTGAGAGAATGTTGGAATCAAAATTCAAAATGTCAAAAATTCTAAACCATTGATATGTAACAACAGTAAATCAAGTCCTGAAATGAAGCTCCTTCCAGAAGATATGACTATCACACCTTGGAGATCAATGCAAGGAGTGAAGGATAAAAAACTTGTCAAAACAATATTATCTCGTCTAAATTCGGGATAATTATCAATAGAGGAAATGTATGAGGCCTGCATTCTTGCACTACATCTAACAGTGAAATTCCATGATGTTTGCCATGTTTCATTTCTTAAAGTATTTGTAAAGGATGTTGATCATGTTATTGATTGAGATGTATTTTAGGTGGATCCAGAGGGATAATTCCATTCGGCACCTTAGTGCATATTGCAGTGAAATATGCTCATGCTTTAGAATCGAGAAATCAAGCAAGTTAAAGTGTAGTGAAAGAAATTTGGGCCCCATGAAGCTATATGGTAGATGGTTGATCAGATGCAGGCTATGTATCCTTCATTATTTGTTGGTGAAGGAAAATGATTTTTGGTATATGGGGTGGTTGTTGTAAATACGACAACGAGTTGTGCTATAAATCAACAATAAGAGGTATGGGTGTCATGTTGTTATGTTGTCATTTTTGTTTATTTTTCAGTAGGTTAATATTGTAAATACTGCATCGAGATAAGTTATAAAGCTCCATGGGTAGTATGTTTTGGTCTTCAATAGTCTTGTTGGTTGTAGGTTTCGTAGAACACCGAGGATGGTGTTCCCCATGTGCTCCCCTAAGGGAGAGGGTGTCTAAAACCCCTGAGTTAAAATTTCATGTAATAAAGTTAATAATAAAAAAATAAGACCAAGGTCATGGGACACATATTCCAAGATGAATGTTGGGGAAAACATCCTAGTGGGTGTTCATTTTATTTATTATGACTGAGAGGAAATTGGAAAAGGTTTTGGAAAGGTAAGAGGCATTAATTGGTATTTTATTTACAAAAATAAAGGAAATTAGGAGAAAAGGAAGGTGAAAGTTCATAGGTTGCATGTGAGGACAAAATTGAAGGAAAATAATGGAAATTGAAGGAAATAGAGGTCTCATTAATAAAAAGGCTTATGCGGATCAATTTAAAGCTTTTGTTAGAACAATATTTTTGAGAGTTTTGGGTGGGATATCATTCTATATTATCTCTCTCTCATACTCTTTCACACTTAGAAGATTCTTAGAGGACTCTAGCATTTGAAAAAGGAAGGCATAGGAAGGACACGAAGGCAAAGGGAAGCAAATATCAACCAAGGAAGAGTTGGGCCAAGAGGCTACAACGAGGTTACTTACAGGTACTTAGTTGCATGTGTGATTTACTTGCTATTTTTAGCATGCATGGTACATGCATGTGTGTATTTGGTTCTCTTGCATTCATTGTCATAGGTTTTTCCATGTGTGATAGTGGTTTCATCCTTTCCTTGCCATTTCCGAATAGCCAGGTTGTGATGGGGTTCTTGTACTTTGTTGAACTGGATTTTCGAATGGTTTCAAAAATGAGTGGTGTGGTCTCAGGAAAATCCCTAAAGGCATAAGAATCCCTTGAATGGTAAATGGGGGGATACATGACAAATCCTAAGAGTGGAGACGAAAAAATTCCTCACAGATTAGGTGAAGAGATCCAGAGGAATCCATTCTTCTTTAGTGCCTAGTGATCACTTAACTTGTATATAGAGAGATTTTGGTAAATATTGGTAGTGTATGTTTAATGTTTGGGCCTAGGAATCCTTTGAACGGTAATGGCATGATACATAGTAAAGCCTATATTTATAGATGAAGGTTCCGGTCCTAAGAATCCCTTAACCAGTAATGGGGGAATACACAATAAAGCCTAATAATCCTTGGTTAGTTTTTTTGTGAGTCCACATTCATGCTTATAATATGGCATAGAAACTTAAACATTCATGAAGTGGCTCAGATTTCAGGGTCTTTGGAAAAACATTGAGTGAAAAAGGCTATAATCACTAGGATGTAGGACCATGAGAGTGATTGGGGGGTCTCATCCACTTTCTTACCTTTTCAAGGGAGTGAATTTGAACCTAGGTCTGTGAAAAGATAAGTTAACTCAGGGGTTGGGTACTTGGGGTAGTTGGTTAGCTCTTGGGGGTCTCCTAGTATCTGAGGGAGGTCTATACAGTTTTGGTTCATCGGTTCGACTTCCTTTACTGTATTTAGGGAGTTGAATAATATCATAATAACAATTCGTCACATGTTTACCCCGGTGGACCGGTAAGCTTAGGTAAGTGTGGGAGGAGGGTGTTACAAGCCTACAGAGCATAGAGCAGTCAATGATAGGGTTTTTTGTTAAGGAACTCCATCGTGAAAAGTTCATTGGTTTGATACCTTAGAGGAATAAATCAATCAATGAGCATGGATTGTTGTGGCCAAGGCTAGGTATGATCTTCAGGTGATTTTTTGATAGTTTATATTCCCTTGGGTTGAATTTTCTCAAGCCACAAGTTAGTCATGTTGATTTGGGAACAAACTAGCAAAGAAAAAGAAAAAAAACACATTACATACAAAGTATCATATAATGGAGGGAATCAATGTATTTCTAAACCTACTCATTAGAGTGGGCTCAAAAGGTGTACTTTTGAGGTTAACTATTCTCTCTTAGAGATGGATTCAAGAGATAAACAATTTTGCTCAATGTATCCACCACATCCACAAGAAACAAGTTTGAGAAAATGAGCTTTTGTAAAATAATGTTATCATTATAGGGATACACGCATTGGTAAATAAATAAAGCAAAAAACATTACTAAAAACACATATTAGTAAATTTAATATGAAGACAAAGTACCAAGAAAGAATATTTTAATTCGAATGGTGATGGAAATTAGTTCAATGATTAAAAGGTTTGGTAGTGTCTTTTCATGCCAAGGGCGAAAAAAAATGTATATCCCCTCCCACCTCCTTTACTACTCCCTAGCTCAATCTCATATAATTTATGTTTTTTTTAAAGCAGAAATGAGTATTTAGGATTATATTAAAAGAACTGGGATTTGACCTAGAATCATTACAATTCTTCTAAAAAAAGTGATTCCAAAATTCCTTGAGGATTCAATGTTGAAGAAATGAGACCAATCCAAATCCTTAATTGAGAGCTCCACAAAACAAAACAAAAATTACCATTTGAGCTAAATGTTTTCCAAAAGAGCCCTCATATAAAAATACATTTTCATCCCATTCTCAATTCTTTGTTGTTTTAAGTTTGACTAGTTTCTCTTTTTTTTTTATCTTTGTCTAACTTGGTGGGAGCCTTTCTTGGATTCTAATGTCTCTTGTTGATTTTCCTCATTGTTTTGATATGGGGGGAGTTCATCCTTAAATATCATTTAATGTTCTGACTTGGCACCTTCCAACTATATTGGTTTTCAACTATTTTTCCTAGCTTTGATATTCCCAGCTTTGGGATAATTTTTGAATGAATGCACTATTTTGTAAGCTCTACTGGAGAAAGAAATATTTTCATAATATAAATTTTTCACCCATAGATAATCTAGTCTTTTCAGTTTGATTTTTGTAAGAAATCCTTTACTAAAGTTCATTTTCATGAAAATGAAATCATGTTGGTTTCAAGTATTATTTTGTATCATTTCCATGGCGATAAAATATACCTTAATAATTTCCTATAAATTTCAATGATGGAATATTCCACAGATGAAAAGAGAAATTAGGAAGCCCTACCCAAACCAGAGTGGTAGAAATTGCAGTTGAAAATGAGTCAAAAGAGGGGAAACAAGGTTGCATAGACAACCCCACACTTCCGCAAAACCAAATATCAAATATCAACTCCTGTTCTTTATCTTTATCATAAACTTATACAAAAAACACTATGGCTAAATGATATATATTTAGCTCATCTGAAATTAGCAGTCTCCAATGCTCAAAAATAGAGGAGTGAATATATACTAAACACGACCATAAACCATTAAATATGCATATCAAGCCACACTATGAGAAGAAATTTTCATTCCTGAATGCTTCAACCACCAAAGGAACTTTAAAATGAAGGGGTTTCATGAATTGATGTCCTTGAGAAAGGAATGCCAGTTGAACATTTCACAGCATCATTAAAATATGAGGGAAACTAAGATTTTTATGAGCCCTCTAGGATTGAGGAATGAATGAAACTCTTTTCAAAAAATTCTAAATAAAAAGGATTATTCCATTTAGTTTCCAAGAATCTAGAGTATGGAGCAAAACACTTTGCAACAATATTTCCTGTAGAGTATGGAGCAACACACATTGCAACAATATTCCTGTAGCAAAGGGAAAAAATAGGTCTATTGCCATGGAGAATGGTGATCTCATCCCCTCATCCAAGGTTGTGATCTTAAATTTAGTTTCTAAGGAAGGAAATGTTGAGGACATGAGCATAATAGAGGATGAGGTCACAAAAGAGTTTAAGTTTCTAGTTTCCATGGAAGCCAGGAAATCTATGAGTAAACTAGGGTCTTCGACAGATAAAGAGGAGTGAGACGATATTGTAACAAAGAGGCATCTCCCATCTACAAATATTTTAGAGAGAGGGATGAGAAGCGACCAACAAGGGGCGAACCCTATTCCCCACAATATAGAAGCCCTTCTCCACCATTAACACATTATTTTTTCACTCCCCATATAATTTATGTTATGAGATGTAAAGTGTGTAACATTTTTGTTTGTTTGTTTTTGGAACCATGAGTTAGAAAAATATATATTATAGAGCAATGCAACACATAAAATATGCAGAAACACAAACACCAAAAACATATAAAACCAGAGAGACACATATATACGTGGTTCACCCAATTTGGGCTACGTCGACGCCGAACAACCAGTCCTTCCTTTCTATTATCTAGAAAAATGAAGAGACATAACCTACAATAGATCTGCTATAATATCCTCAGTTCTCTATCACAGTCTCCCTATCTATTTTCGCTCTGAGAATACACATCCACAATACAATGCCCTCATACAAAACGAGGGTTGCATTCTAGGGAAAAAAACCCTAAATTAAACATAAGTTCTACTGTTAGATCATTCGCCTAATGAACAACCCATATTGACTAGAAATTACAATACTTTTACAAGGAAAATTTACATCTATTTTTAGCTTCGGGGGCACTGCCCCCGAAACCCCCCGCTAGGGGGGCAAGGCTCCATAAATTCGCAACCGCTAGTGGAACCCCCAGGTAGCATTTAAACGACGAGCAACGTTGTCGCCCCGTTAAGAACAGGGGTCCAATGCTATGATACATATAAATAAAGAATATAATCATGCTCCACACCCAACACCGGGTGCATTTACCTCATGACTTACCCCCTCATAATTTTTTCCACTTGAATTTTCTTCTTCCAATGTTTGATCTTCTCATGAACCTCCATTAAATAGGTTACATATCACTAAATAATGTTCAATAAAAGTGGCTAGCATGCCCATTTCCCATAACATTGTTTTATTATTTTATCAGTATGACACATGCTCCATTACAAATGCTAATTCAACACTAATTATTTAAGAAAATATTGACTAATTAGGATGACCCATGTGCACCACTATGATAACATATTTTACTTAAGCTTTTAACTACATTTATTTCCATGCCACTTGGCCTTGTGATTTTGTATTATTAAACCAATCACCTTTCTTCAAAATGACCCACAATGCCTTTAATTTAACACAAGGATTGAAATTGAGTGCCACTATGTATTTATTTATATTTTTCAATGGATTTAAATTCCACCATTTGGGTTAAGAGAAACATTTTTATGTTGGATATATTTGTTTCTTAGAATTGATTTGAACCATGAAAAATACACATAATAAATGTGGTACAAAAATGGAGAAACATGTTTCATTGCAAGTGATTATCCAACTTACTTCTAGTGATGGAGGATTTCATTGTACTTGTCACCATATCGTTTCTATAATGCGCATGCATCCATAATGTGCCACAACACATAATAAATTGTCTCTGAAGAGACCTAATGCAGGAATACATAATAGGAAAATATGGACTTTTGATCCAATATGAGAAACACCCACTTAGGTATGTATAGTGAATCCTACTTCTCTGTTGGTTTGTAAAAACTCTTAGTATTAAATGACTGTGAAGGGACTTATGATTTTGTTCTTTTAACTCTATGTGCAACATGGATTGCTATGTTTCCATAAATATAAGTGAAGTTGATGTTCCCTTGCATTATTTTTTAGTGAAAATGAACTTGGTTGATTGGAAACAAAGTGTTTTTTTTAAGCAAGGTTCCATGTTGGCATTTATAAGTATCAATATTTACAAAACAATCATAAGGTAGCACATGGGCCAAGATGCAACTAGTAAAAATGGATAGTTAGTTGTAAACCATCACAAACCAATGAATGAAGCAAAATTATATCTACTAAGAATGGATGGAGGACCAAGTAGGAAGTTGAATTCATCCAACATAAATTGTCTATCTTTCTTGTGACAAATTAGATCAAGACATACAATCTGCATAGGGGAAATAGTTTACAATGTAATCAAGAAAAATAACAAGATACACATGGAAGGGTGGGTTGTAATTACTTGATGAAATGAGTATTATTTTTACCTTATCTATAGGAAAGAATAGTTTGGAGAAGATCTATGTTCGATTATGGTGTGAGTGTGTTCATACATGTATAAATGTAAGATGAAGGAGAACTACATGAATATTATAAGAGCAACGTTGTTATTGCTAGAATTTATGTACAATCACTATGGTTTTAGCATTTGATTAGTTTGTATTGGGATATTTTTCTAATACATGTTATTCTAATCCATCCCAAGCCCATATTGTTTTATATTTACATAAATAACAAGATCACTACTATTGTCTTGTAAGGCCTTGAGCGTCATAAGCATGCACGTTCTTCTAAGTCCATTGGAAAGATTATAGTTATGTGGAAGTTTTCATGTTATTATTGTAGTTGCATAAATATGTAAGATGAAATAAATAAATTAATATACAAAACATATTTTTTTAAATTAATTAAAATCTATATTTGATGTCTATGAGTCAAAATATTCATCCTTATCTCTGTATCCATTATATTTTCATCTTCATGTTACTCTTGCAAGACATTCTTTGAAAGCTTACATTCAAATAGAATCATCTTCGACTCTCACTTTTAGGAATGCATTCATAATGTTCTCAATGTGCTCTCCCCAAAATATCTTATTTAAAGACATCCTCTATGTCTTTCTTTTAGAGATATTCAACCCTTACCCAATGTGAGATTCTAGGAAAGAGAAAAAGTGAAGATTTACCTTCAAAGTAACATTATTCCCAAATTAATTGCAAGAAATGCTTTTAATATAAAAGTTACATCAATAATAGGTTACAAAGAAAAAGATCTAAAAATATATCCATGCAAATATTTGTTAGGTTAACATTGACTCTTACAAGTATCTATTTTAAGTAGAGAAATTTATCAAGCTTCCAAAGGTAGATATAAATATTTTTTGTCCATTTTAAAATACATAGTGAGGAAGAACAATTTTGATTCCCTAGTCATCCTTAAGAGAAAGTCTTTCTTACTACTAAACTTGAAGTCACTAATAAAAATAACATATTTTTGCTACTTTTAAGAATATCTTTTTGCTATCAATAATAATAATATTGAGAACATTTCATATATGAAAATAACTAGTTATATATATTAATAATAATAATTCTACAATATATATCATTATATAGATATATGTATAAATTTAAAATTAAAAAATTTAAGATAAATTTTAAATAAATTTAAATTTTACCAATTTTATTATTTTGTTTTCATTAATTTATTAATATATTTTAGATTTTATAATTCCTGAAAAAATATTAAATACTTTATTTATTTATCACAATTGAAGAATGTTTTTCATTTAAAAACCATAAAAACAAACAAACTTGAAAACACATGAAAGCACATTTTCCGAAAATATCATTTCAAAATAGTTGAAAATATCATTTTCAATAGTAATTAAAATATTTCTATAAGGAATTGTAATTAAAATATAAATGGTAATTAAAAGATTGATTAAAAGATTGGTTTAAAAGATCCGTAGGTAAAAAGCTAACTTTAATTTTAAACAAAACGGTCCTTATGAACTAATGCATGTTGTTTCATGATGCCATGAGTAATTATATAGTGGCACGTGATGAATGGATAACGACAGTAATCGCCTAAAACTGGAAGTGCGGTTTCACGAATTCCTTGAGGGATTATATAGTCGCACTCTGGCTTGATGAACGGATAATGAAGAATGACAGGAATGGATGATTCTGATGAACAAAAAACGACAGTGATGGAGAATTGAGAGGAGACTCTGCACTGAGTATTTCAAAGGTATTTCAAGAATCGATAAAACTCAGCAGGCTGTATTCTACTCATTAAGACACAATATTCCCAGTCTGAAATCAATTATTTGTTCCCTTAATTCATTCCAAAGGGGAATTTGAGTACCCTGTAGGCTAAGCAGGAAAAGGGAGTAGGCGATCGAGTAATTATTTGTTCCCTTAATTACTCCATGGTATTCATGTCAATATTTTTTCAATCATTTTTAAATTCATTCCTGATCCTTTTTCTGTTTTATTTTCTGATGAGTTGAAAATTTTATATACATGAGCCAGAGCAGTGTTTCCAGTTCTAATTTCCAGCTCTTTTGTAACCACTAGTTTCCAGATTTTCAACACTAAAGCAAAGATTCTTAGGAAACAAGGTTAGTGTTATTTGTTGATGGCCTTATTCTTCTTATAGGAAAGGGTAAAGCTCTATAGAGATTTAGTCATTTCTTTTAAAAAAGGAAAACTTATATGTATAAATGGCCTGGCCGGTTTATTTTCTAAGGTGTAAACAAATCAAACTTAAATGAATGGTAAATTCAAATTTGAACATAGAGGCCAAACTTAATTGATGTTAGTCTAAATTCAAATTTGAACAGAGAGACCAAATTTAATTTGAGAGAGTCCATGGATTTTTTAAAATTATTTCCAAGACATTTATTGCATCAAACACATTACTACCTCTCCCATATATTCTATTGCAGAATATGCCAATTGAGTCAGTTTTAGTCATCTCTGTCTTGATCAAGTAAGTGTTGATGATGGCCCTTATGTGAGGTGGAGGTGGTTTTCCATGTAACAAAACCTGTCGCTTATCAATATTTTTGTCTATTGACAACATGGGTCTCTGTCCAACTTCCAAACTACCAATTGATCTCCTCCTTTTCTCATTGCATGGTTGTGTTGTTTTTAGTTAATGACTACCCTGCATATATAGACACACCGCCAAAAATGTTAGAGTCATATCTAAACCCAACCCTTTCGGTTGATTGTGAAATTCGCGCACAGCCAAAAATGTTAGAGTCATATCTAGACCCAAGCATAGCTAGCTACATAGCCTTACAGACACATCCGATTCCTACACACAACTGATATGAGGGGAAAGCATCAGAACCTGTTTTCCACCTAGGTTCAACACCATGAGCATAGGAAGAGTCAGATAGACCTAGTTACCGTTAATTACTTTTAGATAAAACAGGGGTTTATGTGAATCTTTGGCTCTGTTCAGTTTATGAAAGAATTTCTCTCTTTCCAAATAGGTTGGGATTCGAATTATTGGGATTCAAATTCAAATCATTGTGATCCCATCTATCTACGTTGCCTTAGTTGCAAATTTTATTTTAACCTAAATTCATTACCATTATTGTTGATGTCATCATTGTCTCTGCTACCAATGCTAGCACCACTTTTTCCTTTTTCCCTGCTCTTTGGCCTTACCGGTTTCCTCCTTTCTCTTCCGTATTCCATTCCTCTTATCAACGACTTTCCTGTCTATTTGTGCTTTCATGTAAGTTGCTTCCTCCTGGGAAGCTTGTGCTCCTAAACTTAGAGATAGAGCTATCTTGAATAGGGGTGCTCGTGCTCATAAAGAAGTTATGGAAGAATGCTCTCCAAGTCACTAATACCCAGATCCATAGTAGACTATCTAAGAAAGCTCTCCAAGTTAATGCATCAAGTTAATACATTTATGACATAAATTTTGATACAAAAGAACTAAGATTTCACATACTAGACTACCAATAACTCAGAAAATATAGTATGTTATGTTTCTACACAATTCAAATTTATCTCTGAATTCCAATTCTAGTTTTATATTCTGGGCTTAGTGAAATGTAGACTGAAGGTTTGAACTTATACAAATACCATTGAAGCCTTATTTTTTAATATAAAACACTAAAATATAAAATCCAGCATACCCATAAACAATCCCCAACCCCACCTTACAGTGAGTGTCTTACAGAGTGAGAGTAAGAGATAAGAACAGTGCCTAACCCCACCTTATAGTAAGTGTCTTATAGAATTTATTTTGGGGTGGAAGAAAATGCATACACATACCATTGAGACTTGTTTGCAGCTTCAGCTGCCATCAAATTCACTTACCTCAATCGATAATATTATTACAGTGCCTACTATATTGTGGAAAAAAAACCTGATGATTTAGACAGAATTTAAATTTCCAAGGTCTTCAAGCTATGAAAAGGTTGTTTTACGTAAAGCATTTTTAGTCAAATAAGACCATGTAATATCATAAGGAACTGGTGAGTAGAAAAAAAAGGCATCAAAGCATCAAAGTAAAATCTGAATTAAGGTCTTCAAGCTATGAAAAGGTTATTCTAGGTAAAGCATTTTTAGTCAAATAAAGCGGCTGATCATGTTTTTCGGCAGCTTTTGCCATCAAATTCATGAACCTCAATCGATAATATTATTACAGTGCCTTATGTAGGAAAACCTCATGATTTAGGCAGGATTTAAATTATCATTTTGCATTTTTTTTTAATTTCAAAGGTCTTCAACCAATGAAAAGGCTGTTCAAGGTAAAGTATTTTTAGTCAAATAAAACCATGGAATATCATAGGGAATTGGTCAATAGAAAAAAAGAAGAAACATCAAAGGTAGAATTTGAATTAAGGTCTTCAAGCTATCAATTGAAAGGTTTTTCTAGGAAAAGTATCTTTAAGTCAAACAAGAACATGAAATAAGTGGTAGCTTCGGCTGGTCAGGTTTTTCTGCAGCTTCTGCCATCAAATTCGCGTCAAACGTTAATATTATTAATATGATTTAGGCAGGACTTAAATGATCCTTTTTTATTTTTTAAATTTCTTTTTAAGGTCTTCAAGCTATCAAATATCATAAATCTTTTTAAAGTATTTTTAATCAAATATGGTAAGGATCCAATCAATAGAAAACAAAAACATGAAAGGTAAAAATTGAACTTTTAATGTAAAAACTAAATTTTTAAATTAAAAATTCATTTTTTTTAATAATATTGGTGAATTTGTGAAGATTTACCTTCAAAGTAACATTATTCCCAATTTAATTGCAAGCAATACTTTTAATATAAAAGTTACATCAATAATAGATTGCAAAGAAAAAGATCTAAAAATATATCCATGCAAATATTTGTTAGGTTTGACATTGACTCTTACAAGTACCTATTTTAAGTAGAGAAATTTACGAAGTTTGTCCATTTTAAAATACATAGGGAGGAAGAACAATTTTGATTCCCTAGTCATTCCTTAAGAGAAAGTCTTTCTTACTACTAAACTTGAAGTCACTAATAAAAAAAACATATTTTTTCTACTTTTAAAAATATTTTTTTGCTATCAATAATAATAATATTGAAAACATTTCATATATGAAAAAGACTAGTTATATAAAGAACTAGTTATATATATTAATAATAATAATTCTACAATATATATAATTATATACATAATACTTCTATAGATATAAATTTAAAATTTAAAAAATTTAAATTTTTTTTAAATAAATTTAAATTTTACCAATATTATTATTTTGTTTTTATTAATTTATTAATATATTTTAGATTTTATAATTACTGAAAAAATATTAAATACTTTATATATTTATCACAATTGAAGAATGTTTTTCATTTAAAAACCATAAAAACAAACAAAATTGAAAACATATGAAAGCACATTTTCCTAAAATATCATTTCAAAATAGTTAACTTGAAAACACATGAAAGCACATTTTCCGAAAATATCATTTCAAAATAGTTGAAAAGATCATTTTCAATAGTAATTAAAATATTTCTTTTAAGGAATTGTAATTAAACTATAAATGGTAATTAAAAGATTGATTAAAAGATTGGTTTAAAAGATCCGTAGGTAAAAAGCTGACTTTAATTTTAAACACAACGGTCCTTATGAACTAATGCATGTTGTTTCATGATGCCATGAGTGATTATAGTGGCGCCTGATGAATGGATAACGACAGTGCAGTTTCACGAGTTCCTTGAGGGATTATATAGTCGCGCTCTGGCTTGATGAATGGATAATGAAGAATGACAGGAATGTATGATTCTGATGAACAAAAAACGACAGTGATGGATAATTGAGAGGAGAATCTGCACTGAGTATTTCAAAGGTATTTCAAGAATCGATAAAACTCAGCAGGCTGTATTCTACTCATTAAGACACAATATTCCCAATCTGAAATCAATTATTTGTTCTCTTAATTCATTCCAAAGGGGAATTTGAGTACCCTGTAGGCTAAGCAGGAAAAAGCGGGAAAAGGAAGTAGGCGATCGAGTAATTATTTGTTCCCTTAATTACTCCATGGTATTCATGTCAATATTTTTTCAGTTATTTTTAAATTCATTCCTGGTCCTTCTTCTGTTTTATTTTCTGATGAGTTGAAAATTTTATATACATGAGCCAGAGTAGTGTTTCGAGTTCTTTTGTGGCGGTGAATGAGGAATTTCCAGCTCTTTGGCAAGCACTAGTTTCCAGATTTTCAACATGAAAGGAAAGATTCTTAGGAAACAAGGTTAGTGCTATTTGTTGATGGCCTTATATTTCTTATAGGAAAGGGTAAAGCTCTATAGAGATTTAGTCATTTATTTTAAAAAGAGGAAAACTTATCTGTATAAATGGCCTGACCTGTTTATTTTCTAAGGTGTAAACAAATCAAACTTAAATGAATGGTAAATTCAAATTTGAACATAGAGGCCAAACTTAATTGATGTTAGTCTAAATTCAAATTTGACTGAGAGAGACCATGGATTTTTTAAAATTATTTCCCAAACATTTATTACATCAAACACATTACTACCTCTCTCATATGTTCTATTGCAGAATATGCCAATTGAGTCAGCTTTAGTCCACTCTATCTGTCTTGATCAGGTAAGTGTTGATGATGGCCCTTATGTGAGGTGGAGGTGGTTTTCCATGTAACAAAAACTGTTGCTTATCAATCTTTTTGTCTATTGACAACATGGGTCTCTTTCCAACTTCCAAACCACCAATTGATCTCCTCCTTTTCTCATTTCATGGTTGTGTTGTTTTTAGTTACTGATTACCATACATATATAGACAGACCGCCAAAAATGTTAAGAGTCATATCTAGACACAACCCTTTCGGTTGATTGTGAAATTCGTGCACAGCCAAAAATGTTAGAGAGTCATATCTAGACCCAAGCATAGCTAGCTACATAGCCTTATAGACACATTCAATTCCTACACACAAATGATCTGAGGGGAAAGCATCAGAACCTGTTTTTCACCCAGTTTCAACGCCATGTGCATAGGAAGAGTCAGAAAGACCTAGTTACCGTTAATTACTTCTAGATAAAACAGGGGTTTATGTGAATCTTTGGTTATGTTCAGTTTATGAAAGAATTTCTCTCTTTCCAAATAGGTTGGGATTCATTTTGATCCCATCTATCTACGTTGCCTTACTTGCAAATTTTATTTTAACCTAAATTCATTACCATTATTGTTGATGTCATTATTGTCTCGACTACCAATGCTAGCACCATTTTTTCCTTTTCCCTTGCTCTTTTGCCTTACCTGTCTCCTCCTTTCTCTTCCGTATTCCATTCCTCTTATCAACGACTTTCATGTCTATTTGTGCTTGCATGTAAGTTGCTTCCTCCTTGGCAGCTTGTGCTCCTAAACTTAGAGATAGAGCTATCTTGGATAGGGGTGCTCATGCTCATAAAGAGGTTATGGAAGAATGCTCTCCAAGTCACTAATACCCAGATCCATAGTAGACTATTAAGAATGCTCTCCAAGTTAATACATCAAGTTAATACTAACTAAGATTTCACATAGTAGACTATCAATAAAGCAGAAAACATAGTATGTTATGTTTCTACACATTTCAAATTTATTTCTGAGTTCCAATTCTAGTTTTATTTTCTGGGCTTAGTGAAATATAGGCTGAAGGTTTGAACTTATACAAATACCATTGAAGCCCTATTTTTCAATATAAAACACTAAAATATAAACTCCAGCATACACATAAATAGTCCCCAACCCCACCTTATAGTGAGTGTCAGTCAGAGATAAGAATAGTGCCCAACCCCACCTTATAGTGAGTGTCTTATAGAATTTATTTTGGGGTGGAAGAAAATGCATACACATACCATTGAGACTTGTTTGCAGTTTCAGTTGCCATCAAATTCACTTACCTCAATCGATAATATTATTACAGTGCCTTCTGTATTGTGGAAAACTTCATGATTTAGACGGGATTTAAATTTCCAAGGCCTTCAAGCTATGAAAAGGTTGTTTTAGGTAAAGCATTTTTAGTCAAATAAGACCATGTAATATCATAAGGAATTGGTGAGTAGAAAACAAAAGCATCAAAGCATCAAAGGTAAAACCTGAATTAAGGTCTTCAAGCTATGAAAGGGTTATTCTAGGTAAAGCATTTTTAGTCAAATAAGACCATGAAATAAGAAGCGGTTGATCACGTTTTTCTGCAGCTTTTGCCATCAAATTCACTAACCTCAATCGATAATATTATTACAGTGCCTGCTGTAGGAAAACCTCATGATTTAGTTAGAATTTAAATTATCATTTTGCATTTTTTTAATTTCAAAGGTCTTCAACCTATGAAAAGGCTTTTCAAGGTAAAGTATTTTTAGTCAAATAAAACCATGGAATATCATAAGGAAATTTGAATTAAGGTCTTCAAGCTATCAATTGAAAGGTTGTTCTAGGAAAAGTATTTTTAAGTGAAACAAGACCATGAAATAAGTAGCAGCTTGGGCTGGTCACATTTTTCTACAGCTTCTACATTTTTTTCTGCAGCTTCTGCGATCAAATTCGCGTCAAACGTTAATATTATTACAGGGTCTTTTGTATTGTGCCAAACCTGATGATTTAGGGAGGACTTAAATGATTCTTTTTTATTTTTTAAATTTCTTTCTAAGGTCTTCAAGCTATCAAATATCATAAGTCTTTTTAAAGTATTTTTAATCAAATATCATAAGGATCTGGTCAATAGAAAACAAAAACATGAAAGGTAAAAATTGAATTTTTAATGTAAAAAGTAAATTTTTAAATTAAAAGTTCATTTGTTTTAATAATATTGGTGAATTTGTGATGTCAAGTAACTTAGGAAAGTTTCATCAGATTAGAATAACTAGGTGTATAATTAATTAAATAGGGAATATTAAGTTTTATTTTTTTTGAGTAATATTGAGATCAAGTTACTAATACTTACATATTTATGACAACTCTCTTCTTCACAGTTGTTATTCTTCCATCTTCACAGACTTCTTTGTCATCCTTTCACTGTCATTTTCCCCACAAAGTATTCTTTTTTTATATTTATAAATATTAGTCTAACATTGTTATATATATATATATATATATATATAATTCTAGTAAATAACAAGTGTATCATGAAACTTTTTAATGATGAAACTAGATACTAAGTGCATCATGAAGTAAGCATTTTACTAGGGAAACCCAAAGCACTTTTGAGCTTGGCAACATTTCAATTAGTAATCCACACTTAACAGTAAATCCGACCCTAGCAACTTATCCAACACCAGGTTGAGACCAATTGATTGAATCACATCCAAGGGAAATCTTGCCCACTTCATATCAATATTCAGTGCCTTGTGAAGGCAGTGGAATCACTACCCCCACTAAGAGATGTAATAGCCTTTATGATTTATTTTAGTACTTTGAAAATTATCAATTAATTATTAATTTATAAGGTTACAATGTTGGCTAATCACTTAAAAAATATCAATGACATTTTTATGTTTTTTAAATAGGAATTTTATATTGAATTTAAAAAGTTAAATATTATATATATTTTTTAATTTATTTTTAAGATGTAATGGTTAAATTTAATTATTATTATATTAAAATTGTAAAATTTATTATTATTTTTTTAATGTAATGGTTAAATTTAATTGTTATTATATTAAAATTGTAAGTTATATAATCATGGTATCATTTTGCATAATAATATTGTATTAATGTTTTATCTTAATTTTTATTATACATTATGTGTTTCTCATAATATGTTTTTATGAATTGTTATGTTACAAGTTGTTAGGAGGGTTGGTGTACTAACAATATCTTTTTTAATGTTGCAGGTTGCATAAAGTTATCAATATGAAGTTGCTCATGAGTGGAAGACATTATCCATTTTTATGTTTTGTAATGTTGTAGCTACAACAATTTATATTACATTATCTATTTTTATGTTTTGTAATGTTGTAACTAGAACAATTTATATTTTCTTCTTTAGATGGACTCATCAGAGAATGGACATGAACACAAACTATTATTAATAAAAGGACTAGGTTTTATTTTTTTGGGGAGGGGTATTCATCCCCTCCAAAACAAAACACTTTTAGAAAGGCTAAATTGTAAATCTCCTTTGAGTTGGGTTCCTTGTGCTAGTTAAATTGTAAATCTCCTTTCAATTGGGTTCCTTGTGCTAGTGGTTTACATGATCTTTACTTTAAAGTAACTCCAATATGCACAAACTTAAATATATTCTTTTATTATAATGATAATAATTTATAAAAATGCTTCAAACATCTTCCCAACATACACACAAATAAAGAAATCACTCTTATTTCTGTAAATTATAACATTTAAAACCTATGTTTATAATTTTTTTAAAATTTCAATTAATTATTATCATGTCATAAAGTATTATGCAAATCATGAGATTCAAACTTAAATCCCTTTAAAAAAAAAAAATAATAACATAATATTTATTATAACATCAATTTATAATAACACATTAATTAATTACTTAATACTTAGATCAATACAATAGATAATGGATTTCATTAATTTTACTTAAAATAAATTCAAAACAATTTATAAAAATAAAATAATATTAATATTAATTATAAAAATAAATTAATCTAATTGTTAATATGTTATTATATTTAATATTAGATTTAATTGTTAAAACACAATAATAAAATAAAATACATTTGAATATTTATTATTATGTACTTTATTAAAATTTAAAATATTAAAAATGTAATAAGAAAATATTAAAAATTAAAACTTATAAAAATAAAATAATAATAAAAATTATAACATAATGTCTAAATTAATTAATTAAATTAAATGAAAATATTAATATAATATAAACATTTTAAAATTGAAAATAAAAATTATAAAATCAACTCTTAAAAATAAAAATAGAGATAAAAATAATAAAATCAACTTTTAAAAATAAAAATGAAATGAAGATAAAAATAATAAAATTAACTTTTAAAAATAAAAATGAAAATAAAAATAATAAAATCAAATTTTAAAAATAAAAATGAAAATAAAAATAATAAAAACAACTTTTAAAAATAAAAATGAAAATAATAAATAATAAAATCAATTTTTAAAAATAAAAATGAAAATAAAAAATAATAAAATCAATTTTTAAAAATAAAAATGAAAATAATAAAATCAACTTTTAAAAATAAAAATGGTTTAGAGTATAACGCTATAGTATTCATGTAAGGCCCATTAAAATTTAAAATATATGAAATGTAATTAAAAAATATTAAAAAATAAATCATTAAAAATTATTTAAAATAAAATAAAATAATACAATTAAGGCACATTAAACTGTCATATAGACATGTAATCCATTTCAAGTTAGTAATATGGCCCGAACACGATTAGCCTTATTGTAGCCTTATTGAACCAATTACTTAATAGCCTTAATAATAACTTTAATAATATAATATATTTGGTATAATATATGAGTTTAAGAGTTGTATATGTTCCTGTTTGCTATTTAATTTTTTTATTTTTTAACACTGTTAAAATGTTTACATTAATTAATTATCTAATTTAAATATTATATTATTATTTCTATTTACATTAATTAATTATTTAATTTAAACATTATATTATTATTTTTTAAAATATATAAAATATAATTAAAAATTATTAAAAAATAAATCATTAAAAATTATTTAAAATAAAATAAAATAATACAATTAAGGTGCATTAAAATGTCATATAGACATGTAATCCATTTCAAGTTAGTAATATCCATTTCAAGTTAGTAATATTAGCCTTATTGTAGGTTCAAACAAGTTAGTAATATGGAATTAGCCTTATTGTAGGTTCAAACAAGTTAGTAATATGGAATTAACCTTATTGTAGCCCTATTGAACCAGTTACTTGGTAGCCTTAATAATATAATATACTTGGTATAATATATGAGTTTAAGAGTTGTATATTTTCGTTTGCTTTTTATTTTTTTAACACGGTTAAAATGTTTACATTAATTAATTATGTAATTCAAATATTATATTATTATTTTTATTTACATTAATTAATTATTTAATTTAAACATTATATTATTATTTTTTGTTTACATTAATTATTTATTTAATTTAAACATTATATTATTAATTTTGTTTATGTTTATTATTTATGTTATTATTATTTTTGTTTATATTAATTATTTATTTAATTAATAAACAATATGTTATTATTTTTATTATCATTTTTTAATTTGTTTTAAATCATTAAAATGTTAACAAATTAATTATTTATTTAATTTAAACATCGTGTTACCATTTCATTGTTATTTTTTCATTTATTATTATCATTTAAAAATTAAATTTAAATAATAACATATTAACAATTATATTAATTTATTTTTATAATTTTATTTTATAATTTTTACTTTCATTCCACTTAAATACTATGAGTCATTTTTATTATTAATACCATAAGTCATCAATATTATGGATATCATGAACCATTTTTATTATAACTTTATTGTTTAATTACATTTTATATATTTTATATTTTAATGGGTTCTCAATACCATGAGCCATAAGTCATTTTTATAAATTAATTTTTGCTTTATTATTTTTACTTTTATTTTTTTACACAGTTAAAATGTTTACATTATATTAATCTCTTCATTAAATTTGAATAATAAACACGATAACATATTAACAATTATTATTATTATTTTATTTTTTAATTAATATTAACATATTTTTATTTTATTATTTTTACTTTATTTTTTTACACAGTTAAGTTTACATTATATTAATATTTGAATAATAAATATAATAACATATTAACATTATTATTATTTTCATAGAATAATCTTTATTAAATTATTATTTTATTTTTGTAATTAATATTAACATTATTTTGTTTTTATAATTAATGTTAACATTATTTTGTTTTTATAATTAATGTTAACATTATTTTGTTTTTATAATTAATGTTAACATTATTTTATTTTTATAATTAATGTTAACATTATTTTAATATTAAAATTATTTTATTGTTATAATTAATGTTAACATTGTTTTATTGTTATAATTAATGTTAACATTATTTATTATTATAATTAATATTAATATTATTTTATTATATTTTTTTTATTTTTTTTATATAAAACAATATTTATCATTATTTTTTAATTACATTTTATATATTTTAAATGTTAATGGATTCCTATTTTTTTAATTACATTTTATATTTTTTTAAACTAATGGGTTCTAATAACATAAAAATTATATTAATTTGTTTTTATAATTAGTATTAACACTATTTTATTTTTAGGTTAATTTTAATTTTATTAATGTTTACATAACATTATATCAATCTTTTATTTTATTTAATTAATTATTAATTTAATTTAGACATTATGTTATTATTTTTATTTTTATTATTTTACTTTTAATAAATTTTAATTTTTAATAGTTTTAATTTTTAATATTGGTAGTGTTGAATAATATAGATATATTTTTATTTATTTAAAATATTTTATTGTATTATAATTTTATTAAACATATGTTTTTAAGATAATAAAAATATTATTTATATAGTATTAAAAGGTTATTTTAATGTTTTGAAGTTATTGTTATGTTTTAAATAAACTTGCATTATATAGAAAGCTCCTCTTAGTTTGGAGATGTAAAATCTCTACTAACAGGGTCAACCACGTGAAGGTGAGAGCTTATATGACCCCAAAAACGGTCCATCATTGGCATGGAGACTAACCAGTGACGCGCACCCACACAATCCATTGCCAATGAGGCACAATCAATCAACATGCATACTTTCACACAAACATAGGGTGCACACAAACATACACACACCCACAAACACTACACATTGACTCGCAAAGTGACATGTTCACATACATTACACTTATTATGAACTTTGGAATTAGAATTATTTAATGTATGTGATGAAGATTGAGTATAAATATTATGATGTTATAATTATGAACTTTAGAATTAGAATTATTTAATGTATGTGATGAAGATTGAGTTTAAATGTTATAATGTTATAATTACATTTATTTTATAAGTTAATTAGTATGATATTAAAATTAATGAGTATTTATTTTCTTTATTATATTTAAAACAATGATTATAATTAACAAATTTTTAGATTAATATTTTTCCATATATTATTAAACTATAATATTATAAAAATGAAAAATATAGATTGTTAAAATTAATGAATTTTTTAAATTAAATTAATTAAATTTATTTAATGTATTTAGTTTAGTAGTAAATAACTAATTAATGTGATATTATAAATTGATGTTATCATAAATATTATGTTATTATTTTTTTCTTTCTTAAGGGATTTAATCTTGAATTTCATGATTTGCATAATACTTTATGACATGATAATCATTAATTGAGTTGTAGAAAAGCTAATATTATGTAATTTTTATTGTTATGTAATATGTATATTATTTTTCATTTTAAAATGATAAATTAGTATTAGAAATATTTAAAATTTTGATTAAAAAAAATCAAAATCAAAAATAAAAAATCAAAATAAAAAGTAAAAAATAAAAAACAAAAAACAAAACAATAAAAATTTGATTAAAAAATAAATAATAATAATAATAATAATAATAATAAGTTAATCTATATATATAAATTAATATTCTAACTAATATATATTTATATAAGAAATAATGATAACATATTTATAGTCACACATATTAAGCTCATATATCTATAAGTAAATAATACATACACACATGTAACAAAGAAAGAATCATAAACACATAAAGAATATATTCATACACATACAAAGAATACAACTAAACAAACACATACAAGTGTAGCAAAGAACATATAAAGAATACATAAGAAATAAGAGAATCATACACACAAACAATACATTCATACACATACAAAGAATACAAGTAAATACACATACAAAGAATACAAGTAACCAAGACATACAAATGTAGGAAATAAGAGAATCATACATACAAAGAATACATTCATACACATACAAAGAATACAAGTAAACACGACACATACAAATATAGCAAAGATTCGATTCATACACACAAATACAAAAAATACAAGTAAACAAGGTACATACAAATTTAGCAAAGAATAGATTCATACACACATAAAGAATGCATTCATACACATACAAAGAATACAAGTAAATGAAACACATTCAAATTTAGCAAAGAATAGATTCATACACAAATAAAGAATACATTCACACATACAGAGAAAATATCCTATTCATTAATACATACCAAAAAAGAAAATATCAACAAATAAATTCTAACTATTGAAATGCAACTAATAAAAACACTATTTCAATTTTCAAACTAAAACATTCATATACATACAAAATAAAGAGTCCAAAACATACATTAACACAAATACAAAAATAAAATATATTTATTATATGTAAATAATAAAACCAATATTCATACATTTAAATATAATAATTTATACAAATAAATAATAAAAACATTTATACATTTACCAACACTATAAATAATATTTATTCAATATATATATGAAAGGAAAGAAAAAATATAATATAAATATCCTAATAACATATTTATCATAAATATTATAATTAAAAAAAATCAGGAAAAAAAAAATTAAAAAGAAAAAAAGAAAAAATTAAAAATTAAAATATATATAAATCTAGGTTATAAATGTTATATAATTTATGTGAATAAGAGTGATTTTTTCATTTATATGTATGTGGAGAAATGTTTAAAACATTGCAAAAATGTTACATAATTTATGTGAATAAAAGTTATTTTTGATATTTGTGTGTATTTTGGGAAGATGTTTGAAACACGTTTATAAATTATTATGATAATAAAAAAATATGTTTAAGTTTGTGCATATTGGAGTTACTCTAAAGTAAAGACCACGAAAACCATAAGCACAAGGAACACAACTCAAAGGAGGTTTACAATTTAACCTTCCTAAGAGCCTTTTGGAGGGGATGAATACCCCTCCACAAAAAAATAAAGCCTACTCATTTTATTAATAATAGTTTTTGTTCATGGCCATTTTTTGATCAGCCGATCTAAACAAAAAAATATAAATTGTTCTAGTTACAACATTACAACACATAAAAATAGACAATGTCTTCCACTCAGTGACAACTTGATATTGGTAACTTGTATGCAACCTACAACATTGAAAAGATATTGTTAGTATACAAACCCTCATAACAACTTGTAACATAACAATTCATAAAGAAAATTCATAAAAACTTATTATGAGAAACACACAATGTATAAAACAAATTAAGAAAAAAAATTAACACAATATTACTATATAAAATAATACAATTATAATATAACTTGCAATTTTAATATAATAACATTTAAATTTAACCATTACATATTAAAAATAAATAAATAAAAACATAATATGTAACTTCTAAAATTTAATGTATAATATAGATTTAAAAAACATAAAAATATCATTGATAAATTTTAAGTAATTAGTCAATATTGTAACAATATAAATTAATAATTAATTGATGATTTTCAAAGTACTAAAACAAAATAGAAGCATAAAGGCTATAAATTCATCGGTGTATTTAGTGGGGTGATTTCATTGCCTTCCTAAGGCAAGGAATATTGATGTGAAATGGGCAACATCAACACTCGTTGATATGAAATGGGCAAAATCACTGGGTCTGCCATTTCCCTAGGATGGGATTTGGTCAATTGATTCTCCACCTGGATTTGGAGGTTGGTCTCAACCTCGTGGTGTATAAGTTGCTAAGTAGATATTTATGGTCACGTGTGCATTATTAAAATTAATTCTCTACCTGGATTTGGAGGTTGGTCTCAACCTAGTGGTATATAAGTTGTTAAGTAGATATTTATGGTCACGTGTGCATTATTAAAATTGATTCTCTACCTGGATTTGGAGGTTGGTCTCAACCTGGTGGTATATAAGTTGCTAAGTAGATATTTATGGTCACGTGTGCATTATTAATTGAAATGTTGCCTAGCCCAAAAAAATGCTTCCAGTTTCCTAGTATAACCTTTTGAGAGCTTCAAGACCTTAATTCAATTTTTTACTTTTCATGCTTTTTGTTTTCTATTGACCAATTGAATAAAAATACTTTACCTATAACAACCTTTTGATAGCTTTAAGATCCTAGAAAGAAATTTAAAAAATGCAAAATGATCATTTAAATCCAGCCTAAATCATCTGGCTTTCCACAATACAGAAGGCACTATAATAATACTATCGTTTGAGGTAAGTGAATTTGATGGTAGAAGCTGCAAAAAAAAGCGTGACTAGCCGAAGCTATTGGGAACTAAGCTAAACAAGTCTCAATGGTATTTGCATGCATTTCCTTCCCATGTAAAATAAATTATGTAAGGCATTCACTATAAGGTGGGGTTGGGGACTGTTCTTATCTCTTACTCTCACTGTGTAAGACACAGTGTAACGTGAGGTTGGGGACTGTTTTAGTGTTTTAGATGGAAACATAGGGCTTCAATGGTATTTGTAACTTTTTTTATTTCACTAGTGTTTTAGATGGAAACATAGGGCTTCCATGGTATTTGTAACTTTCTATATTTTACTAAACTAAGAAAATAAAACTGAAATTTCACTAGTGTTTTAGATGGAAACATAGGGCTTCAATGGTATTTGTAACTTTTTATATTTCACTAAACCCAGAAAATAAAACTGGAATTGGAATTCGAAGATAAATTTGAATTGTGTAGGAACATAACCTACTATGTTTTCTGCATTATTGGTAGTCTACTATGTGAAATATTAGTTAGTTTGTTTGTATCAAAATTTATGTCATAAATGTATCAACTGGATCTGGGTATTAGTAACTTGGAGAGAATTCTTCCATGAACTTTCTATATTTTACTAAACCCAGAAAATAAAACTAGAATTGGAATTTGAAGATAAATTTGAATTGTGTAGGAACATAACCTACTATGTTTTCTGCATTATTGGTAGTCTACTATGTGAAATATTAGTTAGTTTGTTTGTATCAAAACTTATGTCATTAATGTATCAACTGGATCTGGGTATTAGTAACTTGGAGAGAATTCTTCCATGGACTCTTTAGGAGCATGAGCACCCCTATACAAGATAACTCTATCTCGAAGTTCATGGTAAACCACAGACAAGCAGCCAAGGAGGAATAGAATACGAAAGAGAAATGGAATGGAATACATGAAATGGAATACGAAAGAGAAATGGAATGCAAGCACAAGTAGACAAGAAATTCTCTGATAAAAAGCATGGAATACGAAAGAGAAACGAGGAGGCAGGTAAGGCCAAAGATTAGGGGACAAGGGAAAAGTGGTGCCAGCATTGGGAGCAGGGACAATAATGATGTAATTAATTTAGGTTAAAATAAAATTATGTATGTAATATATGTAGGCTATTCTTTTAGCTGTGGGGTTCCTTCTGGGTGTCACTTTCGAAATCAACCGAACAACAATTTCAAGATTTATGGAAAAGATTAGACAATTTAAAGTATTGAGTTATCGAGTTCTAATTTTATTTGATTGTCTCTGCTATAAATAAACCACATTATATCAATATGTTTCATAGGATCACATGAACTCCTTAGCCTAACTCTCTGGTCAGACTCCACAGAGATAAATATAATGGACGGAGTGAAATCACTCGAGAATGTGCGGATAATGTTATGTACCTATAGCACTTGCGTATAGATATGATTCTGTAAGATTCTGTAAAGTTCTTGGGGTGCGTCTATATATGATTCTATGAAGTAACTAACAAACAACACAACCTTCAAATGAGAAAAGGAGGAGATCAATTGGTGGTTTGGAAGTTGGACAGAGACCAATAGACAAAAATATTGATAGGCTACAGGACTTGTTACATGGAAAACCACCTAAGGGCCATTGTCAATACTTGCGTGATCAACATAACACACAGACTCAATTGGTATATTCTGCAATGGACATGTTCTGTTCCTATGCAGAGGAGAGGTATTCGAAAACTGCAACAAGAAACAAAGGAGATGACTCCACCTCTAGCACCAATCTAAGACTTCCATTCCAGTGTGAGAGGTAGTAAACATCTGAGAAATAATTTTAAAAAATTTTGTGTCTTAAAATTTGAATTTAGACTAACATCAATTAAGTTTGGTCTTTCGGTTCAAATTTGAATTTGCCATTCATTTACGTTTGATTTGTTTACACCCTAGAAAATAAACTGGCCACTCCATTATTTATACAGATATGTTTTCCTCTTTCTAAAAGAAATGACTAAATCTCTATAGAGCGTTTACACTTGCCTATAAGAAGAATAAGGCCATCAACAAAGAACACTAACCTTGTTTCCTTTGGTGTTGAAACTCTGGAAACTAGTGGTTGCAAAAGACCTGGAAATTTCTCATTCACTGCTGCAAAAGAACTCGAAAAGAGACTCTGGCTCCTGTATATAAAATTCTCAACTTATTAGAAAAAGAAATATAAAATTCTCAACTTATTAGAAAAAGAAAAATAAAAATGAGTAGGAATGAATTTAAAAGTAATTAAGAAAATATTGACATAAATACGAACTCACTGTGAAGGGAATTATTTGTTGATTAAGTTGGCCCTTCAACCGCTGGTGCATATTTTCCTTAGCCACTACTTTCTCTCTCAATTAGCACAAATCCACAAACACATACAACACATACAACAACACACAACAGTGGCACAACACAGACAATGACACAACACTGGCACAACACATAAAACATTTATGGAGCGCTCCATAAGACACATTTACATCAGAGTGCTCGAGAGAGAAAGAAATAGCTAACGGAGTCCAGATGATAAAACAACCATGCTTGACCTGTAGATTCAATAGAGAAACCATTTTTGTCAGATTTTGTCAGATGTTGAATGAATTAAACATACATAAATTAAGGGAATATAAATTACTAGATAACCTACTGCTGTAACTCAAATTTCCTTTTGGAATGAATTAAAGGAACAAATAATTACTGACTCGGAATACAGCCTCCTGAATTTCTTCCTCCTCTCAATTGGAAATCACTATCATTATTCGTTCATCAGAATCGTGGATTCTTGTCATCCCTCAAGCCATTAATGAAACTTCAGTTCACGTTTTAGGCCATTAGTGAAACTAGAGTTCATTCATCACGCGCTAGACCTGTAGATTCAACATAGAAACCAATTTTGTCAAATTTTGACATGCATCTGTAGAATAAACTAAACACACAAAAATTAAGGGAATATAAATTACTAGATAGCCTACTGCCTTTCCCTGGTAACTCAAATTTCCCTTTGAAATGAATTAAGGGAACAAATAATTACTGGATTATTTGTTCAGCAGAACCTCCTCTCAATTCTCTCAATTGGCCATCACTGTCATTATTTGTTCATCAGAATCGTTTTCTTGTCATTCTCATTCTTCATTTCTTTGTCTTCATTCATCCTTCAAGCCATTCGTGAAACTGCAGTGACTGTGGTTCTTCATTCATCATGCGCCTCTATATAATCACTCATGGCATCATGAAACAAAAGGCATTTGGACCGTTGTGTTTAAAATTAAAGTTAGCTTTTTATCCATGGATCTTTTAAACCAATCTTTTAATCAATCTTTTAATTACCATTTATATTTTAATTACAATTCCTTAAAGAAATCTATTAATTACTATTGAAAATGATATTTTCAACTGTTTTGAAATGATAGTTTCCGGAAATGTGCTTTCATGTGTTTTAAAGTCTGTTTTTTATTGTCTTTAAATGAAAAACATTCTTTCAAAATGTGAGAAATATATAAAATATTTAATATTTTTTCAAAAAAATAATTATAAAATTTAAAATATAATAAATTAATTAAAAAAATAAAGATAATGGTAATATTTAAATTTATTTAAAATTTATCTCATCTTTTTAAATTTTGTATTTATACATGTAGAAATATTATATATATATAATTATATATATTGTAGAATTATTATTATTAATATATGTAGCTAGTCTTTTTCATATATGAAATAATGAGAGCCCAATATTAGTATGGGTAGAAAAAAGATATTTATAATATTTTTATTATTAATATTGGTAGCAAAAAGATATTTTTAATATTTTTTTTATTAGTGATGTCAAGTTTAGTAGCAGAGGAAGACTGGCTTTTAAGATGAAGACCTTTTTTTTAAGGAATGACTAGGGAATCAAAAGTGTTCTTCCTCCGTATGTATTTTCAAATGGACAAAAAATATTTATAGCTACCCTTGGCAACTTAGTAAATTTCTCTACTTAAAATAGATAATTGTAAGAGTCAATATCAAGTTAACAAATATTTGCATGGATATGTTTTTAGATCTTTTTCTTTGTAACGTGTTATTGATGTAACTTTTATATTAAAATTATTTCTCGCAATTAATTTGGGAATAATGTCATTTTGAAGGTAAAGGTTCACTTTTTCTTTTTCCTAGAATCTCACATTGGGTAAGGGTTGAATATATCTAAAAGAAAAACATAGAGGATGTCTTGAAAGAAGATATTTTTGGGAGAGCACATTGAGAACATTATGAATACATTCCTAAAAGTGAGAGTCCGAAGATGATTCTATTTGAAACGATGTAAGTATTCAAAGAATGTCTTGCAAGACTAACATGAACATGAAAATCTATTGGATAAAGAGATGAGGGTGAATATTTTGACTCGTAGACATCAAATATATATTTTAATTAATTTAATGACTGTTTTCTAGATTAATTTATTTATTTTAGCTTACATATTTATACAACTACAATAATAACATAAAAACTTCTACATAACTATAATCTTTCCAATGGATTTAGAAAAAAGAGTATGATTATGATGTTCAATGCCTTACAAGAAAATAGCAGTGATCTTGTTCTTTATGTAAATATAAAACACATTGGTTTGGGATGGATTAGAATAAGAGGTATTAGAAAAATCCCCCAATCCAAACTAATCAATCTCTAAAACCATAGTGATTGTACATAAATTCTAGTAATAACAACGTTATGCTCTTATAATATTCATGTAGTTCTCCTTCATCTTACATTTGTACATGTATGAACGCACTCACACCATAATTGAACATACGTCTTCTCCAAACTATTCTTCCTTACAGGTAAGGTTGAAATGATATTCATTTCATCAAGTAATTACAACCCACCCTTCCATGTGTATCTTGTTATCTTGGTTGATTACATTGTAAACTATTTCCCCCCTATATAGACTGTATGTCTTGATCTGAGTTGTGAAAAGGAAGATAAACAATTTCTATTGGATGAATTCAACTTCCTACTTGGTACTCCATCCATTCTTAGTAGATATAATCTTACTTCATTCATTGGTTTGTGATCGTTTACAACTGCCTATCCATTTTTACTAGTTGTCATCTTGGCCCATGTTTTACGTTACGATTGTTTTGTAACTATTGAAACTTATAAATTCCACCATGGAAACTTGCTTAGAAAAAACACTTCGTTTCCAACAACGTTCATTTTCACTAAAAAAAATGAAAGGGAACACAAATACACTTATATTGTTGTAAGCATAGAAATCCCTGTTGCACATAGAGCTAAAAGAATAAAATAATAAGTCCCTTCACAATCACTTAATACTAAGAGTTTTTATAAACCAATAGAGAAGTAGGATTCACTATACATACCCAAGTGGGTGTTTCATATATTGGATCAAAAATCCATATTTCACTATTATTTTTTCCTGCATTAGATCTCTTGAGAGACAATTTATTATGTGTTTTGGCACATTATGGATGCATGTGAATTATATAAATGACATGATGAAAACTACAATGAAATCCTCCATCACTATAGGTAAGTTTGATAATCACTTGCAATGAAATACGTTTCTCCATTTTTGTACCACATTTATTATGTCTAATTTTCATGGCTCAAATGAATTCTAAGAAACAAATATATCCAATGTAAAAAATTCTCTCTTAACCTAAATGGTGGAATTTGAATCCATTGAAAAATATAAATAAATAAATAGTGGCACCCAAGTTCAATCCTTGTGTTAAATTAAAGCTATTGTGAGCCATTTTGAATATACTGATAAAATAATAAAACAATGTTATGGGAAATGGGCATCCTAACCACATTTATTGAACATTAATTATTGATATGTAACCTATGTGATGGAGGGTCATGAGAATAGCAAACACTTGAATAAATAAAGAAAAAGTAACGAGAAAATTAACTTATTTATAAAGATCTACCGAGAGGAACAATAAAAATAACCAGCAACAAAACAAATAAACATGAACACATAATATTTAACTGGGAAAAACCCAAACTCTCAAGAAAACCCACTCTAATGAAATTTCATTAGCCTTGGCTGAAACACTAGCCAATCTGGCCAAGTGAGCTTTCACCACTCACCCTCCTATCCTACATTACAATGAAGTCCTCCTAGCCTTTTATAGGCTCCATTACATGCAATATAGTGGGTACACTATACCATGTGCCCAAAGCCACTACTGTTTAACTTGGTCAACTTTGACCCTAAACCTGAACCAATTTTACCTAACATTCCCCCCTTAAACTTGACTTGGGGTTACTTGAATAAATACAGCCAACCTTTCCAAGTGAGTTAGTCCATCCTTGCTCACTTTGGCACTCACCCCCCTCAAAGTTTTTACACAGGGTATCTGTTAGCCTGACATCCTCCCTATCACCTATGTCTAACCTAGACTTTACCAGTCCTCTGCATTCACGGAAACTAGCTGGAATAATCCTTTTGCTTTAGAACATGCTGAAACAAGTGTCATTTCTTCCTCAATCCGAAAGGGCTCATAAAAATCTTAGTTTCCCTAATCTTTTAATGACTTTGTGAAATGTGCAACTGAAATTCCTTTATTAAGGAAATAAATTCATGAAGCCCCTTCATTTTAAGGCTCCTTTGGTGGTTGAAGCATTCAGGGATGAAAATTTCTTCTCATAGTGTGACTTGATATGCATATTCAATGGTTTATGGTTGTGTTTAGTAGATGTTCACTCCTAGATTTTTGAACATTGGAGACTGCTAATTTCAGATGAGCTAAATATATATCCTTTTGCCATAGGGATTTTTGTATTAATATCTGATAAAGATGAAGATCAAGAGTTGATATTTTGTTCTGGTATGTGGTTTTGGGGAAGTGTAGGGTTGTCTATGCAACTTTGTTTCTGCTCTTTTGGCTCCTTTTCAACTGTAATTTCTACCACTCAAATTTGGGTAAGGCTTCCTAATTTTTCTTTGCTTCTATGGAATATTCCATCATTGAAAGCTATAGGGAATTTCTTAGGTATATTTCATCGCCATGGTAATGATACAAAATAATACTTGAAACCCACCTACATTCATTTTCGTGTAGATGAACTTTAGTAAAGGATTTATTACAAAAATATAAATGACAAGCCTACATTATCTATGGGTGAAAATGCTAGATTATGAAAATATTTATCTTGTTACAAAATAGGGAATTCCTTCAAAACTTGTCCCAAATATAGGAATATCAAAGCTAGGAAAAATAGTTGCAAACCAATATAGTTGGAAGGTTCCAAGTCATAATATTATATGATATTTAAAGATGAACTCCCACCATATCAAAACAATGAGGAAAATCAACAAGATACATTAGAATCCAAGAAAGGATCCCACCAATTTCATGCACACTCAACAACAAGCCAAGTTGAGGTGGAATGTATAAAGGAGACCTATGACAATCCTTAGATCTTTGGTTTCCCAAAAGCTTCTCTTCAAAATAATTTTGAAAAATTTACTCCTTGGGATGATATTCCAAAAGTGGCCAAGGAAAATTTAGATATTTTTGGTGATTCCTCTATCTCTGCATAAAATAAGACTAAAAAAACAACTTCTTGGGCAGATCAGGAAAAAGAGGAAGACCTGCATAAGAATCCTAAAGGTGCAAATAAGATTCGAGATAAAAAATAGAAGAATGATTCTCCAAATATAGTAGATAACACAGGTTGGATACAATGAGGAGAAATTTTTGATATACTTCACCAAGGAAAATAAGAAGTTAGACAAAGATAAACAAAAAAGAGAAACTAGTCACAGTTAAAACAACAAATAATTAAGAATGGGATGCAAATGTATTTTTATATGAGGGGTCTTTTGGAAAATATTTAGTTGGAATGGGATTTTTATTTTTTGTAGAGCTCTTAATTAAGGATTTGGATTGATTCCATTTTTTCAGTATCGATTCCTTAAGGAATTTTGGCAACACTTTTTTTAGAAGAATTGTAATGATTCTAGGTCAGATCCCAGTTCTTTTAATATAATCCAAAATATTCATTTCTGCTAAAAATAGAAAATAAAAAAATGTATATTATATGAGATTGAGCTAGGGAGAATTAAAGGAGGTGGGAGGGGATATACATTGTTTTTATCACCCTTGGCATGAAAGGCCGCTACCAAACCTTTTAATCATTCAAATAATTTCCATCACCATTCGAATTAAAATATTTTTTCTTAGTACTTTTTCTTCATATTAAATTTACTAATATGTGTTTTTCTTAATTTTTTCGCTTTCTTTATTTACCAATCCGTATATCCCCATAATGAAAATACTATTTTACAAAAGCTTAGTTGCTCAAACTTGTTTCTTATGGATGTGGAGGACATATTGAGCACAATTTTTTATCTCTTGAATCGATCTCTATGATAGAATAGTTAACATAAAAAACAAAACTTGTGAGCCCACTCTGAGTAGGTTTAGAAATACATTGATTCCATCCATTATATCATAAATTATAGGAAATGTGTTGTCTTTTTTTTCTATTATGTTCACAAATCTTCATGACTAACTTGTGGCTTGAGAAACTTCAACCCAAGGGCATATAAACTATCAAAAAATCACCTGAGGATCACACCTAGCCTTGGCCACACCAACCAATGCTCATTGATTGATTTGTTCCTATGAGGTATCAAACCAGTGACCTTTTCATTGTGGAGCTCCTTAACAAAACACAATATCACTGACTGCTTTATGCTCCATAGGCTTGTAACACCCTCCTCCCATACTTACCCAAGCTTACCAGTCCACCGGGGTAAATATGTGATGAAGAGTTACTATGATATCATTAAAATTGCTAAGTACCGTTAAGGAAGTAGAATCGATGAACCAAAAATTTACAAACCTCCCTCAGATGTTACAGGACCCCCCAGGAGCTAACCAAAAACCCCATGGGCCCAACCCCTAGGTTAAATTAGCTTTTCGCAGACCTAGGCTCTCCCTCACTCCCTTGACAAGGCAAGCTAGTGGTTGAGACCCCCTAGTCACTCTCATGTCTTGCATCCCTGTGACTATAGCCTTTTTCACTCAATTTTGTGCCAACGACCCTAAAATATGAGCCACTTTTTAAGGGCTAAGACCCAAGACTCTTCCCAAAACTTAATGAAACTCTCTGAGATGATAAATAATAAGGAAAAAATTCCTCTAATTCAAAACATGAATAAGGAACCCTTTGGACCCATCCTAACCATGACATGCATTTTGTAAAACATATTATGAACATGTAATGTGGAGGTCATAAATACACATATGAACATAAGGGACCCATACCTATCTAATATTCATCAAGAAGATATTATGCCCTCTCACAATAGGTGAATTATCATCTATTAGGTCATAAATTCATTAAGAATTCATTCACTAATAAAAACCTTATGAGAGCCATAACTCAAGTTTTTCATAAAACCATGCTTATAACCATCGTATAATCGTAATAATAACAAAGATAGAAAAACCATCCAAGCCACATAATATCAAGTACACTTACTCATGAAATACAAGGGAAAATGGCTCTTATTAACAGATGAAATATCCAACCATGTCAAGGACTTCCACGTTCCACCCAACCATATATTGGGCTGAACCAAATATTTTATTTAGCTAGTCATCCTTGTGCCATATTCTAAGCATGAATGTGGGACTCACAACAAAACCAACTAGGTATTATCAGGCTTTACTATGTATGCCTCCATTATTGGTTAAGGGATTTTTAGGCCTAAGACCTTCATCTATACAACTAGGCTTTACCATGTATCCGACCATTACCTTTCAAGGGATTCCTAGGCCCAAAAAATAAACATACACTACCAAGCTTTACCAAAATCCCACCATATACCAGTTAAATATCACTAGGCACTAAACCAACATGAATTCCTTTGGATATCTCCACCTAATCTATGAGGAATTTTCCTGTGTCCACCCACAAGATTTGTTATGTATCCCCCCATTTATTTCTGAAGGGATTCCTAGGCATTTAAGGATTTTCTTGAGACCACTCTACTCAGTTTTGAAACCATTCAGAAATCCAGCTCAACCAAGTAAAAGAACTGCATCACACCATGGCTATGTGGAAATGATAAGGAAAGTATGAAACCACTATCACACATAGAAAAATGTATGACAATGAATGGAAGAGAACCAAATACACACATTCATGTACCATGCATGCCAAAACTAGCAAGTAAACCATCCACTTAGCTTAATACCTGGAAGTAATCTTGTTGTGGCCTCTTGGTCCAACTCTTCCTTGCTTGATCTTTTCTTTCCTTTGCCTCCTTTTCCTTCCTATGCCTTCCTTTCTCTAATGCTAGAATGATCCAAGAATGCTCTAAGTGTGCAAGAGTATGAGAGAGAAATAATAGAGAGTGTTCTCCCACCCAAAACTCTAAAAACATTTGTACTAACAAAAGCTATGAATTGATCCTAATAAGCATTTTTATTAATGAGGCCTCTGTTTTCATCAATTTCCATTATTTTCCTTCAATTTTATCGTCACATGAAACATGTGACCCTTCACGTTCATTTTCTCCTAATTTCCTTTATTTTCATAAATAAAATACCAATTAATGCATCTTTCCATTCCAAATCCTTTTCCAATTTCCTCTCGGACATAATAAACCAAATGAACACCCTCTAGGATTTTTTTCCCAACATTCAACTTGGAATACTTGTCCCATGACCTTGGTCTTATTTTTCCTTTATTAACTTTATTTCATGAACTTTTCACCCGGGGGTGTTAGACACCCCTCCCCCTTAGGGGAACACCATCCTTAGTGTTCTATGATACCTACAACCACCAAGACTATTGAAGACCAAAAAATAGTACCCATGGAGATTTATAACTTAGATTGATGCAGTATTTACAATATCAACCTTCTAAAAAGCAAGAAAAAATGACAACATAACAACATGAAATCCATACCTCTTATTGTTGATTTATAACACATCTCGTTGTGGTATTTACAATAAAATCCATCCATAAATATGTGCATATACAAAAAATCATTTTCCTTCACCGACAAATAATGAATGATACATAGCCTGCATCTAATCAACCATCTACCATATAGCTTCATCAGGCCCAAATTTCTTCCACTACACTATTACTTGCTCGATTGCTTGATTCTAGAGCATGAGAATATTTCGTTGGAATATGCACTAAGGTGCTGAATGGAATTATCCTTATGGATCCACCTAAAATACATACCGATCAATAACACGATCAACATCCTTTACATATATTTTAAGCAATGAAATATGGAAAGCATCATGGAATTTCACTGTTGGAGGTAGTGAAAGTATGTAGGCCACTAGTCAAATCCTCTCAAGGATCTCGAAAGGACCAAAATACCAAGGTTACAACTCCACACATGTTCCAACCCTCAAAGATCTCTTCTTGGGATTGATGCACACAACTACACATGCTCCCAAACCTAAAACTTCTTAAATTCCATGTGCTAATATGCATAACTCTTTTGTCTATCCCATGTTTCCTTTAATTTATGCTTGATAACCTGCATTTCCTATTCCATCTCAACCAAATTATCTGGTCCAATCAATACCATGTTCACTGGATCACTCCAACTAATGGGATCATTACAAGTCCACCCATAAAGTGCCTCAAATGGACTCATCCTTAGTGACTCCCAATACCCATTATTGTAAGAAAACTCAACTAGTGGTAAATACTCTTCCCATTTCCGCTGTTGGTGCATAACATACATTCTTTACATGTCCTCCAAAATCATATTGACCCTCTTTGATTGTCCATTTTTCTGCAGATGATAAGTTGTGTTGGAGATCAATTATGTACCCAAACCTACAAATAACTCCTTCCAAAATGTGGAAGTGAACTTATAATCTATGTCTAATACAATATTCTTCAAAACACCATGCAACCGCACCATCTACCTGATAAATACCTATGCTACATCAATAGTTGAATAAGTAGACTTCACTAGAATGAAGTGTGCTACCTTTGTCAACCTATCAACCATAACAATAATATAATCATGTTGTCTAGATGTCCTTAGAAAATCTGTAGTGAAATACATGGAAATTCCCTCCAATTTCCACTATGGGATCATAATCAACTGTTGTATACCACCTAGATGCTTACAACTTACTTTTACGTGTTGAAAATGTGAACATCTAGCCACAAAATCTGCCACTTACTTTTTTCAGATTCAACCAATAGTAGAACTTATTCACATTTTTCAATGCCCTTTGATATCCCAAGTGACATGAATACATCTTAGCATGAAATTCCATCAATATAAGCTTCTTAAGATCATTTTTTTCTAGCACATAGATCCTATCCTTAAATATGACCAAACCATCCACTGTGAGATGATAGTCCACATCTTGATCACCTATACCCTGTTGTTGTAACATGTTCCTAAGATCCCTATACCTACCATCCTCCTTTCCTTCCTATAATATATGACCCTGTAAATATCTCTCGTATGATCTCATAGATTCTATGTGATTTACCTGTACACTTCTACTAAGAGCATCTATAACCATGTTCTATTTTCCTTTAATGTACCCGATCTCAAAGAAAAACTCACTTATCGTGGAAAACCACCTAGCCAACTTGGCATTCAGATTAGGTTGGTCAAAAAAGTACCTCATCCCACTATGATCACTCGTCAACATAAACCTCCTACCAGGAAGACAATGCCTCCACATATTCAATGCGTGGATGATCACTACCAACTCAATATTATGTGTCACATAGTTTTTCTTGTGCTCATTCAATTTACTTGACTTGTAACATGCCACCTATCCATATTGCATCAAGAATCCACTAATTCCTCTCTTGCATGAATCTACACACACCATAAACTCTTTATCCAGGTCTTCAATCTTGAGAACTAGATAATTTTTCAACAACTTCTTCAACTACTCAAAACTTGCTACACATTCGTCTATCCATTCAACTTTATTTCCTTTCCTTTTCAATGATGTAATAGGACAATAAATTCATGATAATTTCCTGATGAACCTCCTACAGTTCCATGTCATCCCTATGAATGATCTAACCTCATCCACATTCCTAGGAGTTTCCCATTCCATAATAGCTTTGATCTTTTTCCAGATCCACTACTATGCCTTCCTTGGAAACCACATGCCCCAAATAATATACCTCTATCTGAAAGAAGCTGCGCTTACTAAGCTTGGCATACAACTTATTCTCTCTTATAAATATCAATACTACTACTAAGTGTTAGGAATTCCCTTCCTCATTCTTAGAATATATAAATATATATGTTGGGTCATAAAGGTGACTGTTTAAAGGTAACCTCAATGCTTTTAATTTAATTATCAACCCATGGTAAGTCTTGTTATTTCAAGAGAGTAAGCACAGTATATGCAAGTGACATCGAAGGACAACTACTCTTAATTATCATAAGGAAGACTGTCTAATTCTCGAATTTCAATCAAATCAACTTGGAAGTGAATTATAGAATTATGTTGACTATTCAAGGGAGCTAACTCTGTTCTATTCCTAGGTAGAAGTAACTGCTCGGGGCTGGAAAGAATAAACTACAATTGAGCATCGTTCTTGATGAATTGAACAACAACCTTAATGAATTGAACAAAAATTCTAATGAGTTGAAAAATAATAAATTATTATAATTTTGCAATGAAATTCTCTTTTAATCAACTAATGAAAACTTTATGGATTATGTTAGGTCTCCGTAGTTTGCAAGATTGGCAAATACAAATGTTGCAAAGCCTACATCAAGACCTCTTTGGAATTTGAGGACCTAGCCATCCTAGATTCAGAGAGGGATTTCTCTATGTATGAGTTTAAAGATGTGAGCCTTAAGACTTTTAATATGATATTAGGCTGGTTATTAAGAACAAGGTTTGTTGTTTGGTTTTGGTTGGGCAAGGATATGATGGAGGTGAAGGAAGTCTATATGAAGGGTGAAGGTGTAAATAGGTGGAAGAATGGTTTAGCTAATAATATAAACAAGGAGCAACTTTAATCCATTGGGCTATGGAGTCATAAGAGGGTTTAATTGAAACAACAAGGTTCAAGAGTGGTCCATGGGGCAAGTCATCTATGCCAAAGGATCTCTTTAAGTTGATTTTATGGAATGAAACAATAAGAAATGGAGTGAGGGAAATGAAATGGATGAAGAAACAAAGAGCATCTTAAGATAAAGTAAGTAATTTGAAACTACCCTGCTTTTGGCATGCACTTAAGGAAAGACACAAAAGTAATCTAAGATCAGGTAAGTACTTCTAAACTAGCCTACTTTTGATGTACTTTCAATAGAAAACATTTAAAACACTTAGAATAGCTTAATATCAACTAAAGACTTTTAACTTAGCCTACTTTTAGCAGATTCAAAAGGAAAACATTCATGATAAACATAAAAAGTAGTCTAAGATCAGGTAAGTACTTTGAAACTAGCCTTCTTTCAACATACTCTTAAGGGAACTCTTCGAAGAAACTGTTGGAGATAAACCAGAGGACCGGGCTAACCATAAACTTCTCTAGCTCAGCTTTAATTAGCAAACTTCTCAAGAACATTCAAAGATAAAATCTCAAGTTGTACTCAGGAAATATGGGCTTACCAACACTTTACTAGTTATACTCTATTGAATTACCTTCAAATAAAGAATCAACAGAAAACATAAAGGATACATATTTTCAGTGAGATTTAGGGTACTTCAGGAGTAAATCCTAATCTATATTTGCTGTTCTTTATCAAAGAAAAGTGGACAGAATGGAAACATAAAGAAAAATAACAATTACAGTGAGAAAAACATCACCATTGACATAGACCAGGATCCCATAAATCAACTATTTGTATTTGATGTTCAAACCAGTTACAATCATCAAGTCCAGTAGGTTTCTACAGCTTCAAACTTATCATCTCAACGTATGTATCTTCAATTACAAACAGGGCTACAACAGCTTCAGAAAACTATTTACATGCAACGGATATCTAGAGACTAACAACCAACCCTTTACAATGTGCTCCTCAAGGAGATTTTATAAGAAAATGAGGAGGTCGAAGAGTACTATGGTTAAATATCATTAATTCCATACTAAACGCAACTCCTAGCCTTGAAAACCATGCAAGGCATAAGGCAGGAAAGCATTCAATTTACAACTCTTCTTTCTACTTTTTAAGCTTTGTGGGTGAAAAGATTGACTTTAAGGCTCTTTTTATCTTTTACAATAACTTTACTGACATTTTAAAATATGTTCTTTTGTTTGTAATAACTGTTAGCTGCCTTTAGTCTTAATGTTTCCTGATTGAGATTTGATATGGGTATTCCTTTGAGGAAAAGAAGTTACAAGTGGCATTTTTGGTAGGCTGAGGATTCAATTAGCCCCTATGATGTGGCATTCAAGGTCTTCTGGATCTGATTTGTGGATTAGGCCTTTGATTCCAAAGTTCATGCCTTGATCCTTTAAGCTTTAATTAACATATTTAATCCTTCAATTATACTCTGATATTCATCTTTGACACTGATACTCTTTCATTAATTGATGCTGACTGTGTTTTGCTGTTTGCAAGTGCGCAGAGGGTTTGTTGGAATTTTTGTTCAGGAAACCGATAATCATGACTTATCGATTCCTTGAAAACATGTAATTATCACTTTAAAACCCTTTAATTTGTATCAAAGGCTGTGAGGATTGTCATCCTCGGCCCATAACACTGTAATCATCTGTGGGAGGGTTTTAACCTTAATCTTCATGAAACCTGCATAAAAAAACACACAACGTTATTTAAATCCTACGATTGGTTTAAACTACTTTTCGGAGCAGTGAAGATGGAGGAATTTTCCACGGAGGATGAGTTTCTATGGTAAAACACAGAACTAGGGTTTAAAATTTAAAATATGGCGCAAATTGAGGAATGGTGGTTTTGGGAAAACCGACAGCGTTTTTCGCGTAGCATTTGGGGGGGAAGGCAGTATTAACTTTTGGAATGCGATTCCATTCATCGCTCGACACGTGGAAAATGAAAACTACTTATATCGCACAAAAGTAGCACACTGTGGAACAGAGCCAAAAATTACGTGATATAGATCATCGACCGTTGGATTGGAGACTCCAGATCCAACGGTGCGGGTTGAGCGCGATGGGTGAAGAGCTGCGGGGGTGGAAAGGTAGGTAGGGTCCACGATGACATATGCAAATGTGTCGCGGAGTGGGTTCATTGGTGAGATCGGGTTAAGCCCTGATCGTCATATCTCTGGAATGAACGGTAGAGATTTAGAGATGAAGAAGTAAGTTTTGAAAAGGGGAAGAAGCCAAGGCAGATGGTGATGCAGATAACGGGTAACCCGATGGTCGTTGATCTGTAGAGATCAATGGTCCATATTTATTTAAAATTAAATGTCGGGGAAATGAAAAACATAAGGAAATAAAGTTTCGGAAAAGGTTTTTAGGCCTTTAAGTGCCTGATTGCGGGGCTTTAGGATGCATGGAGGAAGGGGCTTAAAGGAAATAAGCCCTCGAGGGCTTAATACCTTTGAAGAGCAAAAGAATTGTTTTAGGAAAAAAACAGAGATTTTAAGGAAAAAAGAGGGTTTCGATAGATGAGAGAAGGATTTTTAAGCCAGATAAAAGGGAGGTATAAGGCTTAAAGGGGTTTTTGAAATGATTTAGAGGTTAAAATGAAGGTTTATAGAGGAATTTTGGAATGTTTTAAGGGTGAGAAATGGAATCTCCTAAGAGTAAAATGATGAAGTGATTGAATGAAGAATGGAGCCTTAAAAGCAGTTTTTCTCTTAGTAACAGCAGGTACTTTAGGGCTAATAGTGAAATAGTAGTGAAGATTAACTCAAAGGGTAATTATCATCATAAGACTTCAAGAACTCACAATTTGGACATGAATTGTTTCTTGAAGGCTAAAAAGATTTAGCCACCATTTGATATGACAAATTTTTATAGGTGCCTAATAGTGGCTCCACATGGGGATGGCATCTTCTTGAAGGTGTCAAGAACTTCAAACAATTTTCTCTGGAAGTTGATCAGTGCCTTGCACTTTGATAACCTTTTACTTGTAATCAGCTGCTTAACAAAAATGATTAGAACTTATTATATCAGTAGAAAAGTATTTCCCAAACAACTACCTACACAACCTACTTCCTAGCATTTTTCTTCAAAAGGTGCACTTGGACTTGCAAACCTTTTCATCAATATTTTATTATTTTTATTGAAAACATAAAACTAGTCTAAGTCTACTCTTATTTCTCCATGAATTCATATTAAGCAGTTGAACTCATAAGTTTCACTACCTAACTACTATCTGTCAGGACTAGACTGTCTAACAGACCTTTATTCTCTAAATTCTAAAACAGGAAATTTAAAAGAAGCCAAGCCAGGATTAAGCAATTTGACTTGCTGCAACTCTATTGCATAAAAACAAGCTACACATAGACTAAAATTTGCAAAAAATTTAAAACAAAATTGTGAAGGCTTAAGATCTGAAAACTAAAACATCCTTCATTATTTCTTCAGCTCTGGTTTTGATTTTGTTTGAGCTGCTTCCTCTTTCTTTCCTGGTTCAAGTTTTGAGATTTTTAGAACCAGTTTGTTTTCTATCTTTGGCTCAATATTTAATCTAATTAGAGCCATTCTTCTTTTGAGATTCATAGGTTCAGATATTGAATTTGTTTGAACCTTCGTTTCCTCTATCCTAATCTACCTTACTGATAAGCCAAGATTGAGCTGTTTGGTAAATATGATTCACTAAACTATCAGCAGTAAATTGAAAAGCTAATTAGTCATGATTAGGCTATATGACTAACTAGAAGTGTGTTTTTAGGAGTGGCATTTGAGCTTACACACTTTCAGATTTTGTCTCTCTTTTTTGGTATGGGGTTGTACCTTTCTTGTTTTTATCTGTCCTCTTTTCTTTTCTATTTTTTTGTATTTTTTCATTTTTTTCTTTGAAAGCAGTGATAGATATGATATTTAAAATGAGGGAAAATAAAAAAACTTCAAATTGATACAGCTAGGAAAAATAATGTTTGAGCATCCTACCATTGACAGGACCCCCAAAAAGTTCAGTTCCATTCACTTCCTGCAAGAAATAAGCATTGTTACCAGCAGTAGAATGAATGAGATAAGGGCCTAGCCATAAGTTATCAAATTTTCCATGTTTTCCCTTATCTTCTCTCCTGGAATCCCACTTCAAAAATTTGTCTCCAATGCTAAAATCACTGGCCTTTGTCCTTTTATCAAACAACTTCTTGATATTTTCTTGCTTATGCAGCGCTCTATTGTAGACTTCCTCTTTGGTTTGCTGAAGATGTATAGCCTGATTGATTCTTCTTGTCATATCGTTATCCTCAGACTGCATTTCTTGGATCAGCTTCATGACTGGCACTCCTAGAATGATTGGAAAAATTGCATCTGCCCCATAAACTAGTTGGTAGGGAGAAATTCCAATTGATTTCCTAAGTGTTAATCTATCAACCCATAGTGCATGTACTAGCTTTGTGTGTCATGATTTCTTATTGTCTTCCAAAAACTTTTTGATTATATTCACCAAACTTTTGTTTGAGGATTTTGCCAACCCATTACGTTGACGGTAATAAGCAGTAGAATGGCCCAGTGTAATTTGATATTTATGACAGAATTCAACCATATTTTTGGAACCAAATGCAGCAGCATTGTCAGTGATAATTTTTCTAGGACAGCCAAATCTAGATAGGATATGATTTTCAAGGAATTTTATGATGACAGAGTCAGTGGCTTGCTTAGAAGGGATGGCTTCTATCCATTTGGTAAAATAGTCTGTTGCAGTGAGGATCCATCTATGTTGGGCAGATGAGGCTAGATGGATTTTCCCAATGAATTATAGACCCCGCTGCTGAAAAGGAGCTTCAACAGTGATTGGATGCAAGGGTAAGGGAAGCAATTTTCTTTTGCCTTCAAAAAGTTGGCATTTGTGACAGGCAATAATCATTTTTTGGAAATCTTGAAAGAGGGTGGGCCAATAGTAACCAGCTCTAAGGATTTTATTGGCAGTTGTCTTCCAAAAGAGGCGGCCTCGACATTCTCCTTCATGTAATTCATGCTTGATCTTATTTGCATCATTCTCAGGCAAACATTTAAGAAATAATCCACTAGCATTTTTCCAATATAGACATTTATCCAAAATGCAATAATTAACATCTTTCAACTTTAAAAATCTTGCCTTCATTTTAGAAAAACTAGGAGGTGTATTTAAATTGAGCAAAACATATAAAACATCAGCATACCAAGATGAAAACAGAAAATGATCTTCAATAATGGGAGTTGACAACTCCTCCTGTTCATATAATGCATCTAACATGTTTATGTCAAGAGCTTCAAAATTAGACTCAGCCATTAATCTTTCTAGTCCTTGGCCTTTTATGAGTTTAGTGGGCTTGATTTCTAAATCATATTCAAGTATCACAACAATCCACTTTCCTCTTTTGTCATCTGGATCCTGGGTTAAAATGTCTTTTACAACTGAATTTGGCACAAATGCAATTACGTAGGAATGTAAAATGTAAACTTTGAAGTCTTTTAAGGTTTGACTAAGGCAGAGGCTTGTTTTTCCATGATATTGCACTTCAGAAGAGTATCTCTTAATGCCTTGCTAAAGAATGCAATTGGCTGCACTTGTCCCTTCAAGTTTTTCTGTAATAGGACAACAGTCACTGTGTGTTCTGATGCAAATGAAAAATTTAAAAAATCCTTTGTAAAATTAGGACTAATGAGAACTGGTGTTTTGGTTTATTCTTGTCAAATGATTTCTTTGCTCCTAAGGTCCATTTAACTCCTTCTTCTTTCTTGAGCATATTTTTTATGTTTCTAAGGAGTTCAGCCAGATTGGGTATGAACCTTATCAATAAATTAATCTTCCTGATGAAATATTGAAGTTCCTTGATGTTTATGGGATGGTTGATTTGCAATAAACCATCAATCCTCTTTGGGTCTATCTTTATCCCCTCTTCTAATATGATGTGTCCAAGTAGTTTGCCTTCTTGGAGACCAAACATTGTTTTCTTTGGATTTAAAGACAACCCAAATTTTCTGCATTTCTCAAAGACTTTTCTCAAGTGTTCTAGGTGTTCTTCATCTGTTTTGGAAAAAATAGTGATGTCATCAAGGTAAATAATGATGAAGAAGCCTAATTCTTCTGAGAATGCAATATCCATGTCTCTCTAAATTGTAGCTCCAACATTCATTAAACCAAATGGCATTTTCACATACATGAAAGTACCCCAAGGTGTGGTAAATGCTGTTTTGATTTGATCATCAGGATGTACCAGAATTTGATTGTAACCTGAGAAGCCATCTAACAAAGAAATCATTTTAGAACCAACTACCCTTTTTAAAATGTGATCCATCTTGGGTAAAGGGTAGTTGTCCTTTAATGAGGCTCTGTTTAAGTTCCTAAAATCAATAAAAATCATTATTTCTCTTGTTTTCTTCCTAACTGACACAAGATTAGATACCCAATCTGAATATCTAACAGGGACTATAATTCCAGCATCATACATTTTCTTAATTTCTTTCTCAACCAGAGGTAATTGAACAGGGTTTATTCTGCGCAATTTTTGTCTATAGAGCTTCTAGTTTTCTTTGAAGGGTATCTTATGCTGAATTATCTCTGTTTCATATGATTTTAGATCTTCGTAACTCCATGCAAACACATCCTAAAATTCTCTAAACATCTCAATATATTTCAATTTGATGTGAGTTGGCAATGTTTTAAACAGTTTGATCATTTTTGGTTTTTGTTCGCTGCCTATGTTACATTCTTCTACTTCAGTTTCAACAAGCTGCAGTTTTGGTTTTTTGGCAACATCATTGAAATCAAACACTTCTTCTAATGGGACCAGTCCTTTTGGCAAGTTTTGAGTTTTAGATTGCAGCATTTCTAAATTTTCTTTTTCCAAGTCTGCACTAACTTCTGTGGTATGTTCAAGTTTATTAGATAACAGATTTATCTCAGCAATCTCTGGAGACTTTTCCTCCTTATCAAGTAAATTTCTTCCATAGGACAATTTGGTTCATAATCTGAATCTGAACTTGGTAGCTCAAATTCATTTCTGGACTGTAAGAAGTCTTTTTTTTTTTATCTCCCTCAAATACCTGCCAGTATTTTTCATTGTCTGGGACAGCTGGTCTAAATTTGACTTGGGTGGTGCATTTCTTGGTCTCATAAGGTGTTAGAAGAGTTCTAGCAGCAAAGGCTAAACCATTGGCAAGGAAATTTTGGTTTCTTGGGACAAAGATAAGTTGGAATTAATCAAATTTTTTTAATATGTCCATGACATCATTTCCGTAGGCTCTAAGTCTAGGGTGTTTGGAACTATATTCCCCATTCACTTGCCTAATAATCAACTCTGAATCCCCCTGAAATTTTATCCTTTTGGCCCCTGATTTCTTCAATAAGTGTAGGCCTAAAAGGAGAGCTTCATACTCAGCTATGTTATTGGTACATTGAAAGTTTAATTTGTAGGAATGCCCCTCAGCATGATTAATTTCAGTGTTATATAACCATATGCCTGCTGCTGCATCATTTCTAGTGCAAGACCCATCAAATTTCATGCTCCAAAGAGGATTGTTCTCATAATTAAGATCTATTTTATTGCTATCCTTTCTACATTCTTCATCATTTTGTTCTGAATTAGGCTTTGTACTACATTTTCTTGAATTTTGTTCCTCAAGTTTTTCAATGTTTTGAGGTTTTACTTCTTTTTTTTCATGATCTACGTTGTTTGTATGACTGTTTTGGACCTCAAGTGTTAGGTCCCTATATTACTAGTATAGTCCCTTATTGTTGTTAGTGTAACCCCCTTATTGTTATTATTGTACCCTTGTAACCCCCATTTTGTTATTATTGTGCCCTTAAATTATTATTGTTAGGTCGGCTAGGATTACATTGTGGCCCACTAGGATTACATTATGGCCCCATGGACTCCTATATATAGAAATGAGGTTTTGTAAATTGTATCATCCAAGAATTGTGCATTTATGTAATGTATTGGAGGTTGCACCCTCAAAGTGGCTTATTTCTAAGGCGTTGATATCTCTTTTCTTCTATTTTTGAAGCTGGTTACACAACATTTGGTATCATAGGTTGGGATTCTAGGGTTTCGCTGCTCCAAACAGGTCATCGTGGCATTTTCGCTATAACTGTTTTTCTACGAAGTTTCAGAAGATGAAATTTTTAGGGTGCGAAGCTGAAATCCTGAGGAAGATTGTCTAAAAATTTCAGAGCTTAGTTCGCAATATTTTCGGAGATATCATCTGTGGAAGTTAGGTCTTTTTTCAAGCTCCTAAACAGGTCATCGTGGCATTTTCGCTATAAATTTTTTTCGCTATAAATGGTCATTGTGTCTGCTGTGGCAGTTACAACAGACACAGTAGCCTATGCATTGATGATAAGAGAATTTATCTGATAGCTGAAGATCTGGAGCAGAGGTCCAGGGGGAGCATCAGTCTGACTGCTGATGATTGCACTGTTAGCATCATTCTCGTTATACTCATGATAATGAAATGATACATGAGTTCTTGTGTTGAAGATAATGGATGAAGCCTGGTTGCTTTATGATGAAGAGCATTCATTGGTGAGATGAAAGTCTTATATTTCAGAGACAAGGACAGATCATGCAGAGATTTTTGCTGATTACTGGCTGTTGAAGGTGTTTCAGATTGCATAAGTTAAGAAGGAGCATTGGTTTAGGGGGAGCAGCAGGTTGAATACTAATGATTGCATTGTTGGCAATATGACTGCTTATTCTTTGGGTTTTTGTGATACTCATGCTCAAATGTTGATGTCTTGGTACATGGTTTATTATGAGGAGTTTTTGAGCCCTGGTTGCTGATAAGTATCCTTTGTACTCACACATGGATGAGTTGGATGTCATTTGTTTCAGAAATAATCATGCAGAGTGTGTTACTATGGTTGAGAGATCTTTTGCCTACATATGTTACTTCATGTTAAATCTTGAAGATCATGGTGATGTTGGACCACTTGGATGATTGCTTGACACCGATGTGAAGATGTTGTTATGATATGACAATCTCTCTTGGAAAGATTGTATTGATGCTGAAAAGAATCTGAAGGCTTGGTTACTATTGTACTGATGCCACAACCATTGGATGACGCTTGAAGACACAACTACACCATTCTATCTATCTGTAGTCTAGGGAAGCATTCAAATGTCTCAGAAAGAAGCTGAACACTGTCTTTGCCTTACAAAGAATCAGATCTGGTTGAAATTTAGAAGATGTCTTGGGATACGCGGGTTTCCTGAAACACAGTCGCGTATATACGCGAGTTCCTGCACAGAAATCCGCGTATGACTAATTGTTGACAATTTTTGGTTGGTTCAGCTCTCTTCAGCACAGCTGCAGTGCTGTTTGGTATCTCTGGTGATGTTCCAGGTCTCATAATTCTGTTTCTAATGTTTTGATGAAGATGCCTTGATGATTTGTTGGTGGAAGTTTTCAGGATGCACAAACTAAGGGGGAGCCTTAGTCATTTGCAAAGATTGCTTGGTTGCACAGATTCAGGGGGAGCATTAGCTTTGCTGAGAATAATGCAGTGTTGGCTTTATGATGGTTCTAAAATATGTTCTCTTTCTTGAGGACTTTCTGGTGTTGGTCTTAAAAGTTATATCTGTAGTTTGATGAAAAGGTCTTGTCACTAGTACATTTGGCGGAAATTCTGACACTTGGTTCCGACGCTTTTGACCAAATGTCGGAAATTTTCCCAAATTTTTTCCATCCCGCCCGGAACCGTCGCTATAGCGACATCTATAGAATACTGTCGCAATACCGACGTTTAAAATCTGTCGCAACTGCAACGTTTGAAGGAAGACGTCACAATTGCGACACCATGGCCCAAAGCGTCGCTAAACTAGTACATTTGGCGGAAATTCCGACACTTGCTTCCGACGCTTTTGACCAAATGTCAGAAATTTTCCCAAATTTTTTCCATCCCGCCCGGAACCGTCGCTATAGCGACATCTATAGAATACTGTCGCAATACCGACGTTTAAAATCTGTCGCAACTGCGACGTTTGAAGGAAGACGTCGCAATTGCGACACCATGGCCCAAAGCGTCGCTAAACTACTACATTTGGCGGAAATTCCGACACTTGCTTCCGACGCTTTTGACCAAATGTCGGAAATTTTCCCAAATTTTTTCCATCCGGCCCGCAACCGTTGCTATACCGACGTCTATAGAAACCTGTCGCAATACCGACACCTAAACCCTGTCGCAATTTTTTTCAATCTCACCCGAAGTCGTCGCTATACCGACGATTAGAGAGATTATTCGTAATACCGACACTTAGACAAAGTGTCGCAGTGGAGACGTCTGAAGGAAGACGTCGCTATGGCGACCCTATTCTCCACGGGGTCGCTATTGCGACAGATGCGTCCAAACGTCGCAATTGTAACACAATGTCTAAGTTGCAATTGCGACGTTTGGAGGCATCCGGCGCAATAGCGACGCTTTGTGTATGTGTTGTGAGGAATAATCATATAGTTCAACTTAATGGTTCATTATATAATCATGTGATCATCACCAATGATATATCTTAAAAAGCAACTGAAAAGCCATGTGTAAAAAATCGATGTATACTCTAGAGAGTGGTTCTCATATCACTATGTAAATTGTTGTATGCTACTTCAACAAAATTATAAGATAAACTGTAATACACATCATATATGCACCATAACAATTGGTAGAGGGTAAAACCCACCTGCCACACCTTTGTACTCGATCCAATTTTCTCTGTCAACTCTTCTAGCCGTGGGAGTTTCCTTCAAGGATCATAATACCCCCAAGGCCTGTTATCACCCTAGTAATTCTCAGGTTGTGGGATAGGGATTTTTGTAGTTAAGAACACCAAGGGTAACCAAGAACCGCTTTGGGAATTCAAGATCTAGCCTTCTTGAACTCTAGAGAGGGATCTCTCCATATGATTTAGCTTTGTTTTAGTAACAGATATTAGGCTAGCTATGATTGTGTATTTGGGTTTGATTTTAAAATATTGGTGGGAATAAAGAGATTTCAAGGTTAACGAGAAGGATCTACCAGAATATTGGGCAATGGAGTCAACTCTCTAGGCAATTAGAACTAAGAAATAAGGCTCAGAGATGCAAATGTGCTAAGGGCAAGATAGGTGACCTTCTAAGGCTATGTATAGGCTTGATTTGATGGAGTGGATGGAATCTGAGCAAAAGGGCACTTAAGAATCCTTAAGCTACAGATAAGAAGATTGAAGAAGGGATCTAACTGGGAACCGTAGAACTGCCCATAAGGTTTTACGAACAGACTATTACTGGCCTACCATCTTTAAGGATGCCAAAAAATTCGTGCAGGCCTGTGATAGCTGCCAAAGGGCAGGACGCCCTGGGCAGTCTGATGAAATGCCTTTGAACCCTCAACTAGTGATTGAACCATTTGAACGCTAGGCACTTGATTTTGTTGGCCCTATTAGTCCTCCCTCAAACCAAAATACATACATCCTAGTTGCAACCGAATATGTCACTAAGTGGGTCGAAGCAAAGGCAGTTTCAAAAGCTACAGAGGACTCTGTAGTACAGTTTCTTTTCCAAATCTTTGTGCGCTATGGTCTCCCAAGGGACATAATCACAGATGGAGGACCACAATTTGTAGGTAATAAATTAGCTGAAACATTGCAAAACTACCACATTCAACACAAAATTACAACTCCATATCACCCACAGGCCAATGGCCAAGTAGAGAGCACGAACAAAGTAGAAAACATTAAAATGCCAAGTAGAGAGCACGAACTATAGTTGTCTTGAGAAATTTTATTCACACTGAATACTTTGAATTGTTAAGTATTTATACAAAAAAATGTTTACAAAATATCTCAGGAATTGAGATGATGTTTTAATCAAAAATAGGAAAGAATTTCCCGTTTTTTATCCATTAAATTCACAGCAAATCTGTGAATTCTTGCCACTTTTCTGCAGAGGGGATCTTCATAGTCTTCAATTTTCTGTAACTTTCATCTGCCTCTGTATACTTGGAAAATTTAGGCTTTATAGTGAACATATGCCTGATCTCATTATCTAAAAAGAACAGATTTTCAAAATACTGAAGAATTATTCTGCCTGTTGGTGATCCTTGAGGCAGTTGTTGTCTGGCTTGCTCTTTTGCATGATTTCTGATCTTTAGATCATACTCTTTCTGAGGCATTAACTTGTCATTCAATGCGTGAATATCAGGCAAACCTGCTTCTGACAATGTTTTGTATTTGGCTAAAAATCTTGAGATGGATAAATTCATGTCTTTACACCGGTCCTCTAGAGTACTCATTATGCTTCTTTTGTTCAGGACCTTTTTGATTTGAAGAATGGTTTCTGTTCTATCAACAATTTTCAATTCTTCCAACTCTTCCCTGGTCTTACTGTTTAAAAAAGCTATGAGTTGGATTGCTTGGGCTGGTTTTTTGTCAATTTCCCTCTTAGTCTTGTCAATCTCTGCACTAGCAACTTGAAGTAACTCCCTCTGTTCATAACTTATCCGAATTGAAGGCCATTGAGAATGAATGCCATCAATAATTTTGGTCCATAAATGACTTTTTATAAAGGCCACTTGATCTGTAAGATTTACTTGTGCTTGCAGAATCTTTACCCGTTCTTGTAGTCGATCAGCCCTTTGCTCATGTCCTCTAGAAGTAATCAAGGCATCATTTTTGGATTTTTCCAAATTTTTAATAGTGCCTCTCAAACTAAGAATCTCTTTATCTTGGTCTTGTGGTGTGGTCCTCTGTGAGGATGAAGAAGAAGAGGTAGAGATTAGAGAAGTAATTGGCACTGCAGTTGGCAGTACTCCGTTCGGTGCCAAGTGTTCTGCCAAAGTAGATGGTATAGCAGTGTTTACAGTGGGGATCACTATAGGAATGACCATTGGTTGTGATTTTCTTAGTTCTTCATTCTCTTTCATTAGAGCTTCCATTTGACTTTCCATTGTTTTTATCTGACCTGACATTTGATGTACAAGCTCCTTTAAATCATCATTCTCTGTTTTTTGCTGTAGAATTTCTTTTGCTTGAGAGTTTTCACTCTGAGGCAACTTCAACTGTTTTCTAAGAGTAGCTATATCCTCATTTTTCTGTTTAATTAAGACTTTTTCCCCTTCAATGTTGGCTGGGTCACCCCCTGCTTCAATCACTATATCTTCTAGTGCTTTTATTCTTAAATTATTAGCATAAAGTGAGGCTTTGTCCAACCTCATTTGATTTTGGAGGTTGAGCACTGTTTTCTTAAGCCTAATTGATTTCATAGTTTTACTGACAATTTTGGAATATAGCATTTCAGTATTGCTCCTATGAAATTCAATTTGATCTAATTCATGAATGGCATCTGCATCCAGTTCAAGATCTGTTTTGGAATAATATGCCACTAATTTTTGCTCAGCCACTGTAGGCTTCAATAATGACATTACCAATTTATTGGATGAATAATCAAATGCTGAAAGAATCCTGTCTTTGTTTCCAGGATTTTCTTTAAGAAATCTAGAATGAGCTTGATTCTTGAGCTCTTCATTCTTCTCTTTAATCTGTCTGAATCTGATCTGAATCTCTGACTCTGTATTGTCAGTTTCCTGAGAAGAAGGAGGCAAATTGACAGTAGCCTGGTTTTCCTTCATGACTGTATCTTTTTGTTGTGTTCCAATTTTTACATTTTGAAGCTCTTTTAATGTTTGAGTGACTATTCTTGTTGCTTCATCATTTATATCAATATTTACAGCCTTATCCTTTTCTTCTTCTGTTGACTTGCTTCTTTACTATAAGGAGTTCTGAATTTTTTGTCCTCAATAGTCTCAGCTATGAAACTATCTCTTTCTCTGTCTCTTTTATGTACATTATCAGTATCTTTGCTTGTAGAAGCCACCTGTACTGTCTGTTCAATCTGTTTTCCTTTGCCACTATCTACCTGTATTACATGTACTGCCTGCGAATCATCATCAGATAGGGTGTTTGGCTCCCATTCAATTTTATTTACATATCTTTCAATATGGGGCTTAGGATCATGCAAGTAAACAGGCAACTTACATTTTACCCTTATTGCACTCAAAATACCTTGTGGGTCATACTTCCATGTAAAACTACATGGGAACTTATACTCTTTAAGTTTTACATTTATCTCATTGGCAGCTTCTCTGTTATTCACAATGAATGGCCCAATTTGATTTTTCAGCTTAAATTGGGTATTTTTCTTGAAAGCTATGAAGTGGATTTCATCTACATTCAATAGTTGTCTCGGATATTCTAAAGCAAATATTCTTGTAGTTACAAATTTGGGTAACTTATATGGGGCCAGGGATGAGCCATACACTCTGATTTCTGTATGATTTTGATATAAATACCAATCTCCAATTTTGTAGCTCTCTGATAACTGCAGAATTCTTCTTGTCTCATCATTGATCCTAGGGATTTGTTGTTTTTCCAAGAGATACATAGCAGGGGCTATAAATGAGTCATTGAAATCTGTAAAACTATACTCTTTGTTCCATTTCCTTAGAATAGATGACCAAAATACTACTGATAGAACTTTTCCTTCTGCATCCAATTTCTGACATTCAATTGGAAACTTATCTGTTTGATAATATAGGAAGAGGTGTAGTAGATAAGAGGAGTATCTGAAAACTCCTTCTTCTGATAATTTGGATAACTGATAATGCATATTATCAGCAATACATCTAGCAAAATTGAACTGCATGGATGGTGATTGACCAGGGTTTAGAGTTGACAGAAAACCTAGGATAGCCACATCAGTGAATTCATCACTGGCGTATCCTAGTATGTAGGAGAGCATTGAGACAATCTGTCTAGTTTCATCTGGGAAATCAACGGTGTCGAAAGGAGGATCTAACTTAGGAATATCAACTTGATTTGGACAAAAATTCTGGTTTATTTTGAATCTAGCATTGAAATCCAAGTCAAGATATAGTTGGGTTAAATCTTCTCTTGTTAGGCAAACAGAATTGGGGTCATGATTCATTTGCAGCATGGAATTTATCGACTCTTCAGTGATGTAAAACAGGGTTTCTTTTTCTTTGTTTACAATACATCTTTTTTCTAGCATATAATAGGCTTCGCATAATCTGATAAAGTCAGGAACAGAATGAGTGAGAGGGACAATATATCTAGGCAGATAGGATTCCCAAATTGGAATATCTTTGTCACCCTTTTCCACTGATTTGCCATAGCACCAATTATAGACATCAAGCGGGTTAAATTCTACATTAGGGTCTAGTATTAGACAGTCCCGATCAACTAAAGGGCTCTTCTCTGGAGAAATGACTAGAGGTTGGACTGGTCTGACCACTTCTGTAGAATCAGCCGTGAGTGCAGGAGTTGGTTTGTCGATTTTGAAGGACATAAGCTGAGGAATCTTTGCAGAATACTTCTTTTCAGATTTTGGGCCTCCATTCTTGGGGGTTACCTATTTCTTGGTCATTTTTAATAATGAACGAAGCAAGCTTAAACAGTTTGCTAAGTTCCTTTACGAGAAACAGGGGTTTCTTGGCGAATTTCTACTGAAAATGGGGTTTCTGAGCAGGGTTTTTAGGAAATTCAAGGAATTTAAAGCTCAGGACGTGTATTTAAAATCGATTTCAACAGCAAAATAGACCAGGGTATGGAAAAAACTGCGAGAAAGGGCAATTAGGGATTCCAGGGAAATTTTGACAGAGTTTTCCATGAAAAATGGACACTTTTTTGCAGTAACTTTGGTAATTATTTGAAATCGACAGGAATTTTGAAATCTCAGAGGGCAACTTCGAATAAAAGTACCTGGAGAACAAGTGGAATTCGGTTGAAGACGTTGCAGAGGTGCTCAGTCTTCAATTTTTTGAAAATGGCTTCGCAGAGGACAATGTAGTACTTTGTACTGGAAATTCAGGGCAATGGGCGTCGAAAAATGGTACTGGTAGGTTGAAAATGGCTCTGCAAAGTTTCTCAGGGTTCAAACGGCGTGATTTTGAGGAAAACGGTTATGCAATGTTTTTACAGGTTTAAAGCGAAAAGGTGAAAATTTGAATGCAAATAATAATTTTAATGTTATCCTTCGATGGTATAACCATAGTTAAATGACATTAAACTCGGGTTAAACGGGTGAGGTTTAGGGAATACCGCCATTGGTATTCGTGAAGGTAAATGGTGGTAAGCGGAAACTAGCTTTTCGAACGCGATACAACGTGGTAGCGACACGTAAGCGCGGGTGGTTTGGAAAAACCACCCATTTCGCGCGGCTTCGCCAAAACATCAAATGATTACTTTATGAGCGCGGAAATGTATTAGCGCCGTCGGATCTGGATTCAACGAGCGAACGACCACAATGAAAAGGAAAGGTGCGGGGAAAATCGGTTAGTTATCGGGTTCAGTGCGATACTATTGCAAAAGTGTCACAAGACCGACGAAAATGGAAATCGTTCAAAACGTCAGTAAGAGCGACGCTTACCGAAAAAGTGAAAGGTAAGTTATCGGGTTCACTTTGGGTCATTGATCTTGGGAAACCGTCGCTATACCGACCTTTAGAGAAATGTGTCGCAATACCGACACTTAGGAAAAGTGTCGCAATTCCGACACTATGCCCCAAAGCGTCGTCAGACGGCTTCCTCCAAACCTCTCTATTATATGTTTTACGAAGATATGGTAAGTAACTCTCTCTTGTTCTTCGTAGAAATAATTATATATAATTTTTATTTTTATTTTCAAAATAGATTAAAAAATTGTATGAGAAAAATTATTAATTCATCAATATGTGTGTGTTGTGAGGAATAATTTCATAGTTCAACTTAATGGTTCATTATATAATCATGTGAGCATCACCAATGATATATCTTAAAAAGCAACTGAAAAGCCATGTGTACAAAATCTATGTATACTCTAGAGAGTGGTTCTCATATCACTATGTAAATTGTTGTATGCTACTTCAACAAAATTATAAGATAAACTGTAATACACATCATATATGCACCATAACAATTGCCATACAACTAATTTATTTTAGGATACATGTGGCATTCTAGGGGTAAATTCTATATGATGTGTATATCAATCTATTAGGTGTTGGTAAGTTGTGAGTATCTAAGAAATGATAAGGAATATCCATACATCATGATCTTGTAATGTGATTATAAATTGTCTATAATTTCCATAAAATGTATAAATGATTTGTTTAAAAAAAATCAACACAATCAACCCTAAACAATGCTCATGATGTGGAATGTCATTGGCAAAACCAAAATGATGGTCACATGTCCCATTTCTATGGTAATGGTGATCATATATATGTTGTAGCGACACTTGATGAGTAATTAAATAAATCTAAGAGTGTGACTCATTGTGCCATATTTGGAAAGCTAATTAATGATGCTTTAAGTAATTAGGACTTAATGAGAGATCATCTTCACATCTTCACTGAAATATATTGGTAATTTTAGTCACTATATGGACCGCACATGCATGCTAGAAAAATTGAAATATAAGCTATAATACACATCTTATATCTGCCATAACAATTGTCATACAACTTATGGAAAGCTAATTAATGATTCTTTAGCAAAATATCTAGGACTTTAATGAGAGATCATCTTCTACATCTTCAATGTAAATATATCGGGTAATTGTAGTCACTATATGGACCGCAGATATGCATGCTAGAAAATTGAAATATAAGCCATAATCATTATCTTATATCTGCCATAACAATTGTCATACAACTTATGGGAAGGCTAATTAATGATGCTTTAAGTAATTAGGACTTAATGAGAGATCATCTTCATATCTTCATTGAAATATATTGGTAATTGTAGTCACTATATGGACCGCACATGCATGCTAGAAAATTGAAATATAAGCTTGGTAATATTACATCTCATATCTGCCATAACAATTGTCATACAACTTATGGAAAGCTAATTAATGATGCTTTAAGTAATTAGGACTTAATGAGAGATCATCTTCACATCTTCACTGAAATATATTGGTAATTGTAGTCACTATATGGACCGCACATGCATGCTAGAAAAATTGAAATATAAGCTATAATACACATCTTATATCTGCCATAACAATTGTCATACAACTTATGGAAAGCTAATTAATGATGCTTTAAGTAATTAGGATCATCTTCACATCTTCCCTGAAATATATTGGTAATTGTAGTCACTATATGGACCGCACATGCATGCTAGAAAAATTGAAATATAAGCTATAATACACATCTTATATCTGCCATAACAATTGTCATACAACTTATGGAAAGCTAATTAATGATGCTTTAAGTAATTAGGACTTAATGAGAGATCATCTTGACATCTTCACTGAAATATATTGGTAATTGTAGTCACTATATGGACCGCACATGCATGCTAGAAAAATTGAAATATAAGCCATAATACACATCTTATATCTGCCATAACAATTGTCATACAACTTATTGCGTCACATTTTTGATGACGTCAAGCAAATTTTTTTGGAAACTGAAATTGAAATTTCCGGATTTGAAATCTCACTGAGGCGGATTTAATAGAAATTTCGCATCACACTCAGCCGTCCACACGAGTGCCCAAAATCGGACGCGAAAAATTCATAAAGCAGATTGAATAGAAATTTCGCGTCACATTTTTGATGACGTCAGCAAATTTTTTTGGCACCCAAAATTGATTGAAGGAGAATTTAATTTTTGGTTGACGTCCGCTGGTCAAAGTTCTTTAATGTTTGTTTTAAAAATGTCGTGCGTACAGGTCCATATATATATATATATATATATGTTTTACATATATACATCATATGCACAATTCAAAGCAGTGAGTTGTAAATGCACAGATAGAGTGAAATTTTAGAGTGTGAGTTAGAGTGAAATTTTAGAGTGTGATATTTGTGTTGAACTCGTTATTTTCGAAATGGGAGATTGTAACCAAAGTTTTGAAGTTTAATGAAATAGTTTTTACAGTGAAAACTCTGTTTCCAGTGAAGAATTTTTTTTTTATATTTTCTGTTCTGGAATTTTAAATATTCCAACACTATGATCTACTAAAAATTACTTCAAAAATCAAGTAAACCTTCCAATATAAAGAAAAAAATATGAACGAGCTTTCCCTAAATTGCAATAAATTTATGTTTATTATTAATATTGCATAATCTGTCTTATAAAAATTGCATAATCGGACTAAGAACAAATCCTCAGTGCATTTTTTATTGTTGTTCTGATTAAAAAATTGAGCCAAAGAACGCTAAGGCACTCAGAGAAATCAATCTATGTATTATTTCTCACAAAACATGTTGAGTAGTGGAGACTAAGCCCTAGATTTTTTTCTGTCCTCAATCTCTCTATTAATTATGTCTATGTAGTTATAAGAATAACAAGCCAAAGAAATCCGAGGCTTCCAGAGAAATTAGTCTATGTGTGCAGAAATTGATGATTACTGTTGACTAAATGTTATACCATTTGAAATTGCTGAGCGAAATTAATCAGGCCATGATGTACCATTTGTCAGTATCTATTTTCTCATGTATGAAAGTTTTTTTTTTTCTAAGTAAAAGTAATTATATTAAAAAAAGGAGTACAGTACAACGGGCCGAAGCCTGATCATTGCCGAGTGCTGTGGCATTTGAAACAAAAAACCATAGTTTGAAGACTACCCTGCAAGAGGGAAACCAGTCTGAAACAGTTCATTTGAAAAATCCCGCGCAGGGGAACCAGAGAATTGTAGTACTGGAGACCATATCGAAGCAAAAAAAATAGATGCATTTTCAGAGACAACAGGAAACACATGAACAGGCCCGTGAGAATGGGCAGAAATAGAGCAAAAAACCAGAGTGAAGAGGAGGAACTATTCATCAGGATCAGGTTCGTAGACAACTCTGCACCAGAATTCATCTGGTTCCCCGTCAGAATTATATAGGTCAGCAACAGAATGGATCACCTTCCCGCGAGGAGGAGGAGTAATCTGCGCCTCGCTCGCTTGCACTGCGTCCTGCCGCTCAGTAGGTTGACCCACCGCTTCCTTGTTCGCCTGGTCCTGCGTGGCCTTGCCCATCTGACCCTGCACGTTCGCACTATCAGGTTGCTTCAGCCCAACAAACTGCGCCGAATCCTGAGCCGCTGAGAGGCTACATTCCGCCGGGCGAGAACTGGGAACAATTTCCCGAGGCTCTTCACGAAAGACGACCGTAATTGAGGCAGTCACCCTGGGTTGATTGAGAGTGCTGTTAAAGGAAAAATGCGCGGTGTGGGTTTGAGCAGGAGGAGCGGAAGGAGTGGGGGAAGCAAGGCGACGGCCCGAGCGGAGAAGGAGCCCTCTAGGTTGACTTTCAGAGTGGGAGATAGACACAGAGGAGGTGCCAGAGGTGGAGGGAGAGCGTCGAATTTGGCGCCTCGTGGGTCCTCTTCGGCAGCGCATTCTATGCCTGAGGCGCGGCATAGTCGCACTCGAGACAGCAGGGCAGGGAGGCAAAAGATGGACAGAAGACTGAGGTGAGAGGGGCAACAGGGCGATAGAAGCAAGCTTGCAGGAACCAGCGTGGCAGAAGTGGAGATTTTCTCTAAAATCCAAACAACAATTGAGACAGCTCCTCTTACCAGTTACAGTGCGAACATTAGAAAGCCCTGCTCCTGGAGTGCACCACAGATTCACAGGCGGGGGAATTCTGTTCAGACCAGAGGGACGTTCCATAATAACAACCCAGTCTACCGTGCAACTGTGAATCGACTGCAATAAACCACCATAAGTATGAACTGGAGGCTGAGTCATGTCGCGGCATGCGAATGTGTATCGAGGAGCGGGACTACGGTTTATTCGAGCGAGTAAATGGCATTAAACGCCGATCAGTTGACATTAAGAACTGAATGACAGCACTCTTGCGGGTGGGCCAGTGGCTTCCCCTCCCCCATCCCATGACGTTAAACACCACCAACTTCACCCTATTTTTGCATGGCCATTGGACAATGATTTACTATGGTTTTCCTACTAAATTCCAATGGATGATTATTCAAAAATATTGAGAATTAGTTTAGTCTCAAGGCATAGCCAAGAGTCTTACTTAATAATTATAGATTACCTCTCCAATGGATGATTGTACATTTTTCATGTACTTTTTCACGTGAATTTCAGTTGATGCTAGATCTTACATTAGTAACTATACTTGCATGAATATCCATGCTTTTATAATTCCCCACTATGGTGAATGTTGATGTATGGCCTTGGCCCATTGATCTTACAATTAACTCACTATTCATATTCAATTTTATCCAGTGCAGCCCAATAAAATAAGGAAAACAGAAAATTCAAATGTGGGCTACATAAAAATGATTTTTTTAAAAACTACATTAATGTCTGATATCACGCGCGCATTCGCCCTCAGCTCGCGCATTCGCCCTCAGCTCTTGCAGAACAACATTCGCTCTCAGCATTCGCCCTCAGCTCTTGCAGAGCAGCATTCGCCCTCAGTTCTTGCAAAATGGTAAGTTCTTACTGCAGGCCCTTCCTCCTGTAGTAGGGTTGACCCTATTTGGGTTTTTTTGGAGAATACAAAGGTTGTGATTGATTACGGGGCACTGCCTATATTTGTGGAACTTCTTGCCTCTGGGAATGATAATGTTCGAGAACAGGTAGCACGTTCATTTTAGAGGGCATAAAATTATTCTTCCCAACTATCTTTATACGTCTGTAATTTTGGAATTTGATTTAAAAAACTACTACCCAACTTTGAGTTCAACTGGTGTTCGTGTAAGGTTGTTTGGGCTTTGGGAAATATTGCTGGAGACTCTGCATCATTTAGGGATCTTGCCCTCAGTCATGGAGCTCCGAGGCAAGTGCTTGCCCAGTTGAATGATACTGCCAGAATTTCAATGATACGAAATGGTACATGGGCTCTGTCAAATTTTTGCCGTGGTAAACCCCAACCACTATTCAAACAGGTAAGCAGAACACATTTTCTGCCTCTTCTTCTTAGTTCGCAGATACTGTGGATTTTTTTTTATAGATCTTGGTGCTTGGTAGATTTGGACGTAATATGGACCTAGGCGCTTGTTCATTACAATGTCTCCGTCATCAGGTTTTAGAAAATGCTCAGAAATTTGGGTTTCACAAGGGGATTAACCTTGCTTGCAATTATCGATTATCAATCACATTCAAAAAAAGTCTTTCGTAGCATTGCTGAGCTCTTTGTAGGTGAATTTCCGAGGCAATTTCACAATATCTGAACTAAATTTTTCTGTCCTTTTCAATACTATGTGCTTGTAACAGAACCAGACAAACAATCTAGTGGCCAATGCAACAACTGTTGGAATTTTACAAATTCCAGAACAGAATTGGAGAATAAAACTCCCCTTCTTAACACAGAGAAAAAAAATTTAAAATTTCATTCACAGACAGAGTTTCAACTCAGAAAAATTTATATTCCATGTATAAAAAAACTGCTGTTACAATTCTTCCTTAGCTGATCTGGAATATGTGCATAAGCCACACATCCGAAAACCTTCATATGTGTGACACTTTGGTGCCACTCCATGCCTCTTCCGGCACTTTGTTCATAACAGCTTTTGTAGGGCACCTGTTCAAAATATACGCTGCACAATGTACAGCTTCAGCCCAATAATCATTAGGCAAATGCTTTGCCTTAAGCATACTCCTCTCCATGTCCATTATGGTTCGGTTTTTCCTTTCGGCTACTCCATTTTGCTGTGGAGTATATCTAGGTGTAAACTGCTTTTGAATACCATTTTCTCTACAAAACCGTAGAAAATATTTAGATATATACTCACCTCCTCTATCAGTCCTTAAGACTTTGATATGAAGCCCACTCTGATTCTCAACAAGTGCTTTGAAATTGCAAAATTTTTCAAACACTTCACTTTTCTTTTTCAAAAAGTAAACCCAAGTTTTTCTTGTAAAATCATCTATGAATGTTAAGATATAGTGGCTGCTAGCAAGCGATGGAGTTTGCATCAGTCCACATACATCTGAGTGGACAAGTTCTAAGGGTGCTTTTGCCCTTATGCTTTTCCCGGAAGGAAAACTTTCTGTGTTGTTTCCCAAGAATACAACCTTCACAAAGGCTGTCTGGTTTCTCTATCAATGGTAAACCACTTGCCATCCCTTTTCTGTTCAACAGATTAAGACCTCCAAAGTTGAGATGACCAAATCTCAAGTGCCATAACCAATTATCATCTTTTGGTTCGCTTTGGAATGTCTCTTGTACTACTGCTGCTTTCTCTTCACCATTCATCAGATCTGCTCTCATTCTGAGAGGGAACATCCTGTTCCTTGTCATCTTCATTTCAGCAATACACTGTTTGCTGGGTGTTTTATCCATGATGGTACAAACATCATTATCAAAGAAAACATTATATCCCTTATGGACAAGCTGTCCAACACTTAAGAGATTACACTTCATTCCTGGAACATAATAAACATCTGCTATGGTTTTCTTTGCACCTAATCTTGTTAAAACATTTACATCTCCTTTTCCCATAACAGAAACTTTGCTATCAGTTCCTAGTGTGACTTGTGACTGCACACTTTCATCTAACATAGAAAACATTGTTATGTTTCCTGTCATATGGTTACTACAACCGGAGTCTAGAAACCATAAGTCTTCACTCTTTTCTTCAGCCATATTACAAGCTAAAAACAAATTACTTTGACTGCTATTTTCTTTTGTGAAATTGGCACTAGTTTCACTTCTCATATCATTCTACTTCTTCTTTCTACATTCATTAGCATAATGACCATATTTTTTACAATGGTAACATTGGACATTGGATTTGTCATACCTTTGTCCTTGTGCATCCTGCTGACCATTCTGTTGGCTGCTGCCTTGGCCTTGATGCTGATTTGGATTGTTGCCCCTTCCTTGAGCATTTGCTGGACTGTTCCTTCCACCTCTGTTTTGGCTTCTGCCTTTTTCTCTCTTGTTTCCTCTGCCTTGCCCTCTTCCTCTTCTGAAAGACATCTGGGTCTTAAAGGCTTGCTCAAGAGATGAGTTTTCACTCCTACCCAGTCTCTGTTCATGGGTCATCAGTGATGCATGTAGTTCATCCACTGAAAACTTTGTGAGATCCCTAGTCTCCTCTATGGTGGTGACAATCACATAGAATCTTGAGGGTAAACTTCTCAAGAGTTTTTCCACAATCCTTTTATCTTCAAGAGTCTCTCCATGAGATCTTATTTGTGTGACCATTCCAATCACATGAGTGAAGAATGAGTCAATGTTATCTGACTCCTTCATACAGAGAGTCTCAAAGTCTCTCCTCAACAACTGAAGTTTTGTTGTCTTCACTTTCTCCATACCCTGATAAGTTGTCTTCACTTTCTCCATACCCTGATAAGTTGTCTTGAGAGTTTCCCATGCTTCACTGGATTTCTTGGCTGCTGCTATCCTTGGAAACACACTCTCATGCACAGCTTGATATAAGAAGAAAAGAGCCTTGGCATCTTTCTTCCTATTGCTCTTCAGAATCTCTCTTTCTGCCTGAGTTAAAAGAAGAAACTCCACTTCATTTGCTGGCTCTTCAAATCCATCCTCAACTAATTCCCATAAGTCTTGGGAGACAAATAATGCCTTCATAGTTATTGACCAGTAGTCATAATTTTTCCCATTAAACATTGGGAGATGGATATTTCTCATACCCATACCTGTGCTGGCTCCAGCCATTCTGCACTCTTAACTATGATAAAAACACTTGACTGTGTGTTTAAAACTAACCAAATGTACTGCAACAGTAACACAAAACTATATAGAGAAATACCTTAAATCCTTTATGGCTGAGTCTTCACACTGCTGGAGAAGCTGCTGCAACAAAGAATTCGTTTCCTTCAGCTTATTTGACCTTCAAATAGCCTGGATTGGCTCTGATACCATGTTGGAATTTTGCTGAATTCCAAAATAATAAAATTGCCTTGCTTAACACAGAGAAAACATTTAAAATTTCATTCAACAGTGACAGAGTTTCACATAAAAAAAATTCTATTAAAAAAAAACTGCTGTTACAGATTCTTCCTCAAAAGAGGGATTACAAAACAAAATATGACTGCTGCAAACACAGTTCAGAAATATCACTCTATCATTCACTGCTGTTACAAAATATTTCACACTGCTGTGTAAAACATAAAACACTCTGTTTTTCTGTCTCTGTTGAAAAAAATACTCTGCTGTGTGTAATAATTAAAAAAAATTACAGCTCTCTGCCTCTGTATATTAACAAAATATCCCATATTCAATTAATGCCATTAACTGACATTCAACCACAAAATTCACCGCTTGGAAAAACATTAATGGTCTCCATTAACTTCTGTCAGCACCGCTTACAATTGGCATTGATGGCAAATTGAATTTGTGGCAACGCTGTTCTTTCTTCCTTTCCGCACTGCTGTGCAATGAAACTGTTGTCTTTGAAAAAAAAAAGATTACACTGTAAAATAAAAATTACAGCCACGACCCTCTTTTTTGTTTTGGCTTTCGGGCCTTTAAACTTTCCAGAACATTTCATTTAAAAATAAAACATATTAGATTAAAAATCTTTCGGTAAATCACATGAAAATATTAGGATTTTATTTTTGGTAATTTATTTATTTGTTTACTTATTTTTATTTATTTATTTATTTTATTTTATATAATATTTAATTCAATTATTTAATTAGTTATTTGTTTATTTTATGTATTTGTCAGTATTTTATTTATTAGTTTACTTATTGATTATTTTATTTATTTATTCTTTTATATTTATTATTTTATTTTATATTTAATTTATTTAATTATTTATTTATTTTTATCCTAATTGAACGTAATTGAACGTTATTGTTTTATAGATTAATTTCGTTTATGAGGACTTTGACTTTTATTGGATTTATGTTTTTATTTTATTTTTATCTATTTATTTATTTATATTTTGGGGTCATTTTAGTTTTTGGTTTTGGTTTTATATTATTTTTAGTTTTGACTAGTATTTTTAAGGGTGGGTTTGTTATGTTTTCTGTTTTTATTTCTATTTTTATTTTTGACTAGTTAATTTTGATTTTAACCGTCCTTGGATTTGACCGTTGCTTCTCTCCTCATGGTATAAATAGGTGTGTCTGATCAGCCATTCTTCATTATCCTAATGATGAACTACAGTTGGTAGTTCGAAACGCGTTTTTGGTCCTAAAATTCTCATGTGATTTCCCGAAAGATTTTTAATCTAATATGTTATGGATCACAGAAGCTTGCACTCTTAAAAATAAAACATTATTTATATATATTATAAATATTAAAAATATTTATAATATATATTATTATTAGTAAAAAAAATTTACCGAAGGTCTTTTAAAAACTTTATGAACCTTTACAGATTTCAAAAAGTAAATAAAACTCCTTTTGAAAAAAGCTTTTCGCGTTCCAAAATCAAACACTGACGTAGGCCCAATGTGTGACGCGAAATTCAAATTAAATCCACCCTGTAAAATTTCGGGTCCGGATTTTGCTTGCTGACGTAAGCTTCAAAATCAACACGATTTCATGTGTTTTCTCCACGGAAATTCCTGTAGCGTTGCTGCAGTTGAATTTAAAATTCAACAACAACAACAACACCTCCTGTTGCAATGCCTGCAATTCACCCTCTCTGCACGCATGAATGACTATGGCACCCTCTTTTGTGAATAGCCTACAGGTACTGGAGCTAAAGGTACTGGTTTCCATTAGGATTGTGGAATTCAACATCCAAAATAGTATCAAATTCCACTGCAATAGTATTCCCCAGCGAGGGCAACAGTTCATTGAGACCTATTGGACTCATCACCCCCAAATAGCCTCCAGGGCTACCCAGAGTGTGATCATCTGGAGCAATAACAAATGCTCATCCATCCCTAATTGAAACAAGAACAGGACCCACATTGGTTACAGAAAAGGAGAAACACGTTTTGAAAGAAGAAGAAACTTTTGTATTAGGGTCCAGAAATCTAACTTGTCTATTGTACAATGCCCTACTTGCACTTCAAATTGGTACTCCCAACTCCATGCTAAGGCTCACTGTGCCATTCTTCAAATGAGCATCTTAACCTGAAGTTTGATTCCCAAAAACCCAAGTCCCCTGTTCTATGCCCAAGACCTCTGTTACAACAAGTAGAGTTCTGAGCGAAATACTTCACAATAGGAAGCAAAAGAAACATTGCAAAATTTCTCCGCTTTAGACTGATAATTTTCTGTGTGAAAATTCAACTGCGGACAGTAAAAACATAATATCAAACACAACCAATCGACAATGGAATTTGAACATGAGGATTTATAACCACAGAAAACCCTCTCCAGGTTAAAAGAATTCCGGAATGGCTTTAAGATTCTACTAATGAGCGCTTACAACACCATAGCAATTAATGTCACAATGAAATCTGCTGGAAGCAAAGCCCTTGTATAGTTTCTACATTTCCACAGTGGAAGCAAGAATCTTGCTATCTCTCATGATCTGGTTCTGTGGTCAAATCCTTTGTTATGGCTGTCTTGTTCTGCTAAACGTGGATCTGTCTTAGCTTTGGCTCTGGTTCTCATTTAGGATCGTGGCTATCTGATCTTGTTGTGGCTTTGACTATACAAACTTGTTCAATAGGAAAATGTTGACTCTCCTATATATAGGAGCTTCAATGGGTGCCCTCAAACACTTTTTTGGGCAGCTTTGTTTTGTCTCTGATTCAAGGCAGAACTATGTTGGCCTTGGTTTTTTAGTCCTTGGAACTTAGTTCTCTCATATTTGCCATCCTATCCCCAGTTTGCTACCGAGAAAGACATAACTTCACGATATCAAAATTGACTATTTTTTGCCATTTATCTTTAGTAATGGTACAGCCTTAATTTGGTGCATTCGTACAGTATCTGAAGAGCACTCTCAAGCTGTTATTCAGTATTTTAGCATAACTACTACATTTAATTTCCATGCTCTAATATTTATATCAACCATAAGCATTCTTAAGGTAGTTCCACGTTTGTGAAGCAGAAGGAATGCTTCTGACAACTTCTTATCATAGTGGTACAATTCTGTCCGCAGTTTATCTTTTATAAACCTCCAATTTTCCAAAAGTAGTAGAGACTACAGTTTGCATCTGAAATTTTGGAAAAATCTGTTTAGTATTCTACAGAAAATGCATTAAGAATAAAAAAATCCCACAATTTGTAAAAAGCCCACAATTTTGTAAAAAGCCCACATTTTGTTAAAAGCTCACAATTTGTAAAATGCCCACTTTTATTTTCTTTTTGCTTATATATTGAGCTCCCATTGAGTTCAACAAGTCTTGGGTTTTCTACACCATTGAGAGAGATTTATTGTTTTCTTTATAGGATAATTTGTATCAATGGAAGAAAACATTGGAGCTGGAAAAACAATTCAAAAGGGTGAAAGGGGTGATGGCAGAGTTTATTGCCCTTGTAAAAAATGTTGTATGAGAAATAATGTTAGAGTTTTAATAGCAACAACAAGAGTGCATTGTAGGAAATATGGGCACATTGATGGTGGATCGAATGACTATCGCCCCATGGTAATTAATTATCTATCTTCATTTTGATTATATTGTAAAATTTTATATTATTTTAAATTTTTAATATTTTTTATATGCGCACTAATGTTTAATTATTAATGTTTGTAATTTTCATAAAGGCACAGTTGCCCCCCAACTTTTTGCAGATGATCAACCAGCTTCCACAGCAAAATAGTAGTAGATTAGATGATGTTGCACCAGTACAAGAGAATATTGCAGCAAATATTAGTATTAGAAATGATGTTGTACAAGGTGAAGAACATGAAGCAAATGATGAAGGTAATTTTAATGATCCCATGGAGGTAGATCACGATGACAGTAATGAGACAGTTCACATTAATGATGGGACAAATCAAATGCTCCAAGACTTGTATGGTGAATCAGATGATGATGGTGGAGATAGCAGTGACAGTATTTATGATGTACCTCTGATTGAAAGGTCAAGTGAACGACTTTTTGAACACTCAAATGCAACTCTTCTCTCTGCTACATTGTTGCTGGTGAACTTAAAGGTTATGAATAATTTGTCGAATAGATGTATGACACAACTCCTAAGGTATGGAATATGTATATATGATCACATATATGTAAATGTTGATTATTTTCCTTTTTTGTGTGGAAAATAATCAACATTTACATATATGTGATCATATATACATATTGCATACCTTAGGAGTTGTGTCATACATCTGTTCGACAAATTATTCATAACCTTTAAGTTCACCAGCTCTCTGCTATTGTTGTTGGTGAACTTAAAGGTTATGAATAATTTGTCGAACAGATGTATGACACAACTCCTAAGATATGCAATATGTATATATGATCACATATATGTAAATGTTGATTATTTTCCTTTTTTTTAATTGTAATAAATGTGTAAAATAATAACTTATATATATATATATATATATCATAGTTATCAAAACCGGCCAGTCAGGACAGCGGCCGGTTGGAACCGGTCTTGCAACCCGGTCAATAGCCTATTCTCACCTATTTTGGCCGGTTAACCAGACCTAACCGGCCGGTTAAGTAAGGAACCGGCCAGTTTATGCATAAACCGGTCAGTTCCGTACTTAACCGGCCGGTTAGGTGCTCCTCCATGAGTTGCAAATTCCTCATTGTCTCCTCCATGAGCTGCAAATTCCTCTATTATACTAGCAACAAACTTCTCTAATAACTCATACTCAACACCTTATAGTAGCAACAAGACACATGATGACTGATAAATACAAGGCTGGCTAGCATAAAATCCCTGGCAGCATGCAACTCATCAAGTGTACTTGATGGCAATTTCTGTTCTCAAAACAATCAGCAGCAACCTTATTTCACACTCAGCTAGGAACTGTCAGACCCTCTCTCTCGAAACCCGGTTCATTAGCTCCACCGATCCGGTCACCGGTTCCGGTTTTAATAACTATTATATATATATATATATATATATATGATTAATAATCTTTAAAAGACACTACTTTTTGTTTCTGTTGTAGATTGTTGGGTGAATATTTGTTACCATCGTCAAATACTTTACCTCGAACATATCGAGATCTACGTGCTATTATGAAACACTTTGGAATGGAATATAACACTATAGATGCATGTCCTAAAGATCATATTATATATTATGGAGAACATGCGTTGAAAACAGAATGTCCGAAATGTGGTACCAGTAGATATCGAACAGATCAACTAACCAAAAAGGTGCCTCAAAAGGTTCTTCGCCATATTCCCATAATTCCACGTTTGCAGCGAATGTTCAGGTGTAATAGCATAGCACAGTTTATGGATTTCCATGCAAAGAATAGAAGTGGAGATGGTGTTCTTCGAATGCCTGCAGATGGTTCTGCATTTAGAGAAATCGAGGAAAAATATGTAGATTTTAAAAATGAACCTCGTAATGTCAGGCTTTCATTGGCAGCTGATGGTGTTAATCCATTCGAGAGCTTAGATCTACTTACTCAGTGTGGCCTATTTTCGTTATCAACAATAACATTCCTCCTTGGATGTCAATAAAGAGGGAGCACATAATGTTGACTATGATTATTCCAAGTATTTGATACATTATTTCTTTGAATGTAACATTTTCATTTCTCTCGTTGTTTGAATAAATATATATTTTATTTATTTACTTATATATACATATATCATGGGAGTAATTATTATGTTCCGTAATTTTGAACAATTAGGTAAGTACCAGGTCAAAGATATGAATGTATATATTGATCCTCTTATCGATGAGCTAATACAGTTATGGCATGGCATCACTATTTATGACATCACTAAGCCAATCAAGTAGAAGAGATTTCAATGTCGTGGAATGCTTGTATGGACAATTCATGATGCCCCAGGACTAACACATGTTTGTGGTATGTAATATTTCATTGCAATTTAATATGATACATAATTATCTAAATTAGATATACCATATTGCATGTTTTAAAAATGATCTCATAGTATATTAATTGTTATTGATCCATCTATTGCAGGTCTTCAAACAAAGGGTAGATTTTCATGTCCATTTTGTGGCCCTAAGATGAAGTATTGTCATTCAGCAAACTTAAAAAAGATGGTGTTTGATGAGTTTAGGCACTTCCTCCCTAGGAACCATAAGTATCGTACTACTGAAAAACATCTTTCAATGATAAAGAAGAAACTAGATTAAAACCACGAAGAATGACACCTTAGTTGTGGATGTTGGAATATAACAGAATTAATAATCGTCGAGCAGCTGGTACATAATGTGTGTGTGTATATATATATCTATATTATTTGTTTATGTAATGTTTGGAATTTTTGTTTTAACTAATGAATTTATTTTATTGTATTTTATAATTAATATTGTTCTGATTTATTTTATTCTTTGATATCAAGGTCATCATCGCCGTGAAGGTACTAATATTGTACTTCCACCTGGAATGAAATGTTATCCTTCTCAATTCACGAGGTTTCCCTACTATGAGGACCTAAAAATAGCTCATTTGTTTGATACAATGCATGTCGGGAAGAATGTGACAGAAATGTTATGGCAAACCATAGATGGTGCACATGAGAGAGATAAAATTGACAAAATTTGTGCTGACATTGAGAAATCAAATCATGCAATGAAAAGTGTGATCGACGGATCAAATAACAATGGAGGTCAAAATTATAATAATATTCCATGGTTATTAACAGAACAACAAAGAAATGATGTAAAAGAGGTCGTTAGAAGAATTAAATTTCCAACAGGTTTTGCTTCAAACATAAATAATATCTTAACGAAGAAAGGTGACTTCCGTGGGGTGAAAACACATGATTGGCATACCTTTATTAAGGTAATTTTTTTGGTATACGTTTTTGTTTGTTATTGCTTGAATACATATTTTAAATTTTCCTTTTTTCTGTTTAATTTGGAAACCAATAACGATTCATTTTTTATTGTTATAGTATGTTCTACTTGTATCTCTCCCAAACGACTTCGACAATAATGTCAAACAAGTTATATATGGTCTTAGTAAATACATGAGGTAAGTAGTTTTGATTTATACGCAAAATCTAATTGCTACAATTTATTTTTGTACTTGATGAAATGATGTATTAATTGACTTGTAATGAAATATATATTATGTTTCATTGAAATAACCTTGCGTAATGATTTGAAGATGGTTGTCATTGAAAGAAATCCATCAAGATGAAATAAAATATTGGAAGAGAGAAATTCCTCAGCTAATGTGTGAAATGCAAAAGTATCTACCTCCAGCATTTTTCAATGCACAAGAACACTACTTGATACACCAAGTTGAGGAGATTGAAATGTGTGGACCAGTACACACAAGGTCAACGTGGATGGTCGAGAGGCACCTGAAGTCCTTGAAGGCTTTGGTTAAACAAAGAGCACGACCTGAGGGTTCTATGGTGGAGGGATATGTGGTATATCAATCCATGGTGTATATTAGTCATTATCTTCCTAAATTAGCTGCGCCAATCATGAAGGCGGTGGATTGCATTTGGGATGTGAACTCCATCAAACAATTTGAAGAGGAGCACCTGTTGGGAAAAGGTAGAATGAAGAAAGTGAGAGGTAAAAGATTTATTATGTATAATACATATAATGTTTCATTTTTTTACATCATGTATATGATCATTATATTCATTCAGGTTTTATTCTTTTATAGTTTATTAATTAATATAATTTACCATGGTTATAAGTAATATTTATTAATATTGGTGAATTATTGTTTTTTTATTCAGGTGCTCAAGATTATGAGGCGCTACTTTTATACATTGCAAACAATCTTGAGTGGATGAGTGACTGGATTGAAACATGTAAAGCACGTAACGACGGTAGGTTATCATGGAAACTACTGTCTGAATTGATTAGAGAAGCGTATCGTAGTGGAGATGGGAACGTTACGGACACGGAAATCGATTTAGCATATGGTTTGAAAGATAGAAAGGTAAGAAATTAATTCACCTATTTATAATGTGACAAGAAGTTTGATTTTTCAGTTAATTTTCATGTTGTGTAAATTATATGTTTAATTATTAATTGAGAATGCATCTTTTTCATGTTTGGCATATTGCAGTTGAAACACCACAAGGCTATGTGGTGCAATGGTCGTCAATTTCGCGTTAAACAGTTGGATGATAACAAGAAAACTTTTGATAGTGGGATAACTGCAGTATTCCAGGTCACTAATGTTTCCTCCAAGAGTGACAGACATCCTCGAGAATCTGAAAATAGATATTATGGGTTCTTAGATGATATAGTTGAGTGTGACTTTAATTCCTTCAAAATAGTTTTGTTCGATGTCAAATGGTATAGGCTACGAATGAATGTATGTGATGATGATAGAACACTTATTCAACATGACAATGGATTTCCAATGGTTAAAACATCGCAGTTTGAAGCAAGAAAAGATCGCTATGTTTTTCCAAGCCAATGCGAACAAGTCTTTTACTCAGAGGTTCCAGGTGAGAAGGAATGGTCATTTGCTATTAGATATGATCCAAGAGGAAGGCCAGTAGAGTATACTGTAGAGGAAGAAGATGATATTGATCAAGAAGAAGATGATGCAGTGGCAGATGAGCAGGAAGATGCATTGACAGATGAAGAAGATATCTTAGAAGATGAACCAGGTATAGGAGATGAGGCAACAATTATTGATGATGATGTCGATGAGGATATTATTGAAAATGACATAATTGATGATGATGATGACATGGTCGATCATTTCAACACCGTTTCTGAATCAGATGTTGATATAGATGTCGATCATTTGGATGAAGATCAAGAAGATACATAAGAATATTGATACAGATGTTATGTTCGAGTATGAGCTCGTCCTTATTTATATCGATTCTCCATTAAATACAGAGCTTGCCATCAAGGACAATCATATAATAGGATACAGGAAACATATTGCCAACATTGTCTTTAAATAATTTACTAATTATCCGGGTTTGTTGCATGTTGTTTGTTATTTCAAACCAATAAATAATGGCCTTACTATTGTTTATTATTTCGCAGGATTCGCAGGATTCATTTGATTCTATGGTCAGGTCTCTGAAAAAGCCAATTAAACACTTAAATAGTCAAGATCTGGAAGACAGGCTATACCCCCACCATAAATTTCTGAAAAACCGGCCTTCAGTTCAGCTTGCTGTGCTGAAGACGAGGGTGGATTTGCATGATCAGTTGAATGAAAATGAATCAGATATTCGGGATGCTTTTGAGGGCAGATCCATAATCCCCATAGATGAAGATCCCATTGCTGCAGAATTTCTGTCTGCGTTGAAGCACAAGTATAGTGTTGTATCGGAATACAAATTGGAGGACAACTATAAAAAGTCTAAATCAACTGAATCCAGTTCTAGTGCTCTTGAACTTACCGAATTAAAGCCAGAAACAGGATTTACAATCTCTAATGGGAATGGGTATGGTAGTTCCAATATTGGATTAGATGTCCGGAGCTCTGCAATAGGCACTGGACCTGATCGTAATGAACCCCAACTAATTCAATGTGATGAAGATATGGACTTTGATGATGATCAGGAAAACAAGCCAGAGCATTTTGGCAATATTGAAGAAACTGAAGAGGTTTCCTGTGATCGATTGAATCAACTCAGCCATAAGACATCTACTGCAGGCTCGTTTGTAGCAGAAGGAGAATCGGCTTTGCTTTCCCATGATGATGGATGCTGCTCTTTTCACGATATAGCAAATTCAGAGGTGTGGAGGTTTTAATTATTGTACTTAATTTTGGGGTTTGTGGGTGTTATAATTTATACAATTTGGGCGTATCCTAGAAATAGGAAAAAGCCTAGGGGTTAGATTATTCTCATGGTTTAAATTTCTATATTTGAAATAAAATTCACCAATTTCTGTTTAAAAAAATGATTTGCCTAAATATTTGATGTAGTTTAAATAGGATGTAGTTCATTTCAAAGACTGTTGAAATTTTCTAGAAACTATGATTGGCATTTCAAGAATATTTATGCACTCTTTAAATTTTCCTTTAACATAAAGGGCATTTGATGTATGACTAATACTCAGTATTGTTATTTTCCAATCTCCAGCAGAAGGCTGAATATAAAGCTCCATATGGGCTTACCCCAAACATGTGGGGTGATTGCTGGTTGATCAGAGCAGCTGGTTCAGATGGTTGCTCTGGTAAATATGGTGTGGCAGCATCTGCAGGTTGTACATTGGACTCAGGTTTCTGTTCATGGGACTTTTATAATAAAGAAATTATGGCATTCCATACTGAATCAGAGGCCTTCACTTCAACGTCCAATACCATCTCTCCAGTTTTGGCAGAGAGGGATGTCTCGGGGAGAAATTTTGGCTTTGCAAATGTTATGCCAGAGAATCAACATTTGTGGTACAGGCCATGTGGGCCTCTTATGGTATCTACTGCCAGTGCCCAAAAGACAGTTAATATTTATGATATTCGTGATGGAGATCCTGTGATTTCAATGTGTTTGTTTTGAAAGTTTATGTTTCATAGTAAATCATCAATGGGCTCTAAAATAAGGCCACATTGAAATCTTGGATACATGTTTCATGCCAAAATCAGTTGTATCTTCCATAAATACACAATCTTGGACCACTCTGTATAAATCTGCTTCTTGGACAATATTACATCTCCCTCATTATACATGTGGTGTTCTTACATGCATAGCAAAGGTATTGTTTTGGCAATCATTTTTTAAGTCACTAGATATTGTGGGTACAAGGATCTAGGGTCTCCACATGAATCTGTGTTGCCCGGAGACTCACTCTGCCTGTCCTTAAATTTGTAAACATAGTAGTATGCCAATGCTTCTTTCATTTTGTATGCATAAGACGATTTTTTGTCAAAGTCCATAATTGTTTTTAATTTTTATCCATCCCAGCTTTGTTGTGAATGCACAGGTTTTTGGCTCAACACATATCTGTTATATCTTTGTACTTTTCCTTTACTAACTATTTGAAATTTCTAGTTATATTTAGAGGTGTATTTTAAGGGATGAGGGGAATTACTTGGATTTAGTGCTGCCAGGCTTATCATTTATTCTCCAAATGAAGCCCTATAATCTGTAACACTATATGCGCATGCAGCTCACTTGTTAAAATATAGTTGATACAAAACGTTGTACATGAAGCCTGGAATTGTGTACATTCCTGGAATATATTAATTTGCAGGCATGCTTAAAAGAGAGATAGGTTTTGATAAAATCAAAAACCCTGAACATGAAGAAAAATACAAGGCAAACGTTGTACATGAAGCCTGGAATTGTGTACATTCCTGGAATATATTAATTTGCAGGCATGCTTAAAAGAGAGATAGGTTTTGATAAAATCAAAAACCCTGAACATGAAGAAAAATACGAGGAAAACGTTGTACATGAAGCCTGGAATTGTGTACATTCCTGGAATATATTAATTTGCAGGCATGCTTAAAAGAGAGATAGGTTTTGATAAAATCAAAAACATGAAGAAAAATACGAGGCAATTATTTTATACAGATAGAACCAAGACACTATCTCCTCATTAATAACAAAACCTCAGTCCAAAAATCATATGTACAAATTCTAGAAGTCGAAAGTTGAAAATTTCTGAAATGGAACCAGGCCCTTTTTAAAAGAATAAATTTAGTAAAAACGAGGGTGAATAAAGTTATCAAAATTTCCACATACCGTGTTAGCAAGGAATGACTACGAGTCCTGAGCAGTGAGACTGAGGAATTGCTCCTTTGCTGCAGGTTGCAGTTCTCTTCTCCAACACGATGAAAAGAAAATTCTTAGCTTTGGAGTCTGAAGCTCAAGTCACAACTTGGAAGTTGGTAAGGAAAATTATCAGGGTTGTTGCCAGTTGGCTTGGAGTTCGCAGCCTAATTAATTTTCTTTAATGCATTTCCTTCAATGTTGCGCCAGTTGTCACTGGCCACCAACCTTTACAATAAAATTTATTAGACCCGTCACGCTACGAGGAAAATTTGACGTGATCACTGATCATTGATTTCTTATTGTGATAACAAACATTGGAGATTTACTGTCCTGTTTTAAAGTTTTATATTTTTTTTTTAAATTGAAACCGCCGTCGGCATACCGACGCCTTGTAAGCGTCGCTCTTTTGACGTCCGTCGATATTGCGACAGCTCTAGAAACGTCCAAAATTTCGGACCACATTTCGTCGGAAATGCGACAGTTATTCCTGGCGTCGATATTGTGACGCTTCTGGAAAGCGTCGGTCTTGTGACACTTTTGTATGGGCGTCGGAAGAGCGACGAGTGTTTGGAAGCCACGGGAAGTGTCGGTAGTGCGACACTTTGTATAAGCGTCGGAATTGCGACCGCACGAGAAACCACGTTTTTGCCGGCCTCGAACTGTCGCTCTTGCGACGACCGTGTGTCGGAGACACTTTTGCAATACGTCGGTCTTGTGACACTTTGTATGGCGTCGGAAATGCGACAGTATAAAGACGTCAGAACCGCGACTGAAAATGCTGACAGTATAAAAACGTCGGTGCCGAAGCGTTCAACGTCAGGACCATTACGAATTGCGAAAATTTACAAGCGTCGATTTAGGCGTGAAGAAGGCGAGTGTTTGGAAAAGCGACGAAATTAACCGACGGTCGACGCGTATAAAGCGTGCGATTGCGACGCCCGAAAACCGCGTTTTGCGACTCGGCGTAACTCTTCGACATTTGTCGAGCGTGGGGTTGGTGGTCGGAATTTCGCTTGAGTTATTTCAATTGTTATTTGAAGACCCATGATGTAAAGTGTATTCGGTCGTAAGGACTTGTAAATTTGTAAACCCACTTGGTTGGGTGGTGACTCAATTTTGTAAACTTAGCAATTCAGGTAGGCGAGTTGAAATGTAAACCCACTTGGTTGGGTACTTGAGTCTCATATGTAAATCCACTTGGTTGGATATTTGATGTAAGTATGAGTCATTGGTGATAGGAACTTCATAAAGTCATGTACTTCATTGAAAATATGTTTGAAGATTCAGCATGAACTCAGGGGGAGCTTGGTCACTTCAGTATACATCAGATCTGCAGAACGCTTCTTCTACATGAGAAGAAAAGGGGGTGAGTATGTTGGTTTTGATCTGCCCGTTGCCCTTGATGTCAAAGGGGGAGAGTGTGTTGGTTTTGATCCGCCCTTTGCCCTTGATGTCAAAGGGGGAGAGTGACATGGTGTTTGAATGCAGATAATGGTGTCAAAGAATTGGAAGAGTGACATGGTGTCATTGTATTCTTGTTTGAATGAAGAGACAGAATGGTGTCACATATTTGGGAGAGTGACATGGTGTCATTGTATTCTTAATGTATCTATCTGTTGTGGTAACCAAACACCATCGGGGTTGCCATCAAGTCCAAAGGGGGAGATTGTTGGAAATATGATGCAGGATGTTGTCCTTGATGGCAACCCACTGAATGAAGATAAATACATGCGACTATTGACATGTGTTGTCCTTGATGGCAATCCACCTAATGAAGTTATGCTTGACTTGATGGACTTGGTAAATGATGTAAATATGATGTGATATGATGTTTGTTGACAATATGATGATGAGTGTTGTCCTTGAAAGGCAACCCACTTGATGAAGATGATGAGAACTTACTTGATGAAGTTGTGCTTGAGAGAATATGTTCCTGATGAAAAAAATATGATGTTTCTACAGTGTGTACAGAAGGCAATAAAGAAAGGAATTCAGAATGTGCTCAAAATATGATGAAAAGAGTATGTCTCTTTGTATACGCGGATTTGCATAGGGGAAGTCGCGTATGCACGCGGAAAGGAACGTTCCAAGTCGCGTATGGGCAAAAGCGCTCAAAAAGTGCAAAACCAAGGGTAACCACCATGGTATTGACCCATTGTATTGGGTAATGATCCGCCTAATTGACCCCGTCCAGGTAGTTTTGGGCTCGTGGTATTGGTTTGGCTCGTGGTATTGAAAAAGGGGCCCGTGGTATTGAAAAAGGATAAACCTATATAAGGAGAAGAAATTCATTGTGAAAATAATGAGTGAGAGTGCAAGATGTCTAAGCTTGAATGAATACTTCTCCCTGAAGAAGATCTGAATGGAAAGGGTTACACTTGAAGATAAATCTGAATGTATGATGCACGAATGATGAAGAAGGGGATCTAGATCTGAAATGCATTTGTAATTGCTAGATCTTATTATGGAAGGCTTAGATCAGTGATGAGGCGACCATCAAGGCGAACATCTGTCTGGAGTAAAAGGGTAAATCTGAACTGAATAATCTGATCTGAACAAGTATGCTGCTCTGTAATGATTGAAGATCTATACGCTACTTCGCCGCGGAGGAAGCGCGTATATACGCATCTTATCGGAAGTAAAAGCGCGTATGCGCAATAAAATATACACTGAGGTATACGCTAGTTTGTGTGGACGGAAGCGCGTATATACGCGACATCAATGAAGTAAAAGCGCGTATGCAAACTAGGGTTTGCTGAAGCAAGGGGTATGAAATATCTGATCTGTTCTGCTGTGTTTCTGCTATCTGATCTGTGTTGATATGTATCTGTTGGTGATGTATGTTTGTGCTTAAAAAGTATGGAAAGGGTCCAATATGAAAATATGATGAAATGTGGCCTGCAAGTGGTGTTCTATTGAAGTTGTTGGATCCAGTGTGAAAATTGATGAAACGTGGTCCAAGGTGGTGCTGAAGGTTGTAGCCTTCAGTCAGGGGGTTGTAGCTCCCTTCCAGGTGAGGCTGGTAAACGAGATCGGGGGTCGTAGCTCCCTTCCAGGAGAGGCTGGTAAACGAGTCAGGGGGTTGGAGCTCCCTTCCAGGAGAGGCTGGTAAACGAGCGCAGGTGGGTGCCTGCGTGCTGGTCAAGTCTGCGCCAGCACATATGTTGTAAGATGTTTTCTCTGTAATAAAATATTGAAGGCTGAGCAACTGCAGCGGTGGTTTTCTCCCGATTTGGGTTTCCACCTAAAAATCCTGGTGTTCATGTGTGATGCTTTGTGTGATGGTTTATTCTGTTCTTACTGCACATGTTTAATGTTTATTAAACATCTGATGAATGAATGATGGAATAATAGAAGTGAAGATTTAATGACATATCTAGATCTCTGTGTATACGCTAGTTTCATAAAGGGGATCTGCGTATATACGCTAGTTTACTGAAGGAAAGTAGCGTATGGGTTTTAAGGAATGAAAAAGTAAAAAGATTTGATTATGCAGTAAATACTGATTCACCCCCCCTCTCAGTATTTTTCCAACAGGTGGGTCTCTCAAAACTAGTCTATAAGAGGGAAAAAAATAGGCAAATCACGCTAAAAAGAGGCCAATAGATCGAAGGTCCGAAGGGACTGGGATCTAAAGGGAAATCTGCTGAAAAGTGGTGCAGAGAGCAGAAAATAAGCAGAGGCAAGGTTGTTGCTAAAAAGGAGGAGATCAGCTAAAAATAGAAGAGACAAGGCAGTGGCCTTAGAAATGAACCCAAACAAAACAATATGAGGTGTTTTTTGAGAGGGAGAAGAGCTGATCTAAAGGGATCTGAAAAGGAGGTATCAAATCTGAGAAAAATAGGGCTGAAACTCTGGAAATTTAGACTTCTGAAATAGAAAAGACTCGCCCACAAAAAGTAGAGGGTACTAGAGCCCTAAGGGGCAAGATTCCTTCTTAGTTGAGTGAAGCAGATCAGAAACAGGTCCAAACGGGCAGAGACAGAGGCTGGAAAACCCTGACAGAAGCTTTAGACAAACCCAGAAAAAGTGCGGAAAAATGTGCAGAAAAAGGGCAGGTCGTAGGTTCTGACCTGTTTTCAGTCCAGGTCACAGGTTTGGGGAAGAAAATTGCGTCCTGAGGCTCAGGTCTCACTTTTTGGGCCGATAAGTGTGACCTGCAGATCTGGTGCTCTCGGCAGCAGATTTCAGAAAAGTTGTCGTCTCAGCTGCGGCGGATGTCTGTCACCTGCACAATAAGGCCAGAAACACACGAAAGTTAAAAATATGATGGTTTGAGGGTTTTAGGGGTGAAAAACACTATAAAAATAGGAAAAACAGAAAAGGGGAGAGAAACCCTAGGGTCTGAAACAACTGGATATGCAGGAATATATAAAATGACAGCGGTCACAAAAGAAAACCCGTGTGGAGTCGCCAATTGTTAGTATGAATATTTCGTCGTAAAATATCACTTTAGCTACGCATAACAAATAGCCCTAACATCGATTATGGTTGAAAAATATCTTTAAGTTCGCTGCACAAATTCAGATCTAAGCACAAAAGACATTAAGCAGATAAAACATAACATGGCTTCATAAATCCAATGGACAAGACAAGAAGAATGTATTGAAAATAATTTTGTATTATATTAAAGAATGGGGCACCTGAGAGGAAAACAAGAAAGGTGTCTTCCGGTTCTCCTCAGTGGGATGGGTTCTTGAAAGTCCTCAGTGTTTCAGATATAACATTTCTCTCTCTTATGGATGTAGAAAAACAAACATAGAACTCAATGGGAGTTCACAAAACAAAATGGAAAATGGTGACCTAGAGTAGATCCAGGGTGATCTAATGTAATGAAGGTGACTAATGAATGGGGAAAACCCTCCTATTTATAACAAAATATTGGGGTGGTCTAGAACTCGGTGCATGAATAAAATATTATTAATCGAATTCTAGAAGCACCCTTTAGGAATACTTTATTATATTTGTTGGAGGGAAAAGGGTTCTTGACTTGGGTCAATTCCTTTATTTATAAATAATAAATAAATAAATGGTTTATTTACCATTTTAGGGAAGTGATGGGAATATAGTTTAATAAATAATGGTTTATTTAATTATTTATGGATGATTTGGTCAAATTTAACTAAGAATATTATTTAAATAATGATTTAAATAACTTATTCTTAGGGAATAATTAAATAAATAAGGATTTATTTAATTAAGTTCCTTATTTTGGGTTAAATATGACCAGGAAATATAAAAAAATGAGTTATTTTATATGGTGAAAGCAATTTTACTAAGGGTAAAATTGGTCTTACATGGTGTATTTGGGTTCATCTAATAATAATAGGTTAGATGACCAAAAAATGGTGTAAAAAACATATCAAAGATATGTAGCTTGTTTGATGTATGAAGAGGAGAGCATCCACCTTGCAAGGTTGTTTCAGTCACTTTCCCTCTTGATGGAGAGATGGGAAGGCTCGTCTATGGACCTCTTCACCAACTTGTCTACAACATATGGTAAATATTATGTTTTGATTCTTATTGATCAACAAAGAAATGTATGTACATTCCTTTACCATACATTTGCATCACATTTCTCCACAAGAGAGAAAACCTCCCTTTGGATTTCATGGTCCTTTTGGGGCTACATTCAGTGATGGGATTGACCACTTACTATGGGACTTTGGGCAAGACTTGTTTTTCTTGGTTCATATTCAACAACACCTAATGTCCTCTACTATTTTCAAGCTTTTTAGAAGCTTATGGCAGCAATCAAGTGGTTGGATGGCCACTTAGCATATCATGTTTAGGGACAACAAGAAGCAGAACATCGCTAGTCTCACTTGAGGGACTATTTTCACCATCTAGTATGTCATATGACACTTATTCCATGTTTATTTTGGAGCCCATATGGTGATGACACTCTATTCACTATATGTAGGGAGGATTGGGCAAGAAATATTTCTAGAACCAAGGAGTGGGAGCATGAGATTCCAAGTATATTTTGGCTTCATGAGGACCATATTAGTACAACCCAAGATCAACAGCTCCAAATTTATCATAAATGGAGAGAGAGACAACGTAAGTTGAATAATTTTGTCTCTCATTTTCAGCCATGCAGCCCCTACACATTGCAGAAGCAGGGGATTGGTGATTGTTTCTATGAGCTACCAAGGATGGCTCACTTTATTTGGATGATAGCATGGAGATTGGAGTTTCTCATTGGGATTGAGGCACCCAACATCTACCCTCTCTCATGCCTTGAGGAGGCCAATGGATAGCTTATAACTCTTTCCATATATCTCCCAATTCTTCATGATGATATCTATTTGGTTTATCTACCAAAGGCTAACTTGTATACTTGGGAGGAGATATATCTATTGGATATTTTTTTTCAGTATCCTTGAGTTTTCTTAAGGACAAGCAACATTTTGGAGGGGAGGACTCTAATATTCCAAAATTTATTGGAATATTAAAGTTATGTTTTGTCACTTAGATAGGTGAATAAGTGGGTAGGGAGACCCATAAATCTCTTTATGAAGAATAAAACCACTTATCATGTGAAAGTGGATCATCTTTTCAACTTAATAAAGCACCCTAAGGTGTGAACAGGGGCTAGAGCACATAGACAGGGTCAACTTTGACCAAATCAACAACGCTTTCATGGAGGACTGGTATTGATTATGGGACACAGTTTTGGAGGGAGGCTCCATGCATGGAAGTAGTGCCTTTAATGAGTGGGGTCAAGGGTGAGGAAGCTCATTGTAATATTCCTAATCAGTCCTAAGCTAATTGGAATATTCATTTTTGTTTCATTTCTTTGTTTGAAGAATAAAAGAGAAATGGAGGTTAATAAAACTCCTTGATAAAGAATAAATCATTGCCAAATGTGAAAAAGGCTAAATCTTGGTTGTTTAAACAAGCACCCTTAGGTGTGAAAGGGGTTGGATGTTTTGACTGGGTCAACCTTGACCAAATCTACATCGTTGTCTTGGAGGAGTGGTCATCAATGAGGCACAACGTAGTTTTAGATGGAGCTGATTTGTGTGAAAGGAGTGTTTCCATTGAAGGTGGTTTAGGGTTTGCAAGCTATCAACTTATAAAAGGAAGAGGATGGAAGGATGAGAAGGTTGTTGAATGATATCATATTTCTGAATTATTTTCTATTTAGACATACAATCTTTCTTTGGTTGTTTATCCTAGATTGCAAATGATGTTTAGCATTGGGTGTTCCTGATCGGGAATCCCACCTCTTCCCATTGAGTAGCTCTTGGGAGAGTTTTGTATTTCATAGTCCACTATCTGGCTGTAGGCCAAGCTTCTTCTTCCAACTAAAACGTATATCCTATTGAGGGTTTGGTTTTCTTTGAAAGCTACATCAAGTGGAGGCTATATCTACTCATATATAGACCATTTCAGTGCTCCTTTTCAGTGGAGAAGTCTTCTATTCCATTGGAAAGAGATTATTGAACATCTTGGTCATCATTTCCAGATGTTGGCATGTGGCCAAACTTATTCTAAACTCTACAACACATTATTGCTTCCAGAACTGTGTTATTCTTATAGGTGATGTTGTAGGGTGTTTTGGCATACCATCTGTAGAGTTGGTTTTCAAGTGTTGGGTAGGGAAAATTTTAAGGACGGAAAATTATCTTGAAGTTTAAAAATTTGGAAAATATCAGTAGTCCCTAATATGCAAACTATAAAAATTTTATTGATGTGTTTGTAAAATTATTCAAATTTATAATGATATTATATATACTGTTTATATAATGTTGGTGATTTTTAACATAAAATATTTTTATATTGTAAAATTTGGGCGATCATTTTTATAAAAAAATGGGAATTGGCGAATATTTTTTTTGGAAAAACCATGGAAAATTAGCCCACCTACGAATATTAGCCCCTAAAATTTTCCATGGTGTTGGGTATATGCCCTTCATTTTGGAGATCCATTGGAGGAGATCTATACATTGTTCATTTCAAATTTAATCTGCATGTTTCTGAATATTTCAGAATATCTGAATATTTTTGTAGATCTGTAACTTAGACTTCAGATCTACTTCATGTACATGGTGTTTTTCTAGAAACCACAAGGGGCATTGAAAGAGGAGCCTCTATAGAGTATGGATCTGTTATAGATCTGACATTTCATGCACTTATATGCTCTATATCTAAAGTGTAATCTTCAGCTACTACAACTCAATAAAATAACACTGTCAAGCTTTTTTCAATCTATATATGTGATTGTAGCACCTATTTTTGAGGATTTTCTTCTATCGGAGACTTCTATTTCCCGTTGTACATATTATGGGCCTCATTGTACATCTAATTTTCTACTATAAATTTTAAATAAGGATCTCCATATTGGCCTCCTGCTCTTAATTTGATGATCTGTGTTATTTTTTCTACATATCTTTCATATATTTTTGCATTCCCCATTTGGGAATATTAAAGTGGTATTAGAGCATGATCTTGGCATAGCCTGTGCTTTCTAAGAAGACAATATGTCTTTTGAAAGAAATAAAAGATAGAAGAATTTTTATTAAACTAATGACAAAGAAAACAAGGGTAATACCCCTTTATCTGGAAGAATGAAAGGAGAGGATTTATCAAAAACTCTTTTCCAAGCTATGCATGAGCTGAAAAGAGAAATCAAGGGAATGAGGAGGGAAAGACATGCAGATCCCTCGAGAATAATTACACATGAAGAAAGGCCCAGTTCTTCATATTATGTGTGTGAGCATTTAGCCACACAATCAGATCTACAACATTGTAGCATGCCTACATTCCTAGCAAGAGAAGAAGAAGAAGGAGAAACACCAGAGGAGGAGACTCTTGGTGACTATCTCCAAGAATATGAATCTCAATATAGAAGATTCAGGGAACATCTAAGCTTCCAAGATTTTTTTCAACTTAAAGAAGAGATAATATCCAGCAAATACAGTAGAAGAAGAGGGTGCATGCAACACACTTTGGGTAGGTTCTTTCTACCTACCTTTGATGGATCACTCGAGAGCTCAGCCAAGTCTTGGGTAAGGAAACTAGACACGTATTTCTAGCTGCATCAAGTTTCAGAAGAAGAAGCCATAAGAGTAGCAAGGCTACATCTCCAGGGTAAGGCTTATGCCTGGTGGTTATTTGAATCTTCTTCATTGAAAAATGCAAATATTTCTACTTATGCAAAGTTCACTAGGATGTTAGTGAAAATATTTGGTTTAATTCTTTTTGAAACTTCCTTGAGTGAGCAAACCAATCCCAAGAATTTAAGACTTTTGCATGAGTTGGAAGGATCCATGAAGCCAACTCCATTTTAGAACATTGTTCAGGGGGTTAAATATCTACTACATGATTTTCCAAGGGCAAAGGCCCCATTTCAGCAAGAACCTTCTTCTCAATAAGAAGACATGAGGATTCCTTTTCTAAGAGGAGCTCTAGAAAAAGGGTCTCTTAATGATGAGGTATTCTCCATTGATGAGGAGAAGGAAGAGGAAGATCTAGAAAGATCCTCCAACACCGTGACAATAGGAGGACATCTACTTATATTTGGAGATGGGGGTGAAGAAATTTCTTCCACTAGAAGGGCTCTTGTATCTTTGCAAGAAGCTCCAAGGGATCTTACCCACGAAGATAATGAGCAGCATGTGTCTATGATGATATACAATGAGACAAAACAATGGGGGAAGTGTGTTCCAACATTTCATATAGTTTTGAGAACACACACTATGATAGATCATTCCTTTGTGATCAAGACTCTTGACACCAAGGAGATGTTCGGTGTACATGGGTTAATTACATATGAAGAAAGCACCTTAGATTGTGAGATCTTGCAGAAGGTAGGAGAAGAAGAAAAAAGGAGGGATTACAACACTGATATGACAAGAGGTGATACAATTTTACACGGAGGAAAGGATGGGGAAATTTCTCCAATCAAAAGCACTCTTGCATCCTTAAGAGTGATACCCCATTATCATGAAACTTCCACACAAAAATCAGAGATGCATTTGGGCAGTGGAAGCAGGGATATGATGATCCCATCTATTATGCACATGGGTATGATCCATGAGACATAATTATCTTGTGGTAAACCACCTCGGAGACCACCTAATTCAGATCTGGTGAAATATGTCTCAAACTTTGATGCTCCATTCATAGATCCAAGAAGGAAGGGAGAATTAGAAGACCATAATACATCGTCGGGAGTGTTGGGATAGCTCAAGGAGGAGGGAAATATTTTCCCCTTATCATCATTGTCCACTCTCTCATCTCATACTACACTGAAAGAAGATGCTGCAAGAAGGGAGAAAGACACCATCATGGGGCAAGGAGGGCAGTCTTTGGCTATGAAGACTCAGAAGAAAATCTCACTTGGAGAGAAATATTCCATACATGTTAGAGGGTGGTGGTCTCACATGTATACTTGGGCAAGGCCAAGGAGGTTTTGGATAGATGATAGCCTTCCATGGGTGACTAACTTCCAAAAGCTTCCATCTTCATTTGAGCATGTGCATATGCAAGAAGGGCAACAAGGAGGGAATAGAAACCTTCCCTCATGTACTCTTGGCATGGGATATGTTAAGGAGGAGAATAAGGTAAGGGATGACCTTCCAACACATACCTTTGGCATGGGATATGTCAAAGAAAGGAGCAGCAACATGAAACACACTTCAGTTGATAGATCATTAGTGCTGTCATTGTTGGGGAGTCTAGATCCATATTGGAAATCCCAATTATTGGTGGATTATTCCAAGGATCTTCACACATGCATGATTCTTGATGACACATGATGAGGGCTATTTAGTCCAAGATGGAGTCATCTATGATCATGGTAGGATATTCTTTTCTAGAGCCTCCAATCTCAAGGAGAAGTTGCTACAAAGGGCATATGAAGAGTTCTGTTTCAGCCACACATATTCCATGAAGCTCAACAACATCATCATGAGGAGATACTATTGGGAGGGTTTTGAAGAAGAACTATATCAGCATTGTCAAAGATGCATGTACCATGTGGATATGGAGCAACAACATAACTCTATGAGAGAGTTAATTCAACCTTCTCTTTCTTCTTTTGAGAGAGGAGATAGATCTATGCACCACTCCATTTGTTTGAGGAGGATTATTGGTGAAGAGCATACTTATGTAAGTCATGCTTTATTTTCTAATTGTATGTATTCTTGTACCATGTATATGAAGGCCATGACTCCAAGGAGGAGTGTTGTACCTTTTAAACTTCATGGCCAACTTTGGTCCAAAAATATTTCTGAACATGGCCACTCCCTTGGTGGACAAAGGGAAATTTTGTATCATAATGGGTGCATTCCTAAGGCACCAAATATATCTCACACTTTCAGCCATGGTGAGATGATATGGGCAGAAATTAAGTGATGGGGAAACCTCTTACCACATATTAATCTAAAATAGTCAGGAGATGCACTGCGCTAGTTCCACATGTGGGACTATGACCCACCTCCATATGCACAAATTTCTATTTGTATCTACGTTGTTTTGATCCAATACAGTGATGATTTGCTTGTACTTTTTATGGGGACGATTGGAGGGTGGATGAAAGGATTGGATGTGTCCTTTGGGAGAGAGATTATCCATGGTTCTTATATTTCATATGTTTGGGAAATCATTGTACCATCCATGATTGCTACATTGGATCTCTTGTTTCCTTAAGGGATGAGCCATTTGGGTAACTTGAGCATTTGGGAGGTGCCTCTCACATGGGAGGAGTTTTTCTATGAATTAACAATCTAGAAGGTGATTCATTTTGTATGGATGATAACTTGGAGATTGGAGCTCCACATGGGAACGAAGGATCCCCACATCTTTAGTTCTGTCCTTGTATTTTCTTGGGGACAAGCAATATTTGGGAGGGGAGGACTATAATATTCCTAATTAGTCCTAAGCTAATTGGAATATTCATTTTTGTTTCATTTCTTTGTTTCAAGAATAAAATATCAAAGGAGGTTCATAAAACTCCTTGATAAAGAATAAATAAATGCCAAATGTGAAAAAGGCTAAATCTTGGCTGTTTAAACAAGCACCCTTAGGTGTAAAAGGGGTTGGATGTTTTGACTGGGTCAACCTTGACCAAATCTATACCATTGTCTTGGAGGAGTGGCCATCAATGGGACACAACACAGCTTTAGATGGAGCTGCTTTGTGTGAAAGGAGTGTTTCCATTGAAGGTGGTTTAGAGTTTGAAAGCTCTCAACTTATAAAAGGAAGAGGACGACAGCATGAGAAGGTTGTTGAATGATATCAGATTTCTGAAGTATTTTATATTTAGACATACAAGCTTTCTTTTTTTGTTTAGCCTAGATTTCAAATGTTATTTAGCATTGGGTGTTCCTGATCGGGAATCCCACCTCTTCCCATTGAGTAGCTCTTGAGAGAGTTTGTATTGCATAGTCCACCATCTGGCTGTAGGCCAAGCTTCTTCTTCCAACTACAACGTATAGCCTGTTGAGCATTTGGATTTCTTTGAAAGTTGCAGCAAGTGGAGGCTAGATCTACTCAGATCTAGACCATTTCAGTGGAGAAGTATTCTATTCCATTGGCAAGAGAGTATTAAACATCTTGATCATCATTTCCAGATCTTGGCATGTGGCCAAACTTATTCTAAACCGTACAACATAGTATTGCTTCCAGAACTGCATTAGTCCTATAGGTGATGTTGCAGGGTGTTTTGGCATACCATCTGTAGAGTTGGTTTTCAAGTGTTGGGGATATTCCCTTCACTTTGGAGATCCATTGGAGGATATCTATACATTGTTCATTTCAGATCTGATCTGCATGTTTCTGAATATTTTAGAATATCTGAATATTTCTGCAGATCTGTAACTTAGATCTCATATCTACTTGATGTACATGGTGTTTTGCTAGAAACCCCAAGGGGGATTGAAAGAGGAGCCTCTATAGTGTATGGATCTTGTAGAAATTTGCTGAATAATGAAGATTTATTCACCGAGATTATCATGGTCACATAATATTTGAGCTTCATACATAACACATAATCTCTTCTATGCATTAATCATCACATGCGGAAATAAAAACAACAAGTGGTATTGAAAACATTCACATGCGCACATAGAAATTCAACACATATAACACAGTATGTATACTGGGGAAAGCTTACAGCTGAAAACCCCCTACTGTCTGTATATTATAATGAATAAGAATCATGTAAAAATCTCAGTACAATACTCCTCACAAGTACTCAGTACTGTCTCCAAAAGTTACACACAAACTAGCTCAGTTTTGAACAAGTCACGGGTTCAAAACTCCTCCACTGTTTGCCTACCTCTACTGCGCAATCCAAGATGCGAGAATAGATGGAATGAATTCAAATTCCCTTGGCTTTAACTATGCAATCCTCATTGGCAATATCCTCCAATGATTGTGCAAATCTCATGCACACTATAGTCACAACTGATAGTAGACTCCACCCTTTCTCCTACCTCTTCCACTGGTCTTCAACTGGGCCCATGTACATGCCCGAGTTAACTGATGTATTATTTGGTTGATTTATGAGTTAATAATTAGTGAATTAATTAATAATTAATTCACACCACTCATCACTAGTGTATTTGTCAGTTAGACTAAATACAACTAGTTCAACTAAGTTAAACCGAACACAACTCCACCAACTGTCTCATCAACTCCACCAAACTCTACCACATGAGTTCTAACTGAAATCAACCATGCAATAGCTCAACTAACCCATAGGAAATTCGAATTTCCTTCTTCCAGCTACATGTGCCACATCTGTAGCTCGAACTGAAGTGCTCCAAGAGGATAAGATAAAGTTTATAGTCCAAATATTATTAAGGGCTAATAATATTTGACTGTTCTATTTTTAGACAGGCAGTCTAAAAATAGACTTCGACTTGTATGTCTAAAAATAGATGTCCATCTATTTTTACCAACTTGACCAATCATCCAAGAATATCATCCCGCAACTCCTAGACCATGCTCCATATGTCTAAAAATAGACATAGTCTAAAAATAGACTTTTCGACAAAAATCACATGTGTGGTCCCCACCTAGTTTAGGTGATCACTTTCCAACTAGGATCAGGAAAGATGTTTCGGGAGGCCTCCTTCACTGTTTCTTGTTGCCATTTTCAACACTCCCTCTCAACAAGAAAGGACTGTCTTTGCATGCGACATGCAACTCCATGCATTCGCCCTGCAACCTTAACAAGCGCCATGCAACTCCATGCATGCGACATGCAACTCCATGCATTCGCCATGCACCCTTTGCATGTGCCATGCAAACTCATGCATGCACCATGCAACTCCATGCATGCGCCATGCACCCTTTGCATGCAACATCTCTGAAACTGAATAGGCTCCAAACAACTCAATCATTCTGATGCATCTATCATCAAAGTCTTTGACCTCTGCTTAGCTACTGCACATGTCATCAGGAACTACTACGCTGTTGAACTCCTGCACCCATGCACTCTTGCATTTTCTGTCAACTCTGATTCATGCTCCAGTATTCGACACTGTCACTTTGATCTGCCTGCATCAATCCAACTAATCTGCTACTGCTGCGCTGTGGGCACCTCGTAGCCAGGTTCAATTCATGAGATCCACACCATCTCATGAATCCTGCCCTGAAATATCCTCTTGGGATTAATCATGCATGTCGCCCCACCTCTCACCTGGTGGTATAGCTGCATGCACTCCCTCTGCCCATCTAGCACGAAATTTCTCTGCATGAGTGGTTTCGCCCACTCCATGATTCTCTTGTGGCTGCTCCACACCCCGAGGTTCACTTTCACCTGCATGCAAAACTTGCTCCCTCTCAAGCATCAGTTGCATGTCTTTCTCCCGCTTCCCAACAGTAGGAATCTCCGTAGACATCCCATCTACTTCAAGTCTATAGAGATTCTTTGCCCGAATCCCAACCTTCATGAATTGTCCCGTTGCCTTGTGCCGAAGGAAAACTTTTCCTTCACTGAATACAACTTCATACCCTTTATCCTCTAACATTGTGACTGAGATCAAATTATTTGTTAAACCTGGTACATGCAATACATCTTGTAAAATAATGAGTTTACCTGACTCCCTCTGAAGGGTTATGGTACCAATGTCGGTCGCATTGTATCGTCCATCGTCGCCCAACTCAACATGCATCTGGAGACCTTTCTCCACCAAGTCACTGAAAATATTTGCATCTCCCATCATGTGAAAGGAAGCACCACTATCAAAATACCACCCCGATCCAAATGCACTAGACACCATGCATGCAATCAATGAGAATTCCAGCTCAAATTGCGAGGCAAGAGCCTCACCAGCTGTAGATCCAGCAGCCTGCTTGTTCTTCTTCTTTTGTGGACAATTCGTGGCGTAATGTCCATGATCGTGACAGTGAAAACACTTCACTTTGGACATGTCACGCTTTTTACCATCCGCACCGGATTGAGAAGCCTTCTCCTTGCCCTTCCCCTTTCTTGCTTTGGTAGCCAAAGTGCAATCTTCTTCATCAGATACCTTTGATGAAGATCCATCCCTGGTATTCCACCTTATCTCCTCTTGCACAAGATCCGACCAAATTCGCTCCCATCCCGGAAATTTCTCCCGACCATTGACAGAATCCTCATAGGAATGCCAACTCTTCGGAAGACCAAGGAGATCCAACCTCACCAAGTCCTCATCATCCACACTAACTCCTACACTCCCAAGCTCATCCCTGCAGTGGACAAACTTTGTCAAGTATACCGGAATAGTGTCATTCTTCTCCATCTTAATTTTCCCGAGTTTATCCTTGAGCGCCAACTTCCTCTGGTCGCTCTTGCTCTGGAAAAATTTTGTCAACGCTTTCCACATCAAGTATGGAGAAGCTTTTCCATGCAGGCTGGATACTATGTGATCCTTCACGCCCTCCAACAGAATCCTTCAACACCTTGCCATCTTCTTTTGCCAAGCCTCAACTTGAGCAGCATCAGTAGGCTTTGGGACTTCATCATCTATGAAATCCTTCAGCCCTTTATCATCTAACACTACCTCCATCCTATCTCTCCATGAAATATAATTTGAGCTGCCTTCAAGAGCATACTCCAATCGCAATCCTTGATAAGACATTTTGACTTCAACACCAAGAAAACACTGCTGCAAAATTCGAATTCCAAGCTCAAAACTCAACTGCTTCTGGATCTGTGAGAACAAATTATTTCTAGCACATAGATCGACTGTAGGGGCATTTACTGGATATATCACCTTTCAGAGAAAGGATGGATCTAGAGGCTACCTGGCCCGTTACAGAATCTGTCTACCGAAATAATTGTAATCACTGTAATAGATCCTGATGATCAATTATTCGCTCTGATACCATGTAGAAATTTGCTGAATAATGAAGATTTATTCACCGAGATTATCCTGGTCACATACTATTTGAGCTTCATACATAACACATAATCTCTTCTACGCATTAATCATCACATGTGGAAATAAAAACAACAAGCGGTATTGAAAACATTCACATGCGCACATAGAAATTTAACACATATAACACAGTATGTATACCGGGGAAAGCTTACAGCTGAAAACCCACTACTGTCTGTATATTATAATGAAGAATAATCATGTAACAATATCAGTACAATACTCCTCACAAGTACTCAGTACTGTCTCCAAAAGTTACACACAAACTAGCTCAGTTTTGAACAAGTCACGGGTTCAAAACTCCTCCACTGTTTCCCTGCCTCTACTGCACAATCCAAGATGAGAGAATAGATGGAATGAATTCGAATTCCCTTGGCTTTAACTGCGCAATCCTCATTGGCAATCTCCTCCAATGATTGTGCAAATCTCATGCACACTATAGTCACAATTGATAGTAGACTCCACCCTTTCTCCTACCTCTTCCACTGGTCTTCACTGAACTGTACATGCACTGAGTTAACTGATGTGTTCTTTAGTTGAATTATGAGTTAATAATTAGTGAATTAAATAATATTTAATTCACACCACTCATCTCTAGTGTATTAGTCAATTTAACTAAATACAACTAGTTCAACTAAGTTAAACCGAACACAACTCCATCAACTGTCTCATCAACTCCACCAAACTCTGCCACATGAGTTCTAACTGAAGTCAAACATGCAATAGCTCAACTAACCCATAGGAAATTCGAATTTCCTTCTTTCAGCTACATGTGCCACATCTGTAGCTCGAATTGAAGTGCTCCAAGAGGATAAGATAAAGTTTATAGTCCAAATATTATTAAGGGCTAATAATATTTGACTGTTCTATTTTTAGACAGGCAGTCTAAAAATAGACTTCGACCTGTATGTCTAAAAATAGATGTCCATCTATTTTTACCAACTTTACCAATCATCAAATAATAGCATCCCGCAACTCCTAGACCATGCTCCATATGTCTAAAAATAGACATAGTCTAAAAATAGACTTTTCGACAAAAATCACATGTGTGGTCCCCACCTAGTTTAGGTGATCAATCTCCAACTAGGATCAGGAAAGATGTTTCAGGAGGCCTCCTTCACTGTTTCTTGTTGCCATTTTCAACAGATCTATTATAGATCTGACATTTCATGCACTTATATGCTCTAGAACTAAAATTTAATCTTCAGCTGATGCAGCTCAATAAAATAACATTGTCAAGACTTTTTCAGTCTATATATGTGATTGTAGCACCTCTTTTTGAGGATTTTCCTCTGTTGGGGACTTCTATTTCCTTTTTTACATATTATGGGCCTCATTTTACATCTGATTTTCTATTGTAAATGTTAAATAAGGATCTCCATATTGGCCTCCTGCACTTACTTTGATGATCTGCGTTATTTTTCCTGCATATCTTTGATATATTGTTGAATTCCCCATTTGGGAATATTACACTCATAACTTATATAAGAAAGAGGATGGAAGCCATTATCATTCATGATTTGGTATTTGATATTTTTGAATATATGGTATATTTAGACATATAGCTTTCTTCAGCTGTTTAGAAAAGATTGCAGTGTTGTTTAGCACAGGGTGTTCTTGATCGGGAATCCCACCTCTTTCCTCGAGAGGCCTCTAGGAAGAGAATTGTACTTTACTTCCACATTTAGGCATTTGGCCAAGCTTTATCTTTCATCTACAACAAAGATCATGTTGATGGTTGAGTTGTGTTGCATTTTGTAGTAGTGGATAACATCTTTGGGTTACATCTGTGCTTATTTTTAGTGGAGAAGGGTTCCTTTCCATTGGGAGGATAGTAAGGGAGGCCCTTGAGCTTATTTGTAGAATTTGGCATCAGGCCACTTATTTATTTTCCCCTATAGCACATTTCTGTCTTGGACTATGTTATTTTCAGGGAGGAGTTGCAGGGTGGTTTCAGTGCACCATTTGGGGAGGTGGTTTCCTAGTGAAGGGATCAACCTTTCATCTAGAGGATCTATTGGAGAAGGCTACATTATTTTTCATATCATACCAGCCCCATCTTTCCAGTTTATATGTTGCAGTGAATATTTAGCCCTAAGGCTTTGATTCTCATCTTTTATATTGGTGTATTTTTGAAAACCCTTTGAGGGTTCTTTATTGGAGGTTGAATAGAGCATAGATCTATACTTGTTGTATCTTTTGAGGCATATATCAGCCCATGTTATTTTGTGTACTCATTTTATGTAGCAGTGCATCCATGACTACACTATAGTAGTCTTCCAGCATTTTGATATATAGTAGCAACACATCTTTCGAGGGTTTTTGTCTATTGGAGGCTTGTTCTATCTTGGTGTACATTTTGTGGCCCAGTATTTTACATTTATATGTTGTTGTTATGATGAATGGAAGGTATCCATATTGGCCTCTTGTTTTGATTTGATCGTTACACTGTTATTTCCATGGTTTTGGTCAATATTACTGCTTTTCCCATTTGGGAATATTACAAGATCCTTTTATTTTCTTCCTTGATTTTACAGCGGCCTGAGAACCACAATTTTTACCTTCGGAAGTCTGAACTTCCACTTGCTCTATTGTTTCTTTCGGCGCAATGTCATTTTTCTCTGGTTCAGTGTCTTTATCCAAGTCAATTGTTTCTTCGATTTTGGTCAGCCTGGAATATTTCTTTGTTATTTTCGTAGTCTCCTTCTCCGTTGTCTTCTCTGGCTGGGTACCAGTGCGCAACTTCATAGGCATTTTAGGAATGCATGTGGATGCTCCGGGCTCCAAAAATGCTGGTGGCCACTCTATAGTGATGTGTATCAGATCATCCTCCATGACGAGATATGTTAATTCATACCAGAATCTCTCGATTGCACCTTTCGCGCGGTTATGCATATTGTTGAAAGTGGCCTTGAAATATGCTATCATCTTGTACTAGTCATAAAGTGTTGGAGAGAGCCTCGACTTAGAATCCATTGCCTGATAGAGCGAAGCATCAAATAATACTGAGAAGATCTTGTTCTCCATGATGCGTGCGGGATCTAATGAATTCTAGAGGGTAGCATACCACGTAGCCTCACACATTTGTGGCTCTATCTCAGGAAACTATGTTTCCTCTGGGGTCTTCCACCTAATTAAGGTGATCAACAATAGCAGCCAAGAATAATAAAAATTCTTGATTTCTTCTGATACTTCATGCACATTCTCCAAAAATTCCTTGCATAAGTAGTGTGACCAGTTGTAGATCACTCCTTTTTCGCACCCGCCTGCAAGAGAAATTAAGTACATGGGAACCTCCTTAGGTCTACATTGATGGATCATATTTTAGGCCAATATGAGAATCCCAAACTGAACAACTGGATCATTTATCTCGCTCACCACAAATCCTCCTCTTTTGCACGAGACTTGGTACTTAGCTTTGATCTTCTCGATGATTAGTTTTTCTTGCGCTTTTCCTCCAAAGTCAGCCATTAGATCAGCACCTTGATTAGGTATACCAATGATCCTATGGATTAGCGCAACATCATTAGGAATGTGCTCTACCAATGACAATGCATCATCATGCACAAGCACGAGCAATTGATATACACAAATGTCATTTATTGGGTGAGGGATTTGCAATAATTTTAACAAGCCTTCCTTATGTAGACCCAACACCCATATTTTCGGCTATAATTGCACAATTCCTCCTTCATAATGAACCTGGTCTAAATAGATCTCTAGCAAAAGTTCAGAAAATTTATCAACATCTGTGATGTCCAAATCCTCCAGTCTTAGAAACAACACTTTTTCAAACATGTCACCTTCCACTGGAACATTTTCAGGGATCAAGGGAATATTGATACTTGATCTTACCTTGTCAAGATCTTTGGTAACTCTTACAGACACTTTGCGTGGTGCGAGATAGGTTAGCAATCATGATAATGGGGCCACTTCAACCACATCCTCCTCTTCTTCCATAATTTTCTCAGGAAGCTCTGTCATTGGTATTTTTAGGTGCTCAACCACAATAGAGCGTGAATTTGGAGTATTTTCCGTCGGGGATTTCTTGGTTTGAGATGTTTGACCCTTCTTAGACTTCACAGGCATAGGTTTTTCTGCAATCAACATAATAGGAACTGTTGCCAAAACAGGGTCTTCTCCGAGTCACCTAGCTATCATATTGGGCATAATTGCGTAACCAAAACCCCGACGATGCAGCTCTTCCTCGAATCCCGGATCCAAACTAGACATAGACAATGAATATGCTACGAAAATCAAAGAGTCTGGGGAAAATAATTCACTCAGAAAGTAAAGGAAACTATTGCGACCCCATAGGTCTTATTTATACATTTGGCATGTCTTCAACGGTTCCTTATGCATTAATGTGTCTCCATAAATGAAAAAACAGTGCCAAATACGAAAAAATACCTTCATTAAATGCAACCTATATTCTCCCATAAATGGTAATAAATTTGTCTTTTCCATATTTATTGTTCCAACGGCTAGTTTTTGGCACTTCTGTGACATAGACAATCTCCTCGTGCAGCTACCGCATGCGCATCACACCTTCATGCACATATGCCATCCCATCTGCCTAGATCCAATACTCCAGTCATATAGTCATTTGGCACGCACAGGGTCATCTCTGTACAGTTTCAATCGGCTTCCATTGGCATATCTAGGAAGGTATTCTCCGCTCAATGTATTCAGGCACACTGCGCCTCCATCAATGATTTGCTTAACAACATATGGCCATAGCCAATGCATCTTCAACTTCCCTCGATGGCACGCAAACTTGTTTTCATACAACAAGAAAAAATCATCTTCCTTGAACACATTTTTCCTAATGTGCCTATAATGCCATGATTTTTCACGTGCCTTCTGAAATTTCTAGTGATAATTGGAAATGAAACAATCTTCTTCCAGCGGGACCAACTGTGACAACCCTTCCTCCATAGCATCTTATTCTGCCATATTTGTGAATGCTGCAAAGCGCATATTGGGAACAATGAACTCCATCGACAACAAAAATTCTTGCCCATATACCATCCCGAAAGGTTTCCTACTAGTCAAATTATAACATGTGGTTCGATATGCCTAAAGATCTGCGAGTACACGCTCATCCCAATCATTCGGGTTAGAATTGCACACCTTGGTAAGTGTAGTCTCCAAGATCTTATTGAATTCTTCCGCCACACCATTGACTTGGGGATGATAGGGAGAGATCCTTTGATGATGCATCTGGAATTCATCTGTCAATGCTTGATGCAGGAGAACCCTGCAAAACCCACGTTCTCCCAAACTCTCATGCACATAAAAATGCATCCAAATAATTGCCCAAATAAAACTTCAATGTCTAGGAAAATTCACACACCATCATTCGCGGAAGCTTCATCTTAACAATCATTACACTATGATTATCAAATCATAAAACCAATTCTCATATGCAGAAGCTCTTCAAACATATGGTTCAAAAACCATAAACTCAACAATCTACTTTTCATGTGATTGAACCCAAACTTCAAATAGCATTAGAAACCTTTATAAAAGGCCTTAACCAACCACTAGTTTCATTTCTTAAATTCCAGGCTTTTATGATTAAAACCCCAATGCTTATCATGGCATGAGAATGGTTCAATAATACTCGTAACCCATATATCTGCCACACTATTTATGGATTCAAAACATAATGAAAATCCCCTTCATTCTTATTCGAATTAACATTCGAATTTTACACCTTAACCCCAAGTTGAAGATCCGACCTTCACTTATGGACTTTGGAATATTTAATTGAATTTTATGTTTAAACCCAATATATATAACAATTATCATGGTTTTATTAAGAGGGTCATGTGCCTTTCATTTCATTCCCAGGTTAGAATCAATTAAATGCCAAAACGCTATAATAAACTCTTGACCATTCTTTACCAATTCCGAAGTAAATACGCCCAGCTCCCTTTTAATTCATATTTATATGAACTTACCAGTGCATATCCACCTCCTCGGATGGCCTTCACATCCTAACTTGAGCGCTGGTTAAATTACCTTCTCAGTCATCTTCCACGGACGCTTTATCTTCCGTTCTGCTCTGCGTTAACGCTTTCCATCGCTGCTCAAATTTGCTCTCAATTTGCCACACTGTTCATTCACACTCCATCGCATTTTTGTTTGGAGTTTTGACTCAGATTGACATCGACCAAGACTTCACAGAGTTTGGTTCAGTTCCACCGCTGTATATTATACAATTTCTCCCTTGATTTCTAGTGTGGGGATTTTAACACAAATTAACATCGATTTATGTAAATCGATCTCTCTTCCTCCTTCAACTTATCACCATCCGTCGAATCTACTACAAAATACAACACCACTGCAAAACAACATTTCTGCAATTAGATAATTCGACCTCTGCATTATATTATCATGTCTGGCAATTAAAACACTTCCTCTGCATTAAGACTTGACCCATTGAATGGATTAAACCCCTCGCACCGTTTCAAGGTCCGAGAAACCATCTACAATTATAATGATATTAAAATCGACTTCAAATAATGTCAATCGAACCCGTCAACGTACAGCTCACTCTTGAGAATTCGATCTTTGCCAGGATTCAAATTGAAAGTAATTCCACGTTCTTTTCTTTGGTTAACCCACGATTTCAACAGGCCTTCAATTTATGATTGATGGCTTTCGAATTTCCATTTAAACTCTTGGAAATTGCTACTTGGCATTTTCATTCCAAATGTGCGCTTTCTCTAACATCTGCAACCTTCAAAACATAAATTCGACGTTTAGATAACATCGATCCTTCTCTCATATGCAGAGCTTCTTCTGTTACAAAGTTTATCATATGAATAAATTCAGATTTCAAGCATCTTCCTACCAAGCTCGACCGAGAATATATATATATGTCACACAAAATTTTCAAAAAAAATTCCTCATTAATATAATCAAATGCAATCAATACAAAAACCCTCTTGGTCCATGGCCAGATTTTCAAATCAATGGCCGTTTTACCAAAGCCCGTAGGCTTGCAAACTTTGCTGTCCAAACCTCACCTCTAATCACTCTAATTTTCCTGGTCTATTTGGTCTTTGAGGCTCATTAATTTATACAAATTGAATTGAACCAATTTAGGTTCAAATCCCTTTAATCGCTCAACAAAGTCCTCAAATATCTCAACACCCCTATAATCTAGAATTTTATCCCTAAAATCTTGAAACTAAATCTAACTTAGGCTCACAATTAATTCTTAAATATCTAAAATCTAATTCCTCTCATGTTCTCCAAATCATTTGGGAACATTTACAAATCCTCACAATAATTAATTAAAAATATAATTTAATCACTCAAAAATCTCATTAATATTTACACAAAATTAATATTTTCTCAAAAACATGAGACCCCTAGGTTTAATAAAAATACAAAGTATTTTTCCGAGTCTAATGCTCCTGCATCAGACTCCCAAGGTTGAAAATGATCATGATCTCCTGATCATGCGTTTTAAGTTTTTGTCTGCCTGGATCCCACACTTTTTTCTGCAAGTTATCATCAATTTCTGCTGTCGTATGGTGCTTTTCTCCAGGTCTCCATACTTTATGCTGCCTTGCTCCACTGGCTGCACTTTCATAATCTGTCCTTGTCTTCATTTTGCTGCTGCTACTTCTCTTCCTTGTTGATATCTTCCTTTGAGATAATTTCATCATGATTTTTCTGATTAGTTCAATTTCTCTGTCCAATAAATCTTCAGATTGCTGATTTCTTGCTTCCTGCTGAGCTCTGGCTTGCTCAGTTCTTACTGCCACCCAATCATTCATACCCTCTTGCCTTCTACAATGGAAAAATTCTTCTCTTCCTTCTCCGTTCAGCAACTTACTGGACTAGTACATTGTGTACTCCTTTCTGCTGTCTTCATCTCTCTGCATCTACAATTTCCAATTCTGAAATTGAGATTCTTCCTGCACTGAATTTTGACTATTCAACATCATTTCCAGCAACATAACTTCTTCATCCCATGGATTAGATGTTTCCATAGAATTATTGTCTTTCTCCTTCATTTGACTACTCACCTGAGTCAAATGTTCTTCAGTACCTGCAACAATACCTGCATTCACAAAACACTTGTTAAAATAAAAATCATAAGGACTCAGTGCCTTTTCTTCCTCTACCAGCACTTCATTATGTTGTTCTAAGTTCTCCTCCACTATCAGCACATCAGTATGTTGATCCAAACTTTTCAAAGAATTCTCTGTAGAATTCCCAAGACTATCAACTAGTCTTCTTTCACATCATCTATCTCCATGATATCTTTCTGCTCTCGTTCACTGTAATGAGCTCTGCCTTCTGCTGCAATCTCCCTATCATACTCTGAATTTACCAACAAGTATTCCAACAATGCAATTTCTCTGTGGCATTGCTGAAGTATTTCACCATCACTTATAGTCTCTGCATTCATACACAAACTTTCAGTTTGAAAACTACAAGTTTCAACAGTCTCAACTGTTGCTTCACTTATCAGTGCTTCAGACTGATCCACTTCTTCTGCATCCACAAGAATTTCTTCCTGTGTTGTAACAGCTTCAAGTACAAACACATCACTACTTTCTTCTTCAGAGTATTTATCTCCTGAAAGATTCTTTTCCATACTTGTGACAACTTCACAAGATTGCACATCCTCCTTAGTAAAACCTGTAATCACATCACAATTGTCAGCTACAAAAATACAAGGGTTTACATTATCCAGCTGATCTGGATTTTCCCAATAGCTCAGGAAATCATCCATGATCTCCTCTTCTGTTTCACTAATGGAAACCTCCACTTTCAACTCAGCTTCTCTGAGTTCTTCATGTCTCAACTGTATACTCATCATCTGCTCGAGCTTCTTCAGCTCTTCTGTTAACTACATGTTTATCTGTTGATCCCTCTTTACTTGTAGTTTCTGCCATTTCCCTTTCTTCCTCATGGTCCAACCATGTCTCTGGTTTTTTGTATTTTCCTGTAACAATTTCATCAATAACTCAAGATGAACTGTTATCTCAGCTTTCTCTCTCTCATACTTTTCATCAGTCAACTGCTTCCATATGCCATTTGCCTTAGCATTTTCCTTCTCCTTATTTCTACTGTGGCCTCTCTCTGAACCTCTACTCTCTCCTTTATGACTTTCTGTAGTCATCTTCTTCGCCATGAGTTTCTCACCCATGAGTTGCACCAAGCCTCTACAAAAACAAACTCTCCTGCTGCCACTTACCTCACCAATCCTTTCCTCTGGATCTGGTCTTTTGGTAATCACCGGTCCTCTGTTGGAACCTTTTGAGCATTTCTCCACTGCTCCTTCAGGCTTCACTCATCTACAACTTTATTCAACCTCTGTTGAACCTCCAGGTTCTGCCACATTCACTTATAATCCTTTGTTGGACTCCTTCATCACTGCTCTCCAGTTGTGATCTGCTTCTTTCTGCTGAGATTTCTTCACTATGCCTGTAAACCAAATTATTCAAGCATAACCTTCAAACCAGATTTCAATAATAATGATCATCAACTCACCTCCAAGACCCTGTTGATCTTGCCTTATCTTCCACAACTGCACTGCATCTCTGTGCTGCAACCTTCATCAGTTTCAAAATCTGATATTTATTCATCACATGCAATTAATTCAATTTAAAAACTTGAATCTTCACACAGAGCTATTCCCACTCTGATACCACTTGATGCAGGAGAACCCTACAAAACCCACATTCTCCCAAACTCTCATGCACATAAAAATGCATCCAAATAATTGCCCAAATAAAACTTCAATGTCTAGGCAAATTCACACACCATCATTCACGGAAGCTTCATCTTAACAATCATTACACTATGATTATCAAATCATACAACCAATTCTCATATGCGGAAACTCTTCAAACATATGGTTCAAAAACCATAAACTCAACAATCTACTTTTCATGTGATTGAACCCAAACTTCAAATAGCATTAGAAACCTTTATAAAAGGCCTTAACCAACCACTAGTTTCATTTCTTAAATTCTAGGCTTTTATGATTAAAACCCCAATGCTTATCATGGCATGAGAATGGTTCAATAATACTCATAACCCATATATCCGCCACACTATTTATGGATTCAAAACATAATGAAAATCCCCTTCATTCTTATTCGAATTAACATTCGAATTTTACACCTTAACCCCAAGTTGAAGATCTGACCTTCACTTATGGAATTTGGAATATTTAATTGAATTTTATGTTTAAACCCAATATATATAACAATTATCATGGTTTTATTAAGAGGTTAATGTGCCTTTCATTTCATTCCCAGGTTAGAATCAATTAAATGCCAAAACACTATAATAAACTCTCGACCATTATTTACAAATTCTGAAGTAAATATGCCCAACTCCCTTTTAATTCATATTTATATGAACTTACCACTGCATATCCACCTCCTCGGATGGCCTTCACGTCCTAACTTGAGCGCTGGTTAAATTACCTTCTCAGTCATCTTCCACGAACACTTTATCTCCCGTTCTGCTCTGCGTTAACGCTTTCCATCGCTGCTCAAATTTGCTCTCAATTTGCCATGATGTTCATTCAAACTCCATCGCATTTTTGTTTGGAGTTTTGACCCAGATTTACATCAACCAGGACTTCACGGAGTTTGGTTTAGTTCCACTGCTGTATATTATACAATTCCGCCCTTGATTTCTGGTCTGGGGATTTTAACACAAATTAACATCAATTTATGTAAATCGATCTCTCTTCCTCCTTCAACTTATCACCATCCATCGAATCTGCTACACAATACAACACCACTGCAAAACATCATTTCGGCAATTATATAATTCGACCTCTGCATTAATTATCATGTCTGGCAATTAAAACACTTCCTCTGCGTTAAGACTTGACCCATCGAATGGATTAAACCCCTCGCACTGTTTCAAGGTCCGAGCAACCATCTGCAATTATAATGATATTAAAATCGACTTCAAATAATGTCAATCGAACCCATTAATGCACAGCTCACTCCTGAGAATTCGATCTTTGCTAGGATTCAAATTGAAAGAAATTCCACGTGCTTTGCTTTGGTTAACCCACGATTTCAACAGGCCTTCAATTTATGATTGATGGCTTTCGAATTGCCATTTAAACTCTTGGCAATTGCTACTTGGAATTTTAATTCAAAATGTGTGCTTTCTCTAACATCGGCAACCTTCAAAACATAAAGTCGACGTTTAGATAACATCGATCCTTCTCTCATATGCAGAGCTTCTTCTGTTACAAAGTTTATCATATGAATAAATTCATATTTCAAACATCTTCCTATCAAGCTCGACCAAGAATATATATATGTCACACAAAATTTTCAAAACAAATTCCTCATTGATATAATCAAATGCAATCAATACAAAAACCCTCTTGGTCCATGGCCAAATTTTCAAATCAATGGCCCTTTTTACCAAAGCTCGTAGGCTTGCAAACTTTGCTGTCCAAACCTCACCTCTAATCACTCTAATTTTCCTGGTCTATTTGGTCTTTGAGGCTCATTAATTTATACAAATTGAATTGAACCAATTTAGGTTCAAATCCCTTTAATCACTCAACAAAGTCCTCAAATATCTCAACACCCCTACAATCTAGAATTTTAGCTCTAAAATCTTGAAACTAAATCTAACTTAGGCTCACAATTAATTCTTAAATATCTAAAATCTAATTCCTCTCATGTTCTCCAAATCATTTGGGAATATTTACAAATCCTCACAATAATTAATTAAAAATATAATTTAATCACTCGAAAATCTCATTAATATTTACATAAAATTAATATTTTCTCAAAAACATGAGACCCCTAGGTTTAATAAAAATACAAAGTATTTTTCCGAGTCTAATGCTCCTGCATCAATGGTTTAATGGTTTCATTGAAAAAATGCATACCTTGATCACTTATTAGAATCTTAGGACATCCAAAGTGAGTGACAATATTCTTAAATATGAACTGCACAACTATATATGTAATACAATCCTTCACAGGTTTAGCTTCAACCCATTTGTTTACATAGTCCATTGCATTGATTATGTAACACGCACAACTCTTTTTGGTTGGGGGATTGATATTTCCAACAAGCTCTATAGCTCATTTCTAAAAATCTTGCAGTACCATCTGTGGATGCAAGGGAATCTCATCTCTGCGCGATGGCTTTCTAGTTCTCTAGCATACATCTCATGCATGACAATGCGCATAGGCATAACTGTGCAATGGGGGCCACCATAGGGATAGCTTGTAAAATATTCTGCGCGGTTTCCTTACCTACATAATGACCATCGGAAACCCCTCCATGAGCTTCATCTAAGATTGCACGCCTTTCATACTCCAAAACATATCTTCGCAGAACTCCATTTGCACCCATTTTGTACAACTGCCCAACAATAATAGTGAAGTCTCCTGCATGCACCAAGAGCTCTTTCCTATGTTAAGTTGTATATTCGTCAGGCACACATCCAGTACTCATTAATTGAATAATATCAGGTAAATTCTCATCAACCGCCTTAATCTCAAACAACTGCATGTTTAGAAATCCATCCTCCAAGTTCATAGGTTCTTCACCAGTCTTAATGCATAACAGATGACTTGGCCTAGCATTCAATCTTCCTAGTTTCACCATAATCTCAAACTCATACTCCTGGAATAGCAACAAGAACCTGGAGATCTTCCCCCCCATAGGCTTATTGACCAGGTATTTTAAGTATAATGATAATTAAACATCTTAAAATGGCCTCCTAACAGGTAGTGGCAGAATTTCTACAGTGCATACACCATCGATAATCCATCCCTTTACGCGGTTGAGTAATTCCATTCTGTACTTGAGAGTTTCTCAGTGGCATATGAAATAGGGCGATCAATCTCTCCAGCTCCTGGCTGTGCTAAAATAGCTCTGAGCGTGATACAAGAGGCATCCACATGCACATGAAACACCTTTGACCAATCTAGAAAGACCAATATCAGCGCAGTGACCATATTTTCCTTTAATAATTTAAAACTCTTCTTGAGCAGAATGTCGCATCCTTCTTGAGTAGTTTATCCATGGGAGCATTTATCAACGCATAACCATGAATGGGCTTTCAATAATACCTAGTGTGCCCCAATATTGAGCGCAATTTCTTGACATTCTCTGGTATCTCCAGATTAACTATTACTGTGATCTTCGCAGGATCTACCATCAATCCTTGCTGGCAGACAATGTGTCCCAGCAATATCCCAAATGGCACACAGAATATACACTTCTTTAAATTCAATAAGATTTGGTAATTTCTACAGGTATCCAGCATAAAGCGCAAATTTGAAACATGCTTCTTCATTAACCCAAAAATAATCCAATCATCAAAGTACACTTCCAGGAACTTATGGATAAATTATTTAAAAGCAGCTACTACTACACGCGAGAATATGGAAGGCACATTCTTCAAGCCAAAGGGAATGACTGTATATCGGAAAGATCCCCATTTAGTTGCAAAGGTTGTCTTACTGCGATATTTTGGCACAATATTGTTCTAATGATACCCTGAAAAACCATCTGTGAATGAATAAGCTTCTTGTCCACCAACATTATCCAGGATTTCATCAGAGAATGGAGTTTGGAATGGATCATGCACATGAACATCATTCAATTTGTGCAGATATACATAGATTCTGATTTCTCCTTTGGTATTCTTGTCTTTCACTACCATTGGACTCACCCAATTAGACTCTTCTATTGGCTCTATTATTCCTACAACAACTATCATATCCAGCTCTTTCTTCACCTTATGCTTATATCTTGGATTCAGCCTGTATGGGCATTGCTTCACAGGGCGTGCATCAAGTTTTAATGTAATCTTCATAACTCCAAGTTATCCAATTATTCCTTTCAACTCTAAGAAATTTGTAGGGAATAAGTCCTGATATTATATCAGAAACTCAACAAATTTTCCTACTGTATCATCATCCTAGTAGTCTCCAATATTTTCCAACTTAGGTTTCTTTTCAGATCCAATATTCACCTGTCAGATCTTCAGGCATTTTGTCACATATAGTGAATTGATTGAGGGCCCAACCACTACGTGTTGTCCCTCAGATTCCAGAATCATGCTATTTCTTGGATTTTCTTTTCTCTCTTCAATCGTCATATTTTTGTAGTTCACAATATCCTTCATTTGCACATCCCATGCTGGTGGAGCACACTTGATTGCAGGCTTTGTTTTATCAAAGATAACTTCTTGAATATTATGCAATGCTTTACCAATCTTATCAAATCCACTCTCAAAGTTGAATGTTAGAATGAAACTCTCCGTCAGCGCAAACCATTCACTAGTACCTCAGTGCATCTCTGTCTCCAGATACCAATCAGTAGGTACCTTCCTCAATGTCTGAATAACCATGTGGAACCTTTTAGGTCTTGTTTCTATGCCCCATACTTTGTTCCATCTAGCCAAATGTATGTGCGGATCATCATTTCCAGAGTATACTTCTTCCCTTCTGATAGTTGGACATTCAAAACGTAACCTCGTCATGTGCACACATTCATTCCAGTTGCTCATGTTTTCCTTATGAGTCTCCCACCATATTTCTGGAGTAGCACGTATTCTGCAATCCAAAGCATGGAATCTTTGTCCTTCTGGTACAGTTCTTTCAAGCTCTCCTAAAAACATGTTTACATAAGTTAAACCATCATAATGCGGTCATAATGTGGTAATTTTCGTACCTCAGATATTATACAATGGTAATTCGCATACCTCATACTTGCACCCAATATTCAATGTGGACTACATTTGGCCATATTGTCCACCATTTTTGGACACATCAGACATTTTTGAGTAGCTTAAACCGACAAATATCAACCCAGATTACATTGAAAATGCCACAATTGATTGAATCATGGAAACACTAATTAATAACACATTCCAATAGATGATCTAGCTGTATTGGGTTGTCAAAGCCGACCAACTCCTACACTAAGGAGAGTGGCTCACCAGGGACCAAGTTTAGTAGAATTTTCCCCACCTCATGGAGGCACTTAATGAAATGGGGACCATTGCTTCCTAAGGGGGGAGGACCAATCTAGGTGAATATTGGTGGCCACCCACCTATTCCACTTAGAATCCCAACACTAATTCCTTTTAGTTTCCTATTTTCCAACATAGTTTCCTATTTCAGTAATTTTCTATTTTCGGTATATTGTTTTGGGTCTTGAACTTTGAAAGTCGTTTTGAGGCCCTAAATGACATTTTTTGGTGAAATGTGAAAACATTAGTATTTGACTAAAATTTACAGTCGTTTTTTTTTTCCTCGGATATACCTTTCTAAAAAGTTATTGTGCACACCAATATAAGATCGTATGCCAAAGGTATGACCCCAACAAGTTGGCGTTCCAACTAACCCCATTGGGGACCATACCTTTTTGTGCTTTATCTCCTAGGTTTAGGTTTTGGATGTTTATGGATTCTCATTGTTTATTCATGATAAAAAGGCCTTTGAGCCTTGTTGTAACACAATTTACAAGGCATGTAGTTTTCACATCTCTTTTCAAAGATAAACTACCATTGCCCACACTAGTTTGTTTCTACATGTAATTTTTTTTTAGCATTTGCTATATATTAATTGAAATTTTGTTTCATTGTATCACTGTATATTTATTTAAATCTATATTTCATTTTGGTCCTTCATAAATCTAGATGTCTTAGGCACCTTTTCCCAAGTCACATCCTTCCCACATGGAAGGGCTCCTCGAGGAAAAGGTAATCAACCCTTGTTATCCTATGGTATTGCAATCCTTTATCCTATGGGATAAAATTTATCATAAATTAATACAAAATTAATGATATTCTTCATTCCCACACAAAATTTTTAATAAATATATGAATTTTTCATTCAAGGCTAGTTGACAACTAATTACTTAAATTCATTTATAACTTCACAAAAATGAGTCAAATTTATTGAATTCCTATCTTACCATGAGATATTTATATTTATATAATATAATTTTCAAAATTCACCAAACCCGTAGTTAATTAAGTAATAACTTTTTTAGTGTTTATAATTTTATGAAACAATAATAATATATGTGAATTAGGTATGTAGGCTTAGGTAGTGTACACATATTTCATGCATGGAGTATAATAATAAGCAACATTCCTAGTGTATAGTTATTAAATTCTCATAATTAATCATGCATAACAATAAACCAAGTAAATTAATCATCAAATAATCTTCATTAATGGAAACATAATAATTCAACACTCATCCATCATTATACTTAAATTACTAGAATTTAATTGAAGGAAGAAGATAACAAAATAAATTTGACACATTTAATCCTCAATGAGGTCCTTGACTAACCTAGGATCATCTCTCCTCCTAATACTAACTTCCATCTCCCATCTGTTCCTCTTTTGCAATATGTTGGAGTTTTGTCTATATTAAATTAAATCTAAATATAATACAAAGGAAAAATAATTGACTATATTGATCTAACTTCCCTATCAAGTACCCAATAGTTAGCATCAAACATATATGGGATAATGGCTAAAATGATCCTTCAACGAATCCGATTTTTGGAATATATGCATTGGGTAGCAACTCAATCCCTTCTGATAGAAATAATGTCAACACCCTCACATCGATTGTACTATGTAATTGTTATTCTGAATAACCAATATGGTAGTTGTGCATCTTGTCCAAAAATTTCAAAATTTCAGTTACCCACATATCATAGAAATGCTTGAACCATTGAAAATATCATAAAAAAATGTTTAATATCATACAACTACCCTTATAATTTCCATGACATTTGTTAGCACTCCACCCGAACTCTAAGGCTAAGAAGAGACTAGCAAAGGTAACTAAAAACCAAGCTCTCGCCAAGTAGCAATCCCTACTAGGAAGGAGAAAGCTCTATCCAAGGGATCACAACCAAGAGGTCTAGATCAATTAGGTTTTAGGCTAGGCATAGTAGCACTGGGGTTTTGATTGGTTGATTTTGGTGTTGGATGAGTGAATTAGGTCGAAGAGGTAACTAGGTTAGGGAAAACATAATCAGAATTGCAGCCATCTGATGGGGAAAGGTAGGTAGGCACTATAACACTTTAGGGTTTTAGTGTGATATGGATCATACTGGTGAGGTGCTAAAAATAACATGACAGTACATGAATTCTTTTTAAACTGAAGAAACCGAAACAAATTATGGTGATTCTCCCAAAACAGAGCATAAAAGATGTATTTTGCTTATCAAACTTGAGAATCAAACATATCATAGAAATGGAATGAACATGAAAAGTAAAAAAAATTCATAGATATTAAAAATAAGAAGAAACTATGGAAAATTACAGTACCACATGACTCCCAAAAGAATAACTGCAACTCATCCAATATATTCTTGCCAAAATCTGAATACACTAGTGTCTCTGATCAATACAACAACATCAAACTTGTGAAATGAGTTAAGAAATGAAAGATATAGCTAAGAAACAACTTCCACCAACCTTAGGAGTCAAATCCCTAAGTTGAGGAGCTGATCCATAAAATTTTGAACTGAAAACCCAAAGGCTAGGGAGGTTAAACAAACTCTCCCCTATTTTTGGTGAAATTGATTCATTCATCCATGAAAGCACTTTTACGCAATGTATTTACACTCTAGTAACTAAAAAATATCTTAATTACATTTATTTCCATCATCTACATCATTAAAATTCACATTTTCCAAGTTCAAACTCAGAAAACTAGGAAAAAATTAGAAAATTCAGACAATCGTCACGAGCACAACACTAGTGTCAAGAGCACAACGCCAAGTTCAGGCCAACTTTCGAGGGGTTTTTCGATGTCAAAATTGAGCTCAGTATAGATAATTGTAAATATTTCCATGTTCAGTTTCCAAAAATTTACTTGGTTTCCAAAAATGATGATTTTTAGGCCTCCAAAAGTTGAATCTCCCAAGACTGGTCAGGAGCACAGCGCCAAGCCCAGGAGCGTATCTCCTCCTTGTGAGCCACCTTTGGAGGTCTTCCCGAACTCTAAATTTATCTCATGATATCTAGTTGGAAATATCTTTCTGTTAGCTACAAAATGGACCTATCAAACACTGAAAAAGATCAATTATAGCCCCTCAAAAATTAATTCTCCCAAGACTGGTCAAAACGTGCTGAATGGGGGTGCAAAAAATGCAACGTTCTCTTGTAGGAAATGTTTGGAGGCCTTCCTGATCTCAAAATTGAGCTCATGATAGCTCATTAGAAATATATATTATATTATATTTTCAATTTAACTTATCAAGAAAGTCATTTGGACACTACATCATGGAGAAAAAAAAAAATCTCCCAAGACTACGCTAGAAATGTAGGGAAAACAAGGATTTAGGATTGTCTTGTAGAGGGAGGGGAATGAAGAGGTTAGTGGATGTCTAAATTATTGGGGAAATTTTTGGGGATAGGGATAGATGTTAGATAGTGTAGGGAGGTGGATTTTCTATAAATGATTAATGGAAAGGGGTCCAAAAGTGAAAAACACAACCCTAACCTAGGAAGGTGTCAAAAGTGTAGCAATTAGCTAGGGTTTGTAGGAAAGTGGGGGAAATGAGAGAAATGGGCATGGGAAAAGGTTAGGGGAGGTATATGGAGTTTATTTGAGGGTATTAAGAGGATAAGGCCTCAAAATAATCCCTCCATTTTGAGGTCTTCTTTCCTCTCTGTCCTCCTCCATGAAATTTCTATTTTCCTCCTCCATGATGCTTGTTTTGGTTATGAAAACCCTAGGGAAAGGAAAGGGGAGTGGAAAATAGGTTTATGGAGTGGGGATGGGTGTAGTAAAAATTAGGGAAGTAGGGAAGGGGGTTAGGGAACTTAGGGGCATGATATAGGATCAAAATATTTAGGGAAATGGGATTTAGAAATTTATTACAAGTATAGGGTGGCTACCTAGGAAATTTGTAGCATAGGAGCTAGGGCTTTGGGGAATGTGTCTTAGGAATAGGGATTTATTGATATAGGGATAGGTATAAGGTTTAATGAAATTTGGGGAGGGTAATTTTGGGTTTAGGGGAACAAATTTAGGATGTGTGAGTGAAACTAGGGTTTCTAGCTTCAAAACTCAAAACTTGAAACAAGGAGGATGAACACCATGAACTTTGCAATGATGAAATGTATGGAGGGCTTTGATGAGGTTAAATTACTTTTTTACGACTGAAGGAATCCTGAATTGATGATTAGAAATAATTGGAAGATTTTTTGGGCATTTTGAGCAAAGTTGGGCAGGAGCGCAGCGCCTTGCCTCCAAGAGTGCAGTGCCACCCAAAAACTATGTTTTTCTCCTTAAAAATTTAATTTTCGAGCTAAGGGAGTGAGAGATCGATTTATTAGAGAGAAAATTAGTGACTCTTTGATCTTTTGATGGGATTTATACTTGATGGATTGGATGAATTATCTATTGGGACCCACTTTTCCTTCTCACATTCACTTTAAGCATTTGAACCTTTAACTTTAACTTTAACTTTAATTTTTTGAATTTGATGGATTTGAGAGAACTAGGATTTTATAAACTTTGATCTTCTTGGAATATGGAACTTTTTGGAACCATGAACTTATTACATATTTGAGAAAACATAAAATTACATAATGGAATAAAAATTAAATTACATTTCAACTTTAGATGATAAAGTGAATTTATTGGTCACCCTTTTACTTGCTGGTCTTTTATGCATTGGAAATGATGTTTTAATGGACCTTGAAAACCCTAAGACCTAATGGACACCTTGACTAAATGGATTTCACGATGACATGATTGAAAGGTGATAAAGACTCATGAATGATGGACACTCAACAATAGTGATGAAATGAGCCAACAAGTGATATAAGTTTTTTGAAAAGAGTGAAACTTGATTTGAATTTGCACCAAGTGACCAAATTTTTGCATGACCTAGTGAAATGAAAAAAATTTCAGAATGGGACACATAATATGACAAGAAAGAGTTAATTTGATCACCGCTGGAAGGATGCAAATATTGACACTAACATTGGTTCCAGCAGGGGATGGTAGCTCTTTAGAGGAGCCAAGAACACCGTAGACCAAGTGTCTATCCATTGGGCATGGTGTCAAGAGCTAAAGTGAAAAATGAATATTGAACTTTTGAAATGACAAACTAACTCAAGACTTGACTGAAATATTTTTTGAAAGCTGACTAAAATTGACTCAAAACTGACAAAAATTTACTAAACTTATTGATGGCAGCATATCACTGAAACTTGAGGGATTCAAATCCTAATGAAAACTACCTGCCTGCTAAAGACATATGTACAATCATGTGAAGTGATCCTTCTAGTGTGTAATATCCCCAAATGGGATTGCTCAACATGTGTTACATAGTAATTTGTCACCGTCCCTGCAATCTCCTGTCCCGCACATTGGAGGTCCTTTTCCATGACCTCTGAGCAGTGACATAACCTGAAACCACTTTCATGGCATCCCCCTTGACAATGAAATTCATTCCTATGAAGAAATTTTCCTTGGAAAAACCCTAAAAGCTGATCTTTTGGCCTTGGCGTGACTAGCCAGTTCAACCTTCGCGCGAATGGGGAAAATCCACCAAAGAGGGCGTGCCAGCTAGCGCTCTGTCCCAGTGTATTTCCCACGCCAAGCCTAATAAGGATTGTTTTTTAAAAATAAATGGTGGAATTTTGATTCAACCAACTTCTGAACGAGTCTCTAAAATGATTTGGGAGGTTTGGCTCCGGATCTCCATGTATGGAAATTGGTTTTCCACCTATCATGGAATCTTCCTTAAGGATAGGGCCAATCCCACAATTGTAGGGATCCAAAATCCCCTTCCACCATCTATATAATCTTGCCATATTCCCTTAGCAAGCTAGCCTTAGTGGTCGTATAAGCAAGAGTTGAATCTGTAGCAAGGAGACTATCGCCAGACAGCCTTTGAGAGCCAAGTCGAAGAGAGAGAGCTTTGTCCCATTTCTGACGAGCTTCATTGAGACGTGCTCCACTGTCGACCTCACTGAAGGAAGATCCAACATCAGAGCTTAAGATTGTATTGTTCCTTTGTTTTATTAATGATAAGCGACTTTGACTATGGTTTCATTTGTGTATCTTTATCTTTGATGCAATGAATTACATCTTCTCTGACTGATGTATGGTTACAAGATATAGAGTCTATGATGTGTATCGTTGTGTTTCTTCGCATGTGTGCACGCGTTCGAACATGCTAAGTGGAAGGATTGTGATCTGCTGAAGTGGAGGACAGGAATCGTCATCCTTCTTTTGACGACCATCGCGTAGGACCTGAGGTAGGCAACTTGTCATTTCTTGTCATTTTGTAACTAGAGACCTGCGTCTTAGCGTGACTTGATTATTGCTAGACTCGATCTGGGCTAGTAGGGATCGCCTCTGTCCACAGAGGGGATTTACCTCTCCAACAAACTGGTGACTCCATTGGGGATTTGATTGGAGTTTGTCTTGTCTCTTTTGGTTGCTTTTGGATTTTGTCTGCTTGATATTCTCTTCTAGTTTGTCTCCTTCTGGTGTAAAGCCTCTGTTCAGCCTCCACCATACCTGATCTGCTCTTTGTTTTCTCTTTTTTATTTTTGTCTTTAGTAAACTCGACTGGCGCAATTTTTGACCTAACATTCGTGCCAACTGGCGCTTGTTGCTGGTTAGGCCCCCACGCCAATCCTGTTTTGGCACTAGATGCAGCCAGACATTCGCGCCAATCCTATGTGGTGCTAGGGTTTGCTTGTTCTTGAGCCTTCTAAGCTTGATTTATGGTTTTGGTGTCATTTTTTTGACTGCCTGAGTGCCTTGAAGTCTTGGTTGATTGTGTGTGAACTCCACCCTCCAGTTGTTTGCCCTCTACTATCGGTTTTAATTTCTAGCCCTAGGGCACCTAGGTGTTGTAGTGTGCTGAGCCTCTCGTGGGAGTTTTTGGTTTTCGTTTGATCAGTCAACTTCATTTTTGCTTCCTTGCATTCGTGTGGTTTTTTTTTATTGTATCGTTGAATGATTTGAGTGATTTCTCTTTTTCTCATTCAAGTTTTTCTTTTGTCTCATTTCGAGCCCAGATCACACAGTTCGTGTGAGTTTTTGTTGCGATTCCTCTTTGATTTGAAGGATTTATCCATCAGTTTGAGGTCTGATTATGTGTTGAGTGAACTTTCTTGTCCTTACTCTTTCGCTATCAATTCTCAAATTTTTCTCTTTATTAGTTTTCATTTCATTTAGTGCATCTTGCTCGTAAACATTGAAAATACCAAAACAAGTCTTTTGCTTTTGATTAGTTATTGTAAATTGAAAACTTTTCTGCGTTATTAGTGTTATATAACTCTAAAGGAAAAGCTTTTAGTTCCATTAGCGTGCATTAGAGACACTAGTGGTTGTTTTTTGATCGTTTTGTTAGTGTTTGAAAATCTCTCAACCTTCCCGTAGTTAGCTATTCATCGAACAAAGTGATTTGTAGTGGCATGTAGTGTGCATTTAGAGGATTTTGAGACATAACATTTGGTAGGGCCGGAAATTGAAACATAATTGAAGATCAACTCTAAAATTTATTCAATTTACCTTAAGGCAGCATTGAAACATTAGCGAAATATTTAGAGGTCTAGGCTAGTGACGTGTTCCGGCGTCGTTAAACCTAGTAGCTATTGTTCGCCTCTTGGCTTTAGATAGCAATAGTACGGATTTGTGCTCCTCGTACCATCGCGTATATAAAGGGAGACCCCACTAGGTTGCTATCCTTTATCCATAGGAAGCTGAGTCTATCGCCTTATACCCGTGATACACTGGACACAGCGTTCAGGGAGATTGCCTGCATGTACATCAAGTCCTTGGTTGATTTCTCTTTCATTTTTTAACCAAGGTGTATATTGTAGTTCACGTATATCTGGTACACCCTTTTTCCTAGAGTTCTAGAGTATTCATTTCTATCTTTTCTGACTCATTAAATTTCAAAAGATCGCCAAGCGCTTTTCCTTTCATGCTTGTTTCCAAACTGAAAGAGATAGAGTCATCTTTTACTCATTTCTTGACTCTTAAAATATGAAACAACAGAGTTTTGTTTCAATGTTTTAAAAATTAACTGCCCACAAAATATTTTTGGTTAAAGTTAGTTTCCTTAAGGTGTTGTTCTTAAGTTGTTTCTGATGGCAACTTTTCCAAATTTCACCAACCAAGGAATCCCCTCCGAAGGAAATCCTGGTCCTTTTCCTCCTTTTGGAAATGTTGGCGCTCCTTATATGGCAAAGGTGTCCCTTCCTGGGTTAACTGTTGGGTTGCCTATTTGGTTTTTTTCAACCTCTGTGGTCCCGAATGCCCCAGCTATTGTTCAATCAGTTCCTTCGCTTGAGCAACATCATGTTGATTCCAAGGTGGACCTCTCCCCTTCTTCGCCTGTTTCTGCATCCTCCTCTTCTACTTCGCCTGGTGAAAGTCTGGATTTCAGTAACCAGGTGGCTAAGAAGAAGAAGAAGAAGACAAAGAAGAAGAAGTTAGATAAAGGAGAGGCTAGCTCTGTGGCTATTGCACCTAAGAAGCCTTCCATTGATAAACCTTCCAACCCTCCGCGGAAAGTTAAGTACCCTTGCATGTTGTGCCAGGGAAACCATCTTCTTTGAGATTTCCCTTGCATTCCCAAGGTGCTCGAAGTATGGTCCAACGGTCATCCGTTGTTGCCTTTGGCTTCCGGGAGTCAAGTTGGGGGAACGTCTTCAACTGGTGTTGGTAAGGCTCCTAAGAAGCAAGGTAAGCTCACCAATCCCTATAAGTTGTGTGAAGGGCACCATGTCATTCACCTTTGTCCATATATGGATGAAGCCAAACGAGTTTTGGGCAACTCAACCATTTCTACACCATGCCTTCCAACTTGTTATAAACGGCTTTCTTTGAGTCCTCCAGCAGCTGATCCTACGATTGGTCAAGAGTCATCCTTGGCGAATCGCGCTCCCCTGAAAATTCAAATTCATGAATCCATCCCTGACCAACCATTGGCAGTGGGATCGATTAAGCTAGCCCCATCTACGATGCACCAGGTCTTTTCCATTGATAGTGAATCTCACACCCCTCATGTTCTTCTTCTTTCTTCAGATTCTTCAGACTTGGAGAAAGATTCTCCTGTCCCTAACCCTCAAGAAGCGGCTCCTCCGCCTCTCGTGATGGAGGTCTTGGAGGATACCCCTCCCAAATCCGTGATGGAAGTCATGGAGGATGCTCCTTCTTCTCTTGTAACACTAGGGGAAGACCATCTTGGTTCAATGGTAGCCCCTCCGCGTAGTTTGGTCGCTTCCTTTCACTGGAATCGATTTGCGGGATACCGCCTTCCGTCTTATGTGCCTTTCGAGATAACGGTACAAGCCTCTCATCTATTCATACCCAGCACCACTATAGACGAAGGCACATCTGTTAGTATTTTATCCTCAACTACTTGGCAAGATTTTGGTTCACTGCCGCTTGCGCCCATTGCGCGGAATCTATTGACATTCAACAGAAGAACTAGTCAACCATTAGGGATCCTTCCACGGTTACCTGTTACTTTGGGAGGTAAAACAGTCCATATGGACATGATGGTTGTTCCAGGTCCTTTGGATTTCAATCTGCTCTTGGGGCGCGATTACACTTATGCCATGGGAGCGCTTGTCTCCTCCCTTTTTTGTGTGGTTTGTTTTCCACATGAAGGACGCATCGTGACCATTGATCAGCTTTCGTTCTTTGGTCCTGATGTGGCAGCTAGCCTGCCATCATCCCTTCCTGGTTTTTATCCACCTGTTGTATCAGCCCCACCACAGGTCAACTATGTGGTTACCTACCCCGTGCCTGTACTCAGTGATGATGCCGTCGTGCATAGTGTGCTGGGGGCATTGGGTCTTGATTTCTGAGGTGTTGTTCTCCCATCCGGTGTGGAACTCTTGGAAGCCATGACTTATTCTTCATCATGATGAGTTGTATTTGGAGTAGAGTTATTTTCCTTGTGTCAAGCTCCTTAAAAAATGAAACAAGGTGTTTGGAGCAGAGTTCATTTTGTTGTGTCAAGCTCTTTAAAAAATGAAACAAGCTGGTAAGAGCAGAGTTCATTTTCTTGTGTCAAGCTCCTTAAAAAATGAAACAAGCTGGTCAGAGTAGAGTTCGTTTTCTTGTGTCAAGCTCGTTAAAAAATGAAACAAGGTGTTCTGAGGATAGTTCTTTTAATGTGTCAACCTCATTAAAACAATGAAACACTTTCCTGTTCAATTCGAGTCTTTTTTTAGATCTCGTAAAATCTCAGTCGAGTCTTTCTCTTAATCTTAAATTGAACCTTCACTCCATCTTCCTTTCATATAGACTGAAGCTTGGGGGGCATGTACCTCAGATTGAGTCACCATGCTGGGGGCATGCTTACTTTTTTGAAGCATAGTTTGTTTCCATTTCAAGCTTGTGTAAAAATGAAACCAGTTTCAAGCATAGTTTATCTTTGTTTCGAGCTTGTGTAAAAATGAAACCAAATTCAAGAAGAGTTTCCTGATTTCAAGCTTGTGTAAAAATGAAACCATTCCCATTTTACCTCTTGTGATTGCCATTTTATCAGCCTGTTTTTGCCAGATGAGCCTTGGTTTTCTCACTCCATCGTCATTATCTGCTTGGCCGATCATATGCCTACACTTGGTTGTTCTACCCATTCCTGAGGAACCGTTATGATGAGTGGTCTTGTTAGCCAGCCTCTTGACCTTTATTTTTTCTAAGCAGTTCCACCATTACCAGAACCAGTTGCTACCCTTTATACCAATTGTTCCTCCAGGAGGAGTCAACTTTCAGCTCTTTTCTGACTCTTGAAAACTGAAAAGATTGCCGAGTTTCTTGTCATTTTGATCTTGTTAAATTGGATATGAAACGACATCTACCTAGTATACGTTTACCCATTTTTTGGGCTGGGATAGATTATTTACGAAAAAGGAATACCCTAGCCTATCGCAACTAGGAGGTTTTCTCAGACATAGTTTTCTACCTTTTTGGATTTGAGGAACTATCTATGAAAAAGGACTATTGTAGTTTACTTTTCTGTTGTCTTTTCAAACTCTCTAAACATGAAAATATGTCGAGTTCTTCCTTTTTCAGACTCATTAAAACCTGATGACATCGGATTCCGTCGCAATGACGATACTCGATTTCCTCCTTCCTAGGGCTCGTTAAATGTACTAGGTTGGATTTGTCCGAAGGACAAAATTATATGACAAGCATATGGTATCCTCTTCAAGCTTGTGTAAAAATAAAGAGGTACTCACTAGAAATGGTGGGAAAAAAATGAAACCATTATCATCATTATCTCGGCAGTATGTCGCTCTTGAACATGGCACTTGTATGCATTTGTTTCAAGTTGGGAACATCTCATCTCGTTTTCTGCTTGCCTTCATGGGTTTGGATTATCATTTTTGACCTCTCGTCTACTCTTTGCCTCATCATCATGATCTCATATCTTTTGATGTCAAATACTGCCAAATCCAGTGTCGTGCCACCAATATGTTCAAGAGAAGTTGACCTCTGCAATTTTCAACCCTCCTCTGATTCTCTACTGATCCTGATTCACAAACATTATGTTCCTCTGTCTCGCATCGATGATGTGGGAAACACCATGGCCCACCTTCTATCAAGGTCACTTGCTATTGACTTCAGCTCATTATCAAGGAAGCTGGTCTAGAGACTCCCTTCCAGTACCTTGGAGCCTACATGCCTCAATGGCAGGTTCTTCGCATTCGACGCAAGGTTTTCATCATTGGCCTTCGATTGAATGATTCTGCGGGTGTTCGATGCCAGCTCACTACTCACATTCCATGGATTGTACCTGTAGTACCTTGAGGGCCATCGTCATTATTGGTGGTTCCTATCGCATCTATTAACGGCTTTCATCATTGGCTGGTAATCAAACGATGTTCTTTCATGTTCGATTTCAGCTCACATATTCACATGCTAGGACTTGTACTCTGTGCGGGTCGAGATGGAGCGCAAGACCCTGGGTTTTGTCTGATGGAATCTAGGCTGCGGATTTTGTGGATTATCATGATTGGTTACATGACTCATTGATTGGATGGTTGCAACCATACCTGAGTCTGCTTATTGATCCTTTCTGGATGGCTGCGTCCATGCCTCAGATCTTGATTATTGTATACTCTATTATGGATGGCTGCACCCATACCACATATCATGTATTTGAGATATCAGTTGTACTTGTCTACGCAGGTTTATAAACATCAGTGTTTTCAGTTGGGCACGTTCTCGTAAATCATTTCACCCCTCTCTCTCTTTTGAGCCTCATGCTTTAGGGGGCATCTGTTACACAGTAATTTTTCACCACCCTTGCAATCCCCCGTCCCGCACATTGGAGAGCCTTTTCTGTGACCTGTGAGCAGTGAAATAACCTAAAACCACTTTCATGGCATCCCCCTTGACAATGAAAATCATTCCTCTGAAGAAATTTTCCTTGGAAAAACCCTAAAAATGGATCTTTTAGCCTTGGCATGACTAGCCAGTTCAGCCCTCGCACCAATGGGGAAAATCCACCAAAGAGGGCATGCCAACTAGCACTCTGTCCCAGTGTATTGCCCATGCCAAGCCTAATAAGGATTTTTTAAAAAAAATAAATGGCAGAAGTTTGATTCCAACCAACTCCTTAACGAGTCTCTAAAATGAGTTGGGAGGTTTGGCTCCAGATCTCCATGTATGGAAAGTGGTTTTCCACCTATCATGGAAGCTTCCTTGAGGATAGGGCCAATCCCACAATTGTAGGGATCCCAACTCCCCTTCCACCATCTATATAAGCTTGCCATTTTCCCTTAGCAAGCTAGCCTTAATGGTCATAGAAGCAAGAGTTGAATCTGTAGCAAGGAGACTATCACCAGAAAACCTTTGAGAGCCAAGTCGAAGAGCGAGAGCTTTGTCCCATTTCTGATGAGCTTCATTGAGATGTGCTCCACTGTCGACATTGCCGAAGGAAAATATAGCATCAGAGCTTAAGGTTGTATTGTTCCTTTGTTTTATTAATGATAAGCAACTTTGATTATGGTTTCATTCATGTATCTTTATCTTTGATGCAATGAATTACATCTTCTCTGACTGATGTATGGTTACAAGATATAGATTCTATGCTATGTATTGTTGTGTTTCTTCGCATGTTTGTAGGTGTTCAGACACGCTAAGCGGAAGGATTGTGATCTGCTGAAGCGGAGGACGGGAAGCATCATCCTTCTTTCGACGACCATCGCGTAGCATCTGAGGTAGGAAACTTGTCATTTCTTGTCATTTTGTAACTAGAGACCTATGTCTTAGCGTGACTTGATTGTTGCTAGACCCGATCTAGGCTAGTATGGACCGCCTCTATCCGCAGAGGGGATTTACCTGTCCCCAGTGGAGTCACCAGGTTTTTGGAGAGTTAAATCCCCTCTACGGACAAAGGCGATCCCTACTATCCCAGATCGAGTCTAGAAATAATCAAGTCATGCTAAGATGCAGGTCTCTAGTTACAAAATGACAAGAAATGACAAGTTTCCTACCTCAAGTCCTACGCGATGGTCGTCGAAAGAAGGATGACGCTTCCCATCCTCCACTTCAGCAGATCAAAATCCTTCCGCTTAGCGTGTCCGAACACCTGCACACATGCGAAGAAACACAACGATACACAACATAGAATCTATATCTTGTAACCATACATCAGTCAGAGAAGATGTAATTCATTGCATCAAAGATAAAGATACATGAATGAACCCATAATCTAAGTCGCTTATCATTAATAAAACAAAGGAACGATACAACCTTAAGCTCTAACACTGGATCTTCCTTCAGCGGGGTCGATAGTGGAGCACGTCTCAATGAAACTTGTCGGAAATGGGACAAATCTCTCTCTCTTGACAGCAAAGTACATGCGCGTAGTCTCATACACTCTGGTCGGCCTCTTTAGCTACTCTGACCACTAAGGCCTGGCTTGCACAAGGAAGGTAAACGTCTTAGCCCTTAGATGGTGGAAGGGAGGTAGGATCACAATTTGTAGGATTGGCGCGTCTCAGAAACTTCCATGTCGTGGAGAGCAACTTTCAGCTGCACATGGTCGAGTTTTAGAGACTCGTTCGGAAGTTGCTTGGGGTAAAATATATTTTTTAAATCATATTAGGCTTTAGCGCGGGCAATACAGCTGAGACAGTTCCGATTGGCATGCCCTCTTTAGTGGATTTCCCCGATTGGGCAGAGAGCTTAAATGGCTGGTCAGCCAGGCCAGATGGGTTTTCCCTTGAAACTTTCTTCATGAAATGATTTTCCTTGTCAGTGTCATGAAGTGATTTAATTATTTCACTTGCTCACGAATCAACACAAAACCCTCAATAATGCGAAGGGGATTGCAGGGATGGTGACAAATTACTGTGTAACAGCAAGGCATGCCTGAAAAACGCATTTTTCAGGAATGGTTGCTACAAGATTTGAAACCAAGACCTGTATCCCTTAGATCAATGTATCTAAGACCAAAATCCAAGAGGAGGCTCAAAATAAATCACTCTAGGTGTAATATTCCAAAATAGGAACAACACAGTAAGCCTGCTGAAATAACACACTCCTGGGAGATTGATGCACATAAATGAGTTTACAAACCTTGGATCCCTTAGATCAATAGATCTGAAGTATAGATCCAAAAGGGGAGAAAAAACAAATCAAACTAGGTGTGGTAAATAGATCTCCCACCACCTAGTCTAGCTGAAAAACACCCTACAAGAGGGGTTGCAGCTATGCACAACAAACTGCTTCATAAATAACGTAGTCTTGGAAAGAATGAGTAGGAGGCCATAAAATAAGGTCAAATTATGAACATATAGTAGAAAAATAGAATTACAATGAAGCTCGTTCAATATACAGTAGAATACAGGAGACAATAGAGCAAGAAATCTTCAGAAAAGAAGGCTGCAACAAATGTATAAACTATAAAATGGCTCAACAACATTATTTTAAAGAGCTGTAGCAGCTGAAAATTAAATCTCATATCTAGGATAGATATGTGGACAAAACATCAGATCCATTTCAGATCTGGGAACTAGAAATTCTTATTTACAAGATCCCCTTGGGGTTTTGACCAAATCATGCATTACAAAGAGTAGATCTGAGTTTTAAGTTGCAGATCTGCAGAATGCTTCAGAAATTTCTAAAGATGACTTTACATTAAAATAGATCATATCTGACAGAACATGGATCAGCAAGCTAATCCATGGATCACCAAATTGAAAGGCAAAGCCTAGCACCAGAGATCTCTCATAAAAAATGGGGTCAAAACACCCTCCAAAGTCTCCACTGAAAATATCGCAGTTCCTCCAAGGAAAATACACTGTAGCTTAATTAATAGAGTTGGCCTTATGCCAAGATAAAATTTTGAAGCTCAAACAATGGATGCACTCTTCCAGGAGGTTAAATGACACACTCACTGAGAAGATCCATCAATACAAGCTAGATCTAAGTAGATCTAGAATGCCACTTGCTATAGCCTACAAAATCAAGCAAACCGTCACTGGATCTGCGTTGCAGTTGGAAGTAGAGCTTGGCCCAAAGCCTGATAGTGGATCAAATTAGAAAATACACCTCCAAGAATCCTCAATGGAAGAGGTGAAATCCCTGCATAGGAACTCCAAGTGCTAAGCAGCACAATTCTCCACTAAACAACAGAGAATAGTATTTGTCTAAACAGACAAGAAACTCAGAAATATAATCAATCAACAACCTTCTCTTACTACCTTCCCATTCCTTTTATAAGATGAGACCCTTCACAAACCCTAAACCACCTTGATGAGTTAGCTCCTTTCACATGAGGGGCCTCCTTCTAGAATTGCATTATCCCTTTATGAGGTACATTGAATCTAGACAGTGCTATAGATTTGGTCAAGGTTGACACAGTCTCACAGCTCAAACCCCTTTCACACCTGCAAGTGATTTATTTACATGGCCTTGATTTATCCTTGTTCACATGGGCATTGATTTATTCAATCTTTTCAGGATTTTTACATGTCCTCCTTTATTCATTTATTCATGCAAAAAAAAGTAAAACAAAAATGCATATTCCTCTTAGCTTAGGCTAAGTAGGAATATTACATCCCTCCCCTCCAAAATGTTGCTTGTCCTCAAGCAACTGATAGGGTGAGAGCTATAGTACTTCCCCTTCTTCATTGATGGCATCATCAATGATCCATTCCTCATCATAAGCCAAGTGCTCATCAATCCAATACATCAGGTATTGTTCCTCCAAGGTCAACATAAGATGTGCATAGTCCATCCCACCAGGAGTGAAAAATTCAACAAAAATAAACATGGCTGGAGCGATGCTTTCTCTAAAACATGTAGCATGAGGCTCATAGAGAAGTTCCAATCCATGTGGTACATACAAACTGTCCATACATCCTCCAAAAAACCCCAAAAATAGTACAACTATATCATCCAAGTATGGAAGCAAAACTACATATATGAAAATTGAAATTTGACCTTGAAGAGGGGGGTCAAATTCCCACATGTGATGCCAGTGTAGTGCACCTCCTGCCAGCATTAGATCAAGGTGTGGCAAGTGGCATTCCCCCCACACATTTTTTGCATAATTTATCTCAACATAGCTGGAGATATCATATATGTTTGGTGCCTTTGGGAAGCACCCATCACGAAAAGGAATCTCCCTTTGCACAATAAGGGAGTGGCCAAGCTCAGAATTTCTATTGGCCCTCAAAAAACTATGAGATCCACATGATCTCTCACCCCCTTTAGGAGTCGTAGCCTACAAAAACATTGTAAAAGAATGTGACAAATCAGAAAATAGATCTTTCTTAACATGATCAGATCCTTTACCATCGTAGTTCTTCATACACAAGGATTTGTGCATGAGCATTTCCCCCCTCTCAAGAAAAGGAAAAACTGGCTAAGATGACTCTTGCAAATATTCCATTGGCTACCCCAATACTCCATAGTTAATTAACTCTTGAAAGTGCTGATGTAGGTCCTCTCTCATCCCCTCCCAATCAAAGCTCCTCATGATCATGGTGTATATCTTCATGGACTGCATATGGCTGAGAAGGAATTCCTTGTGTGCCCTCTGTAGTATCTTTTGTTTGAGCTCAGAAGCTCTAGACAGGAATATCCTACCATGAAAGTAGATGACTCCCTTGGAATAAATAGCCCTCTTCTTGATGCAAGTCATCTAGTATCATACTGGTGTGGAGATCTTTGGAATACTCTACAAGCAGTTGCGATTTCCAGTACAGATCCACATTGCTCAACAAAGACATCGTTGATGATACCTCCATGGAAGTGTCTGTCATGCTGCTGATCTTTTCTTTGAAATTTCTAATGCCAAAGATGTGTGTTGGGAGGCTAATCCTCCCATTCTACTCCTCCCATAGTGCAGATCTAGAAAAGAGAGAGGGTGATCGTGATATAGTGAGGGGATCCCCCTCACTCTTGAGTTGTCCCAAGCCCTCCAGCGCTGTAGCTTGGTCCCATATTTCTCCAATACCTCCTAGATCTAGATTTGGAGCATCAATTTGTGAGGCTTCCCCACAAGATCTGAATCTGGTGGCATCCCCGATCGTTTGCCACTAGATAGGAATGTCCCATGCAGAAAGCTCATGAACATTAATGAAGGGACTGTGAGATCCTTTCTTTCACTGCGCAAATCCATCTATGTTGTTTGTGTGGAAGTGTTGGGTGAAGGATAAGTATGCATGCCTTGGATCATTTGGGGCTTACCACTCTTCATGTCCACCCACTCCATCTGCAAAGCCTTCCAATCAGTGATGACCTTCCCCAATGTAATCAACCATTGGACACCCAAAATGATATTGGTGTCTGGTATGTCAACTACAAAAAAGTGATCCACCAAAGTGTAGGACCCCATAGTAACTGAGAGTGATGGAACATATTTCATGCATTGCATTGTCCTATCTCCTGGAACCAAAACAGAGAATCCCTCAAAAGCGTTAGTAGGGATTGCTCTCCTTTGCACAAGATGAGCATCAATAAAGTTGTGGGTTTCCCCACTTTCAATCAACACAGATACCCTCTAATTCATGATTGAACCTTGTACTCTTAGGGTCAAGTACTTAGATGCTCCTCTCAAATATGCAAGAGTTCCACCTATTGGAGCAAAGGATCCATCCCCATCTCTAGATGGTGTTGGATCTCCCTCCACATTATCAACGCTGTGACCCCTCCTTGATTCATCATCTTCATCTTCCTCCTCAAAATCTGAGAAGACTTCTATGTAGTGTGCTTTCCCAGCAGCACATCTATGTCCACGTGCCAATGAATCTTAGCAAGTGAAACATAGTCTCTTCTTTCTCAGCTCACTCCTGAGTTCAATATCAAGAGGCTTCTTCAATGATCTCTCCTTGGAAGGAGCATCTTTCTCTTCCTTCCCTTTAGAAAAGTGAGGGGCCTTGCTCTAGAACATTGCCTTTGCTTTTGGTAAGGCATCTTGGAGGTCTCTAGACCTCTCAATGGCATCATGCAAAATGGTGGGCTTGGTAGATTTAACCAACCCATGCAAAGGTTCATCCAAGCCATCGATGAACATGTACACCCTCCTTGCTGCAGACAGATCAGGAACCATAACTGATAATCTTAGAAAATCAGAGATATATGTTTGTACATTTCCCGATTGCTTTAACTTTTCAAGGCTCATTAAAGGTGCTTTTGGATCCTTTCTGTCATACCTATCCACCAGTATTTTAGTGAATTCAGAGTAGGTAGTCACATTGGCATGGCCCAATGTAGACAACCCATGGAACCACCAATTGTGTACTTCAACATCAAAGTGCAGCATTGCAATCTTAATGGCTTCACTCTCAGGGACTTTGTTCAACTGAAAGTAGATATCCAGCTTCTCTACCCATGCCTTAGCTGAACTAGTGGGTGACCCGTCAAACTTGGGCAAAAATAACCTGCCCATAGAGTGATTTCTATCATGATTATGGAAGAACCCAACATCTTTATACTGCTGCCTTGGTCTTCTTTTGTCCTTAAGGTGACAAAACTCTTGGAAACTCAAGTGGTCTCTGAATCTCTGATTTTGAGATTCATATTCCACAAAGTAGACTTCAAGGGATGCTTGCTCTTGTGGTCCTTCATTCTCCACAGCCAATAAGGTAGGCATAGTGGAGCATTATGGAGCTTGAGGGGCTTGTGGCCGGTTCACTAGTTGACCAATCCAGTGATGATACATGTCAGAGCTTTCCCTCGGATGAAATCTCCTAGGATATTCCCTCATTCTATCCATCCTCATCTCTTTGATCTCTTTGGCAAGATCTTGCATGGCCACCAAAAGAGTTCTTGCAAACTCTTCTCCTTCTTTGTCATCTGCAGTTTCAGGGGCTTTACCCTTGTCTTACTCATTAGTAGTCTAATCAAAATTATTGTGACTTCTATTCTGATACCTATTCTCCCTCTCAGTAAGAGGTTCATCTTCTTCTGAATGCAACATGGCTGTGGTGCTCCAAGGAAAGCACAGGCTGTGCCAAGAAAGGTGCTCTGATACCACTGTAATATTCCAAAATAGGAACAACACAGTAAGCCTGCTGAAATAATGCACTCCTGGGATATTTATGCATAGAAATGAGTTTACAGCCCTTGGATCCCTTATATCAACATGTCTGGATTCTATATCCAAAAGGGGAGAAAAAACAAATCAAACTAGGTGTGGTAAACAGATATCGCACCACCTAGTCTAGCTGAAAAACACACTACAAGAGGGACTGCAACTATGCACAACAAACTACTTTAGAAATAATCCAGTCTTGGAAAGCATGAGCAAGAGCCCATCAAATAAGGTCAAATTATGAACATACAACAGCAAATCATAATTACAATGAAGCTCTTTCAATATACAGTAGAATATAAGAGACAATAAAGCAAGAAATCTTCAGACAAAAAGGTTGCAACACATGTATAAACTGTAAAATGGCTCAACAACATTATTTTAAAGAGTTGTAGGAGCTAAAAATTACATCTCAGATCTAGGACAGATCTATGGACAAAACATCAGATCCCTTTCAGATCTGGGAACTAGAAAGTCTTATTTACAATATCCCCTTGGGGTTTTGACCAAATCATTCATTACAAAGAGTAGATCTGAGTTTTAAGTTGCAGATCTGTAGAATGCTTCAAAAATTTCTAAACATGAATTTACATTAAAATAGATCAAATCTGACAGAACATGGTTCAGCAAGCTAATCCATGGATCACCAAAGTGAAAGGCAAAGCCCAGCACCAGAGATCTCTCATCAAAAATGGTGTCAAAACACCCTCCAAAGTCTCCACTGAAAATAACACAGTTCCTCCAAGGAAACTGTGTTGTAGCTTAATTAACAGAGTTGGCCTTATGCCAAGATATAATTTTGAAGCTCAAACAATGGATTCACTCTTCCAGGAGGTTAAATGACACACTCACTGAGAAGAGCCATCAATACAAGCTAGATCTAAGTAGATCTAGAATCCCACTTGCTGAAGCCTACAAAAGCAAGCAAACCCTCACTGGATCTGTGTTACAGTTGGAAGTAGAGCCTAGCCCAAAGCCTGATAGTGGATCAAATCAGCAAATAATCCTCCAAGAATCCTTAATGGAAGAGGTGAAATCCCTGCATAGTAACTCCAAGTGCTAAGCAGCACAATTCTCCACTAAACAATAGAGAATAGTATTTGTCTAAATAGACAAGATACTTAGAAATATAATCAATCAAAAACCTTCTCTTGCTGCCTTCCCCTTCCTTTTATAAGATGAGAGCATTCAAAAACCCTAAACCACCTTGATGAGTTAGCTCCTTTCACAGTAGGGGCCTCCTTCTAGAACTGTGTTGTCCCTTTATGAGGTACATTGAATCTAGACAACGCTGTAGATTTGGTCAAGGTTGACCCAGTCTCACAACTCAAACCCCGTTCACACCTGCAAGTGATTTATTTACATGGCCCTGATTTATCCTTGTTCACGTGGGAATTTATTTATTTAGTCTTTTCAGGAGTTTTACATGTCCTCCTTTATTCATTTATTCATGCAACAGAAAGTAAAACAAAAATGTATATTCCTCTTAGCTGAGGCTAAGTAGGAATATTACACTAGGTGGGTTAAACAAGTCTCCCACACCTAGTTGTCTTGAGAAAGTGCCCAATGGTGGGACTGCAACAATGTAAGAACATATAATGGAGAAACAACATTATTTTTATAACCCAGAACACATGAAGATCTAAATAGCCAACAAATGTATAATATAGCAGCAATTAGATACAAATCCTTGAGGAAAGAGACACTCAAGCAAGGTAATGCAGCCTCAATGGAACATGTACATCAAAGTAGAGAAACACTGCTACACATGGATTTCTATAGGTTAAAAGGACGCAGTTTCTTGGAGACACTGCATCATACTGACTAATAATAGAAGGATATGACAATATATGGCTCAAGAAATGATGGGGAGCAAGCTCTCAACCCCAGAAAACAATAATACAACAATCCTTAGAAGGATTGGCTGAAATATACAAAAATGGAAAAATATCGAAGTTACTGGGTAGTAGCTGCAACTCAAAACTAGAAATGAATAGAGAAGGCTGAAGATGATGAACAATCTGAGTAGACCTCCTCCAATGGATCTTCCAAGTGAAAGGGTGATCCTATCACTGAAGATCTCACCCTCCAATCAACACTGCAAACCCTCACTGCAGATGCACACTGAAAATAACGCAGTCACTGAGGGAAACTGCGCTGTAGGTGGAATACAAAGTGTTGGTTAACTGCCAAGATCTGAATTCTACTCTGAATCCTCCCTTACTAATCTCTCAAAGGAAAGAAGGCTCTCTCCTCTGAAAAACAAGCCAAGGAATGGTGTTGTGGAAGCTCCACTGCAACACCCTGCAACACAGCGTTATACTTGAGCAGAAATAATGCTATAGATGAAGGAGGTGGGTTGGCCTTGAGCCTGGATGTGGAGAAATTAAATGCAATCCCTCAAGAGGCCTCTCAAGAAGGAGAAGAAGTCCTAAACAGGAATCCCTCATGCTAAACAGCACTGCAACTATGCTAAACAACAGGAGACTGCAAATAGTCTAAGCGGACAAGGAAAAAATAATCATATGCATGAGTCACAATGGCTGCCTTTCCCTCCTTATAAACAAATGCAAGATCCCTATCCATGGGTCCCACTCATTAGGGTTTCCTCCATCAAGGAAACTTCGCTCCTCTTTCACTGCATTGTCCAACAAGATGATCTCCACCTCCTATTGTTGCATTTTTTGACTTGGTCAAACTTGACCTTGTCTTCATGCAAATGTCTTCTTTCACACATGAGAGTGTGAAATCCAACTCCACTGATGATCCCCTTTCATACTAAGAGGAATTTTATTCCTATTTCTGAAATGTATGGGCCTTCTTACCCATTTATTCATCTCATATGTGCAAACAACAAAAATTACTATTCCATTTAGCAGCATGCTAAAAGTGGAATATTACATAGTGTAACCAATCTAGTAGATGGCTACTTACTGAAATTCTGCTCTCATTTTCCTCGAGCAGGCAGAAAAAACAAAAAATAGGCCACTCCAAGTGTCCACTTAACATGTTCTTATGGTCTATGAAAACAAGAAAATACATATTCCCTGATAACTTTAGCAAATCAGTAAAAGGATCTTCAAAAATTTGAAACTTTTCCTTGTCTTGAGATTCAACAAAAACACAAGAACACTCTTCATTCTGATCTGAAACAACACTTTGTTGCTGATCCATAGGATGGCATAAGGAAGTATGAATTTATGCTATCTGAGTGTTGGCTATAAATTCCTCAAGCATGGGCAACTCTAATTCTATCACTTGCACATTGTCTCTCTTAGGCTCACACTTCTAAAATTCATAGTCTAAATCATCCTTGAACAAAAAAAATTCTTCAAAATTGTCAAACATGAAAATCCTATCCTCTTCATGAAAGATAACAGTCTCTGTTAGCTGATCTCCTTATAGGAAATGATCATCACAAATTGGCTTACTCTCAACAACTTCCTGTATAATTTCATCAATCTCATGACTGTGATCATGTAAACTCAGATTTTCATTTTCAATAATGGAATAAGTTTCACTAACACATTCTTGACTACGTGAACACTAAAAACCTGCATTAGCTTGGGTTGTAGCATGACTGTTTAGGATATGATCTATCTCATCTTCAGATAGAGGAGAAAACTAAGTTTTATAGCAGTAATTATTGGCTTTATGATTTTCACTTTCGAGATCGAGAATTGGCATTTCTCTTTCTCGGTCCAGGTATTTTTCATCCAAGGAGGAAGCTACTGATTCTTTTTGGGAGGAAAAATCATATAGGGCTTCTATGATCTCATCATCCAGACACTCTTCATCCCCATAGAATTTTTCAAGAAACTCAATTAAATTATCATAGATCTCACAACAACTATCAATCATCGTAGAGGAAGAATTAGAGCTTTGATAATGTTGAAATAAAACTGAATGAAAGTCCTTTAGATAATATAAACTAGAATATGGTAGACTCTCATACCATGATCTCACTTTTTCCTCCAAGGTAGCCATAAAAATATTCATCAGACAATCTTTAGGAAACTCAATATTTAGTCTGTGAATATGAAAATGAAATTTGACGAAATGAAAACTAGCATCTTCACCATCCTGACCCTTAAAATTTGGCATTCCTGATTGCCAATATATACAAGGAACACGGTTTAGAAAACTAGGAATATGAGCTCGATTCATAGGAGAATACCTTTGAGAAATTGAATCCATTTTGACAACAGTGGGTTCATGAATAATATCTTCAAACTACCAGTTCTTGAAAAGTGGAGTCGCCATGAAAATTCTCAACCTTTTGATTCTGCGACACTAGAGTCACCAGGTGAATGATTTAGCCTTCATATGCATCTTACCGCTATCCACCATCAACAACCAAATCTAAAAATTGATGATTTCTGTCCCGGGGAAGATCTGTCACTTTCCTCCCCAGTATGGTCGCCAAGATTTTAGCACTCTACCAGATCATCGAGGCTGAGAAGAGACTAGCAAAGGTAACTACAGACAAAGCTCTCGCCAAATAGCTAGCCCTACTAGGAAAGAGAGGGATCTCTCCAAGGGATCACAACCAAGAGGGCTGGATCAAGTAGGTTTTATGCTAGGTATAGTAGCACAGGGGTTTTGATTAGTTGATTTGGGTGCTGGATGAGTGAATTAGGTCAAAGAGATACCTAGGTCAGGGTAAATAATATTAGAATTGCAGGCATATTATAGGGTAAGGTAGGTAGGCACTCTAACACTTTAGGGTTTTAGGGTGAGATGGATCAGACTAGTGAGGTGCAAAAAATAGCATGACAGTACATGAACTATTTTTAAACTGAAGAAACTAAAACAAATTATGGTGATTCTCCCAAAACAGAGCATAAAAGATGTATTCTTCTTATGAAACTTGAGAATAAAAAATATCATAAAATTATAATGAACATGGAAAGTACAAAAAATTCATACATATGAAACACAAGAAGAAACTATGCCAAAGTACAGTACCACATGAATCCCAAAAGAATAACTACAACTCATCCAATATATTCATGCCAAAATTTGAATACACTAGTGCCTCTTATCAATACAACATCATCCAATTTGTGAAATGAGTTAAGAAATGAAAGATATAGCCAAGAAACAACTTCTACCAACCTCAGGGGTCAAATCCCTGAGTCAAGGAGCTGATCCACAAAAGGCTAAACTGAAAACCCAAAGACTAGGGAGGTCAAACAAACTCTCCCCTAGTTTTGGTGAAACTGATTCATTAATCCATGAAAGCAACTTTACCTAATGTATTTACCCTCTAGTAACTCAAAAATATCTTAAATAAATTTAGGTACATCATTTACATCAATAAAATTCAAATTTTCCATGGTCAAACTCAGAAAACTAGGAAAAAATGAGAAAAATCAGAGATTTGTGAGGAGCACAACACCAACTTCAAGCCAACTTTTGAGGGGGTTTCCGATGTCCAAATTGAGCTCAGGATAGCTCATTGGAAAGTCTACCCTTTCTAGTTTCAAAAATTTACCTGGTTTCAACAAATTATTATTTTAACCCTCCAAAATTTGAATATCCTGAGACTGGTCATGAGTGCAGCGCCAGAAAGCCAGGAGCACAATGCCAAGCCCACGAGCATAGCTCCTCCTTACATGCCACTTTTGGAGGCCTTCCTGAACTCAGAAATGATATTATGATAACTCATTGGAGAGATATTTCTATCTAATACACAATGGACCTATCCAGCACTGAAAACGATCAATTATATCTCCTCAAAAGTTAATTCTCCCAACATTGGTCAAAAAGTGCAGAATGAGGGTGCAAAAAACACGGCGTTCTCTTATAGGCCACTTTTAGAGGCCTTCCTGAACTCTAAATTGAGATCATGATAGATCATTAGAAATATATTACAGTATAGTTTTCATTTGACTTATCAAGAAACTCATTTGGACACTCCATCAAGGATACAAATTTCTTTTCCCAAGACTATGCGACAAATGTAGGGAAAACAAGGGATTTAGGACTATCTTGTAGAGGGAGAGGAATGAAGAGGTTAGGGGATGCATAAATTCTTGGGGAAATTTTAGGGGATAGATATAGACGTTAGAGAGTGTAGGGAGGTGGAATTTCTAGAAATTAGTAATGAAAAGGGGTCCAAAAGGGAAAAACACAACCCTAACCTAGGAAGGTGTCAAAAGTGTAGCAATAGGCTAGGGTTTGTAGGAAAGTGAGGGAAATGAGAGAAATGGGAATGAGAAAAGGTTAGGGGAGGTAGATGGATTGTATTTGATGGTTTTAGGAGGCTCAGGCCTTAAAATAATCCTCACTTTTGAGGTCTTATTTCCTCTTTGTCCTCCTCCATGAAATCTCTAGTTTCCTCCTCCATGATGCTTATTTTGGTTATGAAAACCCTAGGGAAGGGAGAGGGGAGTGGTAAATATGTTTAGGGAGTGGGTATGGGTGTAGTAAAAATTAGAGAAGTAGGGAAGGGGGTTAGGGATCTTATGGGAGTGATAGAGGATCAACATACTTAGGGAATTGGGATTTAGAAATTTATTATAGGAATAGGGAGGCTATCTAGGAAATTGTAGCCTAGAAGCTAGGGTTTTGTGGAATGTGTCTTAGGAATTGGGATTTATTGATATAGGGTTAGGGATAAGATTTAATGAGATGTGGGAAGGGTGAATTTTGGTTTAGGGGAACAAATTAGGATGTGTGAGTGAAACTAGGGTTTCTAGCTTGAAAACTCAAAACTTGAAACAAGGAGAATGAACACCATGAAATTTGCAATGATGAAATGTATAGAGGGCTTTGATGATGTTAAATTAATTTTTTACACCTGAAGGAAGCCTTAATTGATTATTAGAAATAATTTCAAGCGGCTTTGGGTGTTTTAAGAGAAGTTGGGCAAGAGCGCAACGCCACCCAAAAACTATGTTTTTCTCCTTAAAATTTTGATTTTAGAGATAAGGGAGTGAGAGATAGATGTATTAGAGATAAAATTTGTGCCTCTTTGATATTTTTATTGGATTTATACTTTATGGGTTGGATGAATTATGTCTTGTGACCCACTTTTCCTTCTCACATTCACTTTAAGCATTTGAACCTTTACCTTTCACTTTGACTTTGATTTTTTGAATTTGATCATTTGATGGATTTGAGAACACTAGGATTTTAGAAACTTTGATCTTCTTGGAATATGAAAATTTGAGTTGGAAGTTATTTGGAACCATGAACTTATTACATATTTGAGAAAACATAAAATTACATAATGGAATAAAAATTAAATTACATTTCAACTTTAGATGATAAAGTGAATTTATTGGTAACCCTTTCACTTGCTAGTCTTTTATGCAATGAAAATGATGTTTTAATGGACCTTGAAAACTCTAATACCTAATGGACACCTTGACTAAATGGATTTCATGATGACATGACTAGAAGGTGATAAATACTCATGAATCGTGGACACTCAACAATAGTGATGAAATGAGCCAGCAAGTGATATAAGTTTTTTGAAAAGAGTGAAACTTGATTTAAATCTGCACAAAGTGACCAAATTTTTTCATGACCTAGTGGAATGACAAAAAATTCATAATGGGACACCTAACATGACATGAAAGAGTTAATTTGATCACTGGTGGAAGGATGCAAGTACTAGCACTAACAACATCAATGTTATTTTTTTGTTAGTCGACTATAGCCTAGACCATTAACATGTAGGTTAACTTACCAAAAGAAAATATCCATTCATAACCAAATAATAATTTCATGTTATTAAAAATATTACATATTGGCATTGGAATTTGTTGTAAGAATAGTATGCATATTTACCATATGCATTGCACCAACTATCCATTCAAAATATATATCATACCAATATCCAGATGTGAAAATTTTACTTTTAATATGCATGTTTTAAGAATCACGTGATTTTCATAATTAATAATATAAAACAATAAAAATCATATACAATTGAAACATTAGTAGTTCCACAAGTCCTCATAACAATAATTTCTATCAGTCCAGCTAAGTCCATTATATACTAACCATGGTTTGGGTGTTAGAATAGTGATAGGTTGAGGGGTGCATGGATATCATCCCACAAGTATACATGGATGATTATGTCACCAAGAACACCCTAAAAAGGGAATTATCATGCCTTAATTTACCCAACACATTGGATCATGTGACCTAGCAAGGATATGATGTAGATACATGCTAGAATGTGTACATGTTTAATGAATAGGATCAAGTGGAGGTTATACTTTTAATTATGAGTATATTTGGGATTTTATAACCACAATAGCATACAAAATAAAAAAACCCTCCCATGCACCAAGTTCATTAATAACGGGAATGGTCATTCATTCTAAGATGTGGGTGATTTCAACATGAGAGAATGCTAAGGTTTTAGTACCATGGATTGCAAGGTGGAAAATTATAATTTTTCATTGGTTCAATTTTCTCCATGCACCTCATGCTTCCAAAGGAGTTTCCATTGACACATTCTTTCAATCTCATTTCCATCTTCTTTTTCCTTTACTACTTTCCCATTTCCTCCATGCATCCTTTCAGACTTGTTGATTTTATTCCATTTCCTCTTAGCTATGTTTTCTTAATGATTTATTTTATTATCTCTAGCTCAACTAGACTAGAGGGGATAGAGACTCTCCTTATTCATTGAAAATATTCCCTTTCTTAAACCTAAATGACTCAAGTCCTCCTATGTCACCTACCTTAGTTCTCCAATTTTTCCTTAGTCTTGACTTTTTCTCCCCTTCTAACCTGCATCTCATTCTTCTCTCTTACGCACAAGTAGGGAAACTCTTGCTTAGCTCCAATTAAAAATGTTGCATGAGTGGTCTAGTAGTAGGTAGGGAATTCATATTTCAAGGAATACATGGGGGGTTCTTACACCCAATAAAGGGCGAATTTATCAATGTACAAGTATCAATCATAGACTCCATAAAAAATCTAGGATGAAATCACTCAAATTGAATGTGATATTTTTAATTTGGAAGCTTAGGTACAAATTACCTCCTTTGGATAGAATTCCCCATCAAGAAATACCCATCCTAGCCCTTAGAAGAATTTAATTTGGTTAAGGAAAAAATATATTTTTAATATGAAAACCCACATGTGCACAAAAGGATAGGCTGGCCCTAAAATTAAATTGGACACCCTTGGAAGCCTCTAAATACAAGTCAAGTGAAACTAATTTGGAGAACAGATCCAGATTTATGCAGGAATGCAACAGAATACAAAAATAACCATAAACATAGAAATACAGTGGAAATAAGGCTTCATTTCATTAATATCAATTCATAGAAATATGCTGACAAACATGATGGAAATGAAATAGCTAGGGTGATCGTAGTGAATCTTTGAGAAGAGATGTGGAGGCTACAGACCTCTAAACTATGTTACAATGAGGCTCAAGGGCCTATTTATTATTGAGAAACAATGGAGAACCCTAAACCTCCAAAAACCTAACCCTAGGAGATGAAGCACCAGAACTAAGGGCCCCGTTTGGGTAAATTGGTGTTTCAACTTCCCGGGGACGTAACTTCGGCATACTATCTCCGTTTGGGGCTTCAAAACGGCTTCAGAAGTTCAGGACCTGAAAAACTGCTAAAAATAGTAAGTTGTGAAAAAACTGAAAGAGACAATGGTGGGGCCCCAAGTGGAATAAGCGGGTGGCCACCAATATCCACTTGGATCATTCCTCCCCCCTTAGGAAGAAATGGTCCCTATTGTGTTGAGTTCCTCCATGAGATGAGGAAAATTCTATTGAACTTGGTCCCTCGTGAACCACTTTCCTTGGTGCAGGAGTTGGCCAGCTTTAACAACCCGATACAATTGGATCTTCTGTTGGCAAGTATTCTTGATTTGCATGTCCATGATACAGTCTGTGGTGGCTTGTTCTATGCAGTTTGGGTTTAAATCTTTTGGTGTGAGTTCTTTTGCAATGTCAGAGGTGTCTAATAGAGGTGGGAAGTAGGGATGAAGGTGGTCTACATTGAATATTGGGTGCAGACCAAGGAATGGTGGAATATTGAGCTCGAAGGCATTGTTACCTACAGCCTTGGTGATGGTGTATGACCCATATCAGAGTGGGTGAGTCTTGCTGTGGGGTCCAGTGAGGTTCTCCTTTTGCAAATGTAGCCACACTTTTTCTCCCACCTGGAAGATGTGTGGCACCCGATGTTGATCATGTTGTTGCTTGTACTTAGCATTGGCTCTGTCCAATATGTCATGAACCTGTTGGCGGATGTGCTAAATGTGCTTAATGAAGTTGTTTGCTTTGTCAGCTTTAGACTGGACATGAGTCGAATCGGCCTGAGTAGCTGCAAATGGCATGGCTACGTCAATGGGACATAGTGGCTGGAATCCCAAGCCCACCTGAAAGGGGCTATGGCCGGTTGAGCTGTGGAGAGCTCGGTTATAAATGTGTTGTGCATAGGGAAGGCTCTCATCAGATGTGCGTGGATTCTTTGAATTGTACATGTGAAGAATGTGTACAATCATCCTGTTAACGACCTCTGTCTGGCCATCAGTTTGGGGATGGAAAGCTGTGGACTTGGTGAGCTTGGTGTCCAACATTGACTAGAGGCTAGACCAAAATGTGATGAGGAGCCTGCTATCGCGATCTAATATGATAGAGTGTGGGATCCCAAAGTGCACCCACACTCGTTCAAAGAAGAGTTTAGCAATGGCTTCTGCTATGATATTCTTCTTGCAGGCCACCATAATGGCCATCTTTGAGAATCTTTCGACGACCACGAAAACACAGTTGTTTCCATGCTTAGTAGAAGGAAGGCCTGACATGTAATCCATGGAGATGGACTTGCAAGGTCGACTAGGGGTAGGTAGCAGAGTATAGAGCCCTTGCTTCTTGATGGTTGGTTTGGCAATGGCGTAAGCAGTGTAGGATCTGATGTACTTCCAAACATCCTGTCGAAGGTTTGGCCAATAGAAATACTTCTGCAATACTGCCACTATTTTCTCGACCCAAAAATGCCCAGCGACTCGATTATAGTGCGCTTCCCATATCATCTTGGCACGCTCGCTTGAAGGAACACAAAGGTGTCCTAGGTGACATAATAATGCATCTTGGAGGTGAAAATTTGGAACTTGCATACCCCCCAAGAGTGCCTTGTATGTGTAGCTGAATTCTGGATTGCTCTTGTAGAGAAGTGGCCAATCATAAGTCTCATGCCCACAAGAGTTAAGAACGGTGGTTATGGCCATGATCAGCGGTCGGCTGAGGCAGTCTGCAATATTATTAGTGCTACCCTTCTTGTACTTGATGTTCAAATGAAATTGTTGTAGATATGTGGACCACTTCTGATGGCGATCGTTCTGCAACTTCCCTTGTGTCTGTATGAACTGCAGGGGTCGGTCATCTGTGTGGATGATTATCTCTTTCCCAAAAATGTAATGCTTCCATTTTCGACAAGCCTGCATAATGTAATACATTTATTTGTCATAAGTGGGATACTTTCGAACTGTGTCAGACAATGTCTCACTGTGATATGCCATTGGATGCCCCTGTTGAGTAAGAACTGCCCCAATATCATAGTCAGAGGCATCGGTCTCGATCTCAAATGGTTGTTGCAAGTCTGGTAATGTGAGCACTAGGGAAGAACAAAGGTGATGTTTCAATTCTACGAATGCCTTCTTTTGAGATTCCTACCAACATAAATTTTCTTTCGCTCCTCCCTTGGTGACTTGACTCAAGGGCCAAGTGATATGAGAGAATCCCAACACGAACCTGCGGTACAAATTAGCAAGACCCAGAAAGCTGCGAAGCTCTATTAGGGTGGTTGGAGCTGGCCAATCCCAAATGACTTGGATCTTGGCTGGATCCACATGCACCCCCCTTTCATCAATAATGTATCCCAGATATTGAACCTGGGTCATGCCAAAAGTGTACTTCTCCAAATTGGCACACAACTTGTGTTGCCGCAGTGTTTGGAGGACTTATCGGATGTGCTGGATGTGCTCTTCCCAAGTCTAGCTGAAGATTAGAATGTCATCCAAGGATACCACTACAAATGAGTTGGTTAATGGATGCAAGATTCCATCCATCAATTGTTGGGTGTGGAGCCTAATTATCTTGTTTATTTTGTAACACAACGTTGGACCCCTGTACCATTGCCGCCTGAAATTAAACGCAACCTAGGGGGTCCAGGGGGGGCGGCTGTTATTTTTGTGCTCATTGCCAGAAAGTTGGAATGGTTTAGTTATGGCCATTATTAACTCTGTCTCTGGATCTAGTACTTTAAATTTTGATGATGTTGTCGGTGCTATCATTAGCGATGAAATGCGATGGAAAAGCTCCAGTGAGACATCAGGTAATGCTTTGAGTGCAGAGTCTAGGGGAAGAATAATGGAAAGAGGAAAGAGCTCGGGATATCATAGTAAATCAAGGAAAGGCAGATCAAAGTCTAGATCGAGGATACTGTGCTGGAAATGCGGAAGTAAAGGACAACTAAAGAAAGACTGTAGATCTCGGAAGGGAAAAAAAGGAGACACACAGCAAGAAAACAATCATGAAGTAAATGTGACAGGCGATGTGTTACAAGATGCTTTGATTCTTTCTTTCGAAAATGTTACTGATTCTTGGGTTGTAGATTCAGGGGCCTCATTCCATGCCACACTTGATAATAAATATTTTCATGACTATTTTCAAGGAGATTTTGGACAAGTCCGTTTGGGTGATGATAAACCCTGTAAAATTGCTGGAATGGGTAAGGTTCTTGTAAAACAACAGAATGGAAACCAATGGTTATTAAAGGAGGTAAGGCATGTTCCAGATCTGAAGAAAAATCTAATTTCAACATGTTGATCAGCGGTTGTCATTGATGTCAACCCAAGCAGCACAAGGGGCTAACCCAATATTGCATGGGAATTTTGACGTACCAAATTAATATATTATGGGTCAATAATTCTTTTTATGGTTTCTACTTGTCGAGATGTTTCCGTTGATATATGGCACGCCACGTAATTCTTCACGGTTTGAGAGATATTCATGTTTGAAGTTTGTACCCCCAGTTAGTGGGCTAAAACCCCATGGGGTTGGGGCATGGGTCATTGAAAAGTTGTGATTAATATTTTTTAAGCTGATAAAATCCCTCTCACGTTCACTTTTTTAAGCCCCTCTCAACCTAAGCATTTATATAAATTGTGATCTTCATTTCCTCCTTAGGTAAGGGATTTCACCATCTCAAATAGGTCATCGTGGAATTTTCACTCTAAATTTTTTTCTACCAAGGTTCAGAAGCTGAAATATTTTTGAGGAAAAGCTGAAATCCTGAGGAAGCTTCTGTAAAAATTTCAGATCAAGGTGCACAATATATTTGGAGATATGATCTGTGTAACTCAGGGTTTTTTCAGGCTCCTGAAATTCATCTCAAAGAAGTGACCTTGGTAAATTTTTCATAAATCTCTCTCTGAGTATCGGATTGGAATTATGTAAAATGCGAAAGATAGTGCACAATATTTACTTTTCTCTCTATCAATTTTAGAGCCAAATGAAGAAACAGTGACATGTGGCACGTCGTATAAATGCGCTCTACTAAAACAGTCCATAATTAGGGCATTGTGAGAGATTGGGTATAACTCTCTCTTGAAGAATCCAAATTGGGTCAGACCTATGGCATTGGAAAGATGGCTCCAAGGACTACTACAAGATCGACAATCAGATATCGATGATCTGAAATAACAGAGATACACTAGATTCAATATCAAGCTCCTAGAAGGAAAGAAAAAGCTAGATCATGTGTTGTCAAGGGTTGCAAAGGACCAAAATTTCTACGGCAGAAAAGAAAACCAAGGTGCAGCAGAAGGTAGCATGACAAGAGTAGCAACCAAGGTGCATAATAGAAGCAAGAAGTTCATCATATGAAGTCTTCAAGTGGGTAGCACTGCATACAATCATTGTAAAGGTATCATTGTACTTACTCATTGTAAATACATTAATTTACAAATTGTACTAGTGTCTATATGCCAAGGGTTGAAGAGGAAGTGTTGGGAGGTCTAGGATCATCATTAAGTGGTTGTGTCAAAGTTTGGTTTATGGTCTAGTATATCTTCTTCTTCTACATCATTCTATATCATTGTAAAGTGGACCATTTTCCCTGGTATGGGAGTCCATTCTTCTTTTATTCTTCTATAGGGTGGTAGGGTGGTGCTAGGGTGAGTTGTAGCTCATTGGGTGTTGGGGCATCCGTTTAGTTGACTACTAAAGAATCTCGGGTGTTGGAGCGTCCATCCAGTGGGAATTGGAGAAGAATGCTTTTCTAGATTCTAGGAATTTGGAGCTTTATTTTCAACTGAAGTTGAATATTAAAGAATTATTAGAAAAGCATTAGGTGATTTTTGTCCCGGAGTGGGTTTCCACCTTAAAAACTGTGTGCATTTGTGTTCCTCTTGTTTGCTGCTATCATTGTACAAACACTGATAATAATTGAAGATTAACTAATGCTCTAATTGAAAGAAATACTGATTCACCCCCCCTCTCAGTATTTCCAACAATTGGTATCGGAGCTTGGTTCCTTCAATAGCAGTTTAACAGCTGGAAGGAGGTCATGGAGCATACCAAGAATGGTGTACCTCTATTCAATGAAAATAATTATGCACTTTGGAAAGGAAGAATGGAGGTCTATCTCTTGGCGTAAGGTTACGAAGTATGGGACACTGTTCAAAATGGATTTACATCAACTGCAGATGAACAAGGTAAGAAGAATTTGGTAAATGATGAAAAAGCAAAGAATAAGGTGTTGGGTTGTAAAACTGCCAAAAATGTATGGGACAAGCTTGAGAATATATATGCAGGTGACTCAAATATCAAATAAGCAAAGCTTCAAATCTATAGAGAAAAAATTGAGCAACTCAGAATGAAAGAAGATTGCAACATTGTTGCATACTTCCACTACGTTGATGAAATAACCAATACTCTGGAAGGATTTGGAGAGCCAGTTGACGAGAAGACTATTATATGGAAGATTCTTAGAATTACTATCACTTTCTCTAAAACAAGCAGATATACAGAGTGGTGAAAGAGCCTACTTGTGATTCAATCGCTTCTCCTTCTCCTTCTATCACTGTTGTTGTCACTCTCAATCCAACTCAAATCACCAGATCGATTCCTACAAACATAAACAGAGAACAAGAAACAACATGCAATATACATATATCTACTTATATTACTTAATCAAATTGATTAGATATGAAATACATACATCATTCAAGAATTCATTGCACAAGAAATAGAGACATATGTATGGGAAAATGAACAAAAATATTTATTAAAGAGTAGAAGGGGAAGGTTAAAACTAATGATCGATTTGTTTCCAACTAGAAACAACTTCATTCCAGCCTCATCACATCCAACATCTTACCAGCAGCATATCAATACTTTCACTCTCTCAAATGAGAATCAAACAACATAAATTTACCAAATTTCTTCCTTCCCTAGCATTAGAATGAGTGCTCAATTTATAGGGAAACTGATGGTAGTTTCTCAATGAATGACTTTCTAGTAATAGGCAAGACATGTTTCCAAGTTCAAAGGTGTTATATGGACACTTAGATTCAAAGTTTGACACATATGGACTCTTCTAGAAGGCACTGGCCATGTGGAGATTCTCGGAACAATGAGAATTCCACTCCTAGGTGACCAACACGGTCTTGAATGTTAGGAAGTGCATTGTAGTGCACCCTTGAATGGAGGATTTTGCATTTCAATGTAGTTAGTCCCTTTAGAGACTGCGTTGGTGATTCAATAGGTGATATAACATATACTTCAAACCTTGGAAATATCACAATATAATCCATGAATGAAATGTTCTTCTCTTAGGGAATATGGCAACTGAAATATGAGGGGATGATAGACCCTATTTCATTGGTCCTAGGGATGATGTTTAGTTTGACCAAGTCATGGGGGAAGATGCCCAAATTGAAATATAACAAGGCAGATGGAGGACAATTCAAATATAAAATTAGAAAGCCACACCAATTACATGTTCACAATTTGAAAACATTGATGAGGTACAACCATTTTGTGTGGTTGATGAAGTTCTTCTTGTTGATCCAAGTCAGGTTCCTAACAAAGAATCATTTGACAAGTCAAAATGTTTTGAATATAAATATTATGTACTTGGGGGAAACCATTATGTAGAAGCTCAAAGCAAATTGATGGAGGAATATCCTAATATCCCATGTTTTGAAACAATGAAATGTATCATGTATGTTGGTTTAACAAATACAAAAGCAAAGTTATTGACATGGGATCATAATTCAGATAATAAGTATAGGATGTCTATGACTTTCATCCAAAGGGTCATATTTTTTCATAGTGAATTTGAAGAAAAATGTGGTGGTGATAAGACAAAGGTTAATCATGCATTTGAGAAGGAATGTTTTATGGAAATCGGTTATCAAATTGATGAAAAAATAAGTTCAAAAGGTGGAAAAGTAAATTATGAAACATTCAGAGGTATGAATAACATTTTCGAGTTGGCATTTAGAACTGGAGAGATATGGTAACTCATTGATCATATTTTTGAGTTTTGGGAGAAAGTTGGAATGAAATGTCAAAAGGTAAAAAAGTATAAACCATTGATATGTACCAATAGTAAATCGAGTCCTGAAATGAAGCTCCTTCCAGAAGATATGACTATCACACCTTGGAGATCAATGCAAGGAGTGAAGGATGAAAAACTTGTCAAAACAATATTATCTTGTGTAAAGTCAGGAGAATTATCAATGGAGGAAATGTCTGAATAATTTCTAAAGTAAGTATTTTATTTTTACTTATTTATGAATTATAAGTTTATGTTAAATGTAACATATTTTTGTTGGTAATATTTGTTGTAAATATCACTATATTAACATTTTTTAATTTATTTATTCAGTCACAAGGTTTATATGAGAATATAAGAACCAATGGTTAAATTTTTTAATGAAGATATTTGGGATGATGTTGAATGCAACTACCAGGATTCAAGTTCTACATCAGTGCTAAAAGATTTTTATCTTGAATTTAAAAAGGTATGTTCATTCATACATTCATTTCTATTCATATGTATATTATTTTTATTTTATAACTTATACATATATTTTTTTATTTTATTAAATATGAAGAAGGATGTAAATGGAGCACCGGATAGTTTCAAAAGCTTTATTGAGAAAATTAAAATGGAATAGATCAGAAAACAATGTCTTAGTGATGTTGAACTTGATCCCATTCTTAATAATTTCATTTGGAATGGGCTCCACACTATCCAATATCAAATAATATAAGGTGATTTTGAAGACATTGCAAAACTCATACCTAAAAGGGATTATTCCCTAGTTATTGCATATATTCCTCATTGTTTCAATATCCCAAACATTGAAAATTATAGTGACCCTTATACTTATCAAGAATTTAGTAAAGTGGTTGCGGAATTTCTAGAAGTCACAACATCACTATTTTGGAGATTTGTGACATTCAATTGGGTTTGTTATTATCAAACTTCAAGGGAAAATAAAAGTCAAGGATGCAACTTAAATGGTAAGATGTTGAAATTGTATGTTTGATTAATTTAAAAAAATAATTTATGTACCAAGTCAAATCGTATTTGTGGCGGAAATCAAATACCAAGTCAAATAATTTACTATTTCATTTTACAGGAAAAATTCAAATCTTATTTGTGGCGGAAATCAACCAATTATAATTGACTATGAGTTCATTCATATTGAAAGTTGAACAAAGGATGATATCTATAAGGCTATTTTTTTCAGTCAAATAGATGGAAAGAGTCATAGCCAAGTACTGGTCCATGATGTTGTTGTAAAAAAACTAACATATGAAGATAAAGAAGCAAAAGGAGAGATAGTTAACATATATCAAAAACCATAGTCATTGATTAACTATCTTTTAGATTTATGTTCAAATAAAAGAGATTGAGTTTTGGATTTATTTTCAGGCTCAGGTAAGTTTTATTATATAAAAATGAATTGCACTATTTTCTTTTTTACTTTATGATTAAGTACAACACTAGCATGTTGCTTACAAAAAGGAAAAAATTGTATTTCCATTGCAAAAGACCTTGTACACTGAAAATTTATTCATCAAAGAATTAATGCTCTTCAATTTCTTCCAGATGAAATGCAAGAAGTTGGTATGAGAAAAGGGGATTTTAATGAATCTCATGTGGCAAAAAAAAAAAAAGGAACCTCAAAAACCATTATATGGAATGATTGGAAAGGCATACTTTGGGACATTTGCAAACATCGAAGATTTATTAGAAGAGGAAAATGATGAAACTAAAGCCAATAATGAAAATATTGTGGAAGAGGACAATATTGAAACTCTTGAAGATGAAGGGTTTGGGTTACATGATATTATTGATTAAGTTTTAATTAATCTTCCAAATGAAGCTCATTTTTTGTAACTATTAATAAGTTATACTAGTAATGTTTTGAATTTGACATTTTATGAAAATAAATATGTATTCAATTGTTGTTATTATATGTTTAGTATTTGTGTAATGTGATTTTCACTTCATTTTTATGTGAATCATTTAAGTTTTGAAAAAAACTGTAATTATTATTAACTTTTGACATAAAATTCACAAAAATTGCTAGTTTTTATACCTTTGTTGTTACTTTTTTCCTATAAAAATGGTTTATTTGACATGTCACTTTTAGCAAAAAAGACTCAAATGTTTATTTTTCAGTTATATCTATATTCAAAATATGTTTTTTTTAATGTAATTTACTAAAACTTCTTGCTTTTTTAGTGGAAATTATTTCATATGCAATGAAATATTAATTAACAATATATAATTAGGTAGAAGATTGAAACTTTAAATTTTGACCTTTTTTGTTTTTTTGACACTGCAAAAAATCAAATATCTCACTCCCAAAAAAAAAATTTAAAAGAAAAACAAAAACAAAAATACCTGAAAAACACATAAAAAAAATATGTAAGTGAAGACGAAGAAGACGAGTACCTCAAAAATTGTTAAATTTAGAAAATAATTATTAGCATTTAATAGATTAGAAAATTTTAAGTCAAAAATAGGTCTTCTAAAAAAATGGGATGTTGTTGGCATCAACACTTTTCAAAATCAACATAAAAATCACTAATTTTTTTTAAAATAATGTCTATACTTGGTACAGAAGAAAATTTAATGTGTTAAAAATATGCTAAAAAAAATTAAGAGTATTCTAAATCAAAACTTTTCAAAATCAGACCATTTTTTGCTACCTAAAAAAATCAGGTACTTGTTTCCATTCATTTCAAAGTTTACATTGTTTAAATTGAATGAACACAAGAAGAACTATGTGACACGTGATGTTGAGTTGGCGGTGACCATTCATGCATTGAATATGTGGAGGAAATATCTTCTTGGCAAGAGGTTTATGTTGATGAGTGGTCATAGTGGGATGAGGTACTTGTTTGACCAACCTAACTTGAATGTTAGGCAGACTAGGTGGTTGGCCACGATAAGTGAGTTTGACTTTGAAATCAAGTACATTAAAGGAAAAGAGAACATGGTCGCAAATGCTCTTAGTAGAAGAGTATAGGTAAATCACATAACAACTATAAGATCATATGGGACATATTTATAGGATCAAATCTTATAGGAAGGAGAAGAGGATGACATGTATAGGGAGCTTAGGAACATGTTACAACAACACGTTACATTTGATCATGATGTGGACTATCATCTCACATTAGATGGTTTGGTTAGATTTAGGGATAAGATCCATGTGCCAAACAATAGTGAGCTCAAGAAGCTTATATTGATGGAATTTCATGAAATTTTGTATTCAGGTCACTTGGGATATTGAAATACATTGACAACAATGAAGAATTTCTACTATCAACCAAATCTGAAGAAGTAAGTGGTAGATTTTGTGGCTAGATGTTTAGATTTTCAACATGTAAAAGTAAAGTGTAAGCATCTAGGTGGTATAATACAGTCAATTCTTATTATGAGAATTAGCCCCCCTGCCTAGCAAGGGGGCCGACTCATGGGCTCGGGCAAACGTCGACCCGTGGGCACGTTCGCCCACAACATGGATGGCGTGGGGCGTCGTGCTACAGGAAGATGTGCTCATGGGGTGGATGTCACCCCATGGGTGTGTCTACTCGTAGCACGAGCACCATGTGGCACCATTTTGTGGGCAGACACACATAGCGCTCATGATACGGGTGGACATGCCCATGGGGGGGCGTCCGCCCGAGCTCGACAATGCCCCAAGGAGGGGGGTTGATTCTGAGAATCGGCCTCTTGGGCATATAAAAAAATTTAATTTTTTTCTAGTGGGGCTAGGGAGAAAATGTAAAAAAAAAAAAAAAAAATTAAAGGAACTTGTTTTAAATTCAAGGGCGCTGATTCTAAGAATCAACCCCAAATTAAAAAAAATAATAATTAAATTTTTTTTAGGGGGGTTAGGGAGATGACATGTAAAAAAAAAAAAACAAATTGTTTTACAATTTCTGTCGGGGAAAAAATGTAAAAAATATAATTTTTTTTTAAATAAATGGTTTTATATTTTCATATTTTGGATGAATCTAAAGGTATAGTAGACTTGGAGATGATGTACAGGTTTATGGAGTGTTTTTTTTTTCGTTTGTTCTGTTTATGTAAGATATTTATTTTTTGCGATTTACTAATTTATATGTAGATATATATGTTTGTAGGAAAATGGAATCAAGGAAGGTTTATGTCAATATTTCTGGACCAAAGTAAACATTTGCATCATCTAAAGCTACAGGTGGACCTTCCAAAATCACTGTTGGATGGGCTGCACCTCAGTTGATTATTGAAGATGTAGGAGATGTCGGAACAAAAGAAAATAAGCTGATTACATACTAGAAGAAATCAATAGAAGTGAATCATTCAAAATATGCATGGTTTCTGAAAGATATAGAAGATGAAACTCTGTGATTATTTATATATGCTAGCAATAAATTTGATGCTGAAAGTTATGACCTAGTGGGAAAAGTACTAGACCTATATATTCTTCCAAATACTGAAAACATTTATATACTTTCAAAACCTCCAAAGTCACATGATAAACTTAGCTATCAATTTACATTTTCGATGTATAACCCGGGGAACATTCTTCAAAGATATGCAAAAAAAAAGTTCAAAATATTGCACAGAGGATTGCAAGTATTTTTATTTACACTTATCTATTTTCTATTATTCAAACTGTATCAATGCATTTTTAATAACTTAGTTAATATTGACATATTATATTTTTCTTTACATGATTTTTCTGAGGGCTTTTCAATTATTTTGGGGGGGATATATTATATAGAGTGAGATATTATGAATGTTGTCTCCATTTTCCATGAGCATGAAGAAGAATATATGGGAAAGAAGAAAAAAAATACTTCATGATGCTACAAGATTATATCGAAGGGATCAATCTAGTAAAGGTAGACATGTTACTTTTCAAAATGAGGAAGTTGAAGTTGAAGTTGAAGCTACAAATGAAGAATTTTTTGCCATATCTGAGGATCGGGTTATAAATGATGTTATAAAAGAGAAGAGTCATAAAAAAACAAAATAAAAAATTTCCAAGAATGCTTCCCTTCTAGTTGGTGATGAGGAGATTGTTTCGGTTGAAGAAAATATCATAACCAATAGGAGGAATAAACAAAAAATTTCTCATTCTGAAAAAATCATGGACATCAGTAAAGGTCCTAGTGAAAACTCAAATTGAAGCAAGGAAATCATTACACCAGGAGTTGATTTAAAGGACGTCATTATTAAAAAAAAAAACAAAATTCCATTCGACATCATTTGGAAAAGACAAATTTAATTGAGGGTGGTCGGTCATTTAAACTTAATGTCATTCAAGTCTATAAGCCAGATGAAGGAGAGTTAAAATATCAAATTAGAAAGCCAAACCACTTGCATGTTCACAATTTGAAAACATAAATGAGGTACAACCCTTTTGCACATGTGGTTGATTATGTTCTTCTTGTTGATCCAAGTCAAGTTACTAACAAAGAGTCATTTGACAAGTCAAAATGTTTTGAATACAAATATTATGTACTTGGGAGCAACCATTATGCACAATCTTAAAGGAAATTGATGGAGGAATATCCCAATAACCTGCATTTTGAAACAATGAAATGTATCATTTATGTTGGTTTAATAGATACAGAAGCAAAGTTATTGGCATGGTGTCATAATTTAGATAATAAGTATAAAATCTCTATGACTTTCATCCAAAGGATCAAATTTATTCATAGTGAATTTGAAGAAAAACTGTGGTGGTGATAAGACAAAGGTTGATCATGCATTTTAGAAGGAATGTTGTATGGAAATCATTTATCAAATTGAAGAAAAAATAAGTTCAAAAGGTGGTAAAGTAAATTATGAAATATTCAGAGGCATGGATAACATTTTCTATTTGGCATTTAGAACTGGAGAGATATGGGAATTCATTGATCTGATTTTTGAGTTGTGAGAGAATGTTGGAATCAAAATTCAAAATGTCAAAAATTCTAAACCATTGATATGTAACAACAGTAAATCAAGTCCTGAAATGAAGCTCCTTCCAGAAGATATGACTATCACACCTTGGAGATCAATGCAAGGAGTGAAGGATAAAAAACTTGTCAAAACAATATTATCTCGTCTAAATTCGGGATAATTATCAATAGAGGAAATGTATGAGGCCTGCATTCTTGCACTACATCTAACAGTGAAATTCCATGATGTTTGCCATGTTTCATTTCTTAAAGTATTTGTAAAGGATGTTGATCATGTTATTGATTGAGATGTATTTTAGGTGGATCCAGAGGGATAATTCCATTCGGCACCTTAGTGCATATTGCAGTGAAATATGCTCATGCTTTAGAATCGAGAAATCAAGCAAGTTAAAGTGTAGTGAAAGAAATTTGGGCCCCATGAAGCTATATGGTAGATGGTTGATCAGATGCAGGCTATGTATCCTTCATTATTTGTTGGTGAAGGAAAATGATTTTTGGTATATGGGGTGGTTGTTGTAAATACGACAACGAGTTGTGCTATAAATCAACAATAAGAGGTATGGGTGTCATGTTGTTATGTTGTCATTTTTGTTTATTTTTCAGTAGGTTAATATTGTAAATACTGCATCGAGATAAGTTATAAAGCTCCATGGGTAGTATGTTTTGGTCTTCAATAGTCTTGTTGGTTGTAGGTTTCGTAGAACACCGAGGATGGTGTTCCCCATGTGCTCCCCTAAGGGAGAGGGTGTCTAAAACCCCTGAGTTAAAATTTCATGTAATAAAGTTAATAATAAAAAAATAAGACCAAGGTCATGGGACACATATTCCAAGATGAATGTTGGGGAAAACATCCTAGTGGGTGTTCATTTTATTTATTATGACTGAGAGGAAATTGGAAAAGGAAATGGAAAAGGTTTTGGAAAGGTAAGAGGCATTAATTGGTATTTTATTTACGAAAATAAAGGAAATTAGGAGAAAAGGAAGGTGAAAGTTCATAGATTGCATGTGAGGACAAAATTGAAGGAAAATAATGGAAATTAAAGGAAATAGAGGTCTCATTAATAAAAAGGCTTATGCGGATCAATTTAAAGCTTTTGTTAGAACAATATTTTTGAGAGTTTTGGGTGGGATATCATTCTATATTATCTCTCTCTCATACTCTTTCACACTTAGAAGATTCTTAGAGGACTCTAGCATTTGAAAAAGGAAGGCATAGGAAGGACACGAAGGCAAAGGGAAGCAAATATCAACCAAGGAAGAGTTGGGCCAAGAGGCTACAACGAGGTTACTTACAGGTACTTAGTTGCATGTGTGATTTACTTGCTATTTTTAGCATGCATGGTACATGCATGTGTGTATTTGGTTCTCTTGCATTCATTGTCATAGGTTTTTCCATGTGTGATAGTGGTTTCATCCTTTCCTTGCCATTTCCGAATAGCCAGGTTGTGATGGGGTTCTTGTACTTTGTTGAACTGGATTTTCGAATGGTTTCAAAAATGAGTGGTGTGGTCTCAGGAAAATCCCTAAAGGCATAAGAATCCCTTGAATGGTAAATGGGGGGATACATGACAAATCCTAAGAGTGGAGACGAAAAAATTCCTCACAGATTAGGTGAAGAGATCCAGAGGAATCCATTCTTCTTTAGTGCCTAGTGATCACTTAACTTGTATATAGAGAGATTTTGGTAAATATTGGTAGTGTATGTTTAATGTTTGGGCCTAGGAATCCTTTGAACGGTAATGGCATGATACATAGTAAAGCCTATATTTATAGATGAAGGTTCCGGTCCTAAGAATCCCTTAACCAGTAATGGGGGAATACACAATAAAGCCTAATAATCCTTGGTTAGTTTTTTTGTGAGTCCACATTCATGCTTATAATATGGCATAGAAACTTAAACATTCATGAAGTGGCTCAGATTTCAGGGTCTTTGGAAAAACATTGAGTGAAAAAGGCTATAATCACTAGGATGTAGGACCATGAGAGTGATTGGGGGGTCTCATCCACTTTCTTACCTTTTCAAGGGAGTGAATTTGAACCTAGGTCTGTGAAAAGATAAGTTAACTCAGGGGTTGGGTACTTGGGGTAGTTGGTTAGCTCTTGGGGGTCTCCTAGTATCTGAGGGAGGTCTATACAGTTTTGGTTCATCGGTTCGACTTCCTTTACTGTATTTAGGGAGTTGAATAATATCATAATAACAATTCGTCACATGTTTACCCCGGTGGACCGGTAAGCTTAGGTAAGTGTGGGAGGAGGGTGTTACAAGCCTACAGAGCATAGAGCAGTCAATGATAGGGTTTTTTGTTAAGGAACTCCATCGTGAAAAGTTCATTGGTTTGATACCTTAGAGGAATAAATCAATCAATGAGCATGGATTGTTGTGGCCAAGGCTAGGTATGATCTTCAGGTGATTTTTTGATAGTTTATATTCCCTTGGGTTGAATTTTCTCAAGCCACAAGTTAGTCATGTTGATTTGGGAACAAACTAGCAAAGAAAAAGAAAAAAAACACATTACATACAAAGTATCATATAATGGAGGGAATCAATGTATTTCTAAACCTACTCATTAGAGTGGGCTCAAAAGGTGTACTTTTGAGGTTAACTATTCTCTCTTAGAGATGGATTCAAGAGATAAACAATTTTGCTCAATGTATCCACCACATCCACAAGAAACAAGTTTGAGAAAATGAGCTTTTGTAAAATAATGTTATCATTATAGGGATACACGCATTGGTAAATAAATAAAGCAAAAAACATTACTAAAAACACATATTAGTAAATTTAATATGAAGACAAAGTACCAAGAAAGAATATTTTAATTCGAATGGTGATGGAAATTAGTTCAATGATTAAAAGGTTTGGTAGTGTCTTTTCATGCCAAGGGCGAAAAAAAATGTATATCCCCTCCCACCTCCTTTACTACTCCCTAGCTCAATCTCATATAATTTATGTTTTTTTTAAAGCAGAAATGAGTATTTAGGATTATATTAAAAGAACTGGGATTTGACCTAGAATCATTACAATTCTTCTAAAAAAAGTGATTCCAAAATTCCTTGAGGATTCAATGTTGAAGAAATGAGACCAATCCAAATCCTTAATTGAGAGCTCCACAAAACAAAACAAAAATTACCATTTGAGCTAAATGTTTTCCAAAAGAGCCCTCATATAAAAATACATTTTCATCCCATTCTCAATTCTTTGTTGTTTTAAGTTTGACTAGTTTCTCTTTTTTTTTTATCTTTGTCTAACTTGGTGGGAGCCTTTCTTGGATTCTAATGTCTCTTGTTGATTTTCCTCATTGTTTTGATATGGGGGGAGTTCATCCTTAAATATCATTTAATGTTCTGACTTGGCACCTTCCAACTATATTGGTTTTCAACTATTTTTCCTAGCTTTGATATTCCCAGCTTTGGGATAATTTTTGAATGAATGCACTATTTTGTAAGCTCTACTGGAGAAAGAAATATTTTCATAATATAAATTTTTCACCCATAGATAATCTAGTCTTTTCAGTTTGATTTTTGTAAGAAATCCTTTACTAAAGTTCATTTTCATGAAAATGAAATCATGTTGGTTTCAAGTATTATTTTGTATCATTTCCATGGCGATAAAATATACCTTAATAATTTCCTATAAATTTCAATGATGGAATATTCCACAGATGAAAAGAGAAATTAGGAAGCCCTACCCAAACCAGAGTGGTAGAAATTGCAGTTGAAAATGAGTCAAAAGAGGGGAAACAAGGTTGCATAGACAACCCCACACTTCCCCAAAACCAAATATCAAATATCAACTCCTGTTCTTTATCTTTATCATAAACTTATACAAAAAACACTATGGCTAAATGATATATATTTAGCTCATCTGAAATTAGCAGTCTCCAATGCTCAAAAATAGAGGAGTGAATATATACTAAACACGACCATAAACCATTAAATATGCATATCAAGCCACACTATGAGAAGAAATTTTCATTCCTGAATGCTTCAACCACCAAAGGAACTTTAAAATGAAGGGGTTTCATGAATTGATGTCCTTGAGAAAGGAATGTCAGTTGAACATTTCACAGCATCATTAAAAGATGAGGGAAACTAAGATTTTTATGAGCCCTCTAGGATTGAGGAATGAATGAAACTCTTTTCAAAAAATTCTAAATAAAAAGGATTATTCCATTTAGTTTCCAAGAATCTAGAGTATGGAGCAAAACACTTTGCAACAATATTTCCTGTAGAGTATGGAGCAACACACATTGCAACAATATTCCTGTAGCAAAGGGAAAAAATAGGTCTATTGCCATGGAGAATGGTGATCTCATCCCCTCATCCAAGGTTGTGATCTTAAATTTAGTTTCTAAGGAAGGAAATGTTGAGGACATGAGCATAATAGAGGATGAGGTCACAAAAGAGTTTAAGTTTCTAGTTTCCATGGAAGCCAGGAAATCTATGAGTAAACTAGGGTCTTCGACAGATAAAGAGGAGTGAGACGATATTGTAACAAAGAGGCATCTCCCATCTACAAATATTTTAGAGAGAGGGATGAGAAGCGACCAACAAGGGGCGAACCCTATTCCCCACAATATAGAAGCCCTTCTCCACCATTAACACATTATTTTTTCACTCCCCATATAATTTATGTTATGAGATGTAAAGTGTGTAACATTTTTGTTTGTTTGTTTTTGGAACCATGAGTTAGAAAAATATATATTATAGAGCAATGCAACACATAAAATATGCAGAAACACAAACACCAAAAACATATAAAACCAGAGAGACACATATATACGTGGTTCACCCAATTTGGGCTACGTCGACGCCGAACAACCAGTCCTTCCTTTCTATTATCTAGAAAAATGAAGAGACATAACCTACAATAGATCTGCTATAATATCCTCAGTTCTCTATCACAGTCTCCCTATCTATTTTCGCTCTGAGAATACACATCCACAATACAATGCCCTCATACAAAACGAGGGTTGCATTCTAGGGAAAAAAACCCTAAATTAAACATAAGTTCTACTGTTAGATCATTCGCCTAATGAACAACCCATATTGACTAGAAATTACAATACTTTTACAAGGAAAATTTACATCTATTTTTAGCTTCGGGGGCACTGCCCCCAAAACCCCCCGCTAGGGGGGCAAGGCTCCATAAATTCGCAACCCCTAGTGGAACCCCCAGGTAGCATTTAAACGACGAGCAACGTTGTCGCCCCGTTAAGAACAGGGGTCCAATGCTATGATACATATAAATAAAGAATATAATCATGCTCCACACCCAACACCGGGTGCATTTACCTCATGACTTACCCCCTCATAATTTTTTCCACTTGAATTTTCTTCTTCCAATGTTTGATCTTCTCATGAACCTCCATTAAATAGGTTACATATCACTAAATAATGTTCAATAAAAGTGGCTAGCATGCCCATTTCCCATAACATTGTTTTATTATTTTATCAGTATGACACATGCTCCATTACAAATGCTAATTCAACACTAATTATTTAAGAAAATATTGACTAATTAGGATGACCCATGTGCACCACTATGATAACATATTTTACTTAAGCTTTTAACTACATTTATTTCCATGCCACTTGGCCTTGTGATTTTGTATTATTAAACCAATCACCTTTCTTCAAAATGACCCACAATGCCTTTAATTTAACACAAGGATTGAAATTGAGTGCCACTATGTATTTATTTATATTTTTCAATGGATTTAAATTCCACCATTTGGGTTAAGAGAAACATTTTTATGTTGGATATATTTGTTTCTTAGAATTCATTTGAACCATGAAAAATACACATAATAAATGTGGTACAAAAATGGAGAAACATGTTTCATTGCAAGTGATTATCCAACTTACTTCTAGTGATGGAGGATTGCATTGTACTTGTCACCATATCGTTTCTATAATGCGCATGCATCCATAATGTGCCACAACACATAATAAATTGTCTCTGAAGAGACCTAATGCAGGAATACATAATAGGAAAATATGGACTTTTGATCCAATATGAGAAACACCCACTTAGGTATGTATAGTGAATCCTACTTCTCTGTTGGTTTGTAAAAACTCTTAGTATTAAATGACTGTGAAGGGACTTATGATTTTGTTCTTTTAACTCTATGTGCAACATGGATTGCTATGTTTCCATAAATATAAGTGAAGTTGATGTTCCCTTGCATTATTTTTTAGTGAAAATGAACTTGGTTGATTGGAAACAAAGTGTTTTTTTTAAGCAAGGTTCCATGTTGGCATTTATAAGTATCAATATTTACAAAACAATCATAAGGTAGCACATGGGCCAAGATGCAACTAGTAAAAATGGATAGTTAGTTGTAAACCATCACAAACCAATGAATGAAGCAAAATTATATCTACTAAGAATGGATGGAGGACCAAGTAGGAAGTTGAATTCATCCAACATAAATTGTCTATCTTTCTTGTGACAAATTAGATCAAGACATACAATCTGCATAGGGGAAATAGTTTACAATGTAATCAAGCAAAATAACAAGATACACATGGAAGGGTGGGTTGTAATTACTTGATGAAATGAGTATTATTTTTACCTTATCTATAGGAAAGAATAGTTTGGAGAAGATCTATGTTCGATTATGGTGTGAGTGTGTTCATACATGTATAAATGTAAGATGAAGGAGAACTACATGAATATTATAAGAGCAACGTTGTTATTGCTAGAATTTATGTACAATCACTATGGTTTTAGCATTTGATTAGTTTGTATTGGGATATTTTTCTAATACATGTTATTCTAATCCATCCCAAGCCCATATTGTTTTATATTTACATAAATAACAAGATCACTACTATTGTCTTGTAAGGCCTTGAGCGTCATAAGCATGCACGTTCTTCTAAGTCCATTGGAAAGATTATAGTTATGTGGAAGTTTTCATGTTATTATTGTAGTTGCATAAATATGTAAGATGAAATAAATAAATTAATATACAAAACATATTTTTTTAAATTAATTAAAATCTATATTTGATGTCTATGAGTCAAAATATTCATCCTTATCTCTGTATCCATTATATTTTCATCTTCATGTTACTCTTGCAAGACATTCTTTGAAAGCTTACATTCAAATAGAATCATCTTCGACTCTCACTTTTAGGAATGCATTCATAATGTTCTCAATGTGCTCTCCCCAAAATATCTTATTTAAAGACATCCTCTATGTCTTTCTTTTAGAGATATTCAACCCTTACCCAATGTGAGATTCTAGGAAAGAGAAAAAGTGAAGATTTACCTTCAAAGTAACATTATTCCCAAATTAATTGCAAGAAATGCTTTTAATATAAAAGTTACATCAATAATAGGTTACAAAGAAAAAGATCTAAAAATATATCCATGCAAATATTTGTTAGGTTAACATTGACTCTTACAAGTATCTATTTTAAGTAGAGAAATTTATCAAGCTTCCAAAGGTAGATATAAATATTTTTTGTCCATTTTAAAATACATAGTGAGGAAGAACAATTTTGATTCCCTAGTCATCCTTAAGAGAAAGTCTTTCTTACTACTAAACTTGAAGTCACTAATAAAAATAACATATTTTTGCTACTTTTAAGAATATCTTTTTGCTATCAATAATAATAATATTGAGAACATTTCATATATGAAAATAACTAGTTATATATATTAATAATAATAATTCTACAATATATATCATTATATAGATATATGTATAAATTTAAAATTAAAAAATTTAAGATAAATTTTAAATAAATTTAAATTTTACCAATTTTATTATTTTGTTTTCATTAATTTATTAATATATTTTAGATTTTATAATTCCTGAAAAAATATTAAATACTTTATTTATTTATCACAATTGAAGAATGTTTTTCATTTAAAAACCATAAAAACAAACAAACTTGAAAACACATGAAAGCACATTTTCCGAAAATATCATTTCAAAATAGTTGAAAATATCATTTTCAATAGTAATTAAAATATTTCTATAAGGAATTGTAATTAAAATATAAATGGTAATTAAAAGATTGATTAAAAGATTGGTTTAAAAGATCCGTAGGTAAAAAGCTAACTTTAATTTTAAACAAAACGGTCCTTATGAACTAATGCATGTTGTTTCATGATGCCATGAGTAATTATATAGTGGCGCGTGATGAATGGATAACGACAGTAATCGCCTAAAACTGGAAGTGCGGTTTCACGAATTCCTTGAGGGATTATATAGTCGCACTCTGGCTTGATGAACGGATAATGAAGAATGACAGGAATGGATGATTCTGATGAACAAAAAACGACAGTGATGGAGAATTGAGAGGAGACTCTGCACTGAGTATTTCAAAGGTATTTCAAGAATCGATAAAACTCAGCAGGCTGTATTCTACTCATTAAGACACAATATTCCCAGTCTGAAATCAATTATTTGTTCCCTTAATTCATTCCAAAGGGGAATTTGAGTACCCTGTAGGCTAAGCAGGAAAAGGGAGTAGGCGATCGAGTAATTATTTGTTCCCTTAATTACTCCATGGTATTCATGTCAATATTTTTTCAATCATTTTTAAATTCATTCCTGATCCTTTTTCTGTTTTATTTTCTGATGAGTTGAAAATTTTATATACATGAGCCAGAGCAGTGTTTCCAGTTCTAATTTCCAGCTCTTTTGTAACCACTAGTTTCCAGATTTTCAACACTAAAGCAAAGATTCTTAGGAAACAAGGTTAGTGTTATTTGTTGATGGCCTTATTCTTCTTATAGGAAAGGGTAAAGCTCTATAGAGATTTAGTCATTTCTTTTAAAAAAGGAAAACTTATATGTATAAATGGCCTGGCCGGTTTATTTTCTAAGGTGTAAACAAATCAAACTTAAATGAATGGTAAATTCAAATTTGAACATAGAGGCCAAACTTAATTGATGTTAGTCTAAATTCAAATTTGAACAGAGAGACCAAATTTAATTTGAGAGAGTCCATGGATTTTTTAAAATTATTTCCAAGACATTTATTGCATCAAACACATTACTACCTCTCCCATATATTCTATTGCAGAATATGCCAATTGAGTCAGTTTTAGTCATCTCTGTCTTGATCAAGTAAGTGTTGATGATGGCCCTTATGTGAGGTGGAGGTGGTTTTCCATGTAACAAAACCTGTCGCTTATCAATATTTTTGTCTATTGACAACATGGGTCTCTGTCCAACTTCCAAACTACCAATTGATCTCCTCCTTTTCTCATTGCATGGTTGTGTTGTTTTTAGTTAATGACTACCCTGCATATATAGACACACCGCCAAAAATGTTAGAGTCATATCTAAACCCAACCCTTTCGGTTGATTGTGAAATTCGCGCACAGCCAAAAATGTTAGAGTCATATCTAGACCCAAGCATAGCTAGCTACATAGCCTTACAGACACATCCGATTCCTACACACAACTGATATGAGGGGAAAGCATCAGAACCTGTTTTCCACCTAGGTTCAACACCATGAGCATAGGAAGAGTCAGATAGACCTAGTTACCGTTAATTACTTTTAGATAAAACAGGGGTTTATGTGAATCTTTGGCTCTGTTCAGTTTATGAAAGAATTTCTCTCTTTCCAAATAGGTTGGGATTCGAATTATTGGGATTCAAATTCAAATCATTGTGATCCCATCTATCTACGTTGCCTTAGTTGCAAATTTTATTTTAACCTAAATTCATTACCATTATTGTTGATGTCATCATTGTCTCTGCTACCAATGCTAGCACCACTTTTTCCTTTTTCCCTGCTCTTTGGCCTTACCGGTTTCCTCCTTTCTCTTCCGTATTCCATTCCTCTTATCAACGACTTTCCTGTCTATTTGTGCTTTCATGTAAGTTGCTTCCTCCTGGGAAGCTTGTGCTCCTAAACTTAGAGATAGAGCTATCTTGAATAGGGGTGCTCGTGCTCATAAAGAAGTTATGGAAGAATGCTCTCCAAGTCACTAATACCCAGATCCATAGTAGACTATCTAAGAAAGCTCTCCAAGTTAATGCATCAAGTTAATACATTTATGACATAAATTTTGATACAAAAGAACTAAGATTTCACATACTAGACTACCAATAACTCAGAAAATATAGTATGTTATGTTTCTACACAATTCAAATTTATCTCTGAATTCCAATTCTAGTTTTATATTCTGGGCTTAGTGAAATGTAGACTGAAGGTTTGAACTTATACAAATACCATTGAAGCCTTATTTTTTAATATAAAACACTAAAATATAAAATCCAGCATACCCATAAACAATCCCCAACCCCACCTTACAGTGAGTGTCTTACAGAGTGAGAGTAAGAGATAAGAACAGTGCCTAACCCCACCTTATAGTAAGTGTCTTATAGAATTTATTTTGGGGTGGAAGAAAATGCATACACATACCATTGAGACTTGTTTGCAGCTTCAGCTGCCATCAAATTCACTTACCTCAATCGATAATATTATTACAGTGCCTACTATATTGTGGAAAAAAAACCTGATGATTTAGACAGAATTTAAATTTCCAAGGTCTTCAAGCTATGAAAAGGTTGTTTTACGTAAAGCATTTTTAGTCAAATAAGACCATGTAATATCATAAGGAACTGGTGAGTAGAAAAAAAAGGCATCAAAGCATCAAAGTAAAATCTGAATTAAGGTCTTCAAGCTATGAAAAGGTTATTCTAGGTAAAGCATTTTTAGTCAAATAAAGCGGCTGATCATGTTTTTCGGCAGCTTTTGCCATCAAATTCATGAACCTCAATCGATAATATTATTACAGTGCCTTATGTAGGAAAACCTCATGATTTAGGCAGGATTTAAATTATCATTTTGCATTTTTTTTTAATTTCAAAGGTCTTCAACCAATGAAAAGGCTGTTCAAGGTAAAGTATTTTTAGTCAAATAAAACCATGGAATATCATAGGGAATTGGTCAATAGAAAAAAAGAAGAAACATCAAAGGTAGAATTTGAATTAAGGTCTTCAAGCTATCAATTGAAAGGTTTTTCTAGGAAAAGTATCTTTAAGTCAAACAAGAACATGAAATAAGTGGTAGCTTCGGCTGGTCAGGTTTTTCTGCAGCTTCTGCCATCAAATTCGCGTCAAACGTTAATATTATTAATATGATTTAGGCAGGACTTAAATGATCCTTTTTTATTTTTTAAATTTCTTTTTAAGGTCTTCAAGCTATCAAATATCATAAATCTTTTTAAAGTATTTTTAATCAAATATGGTAAGGATCCAATCAATAGAAAACAAAAACATGAAAGGTAAAAATTGAACTTTTAATGTAAAAACTAAATTTTTAAATTAAAAATTCATTTTTTTTAATAATATTGGTGAATTTGTGAAGATTTACCTTCAAAGTAACATTATTCCCAAATTAATTGCAATCAATACTTTTAATATAAAAGTTACATCAATAATAGATTGCAAAGAAAAAGATCTAAAAATATATCCATGCAAATATTTGTTAGGTTTGACATTGACTCTTACAAGTACCTATTTTAAGTAGAGAAATTTACGAAGTTTGTCCATTTTAAAATACATAGGGAGGAAGAACAATTTTGATTCCCTAGTCATTCCTTAAGAGAAAGTCTTTCTTACTACTAAATTTGAAGTCACTAATAAAAAAACATATTTTTTCTACTTTTAAAAATATTTTTTTGCTATCAATAATAATAATATTGAAAACATTTCATATATGAAAAAGACTAGTTATATAAAGAACTAGTTATATATATTAATAATAATAATTCTACAATATATATAATTATATACATAATACTTCTATAGATATAAATTTAAAATTTAAAAAATTTAAAATTTTTTTAAATAAATTTAAATTTTACCAATATTATTATTTTGTTTTTATTAATTTATTAATATATTTTAGATTTTATAATTACTGAAAAAATATTAAATACTTTATATATTTATCACAATTGAAGAATGTTTTTCATTTAAAAACCATAAAAACAAACAAAATTGAAAACATATGAAAGCACATTTTCCTAAAATATCATTTCAAAATAGTTAACATGAAAACACATGAAAGCACATTTTCCGAAAATATCATTTCAAAATAGTTGAAAAGATCATTTTCAATAGTAATTAAAATATTTCTTTTAAGGAATTGTAATTAAACTATAAATGGTAATTAAAAGATTGATTAAAAGATTGGTTTAAAAGATCCGTAGGCAAAAAGCTGACTTTAATTTTAAACACAACGGTCCTTATGAACTAATGCATGTTGTTTCATGATGCCATGAGTGATTATAGTGGCGCCTGATGAATGGATAACGACAGTGCAGTTTCACGAGTTCCTTGAGGGATTATATAGTCGCGCTCTGGCTTGATGAACGGATAATGAAGAATGACAGGAATGTATGATTCTGATGAACAAAAAACGACAGTGATGGATAATTGAGAGGAGACTCTGCACTGAGTATTTCAAAGGTATTTCAAGAATCGATAAAACTCAACAGGGTGTATTCTACTCATTAAGACACAATATTCCCAATCTGAAATCAATTATTTGTTCTCTTAATTCATTCCAAAGGGGAATTTGAGTACCCTGTAGGCTAAGCAGGAAAAAGCGGGAAAAGGAAGTAGGCGATCGAGTAATTATTTGTTCCCTTAATTACTCCATGGTATTCATGTCAATATTTTTTCAGTTATTTTTAAATTCATTCCTGGTCCTTCTTCTGTTTTATTTTCCGATGAGTTGAAAATTTTATATACATGAGCCAGAGTAGTGTTTCGAGTTCTTTTGTGGCGGTGAATGAGGAATTTCCAGCTCTTTGGCAAGCACTAGTTTCCAGATTTTCAACATGAAAGGAAAGATTCTTAGGAAACAAGGTTAGTGTTATTTGTTGATGGCCTTATTTTTCTTATAGGAAAGGGTAAAGCTCTATAGAGATTTAGTCATTTATTTTAAAAAGAGGAAAACTTATCTGTATAAATGGCCTGACCTGTTTATTTTCTAAGGTGTAAACAAATCAAACTTAAATGAATGGTAAATTCAAATTTGAACATAGAGGCCAAACTTAATTGATGTTAGTCTAAATTCAAATTTGACTGAGAGAGACCATGGATTTTTTAAAATTATTTCCCAGACGTTTATTACATCAAACACATTACTACCTCTCTCATATGTTCTATTGCAGAATATGCCAATTGAGTCAGCTTTAGTCCACTCTGTCTGTCTTGATCAGGTAAGTGTTGATGATGGCCCTTATGTGAGGTGGAGGTGGTTTTCCATGTAACAAAAACTGTTGCTTATCAATCTTTTTGTCTATTGACAACATGGGTCTCTTTCCAACTTCCAAACCACCAATTGATCTCCTCCTTTTCTCATTTCATGGTTGTGTTGTTTTTAGTTACTGATTACCATACATATATAGACAGACCGCCAAAAATGTTAAGAGTCATATCTAGACACAACCCTTTCGGTTGATTGTGAAATTCGTGCACAGCCAAAAATGTTAGAGAGTCATATCTAGACCCAAGCATAGCTAGCTACATAGCCTTACATACACATTCAATTCCTACACACAAATGATGTGAGGGGAAAGCATCAGAACCTGTTTTCCACCCAGTTTCAACGCCATGTGCATAGGAAGAGTCAGAAAGACCTAGTTACCGTTAATTACTTCTAGATAAAACAGGGGTTTATGTGAATCTTTGGTTATGTTCAGTTTATGAAAGAATTTCTCTCTTTCCAAATAGGTTGGGATTCAAATTATTGGGATTCATTGTGATCCCATCTATCTACGTTGCCTTACTTGCAAATTTTATTTTAACCTAAATTCATTACCATTATTGTTGATGTCATTATTGTCTCGACTACCAATGCTAGCACCATTTTTTCCTTTTCCCTTGCTCTTTGGCCTTACCTGTCTCCTCCTTTCTCTTCCGTATTCCATTCCTCTTATCAACGACTTTCATGTCTATTTGTGCTTGCATGTAAGTTGCTTCCTCCTTGGCAGCTTGTGCTCCTAAACTTAGAGATAGAGCTATCTTGGATAGGGGTGCTCATGCTCATAAAGAGGTTATGGAAGAATGCTCTCCAAGTCACTAATACCCAGATCCATAGTAGACTATTAAGAATGCTCTCCAAGTTAATACATCAAGTTAATACTAACTAAGATTTCACATAGTAGACTATCAATAAAGCAGAAAACATAGTATGTTATGTTTCTACACATTTCAAATTTATTTCTGAGTTCCAATTCTAGTTTTATTTTCTGGGCTTAGTGAAATATAGGCTGAAGGTTTGAACTTATACAAATACCATTGAAGCCCTATTTTTCAATATAAAACACTAAAATATAAACTCCAGCATACACATAAATAGTCCCCAACCCCACCTTATAGTGAGTGTCAGTCAGAGATAAGAATAGTGCCCAACCCCACCTTATAGTGAGTGTCTTATAGAATTTATTTTGGGGTGGAAGAAAATGCATACACATACCATTGAGACTTGTTTGCAGTTTCAGTTGCCATCAAATTCACTTACCTCAATCGATAATATTATTACAGTGCCTTCTGTATTGTGGAAAACTTCATGATTTAGACGGGATTTAAATTTCCAAGGCCTTCAAGCTATGAAAAGGTTGTTTTAGGTAAAGCATTTTTAGTCAAATAAGACCATGTAATATCATAAGGAATTGGTGAGTAGAAAACAAAAGCATCAAAGCATCAAAGGTAAAACCTGAATTAAGGTCTTCAAGCTATGAAAGGGTTATTCTAGGTAAAGCATTTTTAGTCAAATAAGACCATGAAATAAGAAGCGGTTGATCACGTTTTTCTGCAGCTTTTGCCATCAAATTCACTAACCTCAATCGATAATATTATTACAGTGCCTGCTGTAGGAAAACCTCATGATTTAGTTAGAATTTAAATTATCATTTTGCATTTTTTTAATTTCAAAGGTCTTCAACCTATGAAAAGGCTTTTCAAGGTAAAGTATTTTTAGTCAAATAAAACCATGGAATATCATAAGGAAATTTGAATTAAGGTCTTCAAGCTATCAATTGAAAGGTTGTTCTAGGAAAAGTATTTTTAAGTGAAACAAGACCATGAAATAAGTAGCAGCTTGGGCTGGTCACATTTTTCTACAGCTTCTACATTTTTTTCTGCAGCTTCTGCGATCAAATTCGCGTCAAACGTTAATATTATTACAGGGTCTTCTGTATTGTGCCAAACCTGATGATTTAGGGAGGACTTAAATGATTCTTTTTTATTTTTTAAATTTCTTTCTAAGGTCTTCAAGCTATCAAATATCATAAGTCTTTTTAAAGTATTTTTAATCAAATATCATAAGGATCTGGTCAATAGAAAACAAAAACATGAAAGGTAAAAATTGAATTTTTAATGTAAAAAGTAAATTTTTAAATTAAAAGTTCATTTGTTTTAATAATATTGGTGAATTTGTGATGTCAAGTAACTTAGGAAAGTTTCATCAGATTAGAATAACTAGGTGTATAATTAATTAAATAGGGAATATTAAGTTTTATTTTTTTTGAGTAATATTGAGATCAAGTTACTAATACTTACATATTTATGACAACTCTCTTCTTCACAGTTGTTATTCTTCCATCTTCACAGACTTCTTTGTCATCCTTTCACTGTCATTTTCCCCACAAAGTATTCTTTTTTTATATTTATAAATATTAGTCTAACATTGTTATATATATATATATATATATATATAATTCTAGTAAATAACAAGTGTATCATGAAACTTTTTAATGATGAAACTAGATACTAAGTGCATCATGAAGTAAGCATTTTACTAGGGAAACCCAAAGCACTTTTGAGCTTGGCAACATTTCAATTAGTAATCCACACTTAACAGTAAATCCGACCCTAGCAACTTATCCAACACCAGGTTGAGACCAATTGATTGAATCACATCCAAGGGAAATCTTGCCCACTTCATATCAATATTCAGTGCCTTGTGAAGGCCGTGGAATCACTACCCCCACTAAGAGATGTAATAGCCTTTATGATTTATTTTAGTACTTTGAAAATTATCAATTAATTATTAATTTATAAGGTTACAATGTTGGCTAATCACTTAAAAAATATCAATGACATTTTTATGTTTTTTAAATAGGAATTTTATATTGAATTTAAAAAGTTAAATATTATATATATTTTTTAATTTATTTTTAAGATGTAATGGTTAAATTTAATTATTATTATATTAAAATTGTAAAATTTATTATTATTTTTTTAATGTAATGGTTAAATTTAATTGTTATTATATTAAAATTGTAAGTTATATAATCATGGTATCATTTTGCATAATAATATTGTATTAATGTTTTATCTTAATTTTTATTATACATTATGTGTTTCTCATAATATGTTTTTATGAATTGTTATGTTACAAGTTGTTAGGAGGGTTGGTGTACTAACAATATCTTTTTTAATGTTGCAGGTTGCATAAAGTTATCAATATGAAGTTGCTCATGAGTGGAAGACATTATCCATTTTTATGTTTTGTAATGTTGTAGCTACAACAATTTATATTACATTATCTATTTTTATGTTTTGTAATGTTGTAACTAGAACAATTTATATTTTCTTCTTTAGATGGACTCATCAGAGAATGGACATGAACACAAACTATTATTAATAAAAGGACTAGGTTTTATTTTTTTGGGGAGGGGTATTCATCCCCTCCAAAACAAAACACTTTTAGAAAGGCTAAATTGTAAATCTCCTTTGAGTTGGGTTCCTTGTGCTAGTTAAATTGTAAATCTCCTTTCAATTGGGTTCCTTGTGCTAGTGGTTTACATGATCTTTACTTTAAAGTAACTCCAATATGCACAAACTTAAATATATTCTTTTATTATAATGATAATAATTTATAAACATGCTTCAAACATCTTCCCAACATACACACAAATAAAGAAATCACTCTTATTTCTGTAAATTATAACATTTAAAACCTATGTTTATAATTTTTTTAAAATTTCAATTAATTATTATCATGTCATAAAGTATTATGCAAATCATGAGATTCAAACTTAAATCCCTTTAAAAAAAAAAAAATAATAACATAATATTTATTATAACATCAATTTATAATAACACATCAATTAATTACTTAATACTTAGATCAATACAATAGATAATGGATTTTATTAATTTTACTTAAAATAAATTCAAAACAATTTATAAAAATAAAATAATATTAATATTAATTATAAAAATAAATTAATCTAATTGTTAATATGTTATTATATTTAATATTAGATTTAATTGTTAAAACACAATAATAAAATAAAATACATTTGAATATTTATTATTATGTACTTTATTAAAATTTAAAATATTAAAAATGTAATAAGAAAATATTAAAAATTAAAACTTATAAAAATAAAATAATAATAAAAATTATAACATAATGTCTAAATTAATTAATTAAATTAAATGAAAATATTAATATAATATAAACATTTTAAAATTGAAAATAAAAATTATAAAATCAACTCTTAAAAATAAAAATAGAGATAAAAATAATAAAATCAACTTTTAAAAATAAAAATGAAATGAAGATAAAAATAATAAAATTAACTTTTAAAAATAAAAATGAAAATAAAAATAATAAAATCAAATTTTAAAAATAAAAATGAAAATAAAAATAATAAAAACAACTTTTAAAAATAAAAATGAAAATAATAAATAATAAAATCAATTTTTAAAAATAAAAATGAAAATAAAAAATAATAAAATCAATTTTTAAAAATAAAAATGAAAATAATAAAATCAACTTTTAAAAATAAAAATGGTTTAGAGTATAACGCTATAGTATTCATGTAAGGCCCATTAAAATTTAAAATATATGAAATGTAATTAAAAAATATTAAAAAATAAATCATTAAAAATTATTTAAAATAAAATAAAATAATACAATTAAGGCACATTAAACTGTCATATAGACATGTAATCCATTTCAAGTTAGTAATATGGCCCGAACACGATTAGCCTTATTGTAGCCTTATTGAACCAATTACTTAATAGCCTTAATAATAACTTTAATAATATAATATATTTGGTATAATATATGAGTTTAAGAGTTGTATATGTTCCTGTTTGCTATTTAATTTTTTTATTTTTTAACACTGTTAAAATGTTTACATTAATTAATTATCTAATTTAAATATTATATTATTATTTTTATTTACATTAATTAATTATTTAATTTAAACATTATATTATTATTTTTTAAAATATATAAAATATAATTAAAAATTATTAAAAAATAAATCATTAAAAATTATTTAAAATAAAATAAAATAATACAATTAAGGTGCATTAAAATGTCATATAGACATGTAATCCATTTCAAGTTAGTAATATCCATTTCAAGTTAGTAATATTAGCCTTATTGTAGGTTCAAACAAGTTAGTAATATGGAATTAGCCTTATTGTAGGTTCAAACAAGTTAGTAATATGGAATTAACCTTATTGTAGCCCTATTGAACCAGTTACTTGGTAGCCTTAATAATATAATATACTTGGTATAATATATGAGTTTAAGAGTTGTATATTTTCGTTTGCTTTTTATTTTTTTAACACGGTTAAAATGTTTACATTAATTAATTATGTAATTCAAATATTATATTATTATTTTTATTTACATTAATTAATTATTTAATTTAAACATTATATTATTATTTTTTGTTTACATTAATTATTTATTTAATTTAAACATTATATTATTAATTTTGTTTATGTTTATTATTTATGTTATTATTATTTTTGTTTATATTAATTATTTATTTAATTAATAAACAATATGTTATTATTTTTATTATCATTTTTTAATTTGTTTTAAATCATTAAAATGTTAACAAATTAATTATTTATTTAATTTAAACATCGTGTTACCATTTCATTGTTATTTTTTCATTTATTATTATCATTTAAAAATTAAATTTAAATAATAACATATTAACAATTATATTAATTTATTTTTATAATTTTATTTTATAATTTTTACTTTCATTCCACTTAAATACTATGAGTCATTTTTATTATTAATACCATAAGTCATCAATATTATGGATATCATGAACCATTTTTATTATAACTTTATTGTTTAATTACATTTTATATATTTTATATTTTAATGGGTTCTCAATACCATGAGCCATAAGTCATTTTTATAAATTAATTTTTGCTTTATTATTTTTACTTTTATTTTTTTACACAGTTAAAATGTTTACATTATATTAATCTCTTCATTAAATTTGAATAATAAACACGATAACATATTAACAATTATTATTATTATTTTATTTTTAATTAATATTAACATTATTTTATTTTTGAATAATAAATACAATAATATATTAACAATTATTATTAATTTATTTTTTAATTAATATTATTATAAATTTTATATTTTAAAGGGTTGTCATTTTTATAGGTTAATTTTTATTTTATTATTTTTACTTTATTTTTTTACACAGTTAAGTTTACATTATATTAATATTTGAATAATAAATATAATAACATATTAACATTATTATTATTTTCATAGAATAATCTTTATTAAATTATTATTTTATTTTTGTAATTAATATTAACATTATTTTGTTTTTATAATTAATGTTAACATTATTTTGTTTTTATAATTAATGTTAACATTATTTTGTTTTTATAATTAATGTTAACATTATTTTATTTTTATAATTAATGTTAACATTATTTTAATATTAAAATTATTTTATTGTTATAATTAATGTTAACATTGTTTTATTGTTATAATTAATGTTAACATTATTTATTATTATAATTAATATTAATATTATTTTATTATATTTTTTTTATTTTTTTTATATAAAACAATATTTATCATTATTTTTTAATTACATTTTATATATTTTAAATGTTAATGGATTCCTATTTTTTTAATTACATTTTATATTTTTTTAAACTAATGGGTTCTAATAACATAAAAATTATATTAATTTGTTTTTATAATTAGTATTAACACTATTTTATTTTTAGGTTAATTTTAATTTTATTAATGTTTACATAACATTATATCAATCTTTTATTTTATTTAATTAATTATTAATTTAATTTAGACATTATGTTATTATTTTTATTTTTATTATTTTACTTTTAATAAATTTTAATTTTTAATAGTTTTAATTTTTAATATTGGTAGTGTTGAATAATATAGATATATTTTTATTTATTTAAAATATTTTATTGTATTATAATTTTATTAAACATATGTTTTTAAGATAATAAAAATATTATTTATATAGTATTAAAAGGTTATTTTAATGTTTTGAAGTTATTGTTATGTTTTAAATAAACTTGCATTATATAGAAAGCTCCTCTTAGTTTGGAGATGTAAAATCTCTACTAACAGGGTCAACCACGTGAAGGTGAGAGCTTATATGACCCCAAAAACGGTCCATCATTGGCATGGAGACTAACCAGTGACGCGCACCCACACAATCCATTGCCAATGAGGCACAATCAATCAACATGCATACTTTCACACAAACATAGGGTGCACACAAACATACACACACCCACAAACACTACACATTGACTCGCAAAGTGACATGTTCACATACATTACACTTATTATGAACTTTGGAATTAGAATTATTTAATGTATGTGATGAAGATTGAGTATAAATATTATGATGTTATAATTATGAACTTTAGAATTAGAATTATTTAATGTATGTGATGAAGATTGAGTTTAAATGTTATAATGTTATAATTACATTTATTTTATAAGTTAATTAGTATGATATTAAAATTAATGAGTATTTATTTTCTTTATTATATTTAAAACAATGATTATAATTAACAAATTTTTAGATTAATATTTTTCCATATATTATTAAACTATAATATTATAAAAATGAAAAATATAGATTGTTAAAATTAATGAATTTTTTAAATTAAATTAATTAAATTTATTTAATGTATTTAGTTTAGTAGTAAATAACTAATTAATGTGATATTATAAATTGATGTTATCATAAATATTATGTTATTATTTTTTTCTTTCTTAAGGGATTTAATCTTGAATTTCATGATTTGCATAATACTTTATGACATGATAATCATTAATTGAGTTGTAGAAAAGCTAATATTATGTAATTTTTATTGTTATGTAATATGTATATTATTTTTCATTTTAAAATGATAAATTAGTATTAGAAATATTTAAAATTTTGATTAAAAAAAATCAAAATCAAAAATAAAAAATCAAAATAAAAAGTAAAAAATAAAAAACAAAAAACAAAACAATAAAAATTTGATTAAAAAATAAATAATAATAATAATAATAATAATAATAAGTTAATCTATATATATAAATTAATATTCTAACTAATATATATTTATATAAGAAATAATGATAACATATTTATAGTCACACATATTAAGCTCATATATCTATAAGTAAATAATACATACACACATGTAACAAAGAAAGAATCATAAACACATAAAGAATATATTCATACACATACAAAGAATACAACTAAACAAACACATACAAGTGTAGCAAAGAACATATAAAGAATACATAAGAAATAAGAGAATCATACACACAAACAATACATTCATACACATACAAAGAATACAAGTAAATACACATACAAAGAATACAAGTAACCAAGACATACAAATGTAGGAAATAAGAGAATCATACATACAAAGAATACATTCATACACATACAAAGAATACAAGTAAACACGACACATACAAATATAGCAAAGATTCGATTCATACACACAAATACAAAAAATACAAGTAAACAAGGTACATACAAATTTAGCAAAGAATAGATTCATACACACATAAAGAATGCATTCATACACATACAAAGAATACAAGTAAATGAAACACATTCAAATTTAGCAAAGAATAGATTCATACACAAATAAAGAATACATTCACACATACAGAGAAAATATCCTATTCATTAATACATACCAAAAAAGAAAATATCAACAAATAAATTCTAACTATTGAAATGCAACTAATAAAAACACTATTTCAATTTTCAAACTAAAACATTCATATACATACAAAATAAAGAGTCCAAAACATACATTAACACAAATACAAAAATAAAATATATTTATTATATGTAAATAATAAAACCAATATTCATACATTTAAATATAATAATTTATACAAATAAATAATAAAAACATTTATACATTTACCAACACTATAAATAATATTTATTCAATATATATATGAGAGGAAAGAAAAAATATAATATAAATATCCTAATAACATATTTATCATAAATATTATAATTAAAAAAAATCAGGAAAAAAAAAAATTAAAAAGAAAAAAAGAAAAAATTAAAAATTAAAATATATATAAATCTAGGTTATAAATGTTATATAATTTATGTGAATAAGAGTGATTTTTCATTTATATGTATGTGGAGAAATGTTTAAAACATTGCAAAAATGTTACATAATTTATGTGAATAAAAGTTATTTTTGATATTTGTGTGTATTTTGGGAAGATGTTTGAAACACGTTTATAAATTATTATAATAATAAAAAAATATGTTTAAGTTTGTGCATATTGGAGTTACTCTAAAGTAAAGACCACGAAAACCATAAGCACAAGGAACACAACTCAAAGGAGGTTTACAATTTAACCTTCCTAAGAGCCTTTTGGAGGGGATGAATACCCCTCCACAAAAAAATAAAGCCTACTCATTTTATTAATAATAGTTTTTGTTCATGGCCATTTTTTGATCAGCCGATCTAAACAAAAAAATATAAATTGTTCTAGTTACAACATTACAACACATAAAAATAGACAATGTCTTCCACTCAGTGACAACTTGATATTGGTAACTTGTATGCAACCTACAACATTGAAAAGATATTGTTAGTATACAAACCCTCATGACAACTTGTAACATAACAATTCATAAAGAAAATTCATAAAAACTTATTATGAGAAACACACAATGTATAAAAAAAATTAAGAAAAAAAATTAACACAATATTACTATATAAAATAATACAATTATAATATAACTTGCAATTTTAATATAATAACATTTAAATTTAACCATTACATATTAAAAATAAATAAATAAAAACATAATATGTAACTTCTAAAATTTAATGTATAATATAGATTTAAAAAACATAAAAATATCATTGATAAATTTTAAGTAATTAGTCAATATTGTAACAATATAAATTAATAATTAATTGATGATTTTCAAAGTACTAAAACAAAATAGAAGCATAAAGGCTATAAATTCATCGGTGTATTTAGTGGGGTGATTTCATTGCCTTCCTAAGGCACTGAATATTGATGTGAAATGGGCAACATCAACACTGGCTGATATGAAATGGGCAAAATCACTGGGTCTGCCATTTCCCTAGGATGGGATTTGGTCAATTGATTCTCCACCTGGATTTGGAGGTTGGTCTCAACCTGGTGGTGTATAAGTTGCTAAGTAGATATTTATGGTCACGTGTGCATTATTAAAATTAATTCTCTACCTGGATTTGGAGGTTGGTCTCAACCTAGTGGTATATAAGTTGTTAAGTAGATATTTATGGTCACGTGTGCATTATTAAAATTGATTCTCTACCTGGATTTGGAGGTTGGTCTCAACCTGGTGGTATATAAGTTGCTAAGTAGATATTTATGGTCACGTGTGCATTATTAAAATTGATTCTCTACCTGGATTTGGAGGTTGGTCTCAACCTGGTGGTATATAAGTTGCTAAGTAGATATTTATGGTCACGTGTGCATTATTAATTGAAATGTTGCCTAGCCCAAAAAAATGCTTCCAGTTTCCTAGTATAACCTTTTGAGAGCTTCAAGACCTTAATTCAATTTTTACTTTTCATGCTTTTTGTTTTCTATTGACCAATTGAATAAAAATACTTTACCTATAACAACCTTTTGATAGCTTTAAGATCCTAGAAAGAAATTTAAAAAATGCAAAATGATCATTTAAATCCAGCCTAAATCATCTGGCTTTCCACAATACAGAAGGCACTATAATAATACTATCGTTTGAGGTAAGTGAATTTGATGGTAGAAGCTGCAAAAAAAAGCGTGACTAGCCGAAGCTATTGGGAACTAAGCTAAACAAGTCTCAATGGTATTTGCATGCATTTCCTTCCCATGTAAAATAAATTATGTAAGGCATTCACTATAAGGTGGGGTTGGGGACTGTTCTTATCTCTTACTCTCACTGTGTAAGACACAGTGTAACGTGAGGTTGGGGACTGTTTTAGTGTTTTAGATGGAAACATAGGGCTTCAATGGTATTTGTAACTTTTTTTATTTCACTAGTGTTTTAGATGGAAACATAGGGCTTCCATGGTATTTGTAACTTTCTATATTTTACTAAACTAAGAAAATAAAACTGAAATTTCACTAGTGTTTTAGATGGAAACATAGGGCTTCAATGGTATTTGTAACTTTTTATATTTCACTAAACCCAGAAAATAAAACTGGAATTGGAATTCGAAGATAAATTTGAATTGTGTAGGAACATAACCTACTATGTTTTCTGCATTATTGGTAGTCTACTATGTGAAATATTAGTTAGTTTGTTTGTATCAAAATTTATGTCATAAATGTATCAACTGGATCTGGGTATTAGTAACTTGGAGAGAATTCTTCCATGAACTTTCTATATTTTACTAAACCCAGAAAATAAAACTAGAATTGGAATTTGAAGATAAATTTGAATTGTGTAGGAACATAACCTACTATGTTTTCTGCATTATTGGTAGTCTACTATGTGAAATATTAGTTAGTTTGTTTGTATCAAAACTTATGTCATTAATGTATCAACTGGATCTGGGTATTAGTAACTTGGAGAGAATTCTTCCATGGACTCTTTAGGAGCATGAGCACCCCTATACAAGATAACTCTATCTCGAAGTTCATGGTAAACCACAGACAAGCAGCCAAGGAGGAATAGAATACGAAAGAGAAATGGAATGGAATACATGAAATGGAATACGAAAGAGAAATGGAATGCAAGCACAAGTAGACAAGAAATTCTCTGATAAAAAGCATGGAATACGAAAGAGAAACGAGGAGGCAGGTAAGGCCAAAGATTAGGGGACAAGGGAAAAGTGGTGCCAGCATTGGGAGCAGGGACAATAATGATGTAATTAATTTAGGTTAAAATAAAATGATGTATGTAATATATGTAGGCTATTCTTTTAGCTGTGGGGTTCCTTCTGGGTGTCACTTTCGAAATCAACCGAACAACAATTTCAAGATTTATGGAAAAGATTAGACAATTTAAAGTATTGAGTTATCGAGATTTATGGAAAAGATTAGACAATTTAAAGTATTGAGTTATCGAGTTCTAATTTTATTTGATTGTCTCTGCTATAAATAAACCACATTATATCAATATGTTTCATAGGATCACATGAACTCCTTAGCCTAACTCTCTGGTCAGACTCCAGAGAGATAAATATAATGGACGGAGTGAAATCACTCGAGAATGTGCGGATAATGTTATGTACCTATAGCACTTGCGTCTAGATATGATTCTGTAAGATTCTGTAAAGTTCTTGGGGTGCGTCTATATATGATTCTATAAAGTAACTAACAAACAACACAACCTTCAAATGAGAAAAGGAGGAGATCAATTGGTGGTTTGGAAGTTGGACAGAGACCAATAGACAAAAATATTGATAGGCTACAGGACTTGTTACATGGAAAACCACCTAAGGGCCATTGTCAATACTTGCGTGATCAACATAACACACAGACTCAATTGGTATATTCTGCAATGGACATGTTCTGTTCCTATGCAGAGGAGAGGTATTCGAAAACTGCAACAAGAAACAAAGGAGATGACTCCACCTCTAGCACCAATCTAAGACTTCCATTCCAGTATGAGAGGTAGTAAACATCTGAGAAATAATTTTAAAAAATTCTGTGTCTTAAAATTTGAATTTAGACTAACATCAATTAAGTTTGGTCTTTCAGTTCAAATTTGAATTTGCCATTCATTTACGTTTGATTTGTTTACACCATAGAAAATAAACTGGCCACTCCATTATTTATACAGATATGTTTTCCTCTTTCTAAAAGAAATGACTAAATCTCTATAGAGCGTTTACCCTTGCCTATAAGAAGAATAAGGCCATCAACAAAGAACACTAACCTTGTTTCCTTTGGTGTTGAAACTCTGGAAACTAGTGGTTGCAAAAGACCTGGAAATTTCTCATTCACTGCTGCAAAAGAACTCGAAAAGAGACTCTGGCTCCTGTATATAAAATTCTCAACTTATTAGAAAAAGAAATATAAAATTCTCAACTTATTAGAAAAAGAAAAATAAAAATGAGTAGGAATGAATTTAAAAGTAATTAAGAAAATATTGACATAAATACGAACTCACTGTGAAGGGAATTATTTGTTGATTAAGTTGGCCCTTCAACCGCTGGTGCATATTTTCCTTAGCCACTACTTTCTCTCTCAATTAGCACAAATCCACAAACACATACAACACATACAACAACACACAACAGTGGCACAACACAGACAATGACACAACACTGGCACAACACATAAAACATTTATGGAGCGCTCCATAAGACACATTTACATCAGAGTGCTCGAGAGAGAAAGAAATAGCTAACGGAGTCCAGATGATAAAACAACCATGCTTGACCTGTAGATTCAATAGAGAAACCATTTTTGTCAGATTTTGTCAGATGTTGAATGAATTAAACATACATAAATTAAGGGAATATAAATTACTAGATAACCTACTGCTGTAACTCAAATTTCCTTTTGGAATGAATTAAAGGAACAAATAATTACTGACTCGGAATACAGCCTCCTGAATTTCTTCCTCCTCTCAATTGGAAATCACTATCATTATTCGTTCATCAGAATCGTGGATTCTTGTCATCCCTCAAGCCATTAATGAAACTTCAGTTCACGTTTTAGGCCATTAGTGAAACTAGACTTCATTCATCACGCGCTAGACCTGTAGATTCAACATAGAAACCAATTTTGTCAGATTTTGACATGCATCTGTAGAATAAATTAAACACACAAAAATTAAGGGAATATAAATTACTAGATAGCCTACTGCCTTTCCCTGGTAACTCAAATTTCCCTTTGAAATGAATTAAGGGAACAAATAATTACTGGATTATTTGTTCAGCAGAACCTCCTCTCAATTCTCTCAATTGGCCATCACTGTCATTATTTGTTCATCAGAATCGTTTTCTTGTCATTCTCATTCTTCATTTCTTTGTCTTCATTCATCCTTCAAGCCATTCGTGAAACTGCAGTGACTGTGGTTCTTCATTCATCATGCGCCTCTATATAATCACTCATGGCATCATGAAACAAAAGGCATTTGGACCGTTGTGTTTAAAATTAAAGTTAGCTTTTTATCCATGGATCTTTTAAACCAATCTTTTAATCAATCTTTTAATTACCATTTATATTTTAATTACAATTCCTTAAAGAAATCTATTAATTACTATTGAAAATGATATTTTCAACTGTTTTGAAATGATAGTTTCCGGAAATGTGCTTTCATGTGTTTTAAAGTCTGTTTTTTATTGTCTTTAAATGAAAAACATTCTTTCAAAATGTGAGAAATATATAAAATATTTAATATTTTTTCAAAAAAATAATTATAAAATTTAAAATATAATAAATTAATTAAAAAAATAAAGATAATGGTAATATTTAAATTTATTTAAAATTTATCTCATCTTTTTAAATTTTGTATTTATACATGTAGAAATATTATATATATATAATTATATATATTGTAGAATTATTATTATTAATATATGTAGCTAGTCTTTTTCATATATGAAATAATGAGAGCCCAATATTAGTATGGGTAGAAAAAAGATATTTATAATATTTTTATTATTAATATTGGTAGCAAAAAGATATTTTTAATATTTTTTTTATTAGTGATGTCAAGTTTAGTAGCAGAGGAAGACTCGCTTTTAAGATGAAGACCTTTTTTTTAAGGAATGACTAGGGAATCAAAAGTGTTCTTCCTCCGTATGTATTTTCAAATGGACAAAAAATATTTATAGCTACCCTTGGCAACTTAGTAAATTTCTCTACTTAAAATAGATAATTGTAAGAGTCAATATCAAGTTAACAAATATTTGCATGGATATGTTTTTAGATCTTTTTCTTTGTAACGTGTTATTGATGTAACTTTTATATTAAAATTATTTCTCGCAATTAATTTGGGAATAATGTCATTTTGAAGGTAAAGGTTCACTTTTTCTTTTTCCTAGAATCTCACATTGGGTAAGGGTTGAATATATCTAAAAGAAAAACATAGAGGATGTCTTGAAAGAAGATATTTTTGGGAGAGCACATTGAGAACATTATGAATACATTCCTAAAAGTGAGAGTCCGAAGATGATTCTATTTGAAACAATGTAAGTATTCAAATAATGTCTTGCAAGACTAACATGAACATGAAAATCTATTGGATAAAGAGATGAGGATGAATATTTTGACTCGTAGACATCAAATATATATTTTAATTAATTTAATGACTGTTTTCTAGATTAATTAATTTATTTTAGCTTACATATTTATACAACTACAATAATAACATAAAAACTTCTACATAACTATAATCTTTCCAATGGATTTAGAAAAAAGAGTATGATTATGATGTTCAATGCCTTACAAGACAATAGCAGTGATCTTGTTCTTTATGTAAATATAAAACACATTGGTTTGGGATGGATTAGAATAAGAGGTATTAGAAAAATCCCCCAATCCAAACTAATCAATCTCTAAAACCATAGTGATTGTACATAAATTCTAGTAATAACAACGTTATGCTCTTATAATATTCATGTAGTTCTCCTTCATCTTACATTTGTACATGTATGAACGCACTCACACCATAATTGAACATACGTCTTCTCCAAACTATTCTTCCTTACAGGTGAGGTTGAAATGATATTCATTTCATCAAGTAATTACAACCCACCCTTCCATGTGTATCTTGTTATCTTGGTTGATTACATTGTAAACTATTTCCCCCCTATATAGACTGTATGTCTTGATCTGAGTTGTGAAAAGGAAGATAAACAATTTCTATTGGATGAATTCAACTTCCTACTTGGTACTCCATCCATTCTTAGTAGATATAATCTTACTTCATTCATTGGTTTGTGATCGTTTACAACTGCCTATCCATTTTTACTAGTTGTCATCTTGGCCCATGTTTTACGTTACGATTGTTTTGTAACTATTGAAACTTATAAATTCCACCATGGAAACTTGCTTAGAAAAAACACTTCGTTTCCAACAACGTTCATTTTCACTAAAAAAAATGAAAGGGAACACAAATACACTTATATTGTTGTAAGCATAGAAATCCCTGTTGCACATAGAGCTACAAGAATAAAATAATAAGTCCCTTCACAATCACTTAATACTAAGAGTTTTTATAAACCAATAGAGAAGTAGGATTCACTATACATACCCAAGTGGGTGTTTCATATATTGGATCAAAAATCCATATTTCACTATTATTTTTTCCTGCATTAGATCTCTTGAGAGACAATTTATTATGTGTTTTGGCACATTATGGATGCATGTGAATTATATAAATGACATGATGAAAACTACAATGAAATGCTCCATCACTATAGGTAAGTTTGATAATCACTTGCAATGAAATACGTTTCTCCATTTTTGTACCACATTTATTATGTCTAATTTTCATGGCTCAAATGAATTCTAAGAAACAAATATATCCAATGTAAAAAATTCTCTCTTAACCTAAATGGTGGAATTTGAATCCATTGAAAAATATAAATAAATAAATAGTGGCACCCAAGTTCAATCCTTGTGTTAAATTAAAGCTATTGTGAACCATTTTGAATATACTGATAAAATAATAAAACAATGTTATGGGAAATGGGCATCCTAACCACATTTATTGAACATTATTTATTGATATGTAACCTATGTGATGGAGGGTCATGAGAATAGCAAACACTTGAATAAATAAAGAAAAAGTAACGAGAAAATTAACTTATTTATAAAGATCTACCGAGAGGAACAATAAAAATAACCAGCAACAAAACACATAAACATGAACACATAATATTTAACTCGGAAAAACCCAAACTCTCAAGAAAACCCACTCTAATGAAATTTCATTAGCCTTGGCTGAAACACTAGCCAATCTGGCCAAGTGAGCTTTCACCACTCACCCTCCTATCCTACATTACAATGAAGTCCTCCTAGCCTTTTATAGGCTCCATTACATGCAATATAGTGGGTACACTATACCATGTGCCCAAAGCCACTACTGTTTAACTTGGTCAACTTTGACCCTAAACCTGAACCAATTTTACCTAACATTCCCCCCTTAAACTTGACTTGGGGTTACTTGAATAAATACAGCCAACCTTTCCAAGTGAGTTAGTCCATCCTTGCTCACTTTGGCACTCACCCCCCTCAAAGTTTTTACACAGGGTATCTGTTAGCCTGACATCCTCCCTATCACCTATGTCTAACCTAGACTTTACCAGTCCTCTGCATTCACGGAAACTAGCTGGAATAATCCTTTTGCTTTAGAACATGCTGAAACAAGTGTCATTTCTTCCTCAATCCCAAAGGGCTCATAAAAATCTTAGTTTCCCTAATCTTTTAATGACTTTGTGAAATGTGCAACTGAAATTCCTTTATTAAGGAAATAAATTCATGAAGCCCCTTCATTTTAAGGCTCCTTTGGTGGTTGAAGCATTGAGGGATGAAAATTTCTTCTCATAGTGTGACTTGATATGCATATTCAATGGTTTATGGTTGTGTTTAGTAGATGTTCACTCCTAGATTTTTGAACATTGGAGACTGCTAATTTCAGATGAGCTAAATATATATCCTTTTGCCATAGGGATTTTTGTATTAATATCTGATAAAGATGAAGATCAAGAGTTGATATTTTGTTCTGGTATGTGGTTTTGGGGAAGTGTAGGGTTGTCTATGCAACTTTGTTTCTGCTCTTTTGGCTCCTTTTCAACTGTAATTTCTACCACTCAAATTTGGGTAAGGCTTCCTAATTTTTCTTTGCTTCTATGGAATATTCCATCATTGAAAGCTATAGGGAATTTCTTAGGTATATTTCATCGCCATGGTAATGATACAAAATAATACTTGAAACCCACCTACATTCATTTTCGTGTAGATGAACTTTAGTAAAGGATTTATTACAAAAATATAAATGACAAGCCTACATTATCTATGGGTGAAAATGCTAGATTATGAAAATATTTCTCTTGTTACAAAATAGGGAATTCCTTCAAAACTTGTCCCAAATATAGGAATATCAAAGCTAGGAAAAATAGTTGCAAACCAATATAGTTGGAAGGTTCCAAGTCATAATATTATATGACATTTAAAGATGAACTCCCACCATATCAAAACAATGAGGAAAATCAACAAGATACATTAGAATCCAAGAAAGGATCCCACCAATTTCATGCACACTCAACAACAAGCCAAGTTGAGGTGGAATGTATAAAGGAGACCTATGACAATCCTTAGATCTTTGGTTTCCCAAAAGCTTCTCTTCAAAATAATTTTGAAAAATTTACTCCTTGGGATGATATTCCAAAAGTGGCCAAGGAAAATTTAGATATTTTTGGTGATTCCTCTATCTCTGCATAAAATAAGACTAAAAAAACAACTTCTTGGGCAGATCAGGAAAAAGAGGAAGACCTGCATAAGAATCCTAAAGGTGCAAATAAGATTCGAGATAAAAAATAGAAGAATGATTCTCCAAATATAGTAGATAACACAGGTTGGATACAATGAGGAGAAATTTTTGATATACTTCACCAAGGAAAATAAGAAGTTAGACAAAGATAAACAAAAAAGAGAAACTAGTCACAGTTAAAACAACAAATAATTAAGAATGGGATGCAAATGTATTTTTATATGAGGGGTCTTTTGGAAAATATTTATTTGGAATGGGATTTTTATTTTTTGTAGAGCTCTTAATTAAGGATTTGGATTGATTCCATTTTTTCAGTATCGAGTCCTTAAGAAATTTTGGCAACACTTTTTTTAGAAGAATTGTAATGATTCTAGGTCAGATCCCAGTTCTTTTAATATAATCCAAAATATTCATTTCTGCTAAAAATAGAAAATAAAAAAATGTATATTATATGAGATTGAGCTAGGGAGAATTAAAGGAGGTGGGAGGGGATATACATTTTTTTTATCACCCTTGGCATGAAAGGCCGCTACCAAACCTTTTAATCATTCAAATAATTTCCATCACCATTCGAATTAAAATATTTTTTCTTAGTACTTTTTCTTCATATTAAATTTACTAATATGTGTTTTTCTTAATTTTTTCGCTTTCTTTATTTACCAATCCGTATATCCCCATAATGAAAATACTATTTTACAAAAGCTTAGTTGCTCAAACTTGTTTCTTATGGATGTGGAGGACATATTGAGCACAATTTTTTATCTCTTGAATCGATCTCTATGATAGAATAGTTAACATAAAAAACAAAACTTGTGAGCCCACTCTGAGTAGGTTTAGAAATACATTGATTCCATCCATTATATCATAAATTATAGGAAATGTGTTGTCTTTTTTTTCTATTATGTTCACAAATCTTCATGACTAACTTGTGGCTTGAGAAACTTCAACCCAAGGGCATATAAACTATCAAAAAATCACCTGAGGATCACACCTAGCCTTGGCCACACCAACCAATGCTCATTGATTGATTTGTTCCTATGAGGTATCAAACCAGTGACCTTTTCATTGTGGAGCTCCTTAACAAAACACAATATCACTGACTGCTTTATGCTCCATAGGCTTGTAACACCCTCCTCCCATACTTACCCAAGCTTACCAGTCCACCGGGGTAAATATGTGATGAAGAGTTACTATGATATCATTAAAATTGCTAAGTACCGTTAAGGAAGTAGAATCGATGAACCAAAAATTTACAAACCTCCCTCAGATGTTACAGGACCCCCCAGGAGCTAACCAAAAACCCCATGGGCCCAACCCCTAGGTTAAATTAGCTTTTCGCAGACCTAGGCTCTCCCTCACTCCCTTGACAAGGCAAGCTAGTGGTTGAGACCCCCTAGTCACTCTCATGTCTTGCATCCCTGTGACTATAGCCTTTTTCACTCAATTTTGTGCCAACGACCCTAAAATATGAGCCACTTTTTAAGGGCTAAGACCCAAGACTCTTCCCAAAACTTAATGAAACTCTCTGAGATGATAAATAATAAGGAAAAAATTCCTCTAATTCAAAACATGAATAAGGAACCCTTTGGACCCATCCTAACCATGACATGCATTTTGTAAAACATATTATGAACATGTAATGTGGAGGTCATAAATACACATATGAACATAAGGGACCCATACCTATCTAATATTCATCAAGAAGATATTATGCCCTCTCACAATAGGTGAATTATCATCTATTAGGTCATAAATTCATTAAGAATTCATTCACTAATAAAAACCTTATGAGAGCCATAACTCAAGTTTTTCATAAAACCATGCTTATAACCATCGTATAATCGTAATAATAACAAAGATAGAAAAACCATCCAAGCCACATAATATCAAGTACACTTACTCATGAAATACAAGGGAAAATGGCTCTTATTAACAGATGAAATATCCAACCATGTCAAGGACTTCCACGTTCCACCCAACCATATATTGGGCTGAACCAAATATTTTATTTAGCTAGTCATCCTTGTGCCATATTCTAAGCATGAATGTGGGACTCACAACAAAACCAACTAGGTATTATCAGGATTTACTATGTATGCCTCCATTATTGGTTAAGGGATTTTTAGGCCTAAGACCTTCATCTATACAACTAGGCTTTACCATGTATCCGACCATTACCTTTCAAGGGATTCCTAGGCCCAAAAAATAAACATACACTACCAAGCTTTACCAAAATCCCACCATATACCAGTTAAATATCACTAGGCACTAAACCAACATGAATTCCTTTGGATATCTCCACCTAATCTATGAGGAATTTTCCTGTGTCCACCCACAAGATTTGTTATGTATCCCCCCATTTATTTCTGAAGGGATTCCTAGGCATTTAAGAATTTTCTTGAGACCACTCTACTCAGTTTTGAAACCATTCAGAAATCCAGCTCAACCAAGTAAAAGAACTGCATCACACCATGGCTATGTGGAAATGATAAGGAAAGTATGAAACCACTATCACACATAGAAAAATGTATGACAATGAATGGAAGAGAACCAAATACACACATTCATGTACCATGCATGCCAAAACTAGCAAGTAAACCATCCACTTAGCTTAATACCTGGAAGTAATCTTGTTGTGGCCTCTTGGTCCAACTCTTCCTTGCTTGATCTTTTCTTTCCTTTGCCTCCTTTTCCTTCCTATGCCTTCCTTTCTCTAATGCTAGAATGATCCAAGAATGCTCTAAGTGTGCAAGAGTATGAGAGAGAAATAATAGAGAGTGTTCTCCCACCCAAAACTCTAAAAACATTTGTACTAACAAAAGCTATGAATTGATCCTAATAAGCATTTTTATTAATGAGGCCTCTGTTTTCATCAATTTCCATTATTTTCCTTCAATTTTATCGTCACATGAAACATGTGACCCTTCACGTTCATTTTCTCCTAATTTCCTTTATTTTCATAAATAAAATACCAATTAATGCATCTTTCCATTCCAAATCCTTTTCCAATTTCCTCTCGGACATAATAAACCAAATGAACACCCTCTAGGATTTTTTTCCCAACATTCAACTTGGAATACTTGTCCCATGACCTTGGTCTTATTTTTCCTTTATTAACTTTATTTCATGAACTTTTCACCCGGGGGTGTTAGACACCCCTCCCCCTTAGGGGAACACCATCCTTAGTGTTCTATGATACCTACAACCACCAAGACTATTGAAGACCAAAAAATAGTACCCATGGAGATTTATAACTTAGATTGATGCAGTATTTACAATATCAACCTTCTAAAAAGCAAGAAAAAATGACAACATAACAACATGAAATCCATACCTCTTATTGTTGATTTATAACACATCTCGTTGTGGTATTTACAATAAAATCCATCCATAAATATGTGCATATACAAAAAATCATTTTCCTTCACCGACAAATAATGAATGATACATAGCCTGCATCTAATCAACCATCTACCATATAGCTTCATCAGGCCCAAATTTCTTCCACTACACTATTACTTTCTCGATTGCTTGATTCTAGAGCATGAGAATATTTCGTTGGAATATGCACTAAGGTGCTGAATGGAGTTATCCTTATGGATCCACCTAAAATACATACCGATCAATAACACGATCAACATCCTTTACATATATTTTAAGCAATGAAAGATGGAAATCATCATGGAATTTCACTGTTGGAGGTAGTGAAAGTATGTAGGCCACTAGTCAAATCCTCTCAAGGATCTCGAAAGGACCAAAATACCAAGGTTACAACTCCACACATGTTCCAACCCTCAAAGATCTCTTCTTGGGATTGATGCACACAACTACACATGCTCCCAAACCTAAAACTTCTTAAATTCCATGTGCTAATATGCATAACTCTTTTGTCTATCCCATGTTTCCTTTAATTTATGCTTGATAACCTGCATTTCCTATTCCATCTCAACCAAATTATCTGGTCCAATCAATACCATGTTCACTGGATCACTCCAACTAATGGGATCATTACAAGTCCACCCATAAAGTGCCTCAAATGGACTCATCCTTAGTGACTCCCAATACCCATTATTGTAAGAAAACTCAACTAGTGGTAAATACTCTTCCCATTTCCGCTGTTGGTGCATAACATACATTCTTTACATGTCCTCCAAAATCATATTGACCCTCTTTGATTGTCCATTTTTCTGCAGATGATAAGTTGTGTTGGAGATCAATTATGTACCCAAACCTACAAATAACTCCTTCCAAAATGTGGAAGTGAACTTATAATCTATGTCTAATACAATATTCTTCAAAACACCATGCAACCGCACCATCTACCTGATAAATACCTATGCTACATCACTAGTTGAATAAGTAGACTTCACTAGAATGAAGTGTGCTACCTTTGTCAACCTATCAACCATAACAATAATATAATCATGTTGTCTAGATGTCCTTAGAAAATCTGTAGTGAAATACATGGAAATTCCCTCCAATTTCCACTATGGGATCATAATCAACTGTTGTATACCACCTAGATGCTTACAACTTACTTTTACGTGTTGAAAATGTGAACATCTAGCCACAAAATCTGCCACTTACTTTTTCAGATTCAACCAATAGTAGAACTTATTCACATTTTTCAATGCCCTTTGATATCCCAAGTGACATGAATACATCTTAGCATGAAATTCCATCAATATAAGCTTCTTAAGATCATTTTTTTCTAGCACATAGATCCTATCCTTAAATATGACCAAACCATCCACTGTGAGATGATAGTCCACATCTTGATCACCTATACCCTGTTGTTGTAACATGTTCCTAAGATCCCTATACCTACCATCCTCCTTTCCTTCCTATAAGATATGACCCTGTAAATATCTCTCGTATGATCTCATAGATTCTATGTGATTTACGTGTACACTTCTACTAAGAGCATCTATAACCATGTTCTATTTTCCTTTAATGTACCCGATCTCAAAGAAAAACTCACTTATCGTGGAAAACCACCTAGCCAACTTGGCATTCAGATTAGGTTGATCAAAAAAGTACCTCATCCCACTATGATCACTCGTCAACATAAACCTCCTACCAGGAAGACAATGCCTCCACATATTCAATGCGTGGATGATCACTGCCAACTCAATATTATGTGTCACATAGTTTTTCTTGTGCTCATTCAATTTACTTGACTTGTAACATGCCACCTATCCATATTGCATCAAGAATCCACTAATTCCTCTCTTGCATGAATCTACACACACCATAAACTCTTTATCCAGGTCTTCAATCTTGAGAACTAGATAATTTTTCAACAACTTCTTCAACTACTCAAAACTTGCTACACATTCGTCTATCCATTCAACTTTATTTCCTTTCCTTTTCAATGATGTAATAGGACAATAAATTCATGATAATTTCCTGATGAACCTCCTACAGTTCCATGTCATCCCTATGAATGATCTAACCTCATCCACATTCCTAGGAGTTTCCCATTCCATAATAGCTTTGATCTTTTTCCAGATCCACTACTATGCCTTCCTTGGAAACCACATGCCCCAAATAATATACCTCTATCTGAAAGAAGCTGCGCTTACTAAGCTTGGCATACAACTTATTCTCTCTTATAAATATCAATACTACTACTAAGTGTTAGGAATTCCCTTCCTCATTCTTAGAATATATAAATATATATGTTGGGTCATAAAGGTGACTGTTTAAAGGTAACCTCAATGCTTTTAATTTAATTATCAACCCATGGTAAGTCTTGTTATTTCAAGAGAGTAAGCACAGTATATGCAAGTGACATCGAAGGACAACTACTCTTAATTATCATAAGGAAGACTGTCTAATTCTCGAATTTCAATCAAATCAACTTGGAAGTGAATTATAGAATTATGTTGACTATTCAAGGGAGCTAACTCTGTTCTATTCCTATGTAGAAGTAACTGCTCGGGGCTGGAAAGAATAAACTACAATTGAGCATCGTTCTTGATGAATTGAACAACAACCTTAATGAATTGAACAAAAATTCTAATGAGTTGAAAAATAATAAATTATTATAATTTTGCAATGAAATTCTCTTTTAATCAACTAATGAAAACTTTATGGATTATGTTAGGTCTCCGTAGTTTGCAAGATTGGCAAATACAAATGTTGCAAAGCCTACATCAAGACCGCTTTGGAATTTGAGGACCTAGCCATCCTAGATTCAGAGAGGGATTTCTCTATGTATGAGTTTAAAGATGTGAGCCTTAAGACTTTTAATATGATATTAGGCTAGTTATTAAGAACAAGGTTTGTTGTTTGGTTTTGGTTGGGCAAGGATATGATGGAGGTGAAGGAAGTCTATATGAAGGGTGAAGGTGTAAATAGGTGGAAGAATGGTTCAGCTAATAATATAAGCAAGGAGCAACTTTAATCCATTGGGCTATGGAGTCATAAGAGGGTTTAATTGAAACAACAAGGTTCAAGAGTGGTCCATGGGGCAAGTCATCTATGCCAAAGGATCTCTTTAAGTTGATTTTATGGAATGAAACAATAAGAAATGGAGTGAGGGAAATAAAATGGATGAAGAAACAAAGAGCATCTTAAGATAAAGTAAGTAATTTGAAACTACCCTGCTTTTGGCATGCACTTAAGGAAAGACACAAAAGTAATCTAAGATCAGGTAAGTACTTCTAAACTAGCCTACTTTTGATGTACTTTCAATAGAAAACATTTAAAACACTTAGAATAGCTTAAGATCAACTAAAGAATTTTAACTTAGCCTACTTTTAGCAGATTCAAAAGGAAAACATTCATGATAAACATAAAAAGTAGTCTAAGATCAGGTAAGTACTTTGAAACTAGCCTTCTTTCAACATACTCTTCAGGGAACTCTTCGAAGAAACTGTTGGAGATAAACCAGAGGACCGGGCTAACCATAAACTTCTCTAGCTCGGCTTTAATTAGCAAACTTCTCAAGAACATTCAAAGATAAAATCTCAAGTTGTACTCAGGAAATATGGGCTTACCAACACTTTACTAGTTATACTCTATTGAATTACCTTCAAATAAAGAATCAACAGAAAACATAAAGGATACATATTTTCAGTGAGATTTAGGGTACTTCAGGAGTAAATCCTAATCTATATTTGCTGTTCTTTATCAAATAAAAGTGGACAAAATGGAAACATAAAGAAAAATAACAATTACAGTGAGAAAAACATCACCATTGACATAGACCAGGATCCCATAAATCAACTATTTGTATTTGATGTTCAAACCAGTTACAATCATCAAGTCCAGTAGGTTTCTACAGCTTCAAACTTATCATCTCAACGTATGTATCTTCAATTACAAACAGGGCTACAACAGCTTCAGAAAACTATTTACATGCAACGGATATCTAGAGACTAACAACCAACCGTTTACAATGTGCTCCTCAAGGAGATTTTATAAGAAAATGAGGAGGTGGAAGAGTACTATGGTTAAATATCATTAATTCCATACTAAACGCAACTCCTAGCCTTGAAAACCATGCAAGGCATAAGGCAGGAAAGCATTCAATTTACAACTCTTCTTTCTACTTTTTAAGCTTTGTGGGTGAAAAGATTGACTTTAAGGCTCTTTTTATCTTTTACAATAACTTTACTGACATTTTAAAATATGTTCTTTTGTTTGTAATAACTGTTAGCTGCCTTTAGTCTTAATGTTTCCTGATTGAGATTTGATATGGGTATTCCTTTGAGGAAAAGAAGTTACAAGTGGCATTTTTGGTAGGCTGAGGATTCAATTAGCCCCTATGATGTGGCATTCAAGGTCTTCTGGATCTGATTTGTGGATTAGGCCTTTGATTCCAAAGTTCATGCCTTGATCCTTTAAGCTTTAATTAACATATTTAATCCTTCAATTATACTCTGATATTCATCTTTGACACTGATACTCTTTCATTAATTGATGCTGACTGTGTTTTGCTGTTTGCAAGTGCGCAGAGGGTTTGTTGGAATTTTTGTTCAGGAAACCGATAATCATGACTTATCGATTGCTTGAAAACATGTAATCATCACTTTAAAACCCTTTAATTTGTATCAAAGGCTGTGAGGATCGTCATCCTCGGCCCATAACACTGTAATCATCTGTGGGAGGGTTTTAACCTTAATCTTCATGAAACCTGCATAAAAAAACACACAACGTTATTTAAATCCTACGATTGGTTTAAACTACTTTTCGGAGCAGTGAAGATGGAGGAATTTGCCACGGAGGATGAGTTTCTATGGTAAAACACAGAACTAGGGTTTAAAATTTAAAATATGGCGCAAATTGAGGAATGGTGGTTTTGGGAAAACCGACAGCGTTTTTCGCGTAGCATTTGGGGGGGAAGGCAGTATTAACTTTTGGAATGCAATTCCATTCATCGCTCGACACGTGGAAAATGAAAACTACTTATATCACACAAAAGTAGCGCATTGTGGAACAGAGCCAAAAATTACGTGATATAGATTATCGACCGTTGGATTGGAGACTCCAGATCCAACGGTGCGGGTTGAGCGCGATGGGTGAAGGGGGTGGAAAGGTAGGTAGGGTCCACGATGACATATGCAAATGTGTCGCGGAGTGGGTTCAATGGTGAGATCGGGTTAAGCCCTGATCGTCATATCTCTGGAATGAACGGTAGAGATTTAGAGATGAAGAAGTAAGTTTTGAAAAGGGGAAGAAGCCAAGGCAGATGGTGATGCGGAGAACGGGTAACCCGATGGTCGTTGATCTGTAGAGATCAATGGTCCATATTTATTTAAAATTAAATGTCGGGGAAATGAAAAACATAAGGAAATAAAGTTTCGGAAAAGGTTTTTAGGCCTTTAAGTGCCTGATTGCGGGGCTTTAGGATGCATGGAGGAAGGGGCTTAAAGGAAATAAGCCCTCGAGGGCTTAATACCTTTGCAGAGCAAAAGAATCTTTTTAGGAAAAAAACAGAGATTTTAAGGAAAAAAGAGGGTTTCGATAGATGAGAGAAGGATTTTTAAGCCAGATAAAAGGGAGGTATAAGGCTTAAAGAGGTTTTTGAAATGATTTAGAGGTTAAAATGAAGGTTTATAGAGGAATTTTGGAATGTTTTAAGGGTGAGAAATGGAATCTCCTAAGAGTAAAATGATGAAGTGATTGAATGAAGAATGGAGCCTTAAAAGCAGTTTTTCTCTTAGTAACAGCAGGTACTTTAGGGCTAATAGTGAAATAGTAGTGAAGATTAACTCAAAGGGTAATTATCATCATAAGACTTCAAGAACTCACAATTTGGACATGAATTGTTTCTTGAAGGCTAAAAAGATTTAGCCACCATTTGATATGACAAATTTTTATAGGTGCCTAATAGTGGCTCCACATGGGGATGGCATCTTCTTGAAGGTGTCAAGAACTTCAAACAATTTTCTCTGGAAGCTGATCAGTGCCTTGCACTTTGATAACCTTTTACTTGTAATCAGCTGCTTAACAAAAATGATTAGAACTTATTATATCAGTAGAAAAGTATTTCCCAAACAACTACCTACACAACCTACTTCCTAGCATTTTTATTCAAAAGGTGCACTTGGACTTGCAAACCTTTTCATCAATATTTTATTATTTTTATTGAAAGCATAAAACTAGTCTAAGTCTACTCTTATTTCTCCATGAATTCATATTAAGCAGTTGAACTCATAAGTTTCACTACCTAACTACTATCTGTCAGGACTAGACTGTCTAACAGACCTTTATTCTCTAAATTCTAAAACAGGAAATTTAAAAGAAGCCAAGCCAGGATTAAGCAATTTGACTTGCTGCAACTCTATTGCATAAAAACAAGCTACACATAGACTAAAATTTGCAAAAAATTTAAAACAAAATTGTGAAGGCTTAAGATTTGAAAACTAAAACATCCTTCATTATTTCTTCAGCTCTGGTTTTGATTTTGTTTGAGCTGCTTCCTCTTTCTTTCCTGGTTCAAGTTTTGAGATTTTTAGAACCAGTTTGTTTTCTATCTTTGGCTCAATATTTAATCTAATTAGAGCCATTCTTCTTTTGAGATTCATAGGTTCAGATATTGAATTTGTTTGAACCTTCGTTTCCTCTATCCTAATCTACCTTACTGATAAGCCAAGATTGAGTTGTTTGGTAAATATGATTCACTAAACTATCAGCAGTAAATTGAAAAGCTAATTAGTCATGAATAGGCTATATGACTAACTAGAAGTGTGTTTTTAGGAATGGCATTTGAGCTTACACACTTTCAGATTTTGTCTCTCTTTTTTGGTATGGGGTTGTACCTTTCTTGTTTTTATCTGTCCTCTTTTCTTTTCTATTTTTTTGTATTTTTTCATTTTTTTCTTTGAAAGAAGTGATAGATATGATATTTAAAATGAGGGAAAATAAAAAAACTTCAAATTGATACAGCTAGGAAAAATAATGTTTGAGCATCCTACCATTGACAGGACCCCCAAAAAGTTCAGTTCCATTCACTTCCTGCAAGAAATAAGCATTGTTACCAGCAGTAGAATGAATGAGATAAGGGCCTAGCCATAAGTTATCAAATTTTCCATGTTTTCCCTTATCTTCTCTCCTGGAATCCCACTTCAAAAATTTGTCTCCAATGCTAAAATCGCTGGCCTTTGTCCTTTTATCAAACGACTTCTTGATATTTTCTTGCTTATGTAGTGCTCTATTGTAGACTTCCTCTTTGGTTTGCTGAAGATGTATAGCCTGATTGATTCTTCTTGTCATATCGTTATCCTCAGACTGCATTTCTTGGATCAGCTTCATGACTGGCACTCCTAGAATGATTGGAAAAATTGCATCTGCCCCATAAACTAGTTGGTAGGGAGAAATTCCAATTGATTTCCTAAGTGTTAATCTATCAACCCATAGTGCATGTACTAGCTTTGTGTGTCATGATTTCTTATTGTCTTCCAAAAACTTTTTGATTATATTCACCAAACTTTTGTTTGAGGATTTTGCCAACCCATTACGTTGACGGTAATAAGCAGTAGAATGGCCCAGTGTAATTTGATATTTATGACAGAATTCAACCATATTTTTGGAACCAAATGCAGCAGCATTGTCAGTGATAATTTTTCTAGGACAGCCAAATCTAGATAGGATATGATTTTCAAGGAATTTTATGATGACAGAGTCAGTGGCTTGCTTAGAAGGGATGGCTTCTATCCATTTGGTAAAATAGTCTGTTGCAGTGAGGATCCATCTATGTTGGGCAGATGAGGCTAGATGGATTTTCCCAATGAATTATAGACCCCGCTGCTGAAAAGGAGCTTCAACAGTGATTGGATGCAAGGGTAAGGGAAGCAATTTTCTTTTGCCTTCAAAAAGTTGGCATTTGTGACAGGCAATAATCATTTTTTGGAAATCTTGAAAGAGGGTGGGCCAATAGTAACCAGCTCTAAGGATTTTATTGGCAGTTGTCTTCCAAAAGAGGCGGCCTCGACATTCTCCTTCATGTAATTCATGCTTGATCTTATTTGCATCATTCTCAGGCAAACATTTAAGAAATAATCCACTAGCATTTTTCCAATATAGACATTTATCCAAAATGCAATAATTAACATCTTTCAACTTTAAAAATCTTTCCTTCATTTTAGAAAAACTAGGAGGTGTATTTAAATTGAGCAAAACATATAAAACATCAGCATACCAAGATGAAAACAGAAAATGATCTTCAATAATGGGAGTTGACAACTCCTCCTGTTCATCTAATGCATCTAACATGTTTATGTCAAGAGCTTCAAAATTAGACTCAGCCATTAATCTTTCTAGTCCTTGGCCTTTTATGAGTTTAGTGGGCTTGATTTCTAAATCATATTCAAGTATCACAACAATCCACTTTCCTCTTTTGTCATCTGGATCCTGGGTTAAAATGTCTTTTACAACTGAATTTGGCACAAATGCAATTACGTGGGAATGTAAAATGTAAACTTTGAAGTCTTTTAAGGTTTGACTAAGGCAAAGGCTTGTTTTTCCATGATATTGCACTTCAGAGGAGTATCTCTTAATGCCTTGCTAAAGAATGCAATTGGCTGCACTTGTCCCTTCAAGTTTTTCTGTAATAGGACAACAGTCACTGTGTGTTCTGATGCAAATGAAAAAATTAAAAAATCCTTTGTAAAATCAGGACTAATGAGAACTGGTGTTTTGGTTTATTCTTGTCAAATGATTTCTTTGCTCCTAAGGTCCATTTAACTCCTTCTTCTTTCTTGAGCATATTTTTTATGTTTCTAAGGAGTTCAGCCAGATTGGGTATGAACCTTTTCAATAAATTAATCTTCCTGATGAAATATTGAAGTTCCTTGATGTTTATGGGATGGTTGATTTGCAATAAACCATCAATCCTCTTTGGGTCTATCTTTATCCCCTCTTCTAATATGATGTGTCCAAGTAGTTTGCCTTCTTGGAGACCAAACATTGTTTTCTTTGGATTTAAAGACAACCCAAATTTTCTGCATTTCTCAAAGACTTTTCTCAAGTGTTCTAGGTGTTCTTCATCTGTTTTGGAAAAAATAGTGATGTCATCAAGGTAAATAATGATGAAGAAGCCTAATTCTTCTGAGAATGCAATATCCATGTCTCTCTAAAATGTAGCTCCAACATTCATTAAACCAAAGGGAATTTTCACATACATGAAAGTACCCCAAGGTGTGGTAAATGCTGTTTTGATTTGATCATCAGGATGTACCAGAATTTGATTCTAACCTGAGAAGCCATCTAACAAAGAAATCATTTTAGAACCAACTACCCTTTTTAAAATGTGATCCATCTTGGGTAAAGGGTAGTTGTCCTTTAATGAGGCTCTGTTTAAGTTCCTAAAATCAATAAAAATCATTATTTCTCCTGTTTTCTTCCTAACTGACACAAGATTAGATACCCAATCTGAATATCTAACAGGGACTATAATTCCAGCATCATACATTTTCTTAATTTCTTTCTCAACCAGAGGTAATTGAACAGGGTTTATTCTGCGCAATTTTTGTCTATAGAGCTTCTAGTTTTCTTTGAAGGGTATCTTATGCTGAATTATCTCTGTTTCATATGATTTTAGATCTTCGTAACTCCATGCAAACACATCCTAAAATTCTCTAAACATCTCAATATATTTCAATTTGATGTGAGTTGGCAATGTTTTAAACAGTTTGATCATTTTTGGTTTTTGTTCGCTGCCTATGTTACATTCTTCTACTTCAGTTTCAACAAGCTGCAGTTTTGGTTTTTTGGCAACATCATTGAAATCAAACACTTCTTCTAATGGGACCAGTCCTTTTGGCAAGTTTTGAGTTTTAGATTGCAGCATTTCTAAATTTTCTTTTTCCAAGTCTGCACTAACTTCTGTGGTATGTTCAAGTTTATTAGATAACAGATTTATCTCAGCAATCTCTGGAGACTTTTCCTCCTTATCAAGTAAATTTCTTCCATAGGACAATTTGGTTCATAATCTGAATCTGAACTTGGTAGCTCAAATTCATTTCTGGACTGTAAGAAGTCTTTTTTTTTTTATCTCCCTCAAATACCTGCCAGTATTTTTCATTGTCTGGGACAGCTGGTCTAAATTTGACTTGGGTGGTGCATTTCTTGGTCTCATAAGGTGTTAGAAGAGTTCTAGCAGCAAAGGCTAAACCATTGGCAAGGACATTTTGGTTTCTTGGGACAAAGATAAGTTGGAATTCATCAAATTTTTTTAATATGTCCATGACATCATTTCCGTAGGCTCTAAGTCTAGGGTGTTTGGAACTATATTCCCCATTCACTTGCCTAATAATCAACTCTGAATCACCCTGAAATTTTATCCTTTTGGCCCCTGATTTCTTCAATATGTGTAGGCCTAAAAGGAGAGCTTCATACTCAGCTATGTTATTGGTACATTGAAAGTTTAATTTGTAGGAATGCCCCTCAGCATGATTAATTTCAGTGTTATATAACCATATGCCTGCTGCTGCATCATTTCTAGTGCAAGACCCATCAAATTTCATGCTCCAAAGAGGATTGTTCTCATAATTAAGATCTATTTTATTGCTATCCTTTCTACATTCTTCATCATTTTGTTCTGAATTAGGCTTTGTACTACATTTTCTTGAATTTTGTTCCTCAAGTTTTTCAATGTTTTGAGGTTTTACTTCTTGTTTTTCATGATCTACGTTGTTTGTATGACTGTTTTGGACCTCAAGTGTTAGGTCCCTATATTACTAGTATAGTCCCTTATTGTTGTTAGTGTAACCCCCTTATTGTTATTATTGTACCCTTGTAACCCCCATTTTGTTATTATTGTGCTCTTAAATTATTATTGTTAGGTCGGCTAGGATTACATTGTGGCCCACTAGGATTACATTATGGCCCCATGGACTCCTATATATAGAAAGGAGGTTTTGTAAATTGTATCATCCAAAAATTGTGCATTTATGTAATGTATTGGAGGTTGCCCCCTCGAAGTGGCTTATTTTTAAGGCGTTGATATCTCTTTTCTTCTATTTTTGAAGCTGGTTACACAAAATTTGGTATCAGAGGTTGGGATTCTAGGGTTTCGCTGCTCCAAACAGGTCATCGTGGCATTTTCGCTATAACTGTTTTTCTACGAAGTTTCAGAAGATGAAATTTTTAGGGTGCGAAGCTGAAATCCTGAGGAAGATTGTCTAAAAATTTCAGAGCTTAGTTCGAGATATCATCTGTGGAAGTTAGGTCTTTTTCAAGCTCCGAAACAGGTCATCGTGGCATTTTCGCTATAATTTTTTTTCTACGAAGGTTTAGAATCTAAAAATCGTATGGTGCGAAGATGAAATCCTGGGGAAATTCTTCAAAAAATTTCAGAGCTTTGTTCGCAATATTTTGGGAGATATGAGCTGTGGAAGGTAGTGCTTTTTCAGGCTCCTGAACTGCATCTCAAAGAGGTGATCGTGGGAGAAGTTCAATAACTCTCTCTCTGGGTAGTGGATTTGAGTGCCATAAAAAGTGGTCGCAAGTACACAGACTGTAGTTTCTTGGCTATCAATTTCAGAGACAAAGGATGAAACAGTGACACGTGGCAAGTCCTACAAGTGTGATATACTGAACCAGTCCATAATTAGGTCATTGTGGGAGATTGGACACAAATTTGTCTTGGGGAATCCAAATTAGATCAGACCTGTGGAATTTGAAAGAAGCTTTAGAGGGCTACTACAGAGCTTAATTTCAGATATTTAAGATTTTCAATTACAGAGATAATTCAATTTCAATATCGAGCTCCTCAAAGCAAGTAAAAGGTATCAATATTGGATTCTAAAATGGCGCCTAAAAAGAATTCAACACCCATTAAGCCTTCAGAAGGCTCTACCATGACTCATGAAGATGAAGAATTGCAACATGATCTATCAAAATTGCAAGAGCAAGTGCAACAACAAATTTCGCTCTCGCAAAGAACAACAAAAAATGAAATGGAAGTTTTGAAGAAAGGCATGGAAACTAAGATGGATGGTTTGAAGAAAGGCGTGGAAGCTAAGATGGTTGGTTTGGAAGCTAAGATGGATGGCATGGAAGTGGGCATGGAAGCTAATATTGATGACATGGAAGCTAAGATCGATGAGAAAATGGAAAACATGAAGAATTTTCTAAAAGCAGACATGGAAGGTTTGACAAAGCTTATACAAGAAAGGTTTCCTAATGGTGAAAAGATAGTAGAAGAACCTCATGATGAGAACAAAATAAATGTTAATTGTGATTTCATAAACTCTAATGTTGGCGGGAAGAACCACCATATTCCAAAGATGGATATGAGGAAGTTTGGTGGAAAGGATCCTGTAACATGGATACTACAGATGGAGCAATATTTTGATCTCCATAACGTGCAAAACACACAAAAGGTACGCATTGCAACTTTACATTTAGAACAAAATACATTTGTGTGGTATCAATGGCTTTGCTCCCGTAAAAAAATTGTCACTTGGTCAATTTTTACGGAGGAAATGATAGCACATTATGAGGATACAAAGAGCAACACCTTCTTTAGCCAATTGATAAATCTCAAACAAAAGGGTTTAGTGGGGGAGCACATTGAGGACTTCCAAAAATTGAATATAAGGTAACTAATATTCCAGAGGAACATAGGATTGATCTCTTCATAGGCACTTTAAAGGATAACATCCAACATGAAGTTCGCGTTTTGGAACCTGATTCATTGGAGAAGGCATTCAGGTTGGCAAGAAAAATTGAATGTAAAATTATGGCGACAAGGAAGCCTACCACTCATTTCTATAAAGAAGGAAGTGTTGCTACACCTAGATTTCCACAACCTACAAGGTTGACACCACAACAATTGGAAGAAAAAAGAGCAAAAGGGCTTTGCTACAGTTGTGATAGCAAATACACTAAAGGTCATAAGTGTGCCGAAAAGAAATTATTTTACATAGATTGTGAAGAAGAAGAAGAAAATGAAAAAGAAGAGGATATACACCAGGAACCAGCCATAGAAGAGGAAGAAATGAATCCAACCATATCATGTAATGCACTGGCAGGAATTACCACTCCTCAAACTCTCAAGATAGTAGGACAGATCAAGAAGAAAAAGGTAATAGTGTTGATTGATTCAGTAGCACCCATAATTTTATTCATTGTAAGGTAGCCAAGGAATTAAATTGTTTCCTATACCCAGCACCAGAATGCCAAGTGATGGTTGCAAATGGAGGAACTATAAATTGCTCTGGGAAATGCCATAATATCAAGCTAACTATGGGGGAATATGTATTGACTAGTCCAATGCTTTCCATTCCTATGGGAGGTGCTGATGTTGTACTAGGAGTACAATGGTTACAATCTTTGGGGACGGTAGCTTTTAATTTTCAAGAACTTTTCTTGAAATTTTTTCAGAAGGAAAGGAAGTCGAATTACGGGGTATTGAAGGGAAGCCAGGAAGGATAATAAGCTCTAATGTCATGAAAAAGCTTCTAAATAAAGAACAACGAGGCATAATTGCACAATTATGCTCACTAGAAGTTCCGACATCAAAATCATCTATTTCTGCAGATCTCCAACAAGTCTTGGACAATCATTCCAAGGTGTTTGAAACTCCCAAAGGACTCCCACCTATTCGTGATCATGATCATGCTATTCATTTGATTCCAGGAATTTTTCCTTCAAACATCAGGCCTTATAGATATCCTTACTTCCAAAAGAGCGAAATTGAACGTATGATTGCAGAAATGTTAGAGGCGGGTATAATTCAACCTAGTCAAAGTTCTTTCTCTGCTCCTGTAGTATTGGTACACAAGAAGGATGGATCATGGCGCATGTGTCCGGATTATAGGGAGCTCAATAAGCTCACCATTAAAGATTAATTTCCCATTCCTGTGATTGATGAATTACTGGATGAATTACATGGAGCAATTTATTTTACCATGTTGGATCTTCATTCAGGATATCATCAAATTAGAATGAAGACTGAAGATATTCCGAAAACAACATTTCGAACTCATGAGGGTCATTATGAATTTTTGGTCATGCCTTTTGGCCTTACCAATGTACCTTCTACATTTCAAGGGTTGATGAATTCCATTTTCAAACCCTTCCTTAGAAAATTTGTGCTAGTATTTTATGATGATATACTAATCTACAACAGGTCTTGGAAGGATCATGTTCAACATGTTGACAGGGTGCTCAAACTATTGGAGGAGAAACAATTATATGCAAAAACATCCAAATGTTTCTTTGGAGTACAAGAGGTGGAATATCTAGGTCATATTATATCTCACGAGGGTGTTAAAGTAGACCCTAACAAAATTAAAGCCATTAAGGAATGGAAAGTCCCCAAGACAATAAAGCAGTTGCGAGGATTTCTCGGGTTAACATGCTATTATCGCAAGTTTTTTAAGAATTATGGGAGAATAGCAGCACCTCTAACAACATTATTGAAGAAAGATGCATTTTCATGGACTCCTGAAGCAACTAAGGCCTTTGAACATCTTAAAGAGGCAATGTGCCTAGCACCCGTCTTAGCTACGCCAGACTTCACAAAAACCTTTATTGTGGAATGTGATGCCTCAGGAAATGGAATTGGTGCAGTTTTAATGCAGGAAGGAAGACCCATTGCTTTTGAAAGTCGTCCAATCAAAGGAAAGTATTTACAGAAACCTATTTATGAGAAGGAAATGTTAGCAATACTGCATGCACTAAAGAAATGGCGAATTTACCTAATGGGAAGACACTTCAAGGTAAAAACTGATCATGATAGTCTTAAACACTTTTTGGAACAAAGACTATCTTCTAAAGAGCAGCAAAAATGGGTCACAAAGATGTTGGGTTATGACTTTGAAATAATCTACAAAAAAGGAAAGCTTAATGTTGTTGCAGATGCACTCTAAAGAAAGAATGAAGAGGTGGAAGCATTGCTTTGTGCCATTTCTATTATCCAACCAGATTGGATAACTGAAGCAAGAGATGAATGGAAGAAGGACAAAGATGTATGGACACTCATTCAAAAGTTGCAGCAAGATCCTAGTACATATGATACATTTAGTTGGAAAAATGATTCCTCATGGTACAAAGATCGCTTATATCTTTGCAAGAATTCCCAACTAAAACAAAAGATTCTTCTGGAATTGCACACTTCTCCTTTAGGAGGACACTCAGGATTTTTAAAAACTTACCACAGGGTGAAGAAAGAATTTTTTTGGGATGGCCTTAAATCTGATATTCGAAAGTTTGTGGCGGAATGTTTGGTTTGCCAAAAGAATAAAGTGGAAACAATTAAGACCCCAGGACTTCTACAACCTTTATCCATTCCAGGTCAACGTTGGGAGGAGATTTCAATGGATTTTATCACAGGTTTACCTAAGTCCGAAGGAAAGAGTGTCATCATAGTGGTAGTTGATAGAATTACCAAGTATGCACACTTGTGTGCATTATCTCATCCATTTAAAGCAAGTACAGTTGCTACTACATTTATGGACACAATTCAAAAGCTACATGGAAGCCCAAGGGTTATTGTGAGTGACAGAGATCCCATTTTTACTGGAAATTTTTGGACAGAGCTATTTTCTTGTTTGGGTACTCAATTAGCTCATAGCTCATCTTATCATCCTCAATCTGATGGTCAAACTGAGATAGTAAATAAATGTTTGGAAGGATATCTTCGTTGTTTTGTATCTGATAAACAAACACAATGGGTCAAGTGGTTACCTCTCGCTGAATGGTGGTATAATACTTCCTTCCATACTGCAGCAAAAATGACCCCATTTATGGCACTTTATGGATATCATCCACCATCGATTACATCATATTTAAGGGAAAATTCGAAGGTTCAAGCAGTCAAAGATCACATCGAGCATCAGCAAGAAGTTCTCCAACTCTTAAAGGATAACCTTAATTTGGCACAAAATCGAATGAAACAACAGGCAGATCAACATCGCAGCGAGAGAAGTTTTGATGTAGGAGATTGGGCATTTTTACGGCTACAACCATATAAACAAATGTCCCTCAAGCAAGCTAAGAAGGATAATAAATTATCGCCAAAGTACTATGGTCCTTACAAGGTGTTGCAAAAGATTGGTACTATGGCATACAAATTGGAGCTTCCTGCTTCTTCGCGAGTACATCCGGTTTTCCATGTTTCATGCTTAAAGAAGGTTATAGGTGAAAATCTTCCAGTTCAAACAGTATTGCCAGAACTTGATGGGGAAGGGAAAATCATATTGGAACCTGAAGCAGTCATGGAAAAAAGAACTCGACAACTACGGAATCGATCAATTTCAGAGTATCTCATCAAGTGGAAGAACTTACCCAGTGAAGATTCTACATGGGAGGATGAGAATTTTATACAGAAGCACCCAGAGCTACTCAAGCGTTGAGGACAACACTTTTTTGAAGGAGAGGGGCATGTTAGGGCCCTATATTACTAGTATAGTTCCTTATTGTTGTTAGTGTAACCCCTTATTGTTATTATTGTACCCTTGTAACCCCCATATTGTTATTATTGTGCCCTTAAATTATTATTGTTAGGTTGGCTAGGATTACATTATGCCCACTAGGATTAAATATTATGGCCCCAATGGGACCTCATAGCACAGTACAGTTAGAGGCTTGCAAATTGTATCACCTTGAAGAAAGGGGGCATTTATGTAATGTATTGGAGTGTCGCTTCGATGTATTATTTTGCCATGCTGATATCTCTTTTCTTCTATTTTTGAAGCTGGTTACACAACATCAAGACCAATAATCTATTTGCTGTGAATTTCTAAATCAGCAGACTTCTTTTTAAGTTCCTCTCCATTTTCCCTCATCAATGGTTGTAGCTATATTCGAAAGTGAAGTGATCACAAATTTTAATGTTCCTTCACTGATTGGTTCTTGCTCTTTTGGAATATCATCATTAAAAAGAATGAAAGAGTCAATATCAGTGTGTATGGAGTAAAGTGGAGAGTTGTCTGGTCTTTCTTGGTTACTCACCATGTACTTCATGTGTGTTTCCATATAGAGTCTTCTAGGTTGACTGAAGACAGGGATGGTGGCATAAGTCATATCCATTTGCATTATGCTTTGTAACTTAGCACCCCATGATCTTGAGAGGAGCATGCCATATTTGGGGGGTATATCAGCCACTACAATGTCCATCACTAAACTCTTGGCTGGTATTTGGTCTAAGTTAACACAGAGGTCCTTGATTAAGCCTAGGCATCTTACCCTACTCGAATCAAAGGAATATAAATCTTTGTAAGGTATAGTTACCTCTAAGCCTAATATTTCCATTATTACCTTGGGCATGAGGTTGTGTGATTCTCCTGAATCAAACATGGCATTGTGCAAGATATTGTCATGAATGTTTAAGCTGATGTAGAATGGAGGGGTTGTTCCTTCTTGAAATTTCCCTTCAGTTTTTGGTCCAAAAATGAGCTCTGGGGTATCATCATTTAAGTTAATTGTGTCATGAACATCTTCTATGTTAAAAGCTTTCAAAATCTGACCTCTATATACATTTTGAGTGACTAATTCCCTAAGTGGAACATAGATTTTGATCTTGGATACTTCATTCCCCAGGCTGAAGGGAATCTGGTTCTTCAACATGTTTAGTTCGGCCTTCTTAGTCACTATTTCATTAGCAACATCAACTTGCTTATTTCCTCTATTTACATTGGTCAAAATTGTTTTAATAGGAGCACTAGCTGAAGTACTAATGCTGCTAAGGTTTTCACTCTGTTTTTCATTTATTTGAGTGCCTTTATCTTTGTTTTGATCAGAATTTACAGCCACTACTTTGTGATCTTCATCTGTCTTTTTAAGTGTATTTTCAGGGTTGTTTTTGGAAGATTTATCAGAGGCTTTATTCTTGGGAGTTTCTTGATTCTTTTTTCTTCTAAGGTCATATTGTTTAGGTGATCCTATGATGACATTTTCAGAGTATTGTTCATAATAATTAGTTTGTGGTCTTCTGTCATCATAAGGTGTATATAGACCTTGTCTTGTTTCATAAATGAAATCAGAATCCTCGTTAGCCACTCCCAACATATTCATGTTGTCATCCTTTGTTTTTTCATTGGTTTGATCATCCTCATCAACATAATTTTCTTGGAAGGGAGGTTTGATCTGTTGATCTTCCTCTCTTTGTCTTTTTTTTTGTCGATTTCTCCTAAAGTTCCGATTTTGATTTTGAGATTTATTTATGTTTTGAGGAGTTGATTGGTTTTCCCTATATTGTGCTCTCTCAAGTATGCTCATCTTCTTCATCATTTCCTCCATCATTCTCTCTATTTTTTAACTAGATGTGGAAGGTGTAGTTTCCTCTTTAAATGATACTTTCTTTTCATTCCTCATCCTAGCTCTTTTCTCAATTAGATTTAATTCCATAGCTAGAGCTCCCTTCTGCATGTATTCTAAAGTCAAGGGGTCTCTTTCTATTAGCTGATAGGCCATTTTGAGATCAAATCCTTCAGGAAATTTGGCCAAGGCTAAGCCTTTTGGAGGTTTCAATTATGGGGGCAGGGCATTATAAATACTATTAAACCTAGTGCAATAATTTTGGACACTTTCCCAGTGTTTGTTTTGAGATTGTTGTAATATGAAAGTATTTGGAGAGGATTTTTTATAACTTCCCATTTTTTTAGGAATGACTGATGGAGGGCTTGGAGGTCATTAATACTATTAGGGGTTAAAATTTTGAACCATTTTCTTGCTTCTCCCTCTAGACTTTGAGCAAACAATCTTAGTTTGACAGTTTCATCATCAATCTCATTTATGTCAAATTAGTCATTCATCTTGTCCGCCTGTTGTGAAGCAGTAGTAGCACCACTGGCATCATACAATGGTACCTTGGACTGATAGTCCTGTGGCAATTTAACTAAAGGTAAAGGAAGGACTAGAGGGGCATACCATGTTGCCATGATATGAGGTTGTGGGAAAAATGGGGGGTTTACAAGTGGAGGATGTAAGATGGGAGGGGGTTGATGGAATGGTGCGGTTTGAACAGTGGGTGTTTGGATAACATAAGTGGATCGACTAGAAAAAGGCTTTTGAGCAGATCTTGGATGAGAGAAACCAAAATTATGAAGGAAATTCAAATTAGGTGGGGTAGTTTCTCTACTACCAGTGTTTTCACCACTATCTTGGGATAAAGGTGAAGGTTCGAAGTCTGTATGATCTATATCATCAAGTGACCTAGTTCTGAATGGGTTTCGTAAGTAAACTTGTGAATCTTGTAGAGCTGTAAGGTTTTCAGGAATAGAATTAGCTCTTTGGACTGGTCTGACAACAATTGAAGCTTAAGCCTTAGGAGACTTCCTAAGTATGCTTTCAGGATTATCAAGTATCTCAGGAGGGTTTGGGTTAGGATATGATCTAGTATAAACTCTTCTAGAAGCCACTATGCTATGTTTTCATACCCAATAATAAGAAAAGTTTAACCAAATATGACAATCTTTAGTAGGCTAACTGATCTTTAGCAAGGAAACTTTAATCCTCAAATTTTTCTTAATTGAGTTTGTATGATGTTATGATAGTAATGGGTTTCCCAATGGATTCTTTACGTCTATTTAGGATTGTGAAGTCACCAGGTGGAAATTTTAAGCTTTAGAAGGTAAAATGTTTTATGGTCCACCACCATTAATAGGTTTGAATACCAATCTGAAATATTTTTGGGTTTTCTGAGTACTTTTTTTTTTTTTAGTCCTATAGGTTATGAGAGTGTCCTAAATCTATTTCAACACTTATCTATGGTGATGAGACAAACAAATTTTACTCTTATGGCTTAGCTAGATGATTCCTTCAAGGTTTGATAAGGCTCTATGAGAATATTAAGGGTTAGTTAGTTCGTCAGTGATTCAAATAAGTCCTATCATGATCACCATTTGATTTGGTAGTGCTTGAAGAGACCTATTTATACTGCACTGAATGCTGAGTGTTTTTTTTTAAGGATTTTACTCATAATTCCCGAGTATGGTCACCAGAATGTTAGGTCTCCGTAGTTTGCAAGATTGGAAAATACAAATGTTGCGAAGCCTACATCAAGACCGCTTTGGAATTTGAGGACCTAGCCATCCTAGATTCAGAGAGGGATTTCTCTATGTATGAGTTTAAAGATGTGAGCTTTAAGGCTTTTAATATGATATTAGGCTATTTATTAAGAACAAGGTTTGTTGTTTGGTTTTGGTTGGGCAAGGATATGATGGAGGTGAAGGAAGTCTATATGAAGGGTGAAGGTGTAAATAGGTGGAAGAATGGTTCAGCTAATAAGATAGGCAAGGAGCAGCTTTAATCCATTGTGATATGGAGTCATAAGAGGGTTTAATTGAAACAGCAAGGTTCAAGAGTGGTCCATGGGGCAAGTCATCTATGTCAAAGTATCTCTTTAAGTTGATTTTATGGAATGAAACAATAAGAAATGGAGTGAGGGAAATAAAACAGATGTAGAAACAAAGAGCAGCTTAAGATCAAGTAAGTACTTTGAAACTACCTTGCTTTTGGCATGCACTTAAGGAAAGACACAAAAGTAATCTAAGATGAGGTAAGTACTTCTAAACTAGCCTGATTTTGATGTAATTTCAATAGAAAAAATTTAAAACACTTATAATAGCTTAATATCAAGTAAATAATTTTAACTTAGCCTGCTTTCAATGTATTCAAAAGGAAAACATTCATGATAAACATAAAAAGTAGTCTAAGATCAGGTAAGTACTTTGAAACTAGCCTGCTTTCAGCATACTCTTAAGGGAACTCTTCGAAGAAACTGTTGGAGATAAACCAGAGGACAGGGCTAACCATAAACTTGTCTAGCTCAGCTTCAATTAGCAAACTTCTCAAGAAAATTCAAAGATAAAATCTCAAGTTGTACTCAGGAAATATGGGCTTACCAACACTTCACTGGTTATACTCTATTGAATTAACTTCAAATAAACAATCAGCAGAAAACATAAAGGATAAATATTTTCAGTGATATTTAGGGTACTTCAGGAGTAAATCCTAATCTATATTTGCTATTCTTTATCAAAGAAAAGTGGACAGAATGGAAGCATAAAGAAAAATAACAATTACAGTGAGAAACACATCACCATTGACATAGACCAGGATCCCATAAATCAACTATTTGTATTTGATGTTCAAACCAGTTATAATCATCAAGTCTATTAGGTTTCTACAACTTCAGACTTCTCATCTTAGCTTATGTATCTTCAATTACAAACAGGGCTATAGCAGCTTCAGAAAACTATTTACATGAAATGGATATCTAGAGACCAACAACCAACCCTTTATAATGTGCTCCTCAAGGATATTTTATAAGAAAATGAGGAGGTGGAAGAGTACTAGGGTTGGATATCATTAATTCCATACTAAATGCAACTCCTAGCGTTGAAAACCATGCAAGGCATAAGGCAGGAAAGAATTCAATTTAGAACTCTGTTTTCTGCTTTTTAGGCTTTGTGGGGTAAAAGATTAACTTTAAGCCTCTTTTTATCTTTTACAATAACTTTATTGACAGTTTAAAATATGTTCTTTTGTTTGTAATAACTGTCAGCTGCCTTTAGTCTTAATGTTTCATGACTGAGATTTGATCTAGGTATTCCTTTGAGGCAGAGAGGTTACAAGTGGCCTTTTTGGTAGGCCGAGGATTCAATTAGCGACTATGATGTGGCATTCGAGGTCTTTTGGATCTGATTTTTGGATCAGGCCTTTGATTCCAAAGTTCATGCCATGATCCTTTAAGCTTTAATTAACATCTTTAATCCTTTAATTATACTCTGATCTTCATCTTTGACACTGATACTCTTTCATTAATTGATGCTGACTGTGTTTTGCTATTTTCAGGTGCGCAGAGGGTTTGTTGGAATTTTTGTTCAAGAAACCGACAATCATGACTTATCGATTCACTGAAAACATGTAATTATCACTTTAAAACCCTTTAATTTGTATCAAAGGCCATGAGGATCGTCATCCTCGGCCCATAACACTGTAATCATTTGTGGGAGGGTTTTAACCTTAATCTTCATTAAACCTACATAAAAAAACACACAACGTTATTTAAATCCTACGATTTATTGGTTTAAACTGCATTGGAAGGTTCGTGGAAGTGTTTCAGAGCAGTGAGGATGGAGGAATTTGCAGCGGAGGACGTGTTTCTATGGTAAAACATAGAACCAAGGTTTAAAATTTAAAATATGGTGCGAATTGAGGAATGGTGGTTTTGGGAAAACCGGTAGCGATTTTCGCGTAGCATTTGGGGGGGAAGGCGGTATTAACTTTTGGAATATGATTCCATTCATCGCTCGACATGTGGAAAATTAAAACCGCTTATATCGCGTGGAAGTAGCGCACTGTGGTACGGAGCCAAAAATTACACGATATAAATCATCGACCATTGGATTGGAGACTCCAGATCCAACGGTGCAGGTTGAGCGCGATGGATGAAGAGCTACGGTGGTGGAAAGGTAGGTAGGGTCCACAATGAAATATGAAAATGTGTCGTGGAGTGGGTTCAATGGTGAGATCGGGTTAAGTCCCGATCGTCAGATCTCTGGAATGAACGGTAGAGATTTAGAGATGAAGCCATAAGTTTTGAGAAAGGGAAGAAGCCAAGGAAGATGGTGATGCGGAGAACGGGTAACCCGATGGCCGTTGATTTGCAGAGATCAACGGTCCATATTTATTTAAAATGAAATGTCGGGGAAACGAAAAACATAAGGAAATAAAGTTTCAGAAAAGGTTTTTAGGCCTTTAAGCGCTCGATTGCGGGGCTTTAGGATGCATGTAGGAAGGGGCTTAAAGGAAATAAGCCCTTGGGGGCTTAATACCTTTGCAGAGAAAAAGACTCTTTTTAGGCCAAAAACAGAGATTTTAAGCCAAAAAGAGGGTTTTGATAGATGAGAGAAGGATTTTTAAGCCGGCTAAAAGGGAGGTATAAGGCTTAAAGGGGTTTTTGAAATGATTTAGAGGTTAAAATGAAGGTTTATATAGGAATTTTGGAATGTTTTAAGGGTGAAAAATGGCATCTCCTAAGAGTAAAATGATGAAGTGAATGAATAAAGAATGGAGCCTTAAAAGCAGTTTTTCTCTTAGTAATAGCAGGTACTTTAGGGATAATAGTGAAACAACAGTGAAGATTAACTCAAAGGGTAATTATCATCATAAGACTTCAAGAAATCACAATTTGGACATGAATTGTTTCTTGAAGGCTAAAAAGATTTAGCCACCATTTGATATGACAAATTTTTAGGTGGCTAACAGATTAAGCAACAACCAATACTCATAATGATAAAGAAAGATCCAATCTTAAATACATGAAGAATTGAACAGTAGACGTGCTAAAACTAATCGAACAAGTATAAAAGCAATTGAACAATTATGAAAGCATTAAACAAATATGAAAGCATTGATTCTAGGCAAGAAGGCATGAGTGGTAAACTAGTCTAATGAAAGAGGAAGTTGTAGCATATTACGTTCACAATTAAATAATTAAATAATATCTTATGGAACACACTAGATAACTAAAAAATGCAAATTCTGTAAATAGACGTATAGCACAGAAGTAGCAGAGAAGCTCCTGGGGCTGGGCCCAAAGCCACCATAAGCCTACTGCTAAGGAAGACTCAGAGATTGTCTATTCAAAAAATGAAAATTCTTTATTAAGCTATAGAGTAATACATTAATACAAATTGAAGATTCTATTTCGATACGTCTATTACAGAGAAGAGATATATCTATATGTTATTCATCTTCAGCCTTTTAAAGGCGAATTCAAAAGTAGTAATGGATCCTTTCCATATGGGACCCTGTTGCTTCGTGGCTATCATATGAGTACTCCAAGCGTGGATGTGCCTCTCCATATTCCGTCAATCCGTAGGAGCCATTATGACCCCATTTTTCTCCCTTGTCAGCTGTCGTTTGTTCATCTGTAGTTCAACTTCCTTGCTTCCCTAATAAAGATATGACAAGTTAGTTCTTACGTTGTTAAACATTCCTTTTATCATTAATTCACTCTGCCTTGACTTTACGTTATTTTCCTTTACTTTATTTCTAGGATGAGGGGAAAATACGTAAAAGTACATAAAAAATCATGGTAAAGATGGGGTGAAACGTACCTTCTTCTTGGCCCAAAATACTCCCCTGCTTACCTTTTTGCAGGTCCTCATGCAAATAAATAGTTGAGGTGTAGCTAGGTTAGAGAATATGCAGGGTATACCTCCTCTTTGTAGAGTCTGAAGCCATGTCTCTAGCTGATCTTTCCAAAGGTTGAGCTCGTGTGCCCCTTTGGCAACTCATAATCGTGATGATAGTCCTCACGAGGGTACCATATGAGGGGGCACCTATATCTGCACCCTATCCATGTAGGGCCCATGTTCAAGATTAGGTTGTTGTATAGAAGGAACCTGGAAGCAGCAGCTTTGAAGTTCCTGTATTCAAATGGCTCTATGTTCTTCACATTGTTTGTAGAGGCCAACCATCTCTGTTTGGCTACTACCAATGATTCTTCCTAAATGTCCTGGAATTAATTCTACCCATGTTGCACTATATCCTTATGGATAGGCCCCAGTTTGGATATCACTCCTTTCCTCTCCATGAATTTATTATGCTGGGTGAACAGGTACAAGGGTTTAGTAGGTTCCCCCCCAACCCATAGGTCTAGGCCACACTCTCTCTTCTGAAAGGTGTTATAGGCTTTAGCCCACTGAGTTTGGTTCTTGGCAAATTATATGAAGGCCTCGAACTAAATGTACCCTATGAAGGGGCTGGGATTATTGTCCCTATCCTCCTCTAGAAAGAAATTGTGTAAATATAATTCACACAAAAGGTGTTGGACCTGCTCATCCTTCTCATTGCAACACTGGAAAAATTCCTCAATGGTTTTAAAAGTGGTGGGCTTCCCTGCCCTGACAGCCTTGAATTTCAAAAATAAATACCGTTATACTAAGAATAGAGCATAGTTGGTGGCTGGTGCCCTACAAGTTAGCACATAAAAGTAAATAGAGAAAACCATACTGGTTTGCTTCTTAGCTTGTTCCACCTGATCCTATGCTTTATTTAATTTTTTCCTTTATTCCCTAAGTTGGGAAAATGTTTCATCCTCAGTTGTAGAAAGGTATTTAAATTTCTTCAGTAGTTCCTGATGTTCCTCTAAGGGAACTACTTCCTTTCTGCACTGGGCCAATTCATGTCGGACTTGAATTAATTTGTTATGTAATTTCTGATTGGAATCCTTTTCTACTAGGGGAGTGTAGGCAGGTATCATCTATGTTTGAGTTTCCTTATCTTCTATAAGTTCCAGATTAGTCTATACAGAAGCTTCAGCAGTGTCCACTAGGTCAGTCTGTACAGAAATCTCAGAAGTTTCTACCAATTGGGTAACAAAATCTATTTGGGTTTCCCGGTAGCCAATTCCTTCTTAGGTTTCTGGGCCTTGCTCGCTTCCTTCAACTATTTCTTCAGATGTTTTATCATCTTTCTCAACCTCTTGCAAGTCCTTCTCATTTTCATTAACTTCTTTTCAGCTAATTTCTCTTCTAGCAAGGTTTTTGCAAGGGAAGGAGGAGAAGTGGCTTTAGTTTCAAGAATGGTGGTGCCAGTTCTAAGGTTACCGGTGATGATATTTCCTTCCTATGCTCCGGAGTTTATTTATGTATTAACGTCTCGAATAGGTGAGATAATGTTCCCTTCAGGTGTCAGGGGAATTTTCACCATGCTTGCATTTTTTTCTAATGGAATGTTGTCTCCCGACTGATTTCCAAATTCAGACATCCCTTCTGTCTGGTCTTCTTTACTAACCCATTCACTATCGAGGGGACATAAAACCCTTAAAGCCTGTAATTCATCTTGGTGGGGTAATAATTCAGTGTGTCTAGACCTACTAGCAGTGGCAGATTGATCCAACAGGTCCCTCTACCCCTGAGCTTGTTCAGATGGGCTTTTAATTTCATGAGATGCCCTCATTTGCTCCAGAACTCGAGCCATTTCTTCTTCATAATATTGTAAGGGCATGTTTTGAGGGCTTGAAGATGGTGTATGGGATGGTCTCACCTCATCTGGTAATTCAGAGGTGTCCTGCCATAATTGCAGCCTTTCATACCATCTTCATTTACCTAGTTTTGAGATCGAAACATGGGCCATTTTTCCTATTTCTCTCCTATGTATGTTTATTCTGGGAAGTTAAATTCCTATTCTGATAGGGTTTTCCTCAGGGGCATGCAAGGCAGGATTAACAAAGATGTCCCAAGATGTATGTTGTTTGTCTAGATCATGAATGATTATTAATTTGATCAAGCCATGGTGGCTGACGACTGCTTTGGGGTTTTTGGCTTTCCTAATTCGAACAATAGTATCGTGTAATAAAGAATTCAAGAAAGAAGGCAGATTAACTGAAATTTTTCATTTGAGAATTGCTAATAGTTTGAGTTGGCAGGGCTTTACCACGTCCTAGCATCTATTGCATGTGATGTACCTTTGTATGAACACTGCTAATTCTTACCAAGGTTGCTATAAGGATGCAGGGTTGATCCCCTTCCCCTTTTTCTCTAGCGGTTCGCCCTGGTCTTGGTATACCGAGATTGCTTCTTATAGGAGAACATGTTTTTCGGTCCATCTTTCTCCTTCTGTTGGTAGTCCAGAGACCTCAACGATGATATCCTTTGTGACCAGTATAATCCTTCCTCTAAGTCTTGTATGTCCCTCCTACAGGTTTTGTAGGAATTCAACTGCTATTTCTATGTCAAACCCTTGTAGTCTGTGTAGATATGGAAACCAACCAACTTGATTGATAATGGTGCGAGTTACTTCTGAGATTTGGAAAGTTGTGGGTTCATTTTGAAGAGAATTCCCTCCCATGGCTAATGTGTTATCTGAACTAATTTATCCTTACGTCTGTGTTTCTTCTGACCTTGTTGGTTAAGATAAACATTGCATGTGAGAGAAAAAAAATTGCAACCTTATGTAATAAATGCATGTAACCTCATATCGTAAATGTAATGATCTTTTAGTCCCATCAGCATATCCAAAGGAATTTTTGCGTGAAATTTGCATGCGTATTCATTATGGATATTTACACCCCCTCTCTTGGGTGAAGGGTTTCCATGTCCTTAAGTACAATAGAGATTGCAAAAATCATGAATTAATACGAGGGAAAGGTCAAAAATTAGTAATCACAGTTGTACGAGAGAAGGGCATTCGTGGCCTTGGAGCTTAAGAAAAGAGGAGAGATTGCAACAATCATGAATGCATATGATGCAAAGGTTAGAATCAGTAATTATCAGAAGTGTGCATTAGGTAGAAATGATCGAAGAAGGGGAGAAAAGCGGTATATAAATTATTATGATAGGATGTCCTTATTTTGATGGTGTAGCATGATGGAATCATGACAGTGATGGATTATGATTGGTGTCGTCATCTCTTAATTCAAACATGAAAAGATAATTCATTCATAGTTAATTATCCAAGTAGATAGTGTTAACATTTATTCAAGTAGTACATTTATCTCGGAAATGGATTAAATAGGAAATAAGGCATATAAAAGTAATTGGATATTGTTAAAAACATACTCCCATACCGCAAGCAGAGCCACTACTACCAGCAGGCGTTCATAGCCTCGACATGGTTGCTATTTTAACCTAGAAATGAGCCAGATTCCTCTATGTAAAAGTAGATATTTTTCCAAATTTATAGAGAGATCATTGTGCTGGTGTGGTGGCCAGATATTCAAGGTTCCACTCACTGGGGTTGTAACAGAGTGATCAAGCCGACTCGTGATGAGACCTCCTGTCCTTCAAGTAGTTTGAGATGTCGAGCAGGTCACTACCCTAGTGTGTTGGCCATTGCGGACATGTCACTTGTTAAACCCTTCTAATCATGGTAGGTTGGCTCGTGATGATACCCCCTATTATCTCTTAAAAATTTTCATATAATATTTCTTTTTTTTTAATTAGGAATTTTACTTGTTTTATGGAGAGACCACTGTGCTGGTGTGGTGGCTAGATGGTCACAATGCCACTCACTAGAATTGTAACAGAGTGATCAGTTCGACTCGTGATGAGACCTCCTATCCTTCAAGAAATTTGAGCTATCGAGAAGGTCATCACCCTGGTGTGTTGGCCATTATGGGCATGTCACCTGTTAAATCCTTATGATCATGGTAGGTTGGCTCGTGATGAGACCCCCTATTCTCTCTTAAAAATTTACATATAAACATAATATTTTCTTATTCTTTATACATGAAGGGAGGATAATTAACTCCTTAAGAGTTATGGATGGTGTGAGAAGTAAAAAGAATGCCATTACAATTAATACTCCTTATTCCTATATCCTTATGTCAAGGGAAGATACTACTCAAGAGTGTAGAAATATATACCAACTAAAGAATATAAATGAGTTGTGTGAAAATATGTTTGAACAAGAGATGTATAGCCCTTAATTGCATAGATAAACCATGTCAGCTTCTGGAGTAGAGATTTCCATAAAAGTTTCAAAGGATCATCATATTAGTAGTATCACTACTTTTCTCCTTTTCAGGTGCCAAGTCTCGTTCAAAAATGACTTTTATGGCGAGGGTGTGTAATGAGGAGTGGATATTTAATAAGAGATCATCAAAAATAAAGAAAAAAACATTCTTAGAAAAGGAAAAAAATTAGCTGTTCCATTCGATTGAATAGAAATTGTTGAATCGGATTGAAAAATAACTGTTCAAAGGTTTGAGCAACAAAATTAAACACACAAACACATGGATGTTCAAACCGATTGAATAGAATTTGTTCAATTGGATTGAACAGTAGTTGTTCAAAGGTTGAACAGCAAAAAGAAACATGCAAACACACAGTTGTTCAAAGCTTTGAACATAAAAAATAAACATGCAAACACATGGTTTTTCAATCCAATTGAACAACAACCATTCAAATTTTTGAACAACGAAAATAGACACGTAATCACAATTGTTAAAAGGTTTTGAACAAAAAAAATAAACACACAAACACACAGCTGTTCAATCCAATTTAATAACAGCTATTCAATTGGATTGAAAAATAGTTGTTCAATTGGATTCAACAGTAGCCATTCAAAGGTTTGAACAACAAAAATAAACACGCAAACACTTGGTTGTTCAATTGATTGAACAAAAAAAACAAACACGCAAAAGAAAGGAAAAAGGAAAATAATACAGATGTGAGTATGAAGAATGTACAAAAAATGAGAAAACTATATATTGCAGGGGAAATATATACAATATTTACAAGAGGAAGTAACAATATTTTATGAACTTAAAGTTGTTGGGCCAACACCCCCTACAACTAAAATTTGGATGGTGGGATCGTCACATATCTACTGGTAGAAAGACTCCCTTGTAAGTGGTTGGTGATAGAGGCGCACTCGGTTTCCCTTGACTTAGAAGGTAGAACCAGATCCATCTATGGTAGTCAAGGTGAGGGTACCATTTTTGTGTACTTCCTGAATTTCGTATGGACCAACCCACCTTGTTTGTAACTTACCTGGGAAGTCTTGGAATCTGAAGTTGTAGAGAAGTGCCCAATATCCTTTCTAGAATGTCCTCTTTTTGATGAAGTTTTCATGCCACTTAGCTCGTTGTTGTTGAATAATTGCAATGTGTTTTAGATCAAGTAGACATATTTCATCCAATTCATTTATTTGCTGGAGTCTTCTAATCTGGACCTCCATCAAAATACAACCCCACCTCCTAGGTTGTCCTTAGAGTCTTTATTTCAAATTCGATAGGAAAAATTGGTTCTCTTCCAAATACTAGATGGTATGGAGAATATCCAGTGGTGTTTCGCCATGTTATACGATAAGCCCACAAGGCCTCTGGTAGTATAGTAGCCCAATCTCAGCGATGTGTTGAGACTGTTTTAGTGAGAATTGCCTCAAGGACTTTGTTTGTGCTTTCAACCTTCCAGTTTGCCTGCGGGTGGTAAGGAGATGTGACTCTATGGATGATATGGTGATTCTTATGAGTGGCTATACTTTTATTTCCCACAAATTGTGCCCCCCATCAGTTATCACTTCCCGAGGTAAGCCATATCGCACAAATAGCTCAAAAATAAAATTTATCACAGATTATTCCATAGCTCTTTATAAAGCCATTGTTTCTACACACTTAGTTACATAATCTATGGAAACCAGTATGTAAATCTTATGTTTTGAGGGTGGGTTGAATGGTCCAAAGAAGTCCAGTGCCCACTGTTTGAAAAGTTCCACTACCAATTGTGGTTGTAATGGCATTTCATCAGCTTGGCCTAGGCGGCCCATTCTTTGGAAACTATCACAGACTTGGACATATTTCTTGGCATTTTTAGAAATTGTAGGCCAATAATAACCCATTTGTAAGAGCTTGTGCCCCGTCCCGTGGTCTGCAAAATGGCCACCACATGGTTCATCATGACAAGCTCATAGGATGTCATAAATCTCATCTTCTTGGATGCATCTGCGTATGTGCATATTAGCTCCTGTATGAAAATATATCCATCGATCCAGGATAATATATCACTGCGCTGAAAAATAAGCTTCCATTCCTTTGATGTCAAGTGTCGTGGAAGCTTCCCTACTGCCAGGTAGTTTGCTACATCTACGTACCATGGTGTTTTTACTACTACTGTGAACAGATGTTTGTCAGGGAACTGATCATCCACTACTAGTGTGTCATCAGACTTTGGAACTCCAGACAGGAAATCTGCAACTACGTTCTCCTTCCCTGGATGATCTTTGATAGTTATTTCAAACTCCTATAAAAGCAACAACCAATGAGTCACTCTCCCATTTGTAATAGGTTTATTGGCTAGATATCTAATGGCAGATGGATTAGTATACAAGAATACTTGATAGCCAGTTATATAATCCCTAAATTTATTGATAGCATAAATGACAGGCAAGAACTCCTTTTCAGTCACTGTATAGTTTAATTCGACAGGAGTGAGATTCTTGCTGATATAATAAATAGCATAGGGCTTTTTATCTTCTTCTTCGGATGCATCTAAGGAAATGTGAAATGGCAGCTTCCAGTTAGGGCCGCATAAGATTGGTGCTGTTGAAACCAGTTTCTTTAAATATGAAAAAGCAGTGCCACTTTTATCAGACCAATTGAATTCAACATCTCTAGTTAATGCATACAAGGGTGCATCGAATTTTGAATTTTTTTTTATAAACCTGCGATATTACCCTGCATATCCAAGGAAACTATGTACCTCTGTCTGCGTACAAGGTGTGGCTAATAAAAGGATTACCTCTATCTTTGTCGGATCTACCTGTATTCCAACTACATAGATGTATTGTCCTAGGATTACTCCTTCAGTCATCATCATGTGACATTTTTCATTTCTTAGACACAATTTGGTAGCAATACATCTTTCCAATACTTTTTCTAATGCTTCCAGTGCTTAATCAAAATAATCTCCATATGCGGTAAAGTCGTCCATGTAAATTTCGACTCCTTCATTTATCAAATCAGAAAAAATGTTGAGTATGGATCTTTGAAATGTGTTTTGGGAATTGCATAATCCAAATGGTAATACCCTATAGGAAAATGTACCCCACGGGCAGGTAAAGGTTGTTTTATCCTCGTCTTCAGGGGCTATCTGGATTTGATTGTAACCGCTACACCATCAAGGAAGGAAAAGAACTGCTTTCCTGCCAATATATCAAGAACTTGGTCAATAAAAGGGAGGGGGAAGTGGTCTTTCTATGTTTCTTTAATCTACACAGATTCTCCACTTCCCATTCTTCTTAAGCACGACTACTAAAGGAGAGACCCATTTTCTATTTGAGATAGGATAAATGAGGTTTACATCAAGAAAATTTTGCAACTCATCCTTTACAATGTCTTTCAGATGCGAGCTTAGCCTCCGTTGAGGTTGCCAAATAGGCCGAGCCTCCTTGTCAGTATAAATGTGATGTGCGCATAGCTGAGGAAATATACTCTTCATGTCTGGGTAGTCCCAAGCAAATTCTCCTAGATATTTCTATAAAATATTAATGAACTTTTGCTATTGGTTACTATCTAGAGTACCATTGATATTTAAAACCTTTCCTGGCTCAATTTCGATTGGTATGCTGTTGCGAACGACAATCGTGGGTATGTGTTGATTATCAATGTCTGCCAAGGGGTCTTCTTGTGCTTCATCATCAAGAGATGCTTTTAACATTTGGCATTTTAGGTTTTCAGATGAAGATGGTTGATTCATGAAGTTATTGATTACATCATCTTCAGTTTGGTCTTTGAATTCAATAGCTTCAACTATTGTCAATGGTGAACGGATGTTTTGTTCCTAGTATGTATGTGGATTCCTGTGAATATTTACAGTGGGTAGACTTGGTTTGGAAGGTGGGTAAATGACAATATTTTTTATGGCATCACCTTTAGCAATGGTCATGTTGCCTGTCCGGAAAACTATGTAAGCATCAGCTATTGCTAACCAAGGTCAACCCAGCATCAGGGGGTTTCCATCCATTCTAATTTTTGGGTTAATAACTAAAAAGTCAATCGGATACTCCCATGAGTCCACAAAAACCAAGATGTCTTATAATATTCCTTCTGGTTTGATAACAGATCTGACAGTAATTTCCAGTAATGTAGACGTGGGTTCTAACATTGTTATGCCTAACTTCTCGCAGGTTTCTGTATTTAAGATGTTGATGGCTGCCCATAAGTCAACCAATGTGTTTGAAAAGGAGTGGCCAGCGATTTCTACAGCTACTATGGGGTTCCCTGGATCCTCATATTTTATGGGTGTTTCTTTACTCAAAAGTAAGTATGAAAGTTCCCCTACCACATGAACAGTGGGTAAATATTTTTCTTTCCTCACCTATTTCTTTCCACACAACACTTTAATTTCCTTGGCATAGATAGGAATGTCTTGTATAGCCTGCAGAAGAGGAATTTTAATGCAAAGATTTTTTAGTTCCCGTAGGAGATCAAAATCTGAAGAGACTATTGGTTTAGGAAATTTTAACCTTTTAGGGAATGGAGGGGGGGTAATAATAAGGTTTTCAAGATTCCTTTGGCCAATTGTGTCCCTCCCCTATTTTACCTTTTTTTCAGTCATAGTTTTTTTCCTAGGTGTTGTCAGAATTTCATGTTCAAGTTGTGGCAGGGTCATATTTTGGTGAAATAACACGTCCTCATCTCAGCCTAAGTTCATTGCATTACTTTTGTTTTGTTTCAGGGTTTGGCTTTTCAACAATTTGAATTAGCTGAACTAGCATGTTGTTGGGATTAGGATTGGGTTGAGCCGACAGTTGAGGGCGCGTGATAGGCTGAGGATTGTGTTAGACTAGGTATGGAACTGGTAATGTAGGTTTATTCTAAACCCCTGTACCCATTGGTAGATTGGTCATTCCCAGAGGTCACTGCTAGTTTTGAGACCAATTTTTGGTCTGCGAAGGGGAGGTAGGCCACTGGGACTAATGGGGATTATTTTTCCAGTAAGGGGGAGAACAAGGAAAACTTGGCCAATTATTACCTGAAGAGGGTTGTGTTGGCCAAGGATGTATAGGAAATGATTGAGATTATTATTGGTCAATTTGGGCACCATTCCCAATGACCTGGTTAACTGGGCATCATCTCCAGGACCAATGAATAGGTTATATCATCCCCTATCATTTCGGTTGCTACATGCTCTAAGACAAAGAATAAGACAAATAAATCAAAGACTTTCATCTGCAAATGTTTCCAATATTTTAAGTTTATAATATATCATATGAGAGGTCATCAACGCTGCCTCTAAAGGGACTAAGTGCATTGCATATGTAGGTAGCCCTATGCAAGGTTTCTATGCAAATCACTTCCCGACATCCAAGGGTGCGTTGGTCACATTGGGAGTGAAATTCTCATTGTTCCAGAATCTCCACTTGGCCAGTTCCTTCTATAAGAGTTCACATGTGTCAAACTTAAAATCCATGTGTCCATTTGACATCTACAAGATTGGGAACATGCCTTGACTATTATTAGAAAGTCATTGATTATAAAACTACCTTTATCTCCTCTATAAGTTGGGCACAAATCTTATTGTTTGATAAGGAAGAATTTGTGTAGAGAAATGACGGTGCAATTTCAATTGAGGAGATTGATTTGAGTGACATATTTCTGGAGATATCTGCATTTTGATGAGGCTAGGATGCTGCTGGAGATGGTGACACTAAATCAATCACTAGGTTGTGACCTCCATTTCTATCATCAATAAAGATTACTGCTTATTTTTCCATATATGCATCTATATAAGCTTTGATTTTCAATATCATGATTTCTTAGTTGATGTATATAGTTTATGCTTTATTGATTTAGCTAAATAACTTGAATTTACATCTTTATTATTGCTATCTCTTGTTGTTTAGTGTTCATTCTTGCAGGAAATATTTTGCACAACCGGATGGAATTTGAAGCTACAAAAAAGCAACAGAAGGAGACTTTGGAAGCGCTTGGATCCCGAGTAAGCTTCTTATTTCATTCTGTGTCTATTTACAATTAGGAAAGATAGTCGTAAATTCTTTGACCTGTTGTTCTAAATTAGCACCCGTCTAGGGAAGAATGATTTATCTGTAATTCATAATTCCGCATAACAAATTGGTGACTCTGTTGGGGAGATTACTCTTTATCCTAGGTGTTTTAGCCTCTAATTTTCTCTGTTTATTCACCCAGTAGTTGTTACTCACAAATATTAGGCTTTTTAAGATCCAAATTTGCAAACGAAGTGTGTTAAACAGCTGTGTTTTTCTTTTTACACTGCACCCAATGCACTCTTGGACAGGACACAGTGCTTTTCATAGCATTGTCTCCCTTTCAAGCGCATTACAAAGCACTGTCTCTCTTTAGAGATTGTGTTGCCTCCTGAAACCATCCAAATTCCCTTGAATTTGTCTTTGCAATTTGTTTCAGTTTGTTTGATACTGTGTTTTGAAAAGCCTGAGCCTCATATTGACTAGTGAACTTATCTACCTCTTCCTCCTTTGAAAGAAAATTTATTCAATGCTTGTTTAAAGAATTTTTCTTTATCATTGATGAATTAATTTCAAAATATTGTTATAGTCGCACTAGATCCATTTGATTTTGAAAAAAGGAAATTGTCGTAAATTCTTTGTTTCCTAATAGGAGAAATTGTTGTTTCATTCCTCTTTTTTCCTTCAAAAGAGAAATTGTTGTTTGTATTCCTCATTTCTCAAAAGTAAAAGGCATTTTTTTTTGTTGATTTAGTGCACTTAGTTTCTTTTCTGCATTCATAACATTAAAAGAACTGAAAAGAAAAATCTGCATTTGCATGTAGAGGTTTGTGTGTTTTGCAAAAGGAACAATTAGGAAATCTGCATTTAGTTTGTGTTCTTTGATTTGTTTGCTCGCAAATTCTTTGCTCTTTCCCTCTAGTAGCTAGGATTTTCATTGAAAAAATAAAAGTGAAATATTGCTTATAATTCTTAGTTGCATTTTAGGAATTTCCAATACATCATCACGGTGAACCTTTGAAAGGTAAATTTTTAAACAAGATCAACATAAAATTTATCTCAATTTACCTAACAAAGCATTGGAACCATAACGATAACATTTAGAAGGTCTAGGCTAGAGACATGTTTCGACTTTGTAAAACATAGCAGCAGCTATTAACTTGTCTGCGATACATTTCGAGTGTGATACCTCACTCCACGTATGTAATTATATCGTAGCTCTTCCACATACTTTGAGGTATATTGGGCAGTGTTACAGTACGATAAGTATAAAGGGGTGCTCTCACTATGCGGTTTCGCATCAGACAATGTTAATATGAACTTGGTCCTCTACGTACCTTCGGGTATATTTGGGAGGAAAAATTCTAGGTTCAATCCATCCCTAATGAACTAAGTCAGTTGCCTTGTAAATTGTGATACACTGAATACATCATTCGAGGAGATTGCCTCCCCGTACTTCTTGGTTTGCCAGGAGGTATTCTGCAGTTCACAATTTCTTGGTAAACCATTTTTCCTAGAATTACCCTTTTATTTTTTTATTTATTTTTGGTTAAAATAAATCAGTAATCGTGGAAGAATAAAATCCTTTCCCCCGTCATTCACGTAGACTAGAATTAAAACCACCTTTACCACCATAAGTTACTTCTGGTAGGAAAAGGCGATCACGCTCTGTCGAATCAAGTACAATTCGTACCTTTGGTGAAATATCATCTTTCCATAAACTAGAGTTAGCTCAACTTGTTTCTACACATCCCGGTTCATCTACTGTTGTCGAAACAAAGTCTTCACAGCTACCCGTGGTCATGATCCATCCAAACAGTGAGACCATACCTCCTGGACCCAACGTTGTTCAACCAGAAATTAATCCAGATCTTGTCTCTTCTTCGCCAAAACATCTGAATCCTGAAGTCGTACAACTAGAATTTTTTCCTACCTTGGTCATACCACAAATATCTATAGCTATTGAATCTCCAATATCACACAGTCAACCACCTGAAATATACTTTGGGCCTAATGGTGAAATACTTCCACCTAGTTTAATTGTGATTGAATAAATCCCACAAGACAAGACACCTTTAACTCCAACCCATTTTGAGGAGGACTTTTACCTATACGAGTATCTTCCTCAATTGACACCATCTGATTTTGTTGATCCTGTTCCTATTCAAACTCCCATCGATTCAAAAGGGTATACATTTGGTCAAGTAACCATGCCTGAACCAACATCTTCAGTTGGGCCATCTGTTCCAATTACGTCTCTCTTGCCCTCGCTACCCCGTCGATTTTTAAAACTTCACCAAAATCATATTTTCATGGTGACCCTATGGTCCCATTAGGTTACAAATCATTATCTAGAATTTTCTCTCATGCATCTTCGAATCCATGGACTTTACCAATGTCATCATCTGGTATTTTAACTGGTAATATTGTAGTGAGTTCTGAACAACTTGATTCTTTATACACATCTTCAGGGCAATATAAAGTTGGTACTTCTGGGTCTATTCCTTCAAATACCATATCAACTAGACTCCCAAAATTTGGAGAGCAATATTTTCTGTCTTATTATCATCCTCATGCTGGGGGGAAACCTTTGGTCACCCAATATGGCAGTACTCCGTCACTTTTTGGTCAACCTAATTTTGAAATGAATTTTTGTCAATGGTAGCCCACTCTGCCTATACAACCACAAACGGTTGTACACTCGTATCAACCATTTCAACCTGTTACACCCACATCATTTCCACTTGAAAATACATATTTACCCCTATTACAGAATCAAAATGTTGTACAAAAACCTTATCAAGCAGGTCCTTCAACTCAATATCCTCAAATGTTGGGTCCACAGACTCCAAATCTTCCGGTTAATTTACAACAAACTGTATCCAGAATCATTTATTCACAAGATGGTTTACCATTTTAGGGGATGGAGCAACCGCAAACTGGTTATACCTATCAACAAAATCCAAGTTATCCTAATTTGGGTTATAACATTGGTGGACATACCCCTTGGCAGTCAGAGGCACAAAAACCTCAAACTTCGTTTCAACAACCATCATATCTAGGTTTTGGTCAACAAAATCCTCAAACGTTTTCTTATCGAAACAACCCCTATCTAGGTTACCAGTAGCAGATTCCTTATGCTAGTGCTCAAAGGCCTGTTTCTCAAGCAATTCCATCTTACCCTGGCTATGCTCAACCTGACATTAATAAATAGTTTCCCTTTGTTGCAACTTTAGAGTTACTAGATTTAAATCGGCTAACTAATGATCCAATTAACTATGCTCCTTGGTGGTCGGTGATACCTCACAAATTACCCTCGGATATTCCTAAGTTCAATGGAAAGCCTGGAGAAGATCGGTCGACTCATGTCATGAATTATCATTTATGGTGTTCATCAAACTCCCTGAATCATGATTATGTTTGACTACGTCTTTTCTAGCATACGCTCATAGGTCCGACTGAAAAATGGTATATTGAGTTACCTAGAGCTTCTTTTGATAATCTCACTGCCCTAGCTATTGTCTTTCTGACTCATTTCCAGTTACCCATATGATATGAAACTGGAATCGAAACCTTGACCAATTTCAGACAGACTAATGCTACTCACATTTCTGATCATATTCATGAGTGGCATCGTCGTTGTCGAATGGTTAAAACATTTGTTCCGGATCAGCTCCTTGTTGAATGGTTCATTAAGTCCTTGTTACCATCTATAACTTAGGATGTGGCTAAGGGTGGCGTCATCATAGAAGAGCAAGTTATTGCTCATGCCCAATATATAGACTTGATTTACACTCAATCTGGCATGCTCTATGAAAAAATTCCTAACGCGCCGAGACCTAATTTTACTATTCCTCAATTAAAGGACTCTCATGCCAGAGACGGCTTGATTGGCACTGTAAGCACACATTACACTACTACATCTGATCCTGCACCTTCTTCCAAAATTAATTTCATGTCATTTGACAAGGGAAAAAGTGACAAGCAACCTGGAAGTAAGAAAAAGGGGAAATCTAAGAAAAACCAAACTTCTAACCCACAGGAAAGATCATCTGATCAATCGTCTAGACGTAGGAAACCTCGTTATCCATGAATAATCTGTAATGAGGAACACCTTTTTAGGGATTTTCCTCACCGCGTTGAAGTCTCAAAAATCATCAAGATTTCCCATGCGTCAGCTATGTTGACAGACCCATTTCCAAATCTGGACACAAACATGGTTGCTATGGATCCAGCTCCTAGTTCCTAAGTGTTAATGTTATCTATCAAAAAAACTTCAACAGATATTTTGGTGTCAATGCGTAATAAAGATTATGGTAGTTAGGCCACTGATCACCCTACTACCTCGACAACGAATCCGTCTATGGAATCAGTACTGTCTACTGCTATTCCTGAATTGACAATCAAGCCAACAAAGGGAGTAATTCACAAATTGACATATAATCCTCAAGCAAGAGCTGCAAAAAATTATAATATAGTTGAATATTTGGTTCAATCCCCTTCAGCTATGTCTACTCTTGAGGTATTACAAAATTTTCCTTCCCAAAAACAGCCTTTATTTTCGGCTATTGGTGGAATTGATCCGACTGATTCTAATCTTGTCATCTTTAATCATATGGGCTATGTGTTGCAACTACCAGCAGAATTGGCATTCTCCATACAAGTAAATGTTCTCAATCACCTTGCTCATCCAACTATTATTGATGAGGGAGAATCTACATGAATTATGTCTCTAAATTGTTGGAAATCACTTGGCTTGTCGCGCTTATCATAATCATCAATGACGTTGAAGGCATTTGATGGACATACATATAAACCTTGTGGTATTGTTAATAATATGCATGTTGAACTGGGGGAAAAACATGGAATGTTGATGTTGAGGTTGTTGATGGACCCCTTGACTATATAATATTCTACTTGGAAGGCCATGGGTATATGCAACGACTGCAATTGTTTCTACATATTTTAGAATGATTTCCTTTCCACATAAAGGTACTATAATAGTCATTAATAAACTATCCTTCTTTTCCTTTGCCTCACAAGTAACTGGAAGCGTTCCATTTGTTCACATACTGCAACTAGAACTTCAGAAACATTGGCGTAGGACTCTTAAAGGATTCCACTCTTATGGGAACCTTTGCATTACGACCTCTCACAATGTTGACAGAAATTTCAAGTATAGAGACCTACTACATGATCTCTTCCACTCTATCTGGCTTAAGTGAGAGTACGGGTGATTCTGAAATTACTACGTTGGATGAATTTTTGTCGCCCATCCCTATTGAGCTGGCATAGCAATCAATTTACTTGGCTTGGGCGGAAAATCCGAAATTAGCATCACGGAGTGTTTAGGTTGATCGCTCCTTAGATTTTGGTACTCCCTTTGATCCTTTTTCCTCGATGTTCTTGACATATGTGAATATTTTGGAAGCCATGATGTCAGATGAAGAACCATGGGAAGATTATCATCATCATTCCCATCTTCCTTATTATGAAGAAAACTATCTTAGTGAACAATATCAACCATCAATCAAAAATTTCTTTTCGAATTCTTTACCCATTAATGCAATTGATTCCGAGCGAAATATGTCAAATATTGAAGAAACCATTTCTATCGATATTTTGACCAAACTTGGCATTGTAGAAAATATTAATGTCGGTGTTGTTGGAAATACTGAGAGGGGAGGGGGGGGGTGAATAAATATTCCTTTCAATTATAGCATTACTTAATCTTCAATTATTATCAGTGTTTGTATAATGATAGAAGAAAACAAGAGGAACACAAATGCACACAGTTTTTAAGGTGGAAACCCACTCCAGGACAAAAACCACCTAATGCTTTTCTAATAATTCTTTAATATTCAACTCCAATTGAAAATAAAGGTCCAAATTCCTAGAATCTAGAAAATCATTCTTCTCCAGCTCCCACTGGATGGACACTCCAACGCCCGATATTCTTCAGTAGTCAACTGAATGGATTCCCCAACACCTAATGAGCTACAACTCACCCTAGCACCACCCTACCACCTTATAGAAGAATAAAAGAAGAATGGACTCTCGTACCAGGGAAAATGGTCCACTTTACAATGATATAGAATGATGTAGAAGAATAAGACACACTAGAACATAACCGAAACTATGACACAACCACCTAATGATGATCCTAGACCACCCAACACTGCCTCTTCAACTCTTGGCAGATAGATACTAGTACAATTTCTACAATAATCTATTTACAATGACTAAGTACAATGATACCTTTACAATGATTGTATGTAGTGCTGCCCACTTGAAGACTTCATAAGATGAACTTCTTGTTGCTATTATGCACCTTGGTTGCTTCTCTTTTCATTCTACCCTCTGCTACACCTTGCTTTTCTTTGCTTCCCTAGAAATTCCGGTCCTTTGCAACCCTTAACAACACATGATCTAGCTTTTTCTTTGCCTTCTAGGAGCTCGATATTGAATCTCGTGTATCTTTGTTATTTCAGATTCCTAATATCTGATTTTTAGTGCTGTAGTATTCCTCTAAGTCATCTTTCCAATGCCATAGGTCTGACCCAATTAGGATTCTTCAAGAGGGATTTATACCCAATCTCTCACAATGCCCTAATGATGGACTGTTTCAGCAGAGCGAACTTGTACGATGTGCCACATGTCACTGTTTCTTCACTCAGCTCTAAAATTGATAGAGAGAAAACTATAGTTTTTGAAATATATATCAATTTTTATGGAATTCCAATCCTTTACTCAGAGAGAGAGTTATGACGATTTTACCAAGGTCACTTCTTTGAGATGAATTTCAGGAGCCTGCAAAAACCGTGACTTCTACAGATCATATCTCCAAAAATTTTGTGCACCTTGATCTAAAATTTTCACTATAGCTTCCTCAAGATTTTGGTTTCGCCTCATAAAAATTTCAACTTCTGCACCTTCGTAGAAAAAACGTTAGAGAGAAAATTCCATGATGACCTGTTTTAGATGGAAAAATCCCTTGCCTAAGGAGGAAATGAAGATCACAATTTATATAAATTCTTAGGTTGAGAGGGGATTCAAAAGGTTAATGTGGGAGGGATTTTAGGAGCTTAAAAAATATTTATTATGACTTTTCAATGACCCATGCCACAACCCCATGGGGTTTTAGTCCACTAACTGGGGGTACAAACTTCAAACATGAATATCTCTCAAACTGTGAAAAATTACATGGCGTGGCATACATCAACGGAAACATCTCGACAAGTAGAAACCATCAAAAGCATTATTGAACCAGAATATATTAATTTGATAGGTAAAAATTCCCATGCAATATTGGGTTAGCCCTTGGTACTTCTTAGGTTGACATCAATGACAACCGCTGATCAACAATCTCCCCCTTTGGCATTGATGGCAACACAAGTACTTCCCCTACGATCATGACACCTCTTCCTACAACATTCTATCTTGTTCTCCATCAGAACTCTAATCATATCGCTCTCTATTTCATGAATTCTGTGATGTATTTTCTGGGTCTTACGAGGAAATGTCAGGAATAGATACTAGTATTGCTGAACACACTGTTAATATGTATCCTGATGTCAAACCGGTGCATCAATGGATTTGTCCTGTTCATCCAAAGAGAGTCGCTACCATCAAAGAAAAATTTGAAAAAAATTTGTGTGTTGGTTTCATATACCCTGTTCCATTGACTGGGTGGGTTTCTAACATCATTCCTGTCATGAAAAAGCAAGGAAATATTAGAGTGTGCGTCGATTATCACGATGTAAATCTTGCTTTTCCAAAAGACAGCTATCCCACTCCCTTTATTGAGTAGATTATTAACGATTGTGTTGTATGTGAAATATTTTCATTCATAGATGGATTTTCCGGATACAATAAAATCAATATCTGCCTAGAGGATCAACATAAGACAACATTCATCTGTCCTTGGGGCACATTCGCTTATAGGAAACTACTGTTTGGTTTAAATAACATTGAGGTAACTTTTCAAAGAGAAATGGATTATGATTTCAATGGCATCAAGAACATTGTTCAACCTTATCTAGAAAATTTACCAGTGATTCATGAAATCGTAGTTGTTGGGGTTCCCATGTTTTGGCCAGATTGGCAAGACCAAAAGATGAGACAACATCAAAACCACTTTCAGACCTCAGGATCTAGCCCTCCTGGGTCCAAAGAGGGATCTCTCTATATGAGCAAAGGTTTATGTCTATGAGGCTCAAATGTTATGATTTTAGGCTAGTTGTAGGCACAAGGTTTGTTTGTTTGATTGTTTGTTTTGGTTGCTAGTTATCAAGAAAAAAGAGTTCAATGTAAGACCAGGATGAGAAGAGAGGGATAAGGAAGTGGTGAAATATTCCAGGAAATATTCCAAACCATTGGGCAATGGAGTCAAGAAAGGATTTTCTTACTACTCAATAGGCAGGCTTCCAATTGGGCTAGTCATCTGAAACTTAGGATCTTCAAAATGATTATATGACATGGAAATAGGAGGGGAGGAAATAACACAGATTCAGAGCACAAAATTAAAGATCAGCTGGTCGCACAAAGATCCTAGTGGACAGGGCTAACTCTAATCCTTAGTGTTCCCAAATCTTCCAACTAAATCTATAACAAGAAACATCTAAGAACTGAATTCATTTAATTCATACATCAAAGAGCAGGCAATAAAATCCACTACACTGGTTAAACCAACTGAAATCATTCCTTAGATAATACATTCAGAAGAGAAACATAAATGGCAAGGAGAGCAGAAACATAGGGTACCTAACAAGGGTAAATCCTATGCCAATATTTTGATGCAAGCCAGTAGAAAAAAATGAAATGAATGTAAACACAAAGACAGGAAAACATCACCACTGCTTCAGATCAGGATCCAAAGAGATGTGCTTGTCATATTAAATAAAAATACCAATCAGGTACAACATTGTGAATAGCTGAATACTCAGTCTGAAAAAATTTCCTTCAACCTATCTTACAATCTTTACATAGAGACTGTGTCTCAACTGAAACTACTTGAAATCTCTAATAACCAATCAACAACCATTAAAATGAGTTCTTCATGAATTTATAGCTTCGGAGGAGCAGAAGAGGTAGGTTGAGAACTAAATGTAGCATTAAACTTCTGAAAAGAAAGAGGACCGAAGTCCATTCTGTATGAATCATGTGCATTAATCTCTGGTATTTCTCTGGGTGCACGAATGATCTCCTTCAGGCTTCCAATTACTCTGATATGGCCCTGAATGTACTCTGACTGCAGTACTGTGCAGTACTTTGGTGTATAAACAAAACGGCTGAATGGACTACCATTCTCATGAAATAAACGCTTCTGATAGCATAGGATTGTTGTAAGGGGGAGGGGGGAAAACCTTGCTTGAACACAATATAAGCTGAGACAATAAAGTGTACTGTGTCCTTGTTCTGGAAGAAACATTCTGCTGATTTGAACCCTGATTTTATGAATCTCTGCGTGTTGTACCTTCTGCATGATCCTTAGGTTCACTGATCTGTTGCTTTGCCCCTAAACCTACTGTATTAAGGCTCAATCCTCCAATATTGAATGCTGAAATCCTTGATCATTAGAGGGTTCTCTCTCCACTGCTCCATAAATGTCTCGATTTGCAAGATCTGGGCTATAATGGCATCGGATGGGGCTCATGAAGTTTCAAACTCTGTCCTTTGATGGAATTTATAATGCTGCCACCTTTCTTGACATTTCCCTGTAGTACCAGTTCCTTGATTAAATTCTGTCTGCTCAATGCGCCACTTACAATGATTCCTATGATTCATGGCAGTTTTCCACCTTTCTGGAAACCCTACACAAAGACGCAACTTGTTAAGAAAACAATGGAGGTGGTGGACGCAACGGGGGGTGGATGGACTGACAATGCAGACTGGTTAGATGGCGAAACTATCGTGGAAGACCTTTAGTGTGGTGAAAATGGTAGAGATTACAGTCGGAAGGTGACGCGGGAGGAAAAATGAATGAAGACCTTTGAATTTCGACCCTTTGGATGATAATATAAGATGGGAGGGGCGAATGTACAGTGAGGCATGTGGAGGTGACGTGGCGGAACCGGTTGACATCGGAATAGTCAATAGTGGGGAGAAGACCAATCTGGACCGTCAGACCTCAAAGGAGATCGACGATGGGAAACACAGTGGAGGACGACGAATAGTGGGCCAGGGGTATGGTGGCCGAGGGTTAAACCTAGCGCAGCTTCATGGAATGATGACCGTTGGATCAACTGCCCCATATCGGACGGTGCACGAGCATATCGCTGTGCGTCCCATGTCGAACGTTAACTTGCAATGGGCAAGCAGTTTTGAAACCGTACAGGAGCCACGCGTCGAATGTTGAATGGAATCGTTGGCCGATCATAGAATACCGCCCTCCGCCCAAAAGAGGTGCGATAGAAACCACCAGGCTTATGAACAGTGCATGGGGACCACCGGCGCGGGCGCATTGCGGACCGTCAGATCAACGTTTAAATGGACGGTGATGGCGCGATCGGAGATTTGAACGGAGAAACACGGGCGCCGAAGATTTAATGATAGCCGTTCGATCTACCAAGATCAATGGCTGGTATCACGCTCGACATGGATTGGAAATAAATGCTTTTTGCTCTGGCGGGTGGTTCCAACGCTATGATCACATGGAAGGGAAGGTGCGGGGGCCAGCGAAAGAGGGGCCAGGCTTGATATAACGTTTCAAAGTGGGTTTTTAACCCTTTTAATGAATTTTGAAGCCTAAGGAGGGTAACGATAGAGAGACAGCGGGGGATTTTGAGGAAACCAAGGGCAAGGGTAGGATTCAGAGGGGAATTTGGGGGAAAATTGGGATGGAACGGGGATTTTGCAAAGGGGAAAAAAGGGGAAACAAGGAGGGTTCTGCAGAGGGAAATTTATCAAAGGCAGAGGCAAGGAGACTTCAAGGATAATGTGTCTTCAGGGGAGATGCATTCCTTGAAGGCTCAAAGACAATTTAGCCCCCTACTTTGCTTTTGCCAAAAATTCATAGGGGGCTAACAGTGGCTCCACATGAGGATGGCTTCTTCTTGAAGGAGTCAAGAATTCAGAGAATAGATCTTTGGAGAAGGCCAGTTGCCTGCTGTTTGGCACATCCATTTTCTTTGATAGGCTGCCACAATATGAAGACATTACGTCAGCAGAAAAAATTTCCCAACAAACTACCTACCCATCCTACAATCCTAGAATTTATTCTTGGGTGCATTTGAACTAGCAGACCCTTTTCATCATTTATTGTTACAACAGAAAATAAACATATTCTATTTCTACCCTTATTGCTCCATGAGACCAGATTAGACTATTGGTCTCATATGTTTCTCTACATAATCTAATATTTGCTGGGATTAAACTATCCAACAGATTTCTTCTCTGCATTCTAAGACAGGAAATTGAAAAACAGTCAAGCCAGGATTAGAGTGTCTGACTTGTTGTGGGTCCAAGGCATAAAGGCAGTTGCACATGGACGAAATTTGCTGAATACTGAAGACAAACTGTGAAGGCTTGGGATCTGAACTTGTATTATCCTTCTTTTCCTTTTTGTGACTCAAGTTTTGAGCATGTTAGAGTCACTTCCTTTCTTCATTTCAACTCTGGTTTTGGGCATGTTAGAGCTGATTCTTATTTTTCTTTTCCGGTCCAGATTTGGAGCATGTTAGGACCAGCTGTTTTACTTGCTTTGGCTCAGGTTTTGAGCTTATTAGAGGCAATCTTTTTCACATCAGAGGTTCATGTTTTAAGCATGTCTGAACCTCTTCTTTTCCTATGTTTTTTTTAAACATTTTCTCTTTCACTTGAAAATAAAAACTGCAATGGTATGTACAATGGAAATGGGGACTGGAAATTGTAAATTAGTAGAAGTAATGTTTGAGCATCTTGCCATTGACAGGACCCCCAAACAGCTCAGTGCCATCTAATTCTTGTAAGAAGAAAGCATTGGGACCCACAGTGGCCTGGATGAGGTATGGACCTTGCCACAAACTGTCAAATTTGTTGTGCTTTCCTTTATCCTTTCTTCTCAATTCCCACTTCAAAACCTTATCTCCAACTTTGAAATTGGCAGCTTTGGTTCTTTTGTCAAAAAATTTCTTTATATTCTCCTGAAATTTCACTGCTCTGTTGTAGACCTCTTCCCTTGTTTGCTGAAGATGTATTGTTTAGTTTATTCTCCTTACCATGCTGTCTTCTTCTGTTTGGATCTCCTGAACCAGCTTGATCACTGGTATCCCAAGGCTGGTAGGGAATACTGCCTCTGTTCCATAGACAAGCTGAAAAGGTGACGTGCCAATGGACTTCTTCGTTGTAAGCCTATCAGCCCACAAAGCATGTACTAGCTTGTTATGCCACGATTTTTTGTTCTCTTCCAACAGCTTCTTGATGATGATCACCAGGCTCTTATTTGATGATTTGGCTAATCCATTACCTTGAGGGTAATAGGTAGTTGAATTACCAAGTGCTATTTGGTACCTGTGACAAAAATCAACCATATTTTTGGATCCAAAAGCAGTAGCATTATCAGTGATTATTTTCCTTGGGCAGCCAAACCGAGAGAGGATGTGACTTTCTAGGAAACTAATAATGACTGAATCTATGGAATTCCTAGTGGGCATGGCCTCTATCCACTTAGTGAAATAATATGTGGCTGTTAGGATCCATTTTTTTTGAACAAAAGAAGCAGGGTGAATTTCCTCTATGAAATCTAGGCCCCATTGCAGAAAGGGACCTTCAACAGTGATGAGTTGTAGAGGTAAAGGGAGGAGTTTTCTTTTGCCTTCAAAGATCTGGCATTTGTGGCAGGCAACTATCATTTTCTGAACATCATTTAAGAGTGTGGGCCAATAATAGCCAGATCTGAGTATTTTGTTTGCAGTGGCTTTCCAACTCAGGTGGCCTCCGCATTCTCCAGCGTGGAATTCTTGTTTAACCCTCTCTGCCTCATTCTCAAGCAAACATTTAAGCAATAGGCCATTAGGATTCTTCCAGTATAAGTCTTCATTCACAATGCAGTAACTTCTGGTTTTTAGCTTTAAGAATCTAGCCTTGGTCTTTGATAATCCAGGAGGGGCATTGAGGTGTGTAAGCACATACAAAATGTCGGAATACCAAGGAGAGCTCTAAATTTTTTTCTCAACGGTGAGATCGGGCAATTCTTGTTTCTCATCCAAGGTATTTATCATGTTAATGTATAGGGCTTGTAGGTTTGATTCAATCATTAATTTAGCTAAGCCTGACCTTTAATCATTTTGGTGGGTTTTATCTCAAGGTCATATTGTAATATCACAGCTACCCATTTTCCCCTTTTCCCATCTGGGTCTTGGGACAGTATATCTTTGACTATGATGTTGGGCACATACGCTACCGTGTGAGAATGCAATATGTACACCCTGAAATATTTCAAGGCCTTAATCAGATCATAGGCCTATTTATCCATGATGTTTTATTTCAAGGGTGCATTTATAAGTGCTTTTCTAAAGAAGGCAATTGGCTGTTCCATTCCCTCTGTGTTTTTCTGCAGCAAGACTGTAGCCATTGTATGCTCAGAGGTGAATGAAAAGATCAGGAAATCTTTGGAGAAATCTGGGCTGATTAGTATGGGAGCTTGGGTAAGCGCAAGTTTAACTGATTCAAAAGATTGTTTAGCTCCCACGGTCCATTTAACCCCTGCACCTTTCTTCAGCATGTTAGTCATGTTCCTAAGGTGTTCGGCCAGATTTGGAATAAACCTCATAAGGAAGTTAATCTTCCCAATGAAAGACTGTAATTCCTTGATGTTTCTGGGGTGTATGATCTGTAGTATTCCCTTAACTCGCTGAGGGTATATCCTGATTCCCTCCTCGGATATAATGTGGCCAAGAAGTTTACCTTCTTGTAGCCCAAAGACAGTCTTTTTGGGATTCAAAGACAACCCAAACCTTCGACATTTTTCAAATACTTTCCTTAGATGTTTTAGGTGTTCTTCTTCAGTCATAGAAAAGACTGTTATGTCATCCAAGTAGATAACAATGAAGTGCCCTATCTCATCTGAGAATGCTATGTCCATCACTCTTTGGAAGGTGGCTCCAGCGTTCATTAATCCAAAAGGCATATTCACATACATGAAGGTACCCCATGGAGTGGTAAAAGCTGTTTGATTTGGTCTTCTGGGATTACTAGGACTTGGTTATATCCAGAGAAACCATCTAGCAGGGAAATCCTCTTAGAACGTACTACCCTCTGAAGAATATGTTCCATTTTAGGCAAAGGGTAATTGTCTTTGAGTGAGGCTCTATTAAGGTTCCTGAAGTCTATACACAATCTGATTTCCCCTATCTTCTTCCTCACAGCCACTAAGTTTGATACCCAGTCAGAGAACCTCACAGGAACAATTATACCTGCTTCGTACATCCTCTTAATTTCTTTTCCTACTGCAGGCAGTTGTTTGGGATTGATCCTACGAAGCTTTTGTCTGAAGGGCTTCTGATTTTCTTTCAGGGGTATTTTGTGCTTGATTATGTTTGTGTCGTAGGCCTTTATGTCCTCATAACTCCAGGCAAACACATAAATGAATTCCTTAAAAAGGTCAATGTATTTCTTCTTCATGTCTGCCAGTAAAGACTTAGCCAGTTTAATCATTTTGGGATTATCTTCAATGCCTATGTTTCATTCTTTCACATTAGAGTCTGCATGTTCTATAGTGGGATTTTTTGCCACGTCAAAGTCAAAAAGGTCCTCTAAGGGTGCCAGGCCTCTGGGTATATTCTTATCTTTGGCCTGCATCACATCTACCTCTTCACTATCTGCATTTTCACATTTGTGATCTGGGTTTCCAGTCTGTTCATCTAAAAAGTTTATTTCTATGTTACAAGGTGTTTCTTCCTCATTCGAGGATTCTTCACTTAGGTGGCTACTGGAAGATTTGGGGTCTAAATTAGAAAATTCAAACTCGTTTCTGCCTATCAGAAAATCTTTGATCTGTTTATCACCTTCAAAGACCTGCCAATATTTTTCATTTTCTGGCACAGCAGGTCTGAATTTGGTCTGAATGATGATCTGTTGGTCTCTAGGAGTCTTGGGATAGGAACTGGCCAGACAGGCTAATCCGTTGGCAATGACATTTTGACCCCTAGGAACGAACACTAATTTGTATTCAACGAACATTTTCAACAAATCCATAGTGTCATTCCTATATGCTCTCAGTATGGGATGTTTCACTGTGTATTCACCATTCACCTGTTTAATAATCAGCTCAGAGTCTCCACCCACATTTATCCTACGGGCTCCTAATTTTCTCAACAGATTTAGACCCAGGATCAGAGCCTCATATTTAGCGACATTATTCGTGCATTTGAAATGCAGACTACAGGTGTGGCTCTCAGAATAGTCATTTTCTGTATTGTGTAACCATACCCCCGCTCCGGCAATTCTCTTGGTGCATGACCCATCAAAGTTCATCACCCATAGGGGTTCACACTTGGTTTCGGTATCATTCTTTTCCCTGTGGCTAGGTTCACCACTATGTTGCTCTACAGGGTCTGTGTGGGGCTATGGATCACCTTATTCCTCGTGTAATGTATGAGTCTCGGGGATATGTCCAAATGCTTGTTTACGCTCTGTTTCTTGTTCATTCGGAGTTAGGTCTACACCACATATCCTACAGGTTTCGTTGCGATTTTCTTCTTCGTTGTCCTCTAGATCCAGAGAAGCCATTATGTTAAATTCAATAGCTTTCGCCTCTCCGTTTTTATCTCCATTTTGGGACTCTGAACCTTCTAAGGATTCATCATTACAAAAGATGAAGGAGTCAAGGTCTATATGTATAGAATAAACAGGTGAATTTTATGGTTTTTCAGGGTTACTGACTAGGAATTTCATCTGTGACTCCCTATACAGTTTTCTAGGTTGGCCAAATATTGGGATTGTGGCATATGAGCCATCCATCTGCATTGTACCCTTCAGCTTGGATCCCCATGATCTTGATAATAACATGCCATACTTGGGTGGCACATCTGCCACCACAACATCCATGACCATACATTTAGCTGGGATTTGAGTTAAGGTCACACACAAGTCTTTGATCAGGCCTAGGCATTTTACTCTGCTAGAGTCAAAAGAGTATAAATCTTTGTAGGGTCTGGTTATCTCTAGACCTAGTATTTCCATAACTACCTTAGGCATTAGGTTGTGAGATGCTTCAGAATCATGCATTGCATTATGCAGGATCTTGTCATGAATGTTGAGACTGATATAGAAAGGTGGAACTACCCCCTCCTGAAACTTCCCCTCTATCTTAGGACCAAACAAGAGGGCAGGATGATCATCATTCAAATTGACAGAGTCACCATTCTCACTAAGGTTCAAATATTTCAAAATCTGGCCTTTATATGCATCCTGAGTGGCCAGCTCAGAAAGTGGGACAGAGATTTTAATTCTTGCAACCTCACTTTCCAAATTGAAAGTGGACTGACTCTTGGGAATGCTCATCTCTATTTTATTTGCCACTGCCTTAGTGGCTGAATCAGTGAGCTGATTCTCATTATGTACAGTGTTTGTGACAGTTTTATCAGGAGCACTAACTGCAGTGCTAGCGCTACTAGGTGGTTTACCTTGTGCATTAATGTTTAGGTTGCCTTTTTCTCTATTCTTTCCAGAACTCTCAGCTGATGGTTTGCTACTTTCAGTAGTTGCTTTAGAATATTTCTCAGGTCTCTTCTTGATGGTGGCCTCAGAAGCTTTTGGTTTGGCAGTTTCCTAGTTCTTCTTACTTCTAAGTTCATATTTCCCTCTGACCTGCATCATGGCATTTTCAAATCCTAATCTGTAATATTCAGATTCCAACCATTCCTCCTCCCAACCAGAGGGTGAGGACTGATCTTCTTTTGAGTAACAGTTATGGATTGAATCTTCTGTTTAAAACATGTTTATTGTGTTTCCCTCAGACTCTTATATGATTCCCTCATCTTCATCAAGAAAATTTTCTTGAAATGGGGGGATGACGTGTTGATCTGATTCTCTTTTTCTGTTGGGAGTGTTATTGTTCCTTCTAAAGTTTTGGTTCTGGTTTTGGTTTCTATTCTGGTTACTAACCGTGACAACCATTTTTTCCATCATTTTCTATAACCTTTCCACATTTTTAGACAACTTATCATAATTTTGTTCAGATGTGGAAGCTACAATGTCATCTATGTATGTTACCCTTCTCTCAGATTTTAGTCTTTCTCTTTTCTCAATTAGATTCGCTTCTATATTCACTGCTCCTTTCTGCATGTCCTCCAATGTGTTTTATTCCTTACCCCTAAGCTCATAGGCCATGTCAGCATCAAAGCCTTCAGGGTATTTTTCTAGGGCCATGCCTTGTGGAGGTTTCATATGTGGGGGGAGAGCATTATAAATGCTGTTGAACCTTGTTGTGTAATCGTGAACACTCTCTCCTACGTTTCTTTTAAGAGTCATGTATTCTGCTAGGAGTTGGCGGGGATTCGCCCTAGTTTCCCATTTGTTTATGAAAGTCTGATATAGAGCTGGGAGATCATTTATGCTACCTGGAGGTATGCCCTTAAACCATTTATTCACATCACCCCATAGGCTTTGGGAAAATATTCTCATCGTGACTGTATCATCATCAATTTCCATGTAGTCAAAAGAATCCTCCATCTTATCTACATGTTGTTGGGCTGTGATGGACTCCTTTGCAGTGAAGTGTGGAATCTTATACTGATAATCATTCGATAAGGGTACTAGAGGCTGGGGTAATACCAGAGGTGCATACCAGGCTGCCATGATGGTATTTTGATGCGCTAAAGGGGCTTGGGCAGCAGGTATATGGATGACAGGGATATTATGACCAGTAGAGGGCTGATGAGAAGACCTAGGGTGATTGAGCCCCAAGTTCTGTATGAAGTGTAAATCAGGAGGTGTAGATGGAGGGGTCTGTCTATTCCCAAGGTGTCTACCACCTTGCTGTGGTGCATCAGGAAGCTCAGGGTCTGGCTGGTCTAAGCCACTGAATGACCTAGTTCTAGATAAGCTGTTAGGTAGGTCTAGGTCAAGGTGAAAGTGTGATATAGCTGTAAGATCTTATGGTGCGTAATTATCTCTATAGATGTGACTGGAAATAATTGATCTTTTAGGTGTATGAGCTCCCTTGAGGATGCTCTCGGGATTATCAACTATTTTAGGTGGGTCTGGGTTAGGGTAAGCTCTTGTATGAATGGTTCTAGAAGCCAGAATGTTGTTTTCTTCTCAAGCAGCCTAACCCCACTCGTTACTTATACTGTGGTGATGTTGTTGAGGAGGCTAGTCTTCCAGTGGAGTCTAATGTGCACCAAGATAACCATCAGGCCTACTGATCACCAGTGGAGTCTTTGAAACGTTTATGGAATATTGGAGTCGCCAGGTGGAGGGTTTAGGAAGTTCTTTGGAGGGTACAATGTCCACCACAGTGCTCTTAAGATGTTCCCTTTCGAGGATATCTTCAAACACAACAAACTCTAACTAGAGATTGACTGGGAGGGCATTTACCAGATATGTCACCTCTGAAAGAGTGTGAGATCCGGAGGCTACCTGGCCCTTTCCAAATTATGTCCAAGAGTATGGGAAAACACAACAAATGGTGTAGAGTTTGATGTGAGAATAGGAGGGTTTAACTGCCAACCTAACGAGAGATTGTAGGCCTTTTCAATGCCTAAATATATATAAGGTGTAATGCACTTAGTTTCCCCAGCGGAGTCGCCATTATGTTGGGGTTCCCATGTTTTGGCCAGATTGGAAAGACCAAAAGATGAGACAACATCAGAACCACTTTCAGACCTCGGGATCTAGCCCTCTTGGGTCCAGAGAGGGATATCTCTATATGAGCAAAGGTTTATGTCTATGAGGCTCAAATGTTATGATTTTAGGTTAGTTTTAGGCACAAGGTTTGTTTGTTTGATTGTTTGTTTTGGTTGCTGGTTATCAAGAAAAAAGAGTTCAATGTAATACCAAGATGAGCAGAGAGGGATAAGGCAGAGGTGAAATATTCTAGGAAATATTCCAAACCATTGGGCAACGGAGTCAAGAAAGGATTTGCTTACTACTCAATAGGCAGGCTTCCAATTGGGCTAGTCATATGAAACTTAGGATCTTCAAAATGATTATATGACATGGAAATAGGAGGGGAGTAGATAACACAAATTTAGAGCACAAAGTTAAAGATCAGCTGGTCGCACAAGGATCCTAGTGGACAGGGCTAACTCTAATCCCCAGTGTTCCCAAATCTTCCAACTAAATCTATAACAAGAAACATCTAAGAACTGAATTCGTTTAATTCATACATCAGAGAGCAGGCAATAACATCCACTACACTGGTTAAACCAACTGAAATCATTCCTCAGATAATACATTCAGAGGAGAAACATAAATGGCAAGGAGAGCAGGAACATAGGGTACCTAACAAGGGTAAATCCTATGCCAATATTCTGATGCAAGACAGTAGAAACAAAATGAAATGAATGTAAACACAAAGACATGAAAACATCACCATTGCTTCAGATCAGGATCCAAATATATGTGCTTGTCATATTAAATAACAATACCAATCAGGTACAACATTGCCAATAGTTGAATACTCAGTCTGAAAACATTTCCTTCAACCTATCTTACAATATTTACACAGAGACTGTGTCTCAATTGAAACTACTTGCAATCTCTAATAACTGATCAACAACCATTACAATGAGTTCTTCGTGAATTTATAGCTTCGAAGGAGCAGAGGAGGTAGGTTGAGAACTAAATGTAGCATTAAACTTCTGAAAAGAAAGAGGACCGAAGTCCATTCTGTATGAATCCTGTACATTAATCTCTGGTATTTCTCTGGGTGCATGAATGATCTCCTTCAGGCTTCCAATTACTCTGATATGGCCCTGAATGTACTCTGACTACAGTATTGTGCAGTACTTTGGTGTATAAACAAAACAGCTGAATGGACTGCCATGCTCATGAAATAAACGCTTCTGATAGCATAGGATTGCTGTAAGGGGGAGGGGGGAAAACCTTGCTTGAACATAATATAAGCTGAGACAATAAAGTGTACTGTGTCCTTGTTCTGGAAGAAACATTCTGCTAATTTGAACCCTGATTTTATGAATCTCTACGTGCTGTACCTTCTGCATGATCCTTAGGTTCACTGATATGTTTCTTTGCCCCTAAACCTGCTGTATTAAGGCTCAATCCTCCAATACTGAATGCTGAAATCCTTGATCATTAGAGGGTTCTCTCTCCACTGCTCCATAAATGTAACGATTTGCAAGATCTGGGCTATAATGGCGTCGGATGGGGCTCGCGAAGTTTCAAACTCTGTCCTTTGATGGAATTTATAATGCTGCCACCTTTCTTGAAATTTCCCTATAGTACCAATTCCCAGATTAAATTATGTCTGCTCAATGCGCCACTTACAATGATTCCCATGAGTCATGGTGGTTTTTCGCCTTTCTGGAAACCCTGCACAAACACGCAACTTGTTAAGAAAACAATGGAGGTGGTGGACGCAACGGGGGGTGGCTGGACTGACAATGTAGACTGGTTAGATGGCGAAACTGTCGTGGAAGACCTGTAGTGTGGTGAAAACGGTAGAGATTACAGTCGGAAGGTGACGCGGGAGGAAAAATGAATGAAGACCTTTGAATTTCGACCCTTTGGATGATAATATAAGACGAGAGGGGCGAATGTACGGTGAGGCACATGGAGGTGACGTGGCAGAACCGGTTGACAGCGGAATAGTCAACAGTGGGGAGAAGACCAATCTGGACCGTCAGATCTCAAAGGAGATCGACGATGGGAAACACATCGGAGGACGATGAACAGTGGGCCAGGGGTACAGTGGCCGAGGGTTAAACCTAGCGCAACTTCATGGAATGACGACCGTTGGATCAACTACCCTAGATCGGACGGTGCACAAGCATATCGCTGCGTGTCCCATGCCGAACGTTAACGCGCGATGGGCAAGCTTTTTTGAAACCGCACAAGAGCCATGTGTCGAATCTACAGAATGGAATGTTTGGCCGTCGTGGGAGGCCACAACCCTCACCGCCCAAAATCGGTGCGATAGAAACCACAGCCATGAGCCGGTGCATGGGACCCAGCAGCGCTCGGCGCATTTGAGGCAAGTCATATCATTGACTACTAAACAGACGACGATGGTGCGATCGGGGATTTGAACGGAGAAACACGGGTGCTGAAGATTAAATGACAGTCGTCCGATCTACCAAGATCAACGACTGGTGTCGCACTCGACATGGATTGGAGATAAACGCTTTTTGCTCTGGCGGGTGGTTCCAGAGCTATGATCACGTGGAAGGGAAGGTGCGAGGGCCAGCGGAAGAGGGGCCAGGCTTGATACAACATTTCAAAGTGGGTTTTTAACCCATTTAATGCATTTTGAAGCCTAAAGAGGGTAACGATAGAGAGACAATGGGGGATTTTGAGGAAACCAAGGGCAAGGGTAGGATTCAGAGGGGAATTTGGGGAAAAATTTGGATGGAATGAGGATTTTTCAAAGGGGAAAAAAGGGGCAACATGGAGAGTTCTACAGAGGGAAATTTATCAAAGGCAGAGGCAAGGAGACTTCAAGGATGATGTGTCTTCAGGGGAGATGCATTCCTTGAAGGCTCAAAGAAAATTTAGCCCCCTACTTTGCTTTTGCCAAAAATTTGTAGGGGGCTAACAGTACTAATCACCCGATGCATTTGAGAGCCATTTTCTTACGCTACTGACACTACAAAATATGCCTCAATCCACATAAATGTGTGTTTTGTGTTGGTTCTGGTCATTTTCTTGGATTCGTAGTCTCAAAAGAAGGAATTCGAATTGACCCATTGAAGGCTCATTCCATTCTTGATTTGTCTGGACCATAAAACTTACTACAGATAAAGAAATTTCAAGGAAAGGCTAACTTCCTATGAAGGTTCATTCCAAACTATGCCGAAATGGCTAAAGGATTTACTCGACTCTTGAAAAAGGGGGTCCCCTTTCATTGGGACCAAGTTGCGCAAGCTTCTTTTGATGCTATCAAGGATACTCTTGTCCGAGTGTCATTAATGGACCCCCCTAATTATCAATATGATTATTTCCTATATATCGCCACGGCTAAAATGACCATTACTATGGCATTGGTCCAAGTAGATGATGGAATTGAACATCCGATCTATTATTTGAGTCGTAATATCAATGATATGAAAGTTAAGTATTCATACATAGAAAATATTTCCTTAACAGTTGTTCAAGCTATCCAAAGATTTCGCCATTATATCCTACTTCGAAAAGCCACTATCATTTTAGATTGAAACCCCATGACTTATATCCTATCACTTCAATTTATTGGGGGGGGGGGGGATATTCAAAATGGATTTTCATTTTGCAGGAATTTGATCTAGAAATCATCAAATCCAAGTCAAAGAAGTCTTTAGTTTTGTCTAAGCTTCTCTATGACCTTCCCTCTGATAGTACTGCAGCTAAGTCGGAAGCATCAATTCCTAACGAGTCTCTGTTTCTAATCGGATCATCTGATCCTTGGTATGGGGATTTCATCATTTATCTCAAAACTCAAAATTCTCGACCTAATACCTCTCACTTTGAACATCGACGTATTTGATACCAAGCCAAATATTACCTGATCATCGGCGATACACTTTATCATCGTGGTGTCGATACCATTTTAAGGAGGTGACTCACTCATGAGGAGGCCGAAAAAGTGTTAAATGATTGTCATGTTGGGGCTTGTGGTGGACATTTATTTGGATATGCAACTACACAGAAGATACTTCGTGCTAGTTACTTTTGGCCTACCATTTTTCGAGACTGCATCCTCGTGGTCAGAAGTTGTCATGCATGCCATATTTTTTATCGTAAAATATGCAAACCGCTAGAGCTAATGCATCCTGTTGTCTCTGTGGGACCATTTTTGAAATAAGGTATTGACTTCGTGACATGTAACCCTCATTCATCTGGGGGGCATGGTTATATTATTGTCGCAGTCGACTATTTTACCAAATTGATCGAAGCGATGCCTACATTCAACAACATAGGACAAAAAACTTGTTGAGGAGCTAAATCCCCTCTACGGACAGAGGCGATCCCTACTAGCCCAGATCAGGTCTAGCAACAATCAAACATGCTACAGTGTAGGTTCCTAATTGCAAATAAACCAACTTGCAAGGAAGGCTTACCTGGAATCCGACGATGTCGTTTGTAAAAGAGGTGGTGCTCCCGTTCCTTTGCCCTGGTAGATCACAATCCTCACGATCTCCGTGATCGGACACCTGCACATGCAAGAAACAACACAAACGCAAGCATAAAATCCAGTATATACAACTATATGTCAGTCGAAGAGGACATAACTCATGAACATGATCAAGAACAAGAGTGGAACCATAACCGATAGTTGCTTATCATTAAAGAGTCAAAAGAAGAATACAACCATAGCTTCGACACAACACTCTCCTTTAGCAGGTCATCAGCACAACATGTATTGATAAAGCCTGTTAGGGATGGGACAAGCCTCTCTCTCTGGATACTTGGAAATAGTCTCCTTGTTTGGATTTGGCCTTAAGGGAATCAAGAAGGCTCTTGCAGCATAAGGATATAAAATCTCTTGGGAACTTGGAGATTAGCTTGCCATGGAGAAGAGAAAGCTTTTATAGAAGGAGGAAGGGGAGTTGGGATCCCTATAATTATGGGATTGGCCCTATCATCAAGGAAGCTTCCATGAGAGGTGGCAAACCACTTCCTCTCTATGGTAATCTGTAGCCAAACCCCCCAACTCAAGATAGAAATCAGTCCAGGAATTTGTTAGGATGAAACTTCCACCTTTTATTTTTTAAAAACACCTCTTAATATGGTTGGCGCGGGTGTGGCTCTATGACAGAGCACCAATTGGCGCGCCCTCTTGGGAGGATTTTCCCCCTTGGCATGAGGGCTGAACTGTGGAACTGCACCAATGGAAAAAGAGCTATTTTTAGGGTTTTTTGCAGGGAGATGTTTTCAGGGCAATCAAAGCTCATCTTCAGAGGGATGCAATGAAAGTATTTTCAAGTCTTGTCTCTGCTCACAGGTCACGGAATGAGCCCTCCAATGTGTGGGATGGGGATTGTAGGGACGATGACAAATTGCTGTGTAACACAACTGCATTGTTTTTCTTTAATCATGTTATTTCACGGTTTGGGGTTCCATAGGCTATAGTAATAGATCATGGGAAGCATTTTTGCAACCATATGATGACTGAATTGACTTCCAAGTTAGGATTGTCACATGATAATTCTACTCCTTATTATCCACAATCAAATGGACAAGTTGAAACTATCAACAAGATTCTTAAATGTATGCTTCAACGAATGATAGGAGTTCGTAAAAGAAATTGGAATTTGATTCTATACTCTGCCTTGTGGGCATATCAAAACTCGGTAAGAAATGCAACTGGATTTACTCCTTTTCAATCGATGTATGGTCTGGAAGCTATCTTACCAATCCAATGTCAAATTTCGTCATTGAAACTCACAATCGACATGTTACCTGACACCTCAAAAGAAGAAATGCGTCTCCTTAACCCCATTCATCTTTATGAAACGTGTCATGAAGCCCAATTGGCCAACGAAGCGCATAAGAGATGTATAAAGATGTAATATGACAAAAATGCCCAGCCTCACATTTTCTCAGAGGACGACTTGGTCCTTCTTTACGATCAATAAGCTGATGTAATAGGTATAGGAAATTTTGAGCCATTATGGCATGGCCCCTATATTGTCAAAATAGTTCTTGCTAAGGGAGCCAATGAGTTGGTTGATTACGATGGAATTCCATTGGCACAACCTAGAAATGGGTTGTATTTGAAACGTTACTATGCTTAATCATGAGCGTAGTAATTTTTTGTATTATATTGTATATATATGTTGTTGATTTGTATTCACTATCTTAATTTGTTTTTAGATTTTTCTTGACGTTAGTAATCCACTTTAAATTTCATCGCAGATGTCTGAATCTTTGGGACCCTTTATTGGATATGCTGATGGTGCTAGTCGTAGTATGCAGAATCTATCCTCTGCAGCGTGGGCCATTTTTTCTCCGAACGGCGAGTTAGTGAGATTTCAAGGGATTTGTATTGGTAGATCGACGAACAATATCGCTGATTATAGTGCGTTGATAAAACTTCTCTCTGATGCCATTTCATTTGGTATTAACCGTATCATTATAAGGTTAGACTCACAACTTGTGGTATTACAACTTACTAGTGTTTATACTGTTAGAAATCCAACATTGCATAGATTTTTCCTAAGAGTTCGACTTTTGGAAATAAACTTTGATTTTATTCAATATCAACACATTTCCAGAAATTTTAACACATTGACTGATTCATTAGCTAATCAATTTTTAGACAGACATTTGCAACATATGTAAAGAAAATATTCACATGATTGAAGAGGATTGCACAGTAACGATAGGAAAATAATGAAATCATATAGATAGATAGTTATAGGTTTTTACAAAAAATTGTGCCTAAGAAACATTGGTCATCTGACCTCAAAATGTATACAAAATGTCACAAGTAAACTAGTGGTGCTCATGGTAACATGCTATAGATCTAGCTATCCTACGTAGTAACCACATCCAGTGGTTAGGAAACCCAATAATGTGTCGCTGCAGTCACATGGGTCGCTCTTCGATACGACAATCCAGAATCCCGAAGGTCAAACCCTCTATGTGTTGCCAAAGCTTAGCGAGAGTCTCAGCCATATCAAGATCGTGAAGAACTGCTCTCTGGACATCCCTCTCTGCTCGCACATCTGCTTCGTGCTTCAATTCCACTACTGGTTGAACATGACCAACATCTGCACTACATAAAACATTTGTTTTAGTCTTGGGAAAACATAAAAAATACAAAAACATTGTATAAACCTTAGGAAAATAAAAAACATGGTCAAAACATATTACGCATTGCACCCCACTAAGCGCTTTCTGGTAGTTCCAAATGTGGATCTCCTCGAAAATAAATACCTGTGTATGCATACTCATTGATGGTAACAATATGTCGCTAGAACCAGGTGAAGAACACAGTTGAGAACACAATGGTAGATTTCCCTACATGCATCATGAACTCTACCCATCTCTGCATCCGCGGATCTCTAGGATTAGACACATCCAGTGTCACATGTTGTGGCTGCATCAGTGGAATCCGTTCTGAAGTGAAGGATATATGGATCGAACCATAACTGAAATTCTTCTTCCTTCCTCCCTTTGCTTTGTTCATTTATTCCATTATCCGAGAAATAAAACTTCAGAACAGTTGAAGACTGTTGGGTCCATACACTCTAGTGCATATTTCATATACGATCTATTTGCTACATGTAGTGTAATGGTGCCGACAAGTTTTGCGATCATGAAAAGGATAGTTCTCAAAGGAAAATCTCTAACATCTCGAATGTTTATCTTTCCATCTTTTCTTGGCTCTACCCCTGGATAACAATGTTGTAAAGCATAATCTCTCACTGTCTCTCCTCCAAAAATAGACCCTGAGAGCGAAATAGGCAAGCCTCTCCTCAACAAACCTTTAAGAAAGTACACATCCTCAAATATTATGGGAACCACTTGGTTCTTAATATGAAATTCCTCGATAGTTGGATCCCATGCTTGAACTATAATATTCCCAAATGGGGAATGCAACAATATATGTACACAAACTAGAAATATCAGTGAAAAATCAACATATGTAATGTAAGAAGATCATATAGCCATCATGTTAAGATTATAACAGAAAAATGTATACAATTCCTTGAGGAAATAGTCACTCAAGATAGGCAAAACCAGCCTCAAGAGAACATGTACATGAAAATATAAAGAAAAATGTTGCATAACAAATCGCCAAGGCTACGAAAACGTAGTTTTATTAAGTATAATTTCTACTGGAGAATATCAATACATATATCTACAAATATAGGGCTCATACAATGTCAGGAGTAAATATCTAAGCTCCCAAACACAATTCTAAGAAAACTAGGGAAGGATTTCCTGAAATATGCAAAAAGTGCAAAATGCCAGAATGCAACCCTAGGAATGAATAGTAGCTGCAACTTAGAAACTGGATGAAGATGGTTTTAGATGATGCATATTATAAATGGATCTCCTCCAATAGATCCTTAATGTTTAATTTTGGTCCAATCACTGAAGATCTCACCCTGCAATCAAACGCTACAACCCCTCACTGCAAGTGCTCACTAAAACGAAATCCAAGAGGGGCACTACATTGTAGGAGATGGGAAATAGATTGGCCAAGTTCCAAGATGTTAAATCTTCTCCATAATATTCCTCACTGATCTCCCAAGGGGAATAATGCTTCCTCCTCTGAAAAACTAGCTCCAGAAGTGAGTTTCTCAACCCTCCACTGCAACACCCTACAACGCAACACTATTCTCTGCAGAAATAATGTTGTAGCTGAATAATTATGCTTTGGCCTTAAGCTTAAGTGTGTAAAAATGAAGTGAAAGCTCCCCCAAGAAGCCTCTCAAGAAAGGAGATGGAATTCCCGCTCGGGAACACCCGGTGCTAAACAACACAATAATCTCAACTAAACAGCTGAAGAATGCACAATAGTCATGCAGACCATAAAATCAATAATCAATAACATGCCTCACTATGGCTACCTTCCCCTCCTTATAAACAAGTGTGAGCCTTCTTACCTTGGGTCCCACTCATTACGGTTTCTACCTTGATGGAATCTTCCTCCCACTATCACTGTGTTGTCTCCATTGATGAGCTACTCCATCCATACCATCATTGTTGACTTGGCCAAACTTGACCTTGTCCACATGTATTTGGCCCTGTTTACACATGAGGGTGAAATATCCAGCTATTATTAAGATCCCTTTTCACATCATGAAGGATTTTATTCTTGCTTAAAACATGTATGGACCTCCTTACCCATTTATTCATCTAACTAAGTGTTGGAAACAAAATTAATATTCCCATTAGCTACATGCTAATTTAGGAATATTACAGTCCTCCCCTCCCAAATGTTTCTTGTCCTCAAGAAAGTACAAGGATAGAACTGAAGAGCCTCCTCTCCTCCTCCTGTAGCATCCTCATATGATAAACTCCTCCAAGGAACAAGATGTTGTCTCATCAATACATCTCCAAGTTGCCCCTCCCAAATATGCAAGTTAGCTTTTGGTGACCACCTCAAATAGCTATCATCATGAAGAATTAAAACACTCATGGAGGAAAGAATGGGTTTTCTAGAGGTTTTCTCGAGGCGTGGAATCTGAAATATATTGGGAACTATCATTCCCATGTGAAACCTCCATCCCCAAGCTATCATCCATACAAAATGAGTCACCTCCCAACATGGCAACCCCTGAACAATTCCCTCCACCTGAAGCTCCTGAAGAATGGGTGGGCTACATAGCTAAACATGATGGGTCAAATTACCTATCCCAAACTATATCCCTCTCCACTTATGGTAAGCGTAGAGTTTTTGTTGAATTTGGGTTGCAATGATGTTGCCTTCATGAAGCAAAAAGGCAGTTGGATCTTCAAAGATCCACTCTTTGGTTCTTGTCTATACTATCCCATATAAAGTGAATATGACATGATCATCATATGGCATCCAAATGAGAGTGGTAATACATATTTTACATGGTTCTGGAAAGTACCAACAGTCTCCCAAGTAATCACAACGCAGTTTTTCTAACTGTTGTTTCAGAAAATGACATGGCAACTTGTTCCTCAACAAACTGCTAGTTGTGTATGTCATCACATCTACTAGTGAATAATAAATGGATTTGTATATCAACTTAACATACATAAAATAATAAAACACTTTCCCATGTCCATACAGGAGATGGTTGTCTCCATCATAGTAGTTGGCCCAAAATTGACCATGAAACGCAATGAGAGGCTTGCCCTCTTGTGGAGCAATGCACTACATAGAAATGGTAAGAGCATGCAAATACTGTGTTAGATAATCAATAAATGCAAAAAAAAAATTCTTACCATGTACTAAGAGTAAGATGATGATAAGATCCATGAATAAGTCCTCCATAGTGGTATGACATACTCCCATGAAGAAAAATGAATCATATGTTGCATGAGGATCTTTCTTCTTATGCTTGGAAATCCAAGTCAAGAAGAGCATATCACAGTAATATATGTCTCCATCCACTACTCCATCACTCTCACCTCCTCCTTGTCCACCAAGTGCATCATATGTGTGAAGTGACCCTGGGAAAACTCCATCAATAAACCCAAGCTCCTGAGTGACAACGTTGTTGGTCTCTACAATAAGGCTCTTGTAACCTCATAGCTCCATTATTTGACATGTCCAATGTCAAAGTAATCTACCATAATGTTGTTGCATATGGGAGATTCTCCCAAAGTGGAAGTAGCTCCAGATATTCCACTTTACACCATGATAGTGCCATCACCTACTCCTGCAACATGATGCCAAAAATGGGAGAAGATCAACCCATACTCTGTCAAGAAAACCCAAGGTAACAACATCTCTTGCTGCTCCCTTATCTCTCCCTCATACAAGTCATGGAGTAATATCATGATGTTTGACTTGTAGAATGCCCCATACAACCAAATATTTTGTTGCCATAATATATGGGTGCCATGCAAATCCCCAACCCATAACATACCTTTTGACAATGGATATGTCACATGGTGGCCAAACCCTTTTAAGAGTAGCCAGCGCAGCCTTGCCTCCTGATGCCCCATGTCATAGATCTGAAAGGGGTTTTCTGGCCTCTTGCTCATCAACATCACCCATCCAACCAATGGTGAGTGTCCATCATCATGCTCAACATAGGTATCCCTCCAATGAAGAACACCATCATAGTAATGGGTGATAAGAGGTATCTCATCATCTATCTTCCTATCCTCTACTTCACATGTGGAATTTTCATTGGAATGCCCCATTAATGGCTGGCCCCCCAACTCATCACTGCTACTCAAGAACAACATTGCTGATCTCCATGTTGGTGCACCTACTGTTTCAAGATCATCTTCACTATTGAACACATAGTCCCGCATTGCATTGCCTAGGACAATGCTCATCCCATCCTCCAAAAATCTACACTCCAACCTCAAGAGTTGTGTGCAACTCAACAATGAGTAAGTAGGATGAATGTTTCTCTCTTCCTTGAGTCTATCAAGGCTCCTCAACGCTGTGATAGCTTGCTTCTCCAAATCAGCAGTGTATCTTGACCCTAGGTCATGCAATGGCATACAACTTTCCATAAGATCTACTGAAATGATAGGAAATGGAAACTTAGGCACACCTTGGTGAAGATTGGGATCATTTTGTATGGCTGCAAGAGTTTTTTCCTCCAATGTGATGGTTCCCCCAATTGCTGGTGTTGTTGGCTGCTCCTCCATAGTTGCATCAACACTGGTACAGGTCTCTTCAAGTGGTGGTGAGGGATTCTCCTCCTCTTTTTTCTTCTTGCCAAATTTTTTAATCACCCTTTGAGTAAATCCTACAAAAGTATTCACTCTTGCAGGACTCAAATGGCTGAACCACCAAATGATTGCTTCACCCTCCAGGTGCAGCACTGCAATCTCAACAGCCTCTCTTTCCACTACTGGATGTAGTAGGAAGAATGCATCTAGCTTCCTTTCCCAAGCCATTGCTATACATGTGGATGATCCATCAAAAGTAGACAACACAAATCTATTTCACTTTATCCTCCTATTGCTGCAAGGTCTCTTTTCTTCTTCAAGCTAGATGAACTATGGAAGGGTTAGAGCTTCCTTGAAGGCTCTAGGTTGAGACTTATATTCTTCCAGGTATACACTTAGGATCTCATGTTCCAAGTGCCCTCCATCTCCATGCCTCTTGTCTTCTTCCTCAAAATGAAAAGGCATAGTGGAATGCTTTGGAGCTCTCTATAACACTAGTTCTCTTTTTTTATCATAGGAAGTACATGGGCCTTCCTCCCCTTGAAACCCTCTAGAGGTCTCACTGCAACTTTCCTTTTTCATTTGCTTAACCTCCTTGGAGAGGTTCTTCATAGATCTAAAAAATGATGAGACAAATATCATTCTTTCCATAATTCTTATCTTTTCATTCTTCTTCTTATTATCCTAATAGCATAATGGCTGAGATCCACAGGCTGAGCCAAGATTATGCTCTGATACCACTGTAATATTCCCAAATGGGGAATGCAGAAATATATGAACACAAACTAGAAACAGCAGTGAAAAATAAACACATGTAATGTAAGAAGATCATATAGCCATGATATTAAGATTATAATAGCAAAATTTATACAAGTTCTTGAGGAAATAGTCACTCAAGATAGGCAAAACCAGCCTCAAGAGAACATGTACATGAAAATATAAAGAACACTTCTACATAACAAATGCCCAAGGCTATGAAAACGCAGTTTTATTAAGTATAACTGATACTAGATAATTTCAATACATATATCTACAAATATAGGGCTCATACAATTCTCGGAGTAAATATATAAGCTCCCAAACACAATTCCAAGACAACCTAGGAAGGATTTCTTGAAATATGCAAAAAGTGAAAAATGTTGGAATGCAGCCTTAGGAATGAATAACAGCTGCAACTAAGAAATTGGATGAAGATGGCTCTAGATGATGCATATGATAAATGGATCTCCTCCAATAGATCCTTAAGGTGAAAGGTTGATCCAATCACTGAAGATCTCACCCTTCAATCAAACACTGCAACCCCTCACTGCAAGTGCTCACTGAAATAACGCAGTCCAAGAGGGAAAATACACTATAGGAGATGGGAAATAGATTGGCCAAGTGTGAAGATGTGAAATCTACTCTAGAATATTCCTCACTGATCTCCCAAGGGGAAGAATACTTCCTCCTCTAAAAAACTAGCTCTGGAAGTGGGTTTCTCAACCCTCCACTGCAACACCCTACAACGCAACACTATCCTCTGCAGAAATAATGTTGTAGCTGAAGACTAATCCTTTGGCCTTAAGCCTGAGTGTGGAAAAATGAAGTGCAAGATCCCCCAAGAGGCCTCTCAAGAAAGGATATGGGATTCCCGCTCGGGAACACCCAGTGCTAAACAACACAACAATCTCAACTAAACAGCTGAAGAATGCACAATAGTCACGTAGACCATAAAATCAATAATCAATAACATGGCTCACTATGGATGCCTTCCCCTCCTTATAAACAAGTGTGAGCCTTATTACCTTGGGTCCCACTCATTAGGGTTTCCACCTTCATGGAATCTTCCTCCCACTATCACTGCACTGTTTCCATTGATGAGCTACTCCATCCATACCAGTGTTGTTGACTTGGTCAAACTTGACCTTGTCCACATGTATTTGCCCCTGTTTACACATGAGGGTGCAATATCCAGCTATTATTAAGATCCATTTTCATATCATGAGGGATTTTATTCCTGTTTAAAACATGTATGGGCCTCCTTACCCATTTATTAATCTAACTAAGTGTTGGAAACAAAATTAATATTACCATTAGTTGCATGCTATTTTAGGAATATTACATGAACTAAGAACTCCAAGAGTTCTATTTTTTTCCTCATCCCTGAAAATTTGAAGTACTTTAGTAGTCCACACTCTCTTAGGGCTCTTACTATACCTAGATCATTTAGGGCAATCATATCCTGTTCTTCATGTACTCTTTCCCTCCATGTAATCGTCATTGTAATATGATGGAAACCTGAAATACAACCAAAAGAACCATTAGATTATATTCATTGCAAAAAATTGGGCAAATTTTAGGCATAATGCAAAAACCAAAAATCTTGATTGCACCTAATGCACTCCCTAACAAGAGACAGTGCATTGTGTATGCAAGTAACCTTTGCTGTACTTGCTATGAAACATAGGTTTCGACATTCAGGGGTGCGTTGCCCTCTTTTTGGGAAAAAATTACCCTAGGGACGCCAAAACCCTAAAAAATTGCAGAAATTGGAAATGAAATCATTATTGAAGGAAAGAGGAGGTTCATATCACTAACCTAGATCAAACGGAAATGAAAACTGTCCATAGAAATGATCGCAATCAGTAGCTGAATTTCGAGGGCAAAATCAGGTTCAGAGCTCCAAAATGCAAATGGTAATTATGGAATTGTAAAAATGAATAGTAAATCACTTTTTAATAGTCATTTAATTATTTTCAAATCGAATTTATTGCTATGACTATGGTTTTATTATATTTTTTTATCATGAAACAGGTATTTTTAATCCATTTGATGTTGTTATGAACAAGTCTTACAACTGATGAATAGATTAGTCGTTTAGATTTATTTCATGAATGATTTGACCACAAATCATACTTTTTCTCCTTATTTTTCGAGATTTTTTAAAAATGAAAAAGGATTTGAAGTTCACTTTTTTCTCTTTTTCGAGCTTCGATAATAGCGAAAAGGGAACCCATGGAATCTTCTTTTAGCTCTGTTGAGACTCCGATAATGTGAAAGATTGTCTAGCACTTGTCTTTTCAAGCTCGTAAAAGTAAATGAATTGATATCTACTCAGTATAAGTTTAACCCATTTCCGGACTGAGATAGATTATTTACATTAACCCATTTTCGAACATATTTATAAGTTTATTGATGTCGAACATGACTAAAGAGGTTCTCTCAGATATTATTTTACACTTTTTCGGAGCTGAGCGACAACTTTACGAAAAATTACTTATGGAGTTTTCTTTCGTTCTCTTTTTCAAACTCTCAAAATATGAAAAGGATCGAGCTATCGCTGTTGTTAAGCTCGTTAAAACATAAAATAGCGATGGGCTTGTTGAACATGGAAAGAATCGCGTTTCATTCATCGCTAGACTTGTTAAATTATTAAATAGTGATACTTTATTCGCTCGTAGGGTTGAATTATAGATCAAGAAAATGTTATCCTCCTCAAGCTTGTTAAAGAATAAAGAGGTACTATGACCAAGGAAAATTTGGGAAAAGTGAGCAGAATTATTTACGGCAGCAGGTCGCTCCTGAACATGACACTTCCTTCACTCCATGTCCGTGATTGTTTGGGTTGGGTAATCATCTTTATGGTTCATTCATACCTATGTTTCATCATACCTTCACTTCCATTTTGGGTCAATGCTGCCAACTCACTTCAGTGCCGCCGATATGATCAAGAGAAATCATCCAATGAATAACTCATCCTTCTGCAATAATCATAAACCTCCATTATCATAACTGTCATCCCTGAAAATTGCTATATCAAGTCATACCATTTTCTTTGAGATCAGTAACTCCCATTTCGCAATAAGATGACTTTCTGTCGATGACAAATCATTATCTAGGAAGTTCACTTAGAAACATCAAATTCTAGTACCATGAGGCTTGTTACAGCATCGACAAGATCCTCCCTTCTGGACTTTTGACCGAAATATTTTGTTTGTCGTTCGACATAAAATCATCTATTCATGCCTTGCAAAATATACTGTAGTAACTTGAGGGCCATTGACATCAATTATGTTTCTCTCGCATTTGTTAATAGCTCACATCATTGGCTAGTAATCAAACGATGTCTTTCCATGTTCGACTACAAATCATATATTGGCATGGCTAAAATTGTTCCCGAATTATCGAGTGAACAATATAAGAAGACCCCAGATCTATTTTTAGCCATCCGAGCTGTGATTTTAGGATTCTTGTACACATCATCTGTATGGTGACCTTACATACAGATCGTCATCCAAACATGGGACTATATCTGTAGGAATGTCTGTATTAGGCAACATTCCAATGTAGACGACTTTCTGATTATGTACATGTTATTAGATTTTTTACGTGCTGAAAATGGGAATGCCTACCCTCAGCAATTATGATCAAGAAGATATATCATGATGTAATGTATTTTAATATTGATGCAGGTCGCCACTCTGCTTCATCTCTAGCCCATCACAATGTAAAGCATCTCAATCAAAATACTGTTATTATTATTCTAACTTCATGCTTTAGGGGGAAATTGTTATAGTTCAATTTGGGCACCATTCCCAATGACCTGGTTAATTGGGCATCATCTCCAGGACCAATGAATAGGGTCTATCATCCCTATCATTTTAGTTGCTACATGCCCTAAGACAAAGAACAAGACAAATTAATCAAAAACTTTCATCTGCAAAGGTTTCCAACATTTGAAGTTTATAATATATCATATGAGAGCTCATCAACACCGCCTCAAAAGGGACTAAGTGCATTGCATATGAAGGTAGCCATATGTAAGGCTGCTCTGCAAAGAACTTTCCAACATCCAAGGGTGCATTATTCACATTGGGAGAGAAATTATCATTGTTCGGGAATCTCCACTTGTCCAGTGCCTTCTAGAAGAGTTCACATGTGTCAAACTTCGAATCTATGTGTCCATTTGACATCTACAAGATTAGGAACATGCCTTACCTATTATTAGAAATTCATTGACCATAAAACTACCTTTATCTCCTCTATAAATTAAGCACAGATCTTAGTGTTTGATAAGGAATAATTTGTGTAGAGAACTGTTGGTGGAATTTCAATTGAGGATATTGATTTGAGTGACATATTGCTAGAGATATCTGCATTGTGATGAGGCTGGGATGTTGTTGGAGATGGTGACACTAAATCAATCACTGGGTTGTAACCTCCCTTTCTATCATCAATAAATATTACTGCTTATTTTTCCCTATATGCATATGTATAAGATTTTATTTTCAATATCATGATTTCTTAGTTGATGTATATGTTTTGTGCTTTATTGATTTAGCTAAATAACTTGAATAGACATCTATATTATTACTATATCTTGTTGTTTAGTGTTCATTCTTGAAGGAAATATTTTGCATAGCCAGCTGGAATTTGAAGCTACAAAATAAGCGACAGAAGGAGACTTTGGAAGTGCTTGGATCCCAAGTAAGCTTCTTATTTCATTCTGTGCATCTGTTTACAGTTAGGAAAGATAGTCGTAAAGTCTTTAACTTATTGTTATAGATTAGCACCTGTCTCAAGAAGAATGATTTATCCATAATTCATAATTCCTCATAACAGAGATGGCCAAGGAGAAAAAGGTGATTGGTTCTACCAAGTTGTTGTAGGGTTCTTTTGGTTAAATTGCGGAGAAGAAAATATCTGAGGCAGGTCTTGTGGTAGAATTGGTCGTGCTTTCCATTGCTAATGCTGGCTCATTAAATAGATTGGTTCTATTTCTTCTTCTGCTTCTTTAAAAATCACTTTCAACCCTAAAAGTGAAAGACAATGGTCAGTGGCATGGTCCTTGGTACAAATAGCACATGTCTAGACCATGTGTAATGGACATTCCCATTGTCTACACTTCTTCCAAGAGCGTGGAAAAAAGACAACCAAGTTTTGTTCTGCTATAGCTTGCTTCTACTTGGCTTGTAGGATATCTAGCTATGTTTTCAGGGTGCCCAAGATATTAGTTTTAAAATCTTCTAAAATATTACCAAATTCTTCTCTGGTCATGTTGCCACCAGAATGTTTAGGATTCCTTGTAGCTGAGTCTTACTCGGTTGGCCTACTTCGCGTACTACCCCGAGATGTTTAGGATTCCTTGTAGCTGAGTCTTACCCCGGTTGGCCTATTTCTTGATAGATGTCCCCTTTTCCCATTATATTCAGTGTTTCGAGCCATTCTTCTTTCATTCCCTTAATCATCGTTTCTTTTAGGATATATTTAGCCAGTGTAGTATATGGATACCTTTGCAAGTTATATTGAAATATTTGAACGTATTCTTCTAATGTCTCATTGTCCCTTGCAAACATATTGAAGATTTCATCTTTTAATTCTCGAGTCTGAGAATATTCTTGATATTTGTTAAGAAAAGAGTTTTTTATTTGATCCTAGCTATTAGTGGTTCCTCCACCGAGCCCCATAAACCAACGTAATGTTGTTCCCTTCAAAGTAGATGGGAATAACTTTAGTTTCTGAGGGTTAGTGGTGTAGTCATATCCCCTACATAAGACATCAAATTAAAATAAGAATGCATATGGATCTTTCGAGGTCAACCCATGGAAGGTGGGGTCGTTTTTTAATGAATGGCTTTCATAGGGGCATTTGCAGCCAGATCAACAATGTGATATTCCAATTTTTATTTCTGCCTCTCGTTTTGGTTGTTCACCATTTGATAAAAGATATGCCAATAATCTTCGAGGATTTCTTGTTTTGGAGGAATTATCTCAGTGGAATTAGGGAGTGGATGTGGAGGAAGCCTTACAACACTTCCCCGATCTAGGATGTTGGGTGTCTCTGTCTCAACCACTCTCTCAGGGGATCCAGGCTCTAGAGTTATTACTTTTACTGCACTGCTGGTTTCTCCCTCTCCTCCCTGAAAATTACAAGAACCTCCCTCTCTCTAAGGGTTGGGACTTACGTGATGAGTATTCTAAAGGCCTTCTTCAGACCCTTATTTTTTACTGTGAATCTCGGTGTGGGCTACAGATGGTGAGGCTGCTGCCTGAGGGAGTTTAGTGGGACTCTGAGTAGGAATGGTTCTCGGTCCTACGGATGCCTGAGATTCAACCTTCTTAAGGATTTCATCTATATGTGTTGTTCTGCCAAGGATCACTGGTCCTTTGGGTTTTGTGGATTTAAGTGGGGGATTCTAAATTTTTTCTATCTTTTTCTTTCTGGTCATAAAACAAGAGCATCTATGCTACTACCCTCTGCAAAATTGCTGAAAAGTGGGTTGGAGAGCAAGCGTTTTGCTTGATGGTACGCAATTTATTACCTCTTGTTTTCAATACCCAATTCTTTCACAGCAAAAGGAAAAATAAATAAAGGACATCACTCTTAAACACTCTCCTCGGCAACGATGCCAAAATGTTGGGTCATAAAGGTGACTGTTTAAAGGTAACCTCAATGCTTTTCATTTAATTATCAACCCAGGGTAAGTCTTGTTATTTCAAGAGTGTAAGCACAGTATATGCTAGTGACATCGAAGGAAAACTACTCTTAATTATCATAAGGAAGACTTTCTAATTCTCGAAGTTCAATCAAATCAAGTTGGAAGTGAATTATAGAATTCTTTTGACTATTCAAGGGAGCTAACTCTATTCTACGCCTATGTAGAAGTAACTACTCAGGGCTAAAAAGAATAAAATACATTTGAACAGCGTGCTTGATGAATTGAACAACAACCTTAATGAATTGAATAGCAACCAATTATTCTAATTTTTCAATGGAATTATCTTTTAATCAACTAATGACAACTTTCTAGATTAAGCAACAACCAATAATCATAATGATAAAGAAAGATCAAATCTTAACTACATGCAGAATTGAACATCAGATGTGCTAAAACTAATCAAACAAGTATAAAACCAATTAAATAATTATGAAAGCAATGATTCTAGGAAAGAAGGCATGAATGGTAAACTATTCTAATGAAAGAGGAAGTTGTAGAAACTTACATTCAAAATTAACCAATTAAACGATATCTTATGAAACGCACTAGATAACTGAAAACAAAAATTTTGTAAATAGACGTATAGCACAAAAGTAGCAAAGAGGTTACCAGGGCTAGGCCCAAAGCCACCAGAAGCCTACTGCTAAGGAAGACTCAGAGATTTTCTATTCCAAAAATTTCAATTCTTTATTAAGCTGCAGAATAATACATTAATACAACTTGACGATTCTGTCTCGATACGTCTATTACAGAGAAGAGATATATCTATATCTTGTTCATATTGGGCCTTTTAAAGGTGAATTAAAAAGTATTAACGGATCCTTTCCATACTGGACCCTATTGCTTCATAGTTGTCTTTTGAGTACTCCAAGTGTGGATGTGCCTCTCCATCTTTCGCCGATCCATAGGAGCAATTATGATCTTGTTTTCCTCCCTTGTGAGATGTCTTTTGGTCATCCGTAGTTTAGTTGCCTTGCTTCCCTACTAAAGATATGGCAAGTCAGTTCTTACGTTGTTAAACATTCTTTTGATTACTAGTTCACTTTGCCTTGACTTTACATTATTTTCCTTTACTTTATTGCTAAGATGAGGGGAAAATACGTAAAATTACATGAAAAATCATGGTAAAGATGGGGTGAAACGTACATTCTTCTTGGCCCAACAATATCATCAATGAATACAATAACAAACTTCTCGAGATAAGGATGCAACACACTATTCATCAAGCACTTAAAAGTAGCTAGAGAATTAGTCAAACTAAAAGCACATACAACAAACTCATAATGCCCATACCTGGTCTAGAAAGTAGTCTTGTATATATGCTATTATTTAATACATACCTAATGGTATCCTGATCTCAAATCAATCTTCGATAACATTGTTTCTCCCTTCAATTGGTCAAATAGGTCATTGATCCTTGACAACGGATACATGTTCTTGATGGTTACCTTGTTCAACTACATGTAATCAATGCATAGTCTAAGACTACCATCCTTATTAAAAAACAATACCAGTGAACCCCACGATGATACACTTGGCATAATGTATGCCAAGACTTTTTGTTGCCCTCCAACAGTTTCTTGATTATGTTCACCAAACTCTTGTTTGTGGATTTTGCAAGTCCATTACCTTGAGGGTAATAGGCCGTGGAATGCCACAATGTGATCTGATACTTGTGACAGAACTCAACCATCTTCTTTGATCCAAATGTTGCTGCATTATCAGTGATGATCTTGGTAGGACAGCCAAATCTAGAGAGAATGTTAGTCTCCATAAATTTTGTGTGCCAAGACTTTTCGTTGCCCTCCAACAGTTTCTTGATTATGTTCACCAAACTCTTGCTTGAGGATTCTGCAAGTCCATTACCTTGAGGGTAATAGGCCGTGGAATGCCACAATGTGATCTGATACTTGTGACAGAACTCAACCATCTTCTTTGATCCAAATTTTTCTGCATTATCAATGATGATTTTGGCAGGACATCCAAATCTAGAGAGAATTTTAGTCTCCATAAATTTTATAATAACATAATCATTGGCTTGCCTACAAGGAATGGCTTCTATCCATTTAGTGAAGTAGTCTGTGGTAGTGAGAATCCATCTATGCTGGGCAGAAGATGGTGGATGGATTTATCTTATGAAGTCAAGTCCCCACTATTTAAAAGGGGCTTCAACAGTGATTGGATGCAGAGGTAGGGGTAGCAACTTCCTTTTGCCTTCAAAAAGTTGACATTTATGATAGACAATCATCATTTTGTGCACATCAAGAAAAAGAGTAAGCCAATAGTAACCAACCCTCAAGATTTTGTTGGCTGTTGTCTTCTAGTATAGGTGGCCTCCACACTCTCCTTCATGTAACTCATGCTTAACCTTCTCTGCCTCATACTCAGGAAAACATTTAAGCAATATTCCACTTGCATTTTTCCAATAAGGACATCTATCTAAAATGCAATAGTTTACAGCTTTTAACTTTAAGAACCTTGCCTTCGTTTTTGTCAAACTAAGAGGTGTATTCAGATTAAGAAAAACATAAAGAATATCAACATACCAAGAGGAATTCATAAAATGGTCTTCAACAATGGGAGTCGAAATTTCCTCTTGTTCATCCAAAGCATTAATCATATTAATATCAAGAACTTCAAAATTGGATTCAACCATTAACCTAGATAGACCTTGGCCTTTGATGAGTTTAGTGGGCTTGATCTTTAAATCATATTCAAGAATAATAGCAATCCACTTACCTCTCTTACCATCTGGGTCCTGTGTTAGAATTTCTTTCACAACTGAATTTGGGACAAAGGCAATGATGTGTGAGTGCAAAATGTATACTTTGAAGTCTTTCAAAGCCTTAACCAAAGCAAAGGCTTGCTTTTCCATAATGTTATACTTCAAAGGGGCATCTCTCAAGGCCTTGCTGAAGAATGCAATAGGTTGCTCTTGTCCTTGTGGATTTTTCTATAAATGGACAACATCTATTATATGTTCTGATGCAAATGAAAAAATATAAAAATATTTTGAAAAATCAGGACTCATAAGAACCGGTGTTTAATGCTTGTTTCACCAGTTCAAAGGACTTCTTTGCTTCCAAGGTCCATCTTACCCCTTGCTCCTTCTTCAAAATGTTTGTTATATTCCTAAGGAGCTTAGCCAAGTTTGGAATGAACCTTCTCAAAAATTCAATCTTTCTAATGAAAGATTGCAACTCCTTGATGTTTCGAGGATGAGAAATCTGCAATATGGCCTCAATCCTCTTTGGATCTATCTTAATACCCTCTTCTGAAATAATGTGCCCAAGGAGTTTACCTTCTTGGAGACCAAATAGTGTTTTCTTGGGGTTTAAAGATATACCAAACTTTCTCCATCTCTCGAAGACTGTTCTTAAATGTGCTAAGTGCTCTTCATCTGTCTTTGAAAAAATAGTAACATCATCAAGTTATATAATGATGAAGTAGCCTAGTTCTTTGGAGAATGCTATGTCCATGGCTCTTTGGAAAGTTGCACCAGCATTCATTAGACCAAAGGGCATTTTCACATACATGAAAGTGCCCCATTGTGTAGTAAAAGTTGTCTTTAATTGATCATCAGGGTGGACTAAGATCTGATTGTACCCTGAGTAGCCATCAAGCAAAGAAATTCTTCTAGACCCAACTACCCCTTGTAAAATATGATCCATCTTAGGTAAAGGGTAGTTGTCTTTCAATGAAGCTTTGTTTAAGTCTCTAAAGTATATACAAAGCCTGATCTCTCCAGTTTTATTTCTAACTGACACCAGATTAGACACCCACTTAGAATATCTAATAGGGACAATAATACCAACTTCATACATTTTCTTGATTTCCTTCTAAACCAATGGCAAATGAATAGGGTTTATTCTGCACAACTTCTGTTTGAATGGTTTTTGGTTTTCTTTGAGAGGGATTTTATGCTGTATTATTTCAGTGTCATAGGATTTAATATCTTCATAACTCCACGCAAAAACATTAGAAAATTCTTTAAACATCTCTATGTATTTGAGTTTAATATGAGCTGGTAAAGTCTTAGACAGTTTAATCATCATCAGTTTGAGTTTACTGCCTATATTACACTCTTCCACTTCAGTCTCTATAGGATCCAGTTTTGGCTTCTTGGCCACATCGTTAAAATCAAACAACTCTTCTAAATGGGCTAGACCCTTAGGCAAACTCTGATCTTTTGACTGCAGGGTTTTTAGCTCCTCTGTTTCTAACTCTGCAGTCAATTCTATTTTGTTTTCAAGTTTTCTAGACAGTAGATTAATATTAACAAGTTCAGGAGATGGCTCTTCTTCACCAAGAAAATTTTATTCACTGTTGCAGTCCGTATCATAATCTGAATCTGAACTATGAATTTCAAATTCATTTCTAAATTGCATGAATTCTTCTATTTGTTTGTCTCCGTCAAACACCTGCCAATATTTTTCGTTATCAGGAATGGCTGGTCTGAATTTTCCCTGAGTTGTGCAGTATTTGGTTTCATATGGCGTTAAGCATGTTCTGGCTGCAAAGGCTAAGCTGTGGGCCGCAATATTTCTTTTTCTTGGGACAAAAATTATCTGGTACTCCTCAAAAGTTTTTAAAATATCCACGACGTCATTTTGATAGGCCCTAAGTCTTGGGTGATTTGCGTTGTATTCCCCGTTGACTTGCCTAATCATTAACTCAGAATCCCCATATGCTTTGATTCTTTTGGCTCCTATCTTTTTCAACAAACGTAAGCCTAAGAGCAGGGATTCATATTTCGCTATGTTATTTGAACATTGAAAGTTTAATTTACAAGAAATTCTCTCTGTGTGGTTGTTCTCAGTGTTGTAAATCCAGACACCTGCACCAACATTAGTTCTAGTGCATGACCCATCGAAGTTCATATTCCACAGAGGACTAGATTTGGGTTCATCTTGGGTACTGTCCTCCTCAACTAAAGTGCTTTCAAGTGGTTCTGGAATATCAGCACTTAGTTGAATTTATTTCAACTCCTCAAGTTTTTCTTTGTGTTGAGGGTTTCTTTCTTGACTATCAAGGTTTAAAAATGAAGGACACATGACTTGTAGATCAAGACCAATGTTCGGTTTGCTAAATTTTTCAAATGCAGAAAACTATTCTGAAACTTCTGTGGTGTTCGCAACTTCCTCTCTATTGGCCATTAATTCTGTTAGAGTGACTTGTTCACTAAAAGATTCATCGTTAAACAAAATAAAAGAATCAAGGCATGTGTTTACAGAATACAGAGGAGAGTTTTGAGGTCTATCTTGACTTGTAATTGTGTATTTCATATGGGACTCCCTATAAAGTCTTCTAGTCTGATTGAAAACAGAGATAGTCACATAGGTCATGTCCATCTGCATAGTCCCTTGTAACTTAGCCCCCCAAGATCTAGATAATAGCATTCCATACTTTGGGGGCACATCAGCCACAACTATATCCATGACCAAACATTTGGCTAGAATCTGGGCTAAGTTAACGCAGAGGTCTTTAATTAATCCTAAAAATTTTACTCTACATGAGTCAAAGGAGTAAAGGTCTTTATAAGTTCTGGTGATTTCTAGACCCAGGCTCTCCATCACAACTTTAGGCATTAAATTATGAGAAGCCTCGGAATCATGCATAGCGTTGTGCAAAATTTTGTCATGAACATTTAAACTCACATAAAAGGGAGGAACATGTCCCTCTTGATACTTACCTTCAATATTTGGACCAAAAATAAGCTCTAGTTGGTCATTGTTAAGATTTAATGTGTCATTATTATCTTCAATGTTTAAAGCCTTCAAAATTTGGGTCCTATATACATTCTGGGAAGCTAACTCCGTCAAGGGAACAAAGATTTTAATTTTGGAAATTTCCTGCTCTAGGCTAAAAGGAATTTGATTCTTCGAAGTACTTGTCTCAGCCTTATTAGTTGCCACTCTATCAACAACATTTGCTTGCTGATTTTTTCTATTTACATTTGAAAAAATGGTTTTAACAGGAATACTAGCTGAAGTGTTAGTACTACTAAGGTCTGCACTCTGTTTTGTAACGTCTTGAGTGCCTTTCTCTCTACCTTTATCAGAATTTACAGCTACTGTTTTATCCTTCTGTTTGAGAACTTTAGGCTTGGTTGTAGTGCTGTTTTGTGAAGATTTGTCAGAGGTTTTAGTGTTGGGAGTTTTTTGACTGGTTTTAATTCTAAGTTCATATTCCCTTTGAGATTCTATGATGACATTCTCCATGTCTTGATAATAACTTTCGTCATCATCTCTTTTGTCATCATAGGGTGTGTAAAGACCTTGTTTTCTATCATAATGAATCTAAAAGTCATCATCATCTACTCCCAAAATGTTGATATCATATTCCTCTGTTATTTCATCTGTTTCCTCAACCTCACTTACATAGTTTTGATGAAAGGGAGGAGTGATTTGTTGATCATCTTCCCTAGGTCTGTTTAGAGGCTGGTTCCTTCTAAAATTCTGATTCTGGTTTCTATTTTGAGGAGCAGCTTGGTTTTGACTTGGTTGTGCTGTCTCAAAGATGCTCATTCTCTTCATAATCTCCTCCATCATTTTTTCCATCTTTGAGCTGGAAGTAGAAGGGGTAGATTCCTCTCTAAAGGAAACTCTCTTCTCATTTTTCATTCTAGCTCTCTTCTCCATTAAGTTCACTTCCACAACAATAGCTCCTTTTTGCATCTCTTCAAGAGTTGCAGGATCTCTCTCTCTCTCAACTGATAGGCCATTTTGGGGTCAAACCCTTCAGAAAACTTGTTTAATGCCGAGCCTTGTGGAGGTTTTAGATCTGGGGAAAGGGTATTATACACACTGTTAAATATGGTGCAGTAAGCTTGAACACTTTCCCCAGTGTTTCTGTGGAGGTTTTTGTAATCAGAAAGGACTTGGAGAGGATTCTTCTTCACTTCCCATCTGTTTAAGAATGTCTGATGGAAGTCTTGGAGATAATTTATACTATGGGGGGTTAAGCCTTTAAACCATTTTCTTATTTCTCCCCCCAGACTCTGAGCAAATAATCTAAGCTTGATAGAATCATCATCTATTTCATTTCTATCAAAATAGTCATTCATCTTATCCACATGTTGTGATGCAGTAGTAGCATTACTAGCATCATATAATGGAATTTTGGACTGATAGTCCTATGGAAGATTGACTAATGGTATAGGAAGGACTAAGGGAGCATACCATGCTGCCATGATATGTTTTGGAGGTGGATTTACAAGAGGTGGATTAACAAAAGGAAAAGTGGACTAAAGTGGAGTGGTTTGGACAGTGGATGTTTGGTGAACAGATGTGGAAGGGACAATAGTAGATTGCTAAGCTGATCTTGGATGAGAGACACCTAAATTGTGAAGGAAGTGTAAATCAGGCAGTGTCGTTTCTCTACTACCAGGATGTTCACTTGTTTCAGGAGATGAAAGTGAAGATTCAGAGTCTAGCTGAATTATATCATCAAATGGCCTAGTTCTAAATGAATTTACTAAGTCAACTTGTGATTTTTATAGAGCTGAAAGATTTTCAGGAACTGAATTGGCTCTCAAGGGTGATCTAAAAACAGTTGAAAATTTTATCTTACGAGACCTCCTAAGGATACTTTCTGGGTTATCAACTATCTCAGGTGGGTCAGGGTCAGGATAGGCTCTAGTATGAATCTTTCTAGGAGCCACTATGCTGTGTTTTTCAGACCCAAATAAACAAGAAAATTTCAACCAGATATGATAGTATTTTAAGAGGTCAACTAATTTGTTTTACATTAATTTAAATCCTACAGTCCTCTAACTGAGTTTGAATGATGTTATACTGATAAAGGTTCTTCCTAGTGGAGTCTTAAGGTTTGTTGAGGATTGTGGAGTCGCCAAGTGGAATGTTTTAGCACTTTTGGAGGTAAAAGGTTTTATGGTCCACCACCATGTTTATTGAATTCCAATCTGAAATATTTTTGGGTTTTCTGAGTTATTTTTCAGTTGTGGTTTCTAAAAGTGTCCTAAATCTGTTTCACAAATTAGCTACGGTTATGAGACAAAGACAATCTACTCTTATGGCTAAGCCAGCTAATCCTTCAAGGTTAGATAAACTTCTTAGGAGAATCCTAGGGTTTACCTAGTTTGTCACTGATTCAAACAAGTTTTACCATGATTACCATTAGTTAGTAGTGCTTGAAAAGGCTGCTTTTTACTCACTGCAAAATGTTCTTGAATCAAGGGTTTTCTAAAGTCTTAAAGGTACCTAGGCCGAAAAACCACTCAAATTCCCTAGGGGAGTCACCAGAGATGTTAGCTCTCTGTAATTAGCAAGATTGGCAAAGTCCAACTACAGGGAGAAACACTATTTCAACCACTTTGGGATTCTAGGATCTAGCCCTCCTGAATCCGGAGAGGGATCTCTCCAATAAGTGTAAAGATGGATTTATCTTTGAGGTTTCGAGTATTCATCTTAGGCTAGTTATGAAGGCCAAATGTTTTGTTTTGTTTTGGGATGGTTGAGCATGATTATTATTTGAGTGTAAAGTTCTAAATGAAAAGAGTTTCAAAGGTGAGAAGTTGCAAGCAAATAGAACAAGATTTGGCCAAAAAGAAATACAAATTGTTGGTTTTAGTCCATTGGGATATGGAGTCATAATAGGGTTTAATTGAAACAACAAGGGGCAAGAGTGGTTTGTGGGGCAAGTCATATATGTCTAAGGATCTCTTTAAAGTTTGATTTATGGAATGAAATGATACGATAAGAAGGGGAAATGAAAAAATGAAGAACAAAGAACAACCCAAGATCTGGTAAGTACTTTGAAACTAGCCAACTTTTGACATACACTTAAGAAAAACATAAAAGAAATCCAGGATCTGGTAAGTACTTTGAAACTAGCCAGCCTTTGATATACTTTCAATAGAAAACATTAAAAGATAAAGGGAAACACAAATGATAACAAAGAATGGTATAATATTTGGTAAGTACTTTGAAACTAGCCAGCTTTCAACACATTCCTAGGGAAACTTTTAGTCAGACTTTTGGGATAAAACTAGGACCAGGGCTCACCATATCTTCCTTATTTCATCTCTACTTAACATGAAATGAAAATAACTTTCAAGAATAACAATTAGCCAAGACAGGAGAATGATGGAACGCCAGCATTCCCACTACTTAAACTGAATTAAATCATTCCTAAACAACACATATTGGAAGAAAACATTTAGATAAAGCTTATCACTTAGAGAAGGGTACTGATATACAGTAAATCCTAACTCTATGCTTGCTATTCTTTATAAGAGAAGATGAACGAAGTGGAAACAGAAATAAAATAACAATTTACAATAAGAAATAACGTCACCATCGACATAAATCAGCTTGTATTGATGCTCCAAACCAGTTACAGCTTTAAGTCCAATGTTTCAGTTTAGAAATCATCTACACTTCCCAGACTAACTTATCTCTCACAATCAGAGCCTCAAGAGCCAGTGAAAACTATTTACAAGTAGAAATATCAAGCTCAAGTATATTTCAAAGTTCTACAACCAACATTTTCTCATCTTCTACAGAAGTATTTATAGAATAAATGAGGAGGTGGGATCTGATAAAATATATCTTGGGTTAATTAATACAATTTTTAAGACTTCTCGGCCTTTGAGGGGCTCTATGGAGAAGTTTACAGATGTTTATCTGTATTAATTGATTTACATTTAAGATTTAAGCTCGGTGGGAGCTTTTGTTGACCTTTAGGCTCTGTTTCAGGATGTAATAACTCTGTTGATATTTTTTGCATTTGTTCATTTGGCAGAATTAATTGTTTTTCTGTGTTGAGGAAAATATCTTTTTTGATCAATAACTTCGGCCTCTGTTTGAATGCTTTGAGGCACAGGTGGCTTTGTGGTATCTGAGAGAAATCAATTTGCCTATGATGTGGCGGTGGAGGCCTTTGTGTCTGATAGATCTTTATTATTTTCTTTAATCACTATTTTTAATTTGGAGGATTAGGCTTTTGATAATCAATCTTAGCTGTAATCCCCTCAAAATTGTCTTCAATCCTCTATTCTGTTGTATTTTGTCTTCGACACTGATACTCTTTTAATTTGATTAAATAACACTGTGTCTTGTTGATGTGCAGGGCCGTACAGGGCTCATATGGCATCAATGCCCATGAAGCATTGATGAAACATGGCGTAGAACCCTTTGTGTGGCTTCTCTTTAAATAGACAAAGCTTTGAGGATCGTCACCCTCGAATTTATCATTTCTCCTTAAAATATTTTGAAATTCATTTAAACCTGCAAAAGACACACAACTGTTATGAAATATTGTGTTATTGGGTTTAAATGCTTTAGAGGGTGTGGGGATAGATCGTGGTCATTGGATGGCATCATCCAACAGTGGAGATCTGTTTGCGGAGGTTAAAGGAAGAGCAGAGGAAGAAATAAGTCAAAACTGTTGATTGTGCAGAGATCAACGGTGGGGATCAGTTGTGATCATACAAAGTGAATGAGTCACTTTATAAAGAAATGGAATAAAAACAAAGGAAATAGGTGAAATTTCCTTTGGCGGGGGTAAAAAATGAAGGAAATGAAATCGGGGCTTCGGGACGAATATGAGTCGTCGGATGAGATCCACCCAACGAGATCAACGATGGAGATTTGCGTTGAAAACCTTTTGGTAGAGGCGGAGGGCGATATGTAAATGAAGATTTAGATCCAAACCGTTGATCTACAGAAATCAATGGTGGAGGGAACGCGCGATAACACACAAGGGAAAAGAGGGAAAGTGGTTTTGGAGATGAAAACCACTATTTTTGCGGGGCAAAAGGGCGGGGAGGTGGTTTTGCCTTTTTGAACGCGATATGCATTCCTGCTCGACATGTAGCCTTAGAAAACCACCTATATCGCATGCCCTTTGGGAAATTAACTTTCGTGCTAAAATTTACGCGAAACGTAATTTGGGCCGTCAGATCAAGGGCCTCAAATCTGACGGTGGGGAAGTGAATGCTATATGAGGTAGATGCACGGGCGGAAGCAAGGGGAGCGGTTTTATTATGGACCATTGATCTAAGATCTGGATGGCTGAGATTGCATCCTGAAGAGGGAAGGACCCACAGGAGGTAGGCCTTCTCGGGTTAAATATGAGCCATTGGATGTGAGGATCAACGGCGGAGATTGAATCTAGGGGTTAAATGGAAAACATACGAAGGTGGAGCAGGAATTAATGAGGGTCGTTGATTTGCAGAGATCAACGGCTATGATTGGCCAAACAACATTATGAAGAGGGGTGCATAAAATATAACCAATGTCGGAGGATCGATTTGGACCGTCCGATCTGGACACATGGACGACCCAGATGAAATTAGGGCTCAACGATCAGTGGGGGGAGAAACTCGGGAGGTGCCGATGCGATTAACTGCGGACCATTGATCTGTAGATCAAATCAACGGTGGGAAATAAATCGAGGGGTTTTGAAAGTGGAGGAAAGGTTAATAATCGGAGAAAATGTGGGCTGTTGGATTTGGGAAGGCAGGGAGGAGATTGACGGCTCTCAATTTATCGGGGAATGACCAATCGGGAAGAGAAATAAAATGCACCCGATGAAAACTTTGTGATGTAGCACGGGCCATTGATTGGTCTGGGATCAATGACGGATATTGTTTTACATCATACACTGATGGAAAACCTTTAATATTTATGAAAACCTGAAACTTTATGATATACAAAGGTTTTATGGTAGGAGCAGGATATATATATGATATGGTTTGGCGCCCGTCTGCAGGGCCTTTGATTATATGGAATGCGAAGGCTCGGGGCTTTATGAATAAGGGCCAATCACATCAGAACTTTTGGTGCAGTCTTTCAATCTAACCATTTTGAATTTTGCGATGCGATTGGCACTTGGGACTTTAAATCTTGGTCCCGAGTGAAGTTACATGGAGTAAAGTGGGGGGGGAGGGGAGTTTATGTAAATGGGGCTTCAATCGCAGTGGAACTTTTGATGCGGGTCTTTCAATCTACTCATTTTTCATTAAAAAACATTGTATGGGCACGTTTAGACCAAAACTTAGGATAAAAGGGTTTTTTGATTTACAAAGGAAAATGGCAATCGAGAATGGATTATTTATAATGTTTTAAGCACCAGGTGCGGGCCAAAATGGTTATATGAGGTGATAATAGGATCGGGGGTTATGAACCAAAAGGCTAATCGCATCGGAACTTTCAACTTAACCAAAAGAATTGTGCGCTCAGATTTTTGTGATGCGATAAGCACTTAAATGGCTTAGCACCTGGTTCTAGCACCAGGGCATATAATGGGGAAGTGGTTAGGACTTAGCCCAAGGGGGCTTAAGTTTGTAATAAAAAAAATGTGTTTTTTAATGAATTTTTTTCAAGTTTTCAATGGATTTGGGGGTTTCGGCAGAGTTCAAAAAGGATTTTAAAACACTGTAATGTGGATTTTATGAAGGGAAAATGGGAAAAATGGAAAATAGAGGAAGTTTATGAGAAAAATAGAAGGCAAAATGAAGGTTAGTTTTGATGTGGAAAGAAGGGAAAAATGGTGTTTTGCAGCAGTCTCTCCTCTATGAAATCAGCAGGATTTCAGAGTTTGAAATGGAAACAACAGTGAAGATTGAACCAAGGGCATGATGTCTCCAATGAGTCTTTAGGAGATAACATTTTTTAGGAATAAAACTTGTTTCTTGAAGGCTCCAAAAAATGATTTAGCCACCTTTTGATATAACAAATTTTATAGGTGGCTAACAGTACAAAACCACTAAAACCGCGATGCGCTAACATGAATATGGCATTACAACTCAAGTGGGCTACAATTGGGAACTAATGGGATGATGGGATAGTAGGCTAGACTGTAGAACTGATCATGGAATATCAGGATAAGTTTTTAGGACCCAAGAAGATCACGGGGAACTTGGGTGGTATGCACGTCACTCTCAACTCAAATGCGCAGCCAAAAAAACAATGGTATGATCATACACAGAAGGTAAGAGAGGAGATCGGTAATACGCTCATCACACTAGTCAGACAGGTAAATCCTATGGCTATGATGCTACTGCGCACGATCTTGGGACATATGAGCTACTACAAAAAGTCCAGTCGGGGATACGCAATGATCACTACACTTTTGAAAACACTGCTTAAGCTAGATATTTCACTCAATCGGGATGGTGTGCACTGAAAGAGCTTTGAAAAATTTAGGAAAAGGATGGTCACTGCAGCTATTCTCACTTCCTCCAATTGGGCGGTGATATTTCATAAGGATCCTTTAGGCATCACCCAGGAAGCAGTACGCAGCTTGGCACGAGAGACAGTAATCACACAATCGTATGTGCTAGTCAGGAAATCTCGGGTGCGGAGCGCGATTATGACACCATGGAGAAGGGAGGGTTGGCCCCACCCTATGAGCTACAGAAGTGTCAGCGCAAGCTGCTAGGAAGTCACTATAACAAGATTACAATTCATTGGGTTTTAGAGAGCACGGGGAATAAGACTGTGTTGGGAGGGGGGGGGGAGGGGGAGTCTGCAGGTGGCTACTGCTTTAAGAATACGGTGTTAAAGTCATCGACAAGCTAGGAGAGTTGCGTATGGAGCAGGATCACTTGTCCCGAATTGAGACGGATAAGGAAGGATTGCCTGATACACAGTTGTTCATTATTAAGGTCGTGGATGCATGTTTCACTGAGATCTCTCTGTTCCTGACCACAGGCATGGCAACCACCGAATATTTGGTACGAAAAAAGAAGGAGTCAGTTCCCCGAACGGTGGACTTTACCAATATCACACCTCATGAACTACTGTGCAGTGATGGCCTGAAACATGTAAACTATGCTCTCTTGGTTGAAGCCCATGAAGATATAACAGGGGGTCACTACACAGGAAAGATGACGGCATAAGAGATCTTAAAGGCTGGGCTATGGCAACACAGACTTTCAGTTGGAAGAAATCACATCAAAATGAAGCTGGTGTGCTGGGAACACGGGATGGTTGCTTGGAGTGCAGGGGTGCGCTAGGAACACGGGATGGTTGCTTGGAGTGCAGGGGTACGCTGGGATCGTAGGGGCATGCTGAGCGCACCCCAGGTGCGAAAACTAGCCATTGAAACAATCAAATCAGTTAAAAATAAAAAATTACCGTTGGATGGAGCGGGCGACCAGCATTTAATGTTATGATTTTGGGAGATTTTTTACCGTTTACTTGATGGTAAATCCAATGTGACGTCTACCCTACTGTTGGGCGGTCCCCAAGGCTATAAAATAGGTGAGATAGATCAGACACAGGTTCTGTATTGCTCGAATATCTTGTACTTAGCCTGTTTGTCCTAGACAAAGTTGTGTTGTAAGAAAATTTATGCCTCTAGCATCTCGCTCATGTCTGAGCAGCCTGCCCCATATGATAGTAGAAATCCTGAGTTCATATTTTGCACCAAAATTTCGGCCAGAAACCCTACTCAACTCTCAAAGCCAATAACCTCAGTGGAACAAGACACTGAGGAAGTGGTGGAAGTCGAATCTGAAGTTGAAGAGATCATCTCCACACCCAGCCCTACCACCAGGAAAGGAAAAGAAAAAGCTTAGGGCTTAGGAAAGCCCCCAAGGCCTACAAAATGGGCTACAGGAAAGCCCCATACCTCCCTGCAAAACGTGAAATCCCCGCGGGCTACTCAGGAGGAGGCCCAGCACGCCGAGCCAATCGACTAGCTACCCCACTTCATTCGCCCAAGCAGGACATCAACACGCATGCCAAAGAACCTCAATGGCTTGATCACCTACCTGTAGATGCCACTGACCCCAGGGGAGGCCCCCATCATAGGTGAACCTTTTGGACGCCTTCATGAAGTTAAGTTCAACGATCATGATTTGGCCAACTTTGAGGCCTTCCCTGAGCTAGCACTCGAGTTATACCTTGATACAGTTCATGGTGCTGATGGGCTCAAATTTTACCCCCAATGCTGGGAATGTGGTTTGGCGGGGTCCGGGCTCCTAAACCTGCTCAGGATGCCCCACTTTGGACACTACAATGTAACGGACCGACTCGCACGACAATTTCTCGCGCTAATTCATGACGAATTCCTGTGGATCTAGGATAGGATCCCCATTGACGCTGCGTTAGTGCATCGGATTACTAGTCTCCCCATGAGCGGACCGAACCCCCTGGAGTGCGTGGGTAAGAAATATGAGGGGGAGACTATTGAGTTCATGCACCAAAAGTATCTTGTGGACCGTAATACTCAAGGGTTTATCATCAAGACCATCAGTGACCAAGGCATAAATCTGGGAACCATGTTGTTAACATGTAAAATGATGAGGAAGTGTCAAGTCACCTCCATTCTAGCCTACATCATCTGTTTAGCCAGACAATGTGCGAAAGGGGTATGTTTTAACTGGGCACAATATTTGTGCGATGAGTTTCTAACTAACGTTCGTGAGTCCCAGGAGAACGACCGCACCTTTTGTTACTCTTGGTTTTTGTTTCTTATAGCATTCGTTGCCTGGGAAGCTCTTGCAGAGTTAGTTCTCCCTGAGATTACCCCAGACATGTGTGAAGAGGCTCACTATGCACACTTATGGGATTCCATGAATCTGCAATGGCTCGAGGACAACCAGGTGTTCTGGGTCCTCTTCCAAAGTAGTGTGGCCGCAGCTATTAACTCCTGACCATGGTTATCCCTTACCGTGTACGATAGATACAAGGGCATTGTCGCACTTCAGGTCACTCTACACAATATTCAGATCAAAGCACACAAGGAGAAAGCCTAGACTTCGCTTCCTTACATGGTAATGGACGAAGAAATCGACAATGGCATTGCACTCTGGCCCCCTAATTGGAAAATTGGCTTCAAAACTGGTGCGAAGGGCATTGGAAGCACCGGCACTGTCACACTATTTTTTGGTCATCTAACCTGTTACTATTAGATGGACCTAAGTACACTATGTAAGACCAATTTTACCCTAAGTAAAATTGCTTTCACTATTTAAAATAAATTATTAAAACACCTTTATTAAGTTGTTTATGGTCTAAACAGGAAACCACATGAGGAAATATTAAATAAATCCGCATTTGTTTGATTTTCCTCAAGGAATAATTAGTTAAACAACAATTTAATTAATATTCCTGGTCATATTTAACCCAAAACATGAAAATTAATTAGATAAATTATTATTTATCTTATTATTTTCTAGGAATAATTATTTAAACCTTATTTAAATAATATTCCTTGTTAAACTAAATCACTCATAAATAGTTAAGTAAATCATTATTTATTTAACTATTACTCAACCACATCCTTAAAATGATAAATAAATCATTTATTTATTTATTATTTACAAATAAAGGAATTTGACCCAAGTCAAATTCCTTTTCCCTCCGACAAAAATAATAAAATATTCCATAAAAGTTGAATCTTGATTTGGTTAATAATATTTTAATTATGCACCAATATCTAGACTAACTGAATATTTTGTTATAAATAGAAGGGTTTTTCCATTCGTTCATCACCTTTTGTTGACTAAGATCACTCTGGATCTATACTTTTGGTTTGACTTTGATCCACTATCATTGCTATATTTTTCTATCCTTTTGCTTGTGAGCTCCCTTTGATTTCCATTTTTTTCTGGGTTTTCTACACCATCAAGAGAGAGGAATTTTAGATCTGAAGTGCTGAGGACTAACAAGAACCCATCCCATTGAGGAGAACTGGTAACATCCTTCTATGTTTTCCTCCCAGGTACCCTTAATATAAAATTCATTCAACATATTCTTGTCTTGTCTATTGGATACATGGAGTAAATCTTGTTTTATTTACTGCTTAATGTCTTTTGATGCATAGATCTAGAGTTTTGCAGCATTTACCTTGATCAACTAATTGCAGATCTGAAGATATTGGTAGCCATATTTTCTGTTAGGCTTGTTTGTTATGCATAGCTAAAGTGGTCTTTTTTCGTACACTTGCAATTAAGATTCATACTAACAACTGGCGACTCCACACGGGTTTACGATTACGATCACTGTCGTTTTTTTGATCCTCGCATATCCAGCTGCTTCTAACTGTAGGATTTCTCTTCAGCCTCTTTTTTATCTTTTCTTGATGTTGTTTTTAACATATAAAACCCTAAAACAATAAAAATTCTAACTTCCGTGTGTTTTCGGACCTATTGCGCAGGTGACAGACATCAGCCGCAGCTGAGACGACACTTTTTACTGAAATCTGCCACCGAGAGTGCTAGAAGTGTAGGTTGCACTTTTTGGCCCTAAACCTGTGACCTGGAGCTTTAGGGCACACATTTCAGCTCAAAAACTATGACCTCTGCTGAAAACAAGTCATAAAATAAGACCTAGATTTTTTTCGGGAGTTTTTCTGAAAGTTTTTTGGGTTTGTCTAGGCCTCTGTTCAGGGTTGTCGGACCTCCATCTCTGCCTGTTTTGGACCTATAATTGTTCTGTTTTACTCAACTAAGTGGGAGCCTAGCCCCCTAGGGCTTCAATACCCTCCACACTTTATGGAAGAGCTTTATTTGTTGCAGGTTGTCTGAAGTTTTCAGAGTGTTCAGCCATTTTTCAGATCTGATACCTCATCTTCAGATCTGCTTCAGATTGGCTATTTATCCATTCAAATCACCTATTTTAGTTTTGTTTGGGTTTTCCTCTAGGGTTCACTCCATTTTCCTCCAGGAGATAGCCTTTCGCGACCTCATTTACAACAATCTTTTCTCTAATTTGTTGTTTTCTGCACCACTTTCCAGCAGATTTTGACCTTTACATCCCTGTCCTTCCCGACCTTAGATCTATTGGCTATTTTAGTGTGTTTTGACTAGTTTTTTTCCCACCTACAGACTACTTGTGGAGAGACCCACCTTCTTGGGTTGAGATTATTTCATTATTATTTGTTTATTTGTTGTTATTTCAGTTTCATATATTGTTATCTTCAGGTTTATTTATAGTCACACAACACACATTTTCTTTTTCTCTACAAATGTCTGGTTTTAAAAATTAAAATTTACACACTTTGCACTCACACCCTAAGCGAAAAATTGCTTGGGTAACACTACCAAGTAAAGACTCTAAAACATTGAAATAAATTGAGCATGTACCTCTTTTCCTTTGTTCCGACATTGTAATCAGTTGATCCTCCACCTCCTTGCCATTGTCGTTCTCTTTTTCCTTTGTGTCATTTTTGTGTCATCATCATTGCGTCACCAAGGCATTTATCGCAGAGACTTCTCTGCCTTCATCCTCAGTTTCTAGTAGGAAGACTTACTCCTCCGCATAGGATTCGAGTTAGTCCTCCTCTGAGTCCACACTCCAACTCTTCTTCTAGTTCATTGGGTTCCCCTTCCACCCCCAATTCTCCTCCTGTCACCTTCACCATGTCTGGTTAAGGACCTAATGCTAGTGGTAGCCCCAGCCCTAATGCTGGGAATAATACTAGTGGGACCGCAATAGGTACTATCCCAGCTGCTCCCTTACTCCCCTATATTGCAGGCCTCAGTCTTCCCGATTTTGACCAGTTGATAATGACCCTATACACCATGATGCTAGTTGGCCTGCTATGCCGACCAAGCTCCCTTTCAACATCCCCAAGTTTGAAGGCCTTGTTGGAGAAGATCTTACAAATCATGTTCAATATTTCCACATGTGGTGTTCGTATAACTCCATACCGATGACTCTGTCCATCTTCAGTTGTTCCAAAGTACGCTTACGGGAAAAGCTTCTAAGTGATATGTTGAGCAAGCCTCATCCTCTCATACCACCTTTGTGACTCTTGCTTGGGATTTTCTATCTTATTTCCAGCTTCCCCTTCGTTATGACACTGGTACCAAAATTTTTACTTCTTTATTTCAATCATCTATGACTCGCCTATCCGATCATGTCCAGGAATGGCGGAGAAGAAACAGCCTATGTTGAGCCCATACCTTCAAAGACCGTATCTACATGGACTAGTTCCTTAGATCTCTCTTGCCCCATATCGGAAAAGATGTTGCATCGCATTTCCCTCAAACTGAAGAAGCCGCTCTCCAAATAGCGTTAAAATATGACTTGATCTATGCTTAGTCGGGTTATGTTTATATCATTCTACCTGATATTCCTAGACCTGGTGGTGCCAATGCACCAACAGCATCTAATGCCACCAATGGTATCATTGGAGCTCTCTCTCATCCATACGCTCAACCTCCCATGGGCTATGGTTTTCCTCAAGGGGGGCCAGCACCTCCTACAATTTTCCCACTCCCGATAGCATGCATCCAGGATACAACATTCCTCCTCTTTTTTCCCAACCTCCTGTTTACCACACTATTACACAACCTCCTTATTATACATATCCATATCCTGGTGCTCCATCTCCTCTGGCATTAGCACCTCCTCCTCCCTTGCCTTCTCAACCCCCACAACAACAACCACCGCCCCCTCAGGGGCAGGTGTATGCACAGCAGGGCACGACTAATCCTCCTCCTTCCAAAAAGAAGAGGAAAGGCACTCAAAATCAATCTGATCCTAGTAATCCTGGACCTAATCCTCAAAATAATGCCCCTAAAACTACTAACTAGCAACACGGCACTCAGCCCAAGCAGGACAGGCCTGTTCGCATGAATAAGCCTTGTTCTTGTTGTGGTGTTCATGGCCATTACATGCATGATTGTACTTTTTACCATAGATGAAGAAGATGTGGGAGTCTCAAGCAACATTGCGAGGAGAACAAGCCTCCCCTTCTATCCCTCCTAGTGCCGCACCTAGTCAGCCGGCTGTTTTTACTAATCCTTTCCCTCAGCAAGGATTTGTGGCTACCCAACCACCTGAAGGTCAGGTGGCCATTCAACCTTTTCCATCTGGTACCTCTGATTACCAGATTCTCATGATGAAATCTGATCAACCTTTAACCGTAGACATCAATCTCCAGACTCAGTCCTGTCAGTACAACAAGCCTCTCGCTACGTCTGTCCCTGAGCCGCCCCCTTTGGTCTCTATAGAGCCTCTTTCGAAATCTAATTGTCCCTTGCAGATCCCTTAGCCTAAGGTGGAGGTTCATACCAAGATCCATAAGGGACCACTATGCTGAAATGTTGCTTCTGGCAAAGCTTCCCTTTCGTATATCATAATAGATGATTTGGCACAATCTTCTACTGCCATTTCAATGCTGAAACTCCTCCATTCATGCTCTTCATAATGAAAAAATATACTATATTCCATGGGCACTGTAGATCCTTACGACAATCTATTAATTGTCTTTTATGTTGACCAGTCAGAACATCCTCCTCTCCCTGCTTTTGTCGCCTTCCAAATCCCAGTCAAGATCCGGAACGCCAACGTTTCCCAGTGCATCATTGATGAGGGGGCATCCACCTGTGTGATGTCCGCTTCAGTTTGGAAGCAACTCGGATCACCTGAGTTGGCTCCTTCCATTATTACTCTCCGATCGTGGGATGGCCATGCCTCCCAACCCATTGGCCTATTCTGCAACTGTCCTATTACTCTTGCCGGCAAGACTATTTGCGTTGACGTAGAAGTCATAGATGCCCCCTTAGATTACAACATTCTATTGGGTCGTAGCTACACCTATGCGATGTTTGTTGTCCCATGTGTGGTTCACCGCAAGATGTCCTTCCCTCACAAAGGAAAGATAGTCACCATTGACCAGTTGACATATTACAAACCGAAGTCTCAGACCTCCCCTGAGTCCATCATCTCTTCGATGGCCAATAAGAAAACCGTCTATCCTTTGACTAGTGTCTCACTCGGAGTCTACAAGTATTACTCATTGCTTGGTACATTCACTGGTCTTCCTCTTCCAATCTCTGATCCTAGATCATCAAATGTTTGCATGATGCAATCGTCTCGAGTTGCCCTCAAGCGGCCTTCTTCGGGTAGTCAGCAGCCTCCTCCACCTATCCCTTTACCTATAGATGGTGTCTATGAGCCTCTCTACCCTCCTGAAATGGTTCCTCTAGGACTTAACCATTTAGGAGCCATCCTGCCTAGCCATTACCCCTCCAGTCAGATATTGTTCCTAGCTTCCCCCTAGGAGTGTACACGATACCTGTCATGGCCACCCTCTCTCTTCCTAACCTAACCCTTGGGATTCCTGTCTGGTACCTTGATCCTCCAACCACTACCCCACCTGGTCAACCCAAACATTATCTTTCTTTGACCCTAATTGAATCGGTACCCATGAATTCTCCCACTGCAAAAGTGCCTCAACCACCTCAACAGGAATCACCTCCTGTTGCGATTGCTTCGAGTAAGAAGAGCAAAGCTCGCAAGAGAGACTTAAAGGACAACGCTGGCCCAACTGACTCTAAACCTCCCCCGCCTGCAAAGCCCTGTGCTTTGTGTGATGTCGTCGGCCATGCCACCCATAGCTGTCCTGAATTTCCCCGTATCAAGCCCATGGTTAAAGTTGTGTTCCCTGAGTCTATGGTCCTAAGAGCCTCTATTTCTTCCTCGACTGCAGCCAAGAACCCTAAAAATATTCACACCAACCAACCCTGTGATTTGTTTGATCTCCATGGCCATTATTCCCACCATTTTCCCCGCCTTACACATTATCGTGCCTCTTTAGAGGTAGTTCGGGAGTACGAGGTTGAACAGAACCAATCCACCTCTCCCATGCTTGCATAGTATGCTACAGGATATACTACGGATTTAACCACTCCCATTGACATTTCCCATCCTGATTTCAAGATGACGAAGCCTACGGCCACCATCCTCTACCTATCATCATCCATGAGACCCTCAGTGGAATCTCCCTTTGAATCTTCCCCTGTTGTTTCGCTTGACCTCCCTTCAGCGATCACCCTCAGCTCAGCATTGGTAGATCCCTTATCTTCTTGTTCTTCTATCATCCCCTATGATAATGCACATATGGACCTTTCTTCTCATGATGATGAGTTAGGTAGCTTTGCCGCGTCATGTGGTCTCCCTTCCTCCAGTCACTCTATCTTATATTGTGATGATGACATCATGGAATCCATGTCCACCCTCGACTTCATATTTCCCACCCATAAATGGGATGGCACCTTCCATATCTGTGGTGAATTTCGCAGCCTGAGCACAAGCTACACCTCTGGTAGCTCCCACACTCCACCTCACCGTCGAAGTGTGAGTAGTAGACATCCTACCCAGATCAATCCCTCTCGCAGAGTGAATTCGATTTCTAATTTTGCGCTTAGGTTGACAGCATTGTTCATCATCCTCCCATTTATTGTCTTATGGCACCTTTCAGAGGAACCTCCCGTCCACACCTTATATTGGTTTTGTCGATGGTGCAAGTCACTACTCCCGAAATCTAGCCTCGATAAGTTGGGCCATTTTTACCCCCTTGCATTCGCTTGTTCTATCGAACGGTAAATGAATTGGTACTACTACCAATAATAAGGCCGAATATGATGAATTGTGAGGTTTATTAGCTGATTCCCTTTTAAATTGCATCCTCCACCTTTAGGTTCTTTTAGATTCCCTGCTTCTTGCCATGCAATTGAATGGTGTCTATCGTGTGCACAACCCTATACCTTTTAGAAGATATTTACGAGTGAAGCTTTTGATGCGTGAATTTGAAATCATTACATTCATGTACCTAGAGAACAAAATCACTATTTAGATAGCATTGCAAACCATATTATAGATTGGAATTTAGCACACGCATTTAACACAAGAAAATAACATAAAACTATCAAAACGATGCATGTCCATAATATGTGTCGTATAAAATGTTTTAGAGTCCATCAACTCTGATACATATGACATGCCCATAGCATGTTACAAAAACTCAAAACTGGGGGAACCACCTATCCCTACACACTAATCACTATCTGGAGGATCCTGAGCCAATGGCCCTGTTCCCACAGCTCGTAGATCATGCATACCCTATTCGGCCATCGCCATGCCCCGCATGACCCCTCGCCACTCCGAGGATAGACCAATACATGGCTTTATGTACTGGTCCTCTAAGTCTTGCGAACCACACTTTAAAACACCAGTCAGAAGCCTCTCACATCTATGATGGATGTCCTCTAGGAGGGTTGTCAGTTTGTTGTGCCCTCGATCCACTAGGTCCTGCAACTCCTGATACTGCAGACCGTCCCATATACCCGGCCAGTTTTACCATTTTTGTATCTGCATACCAAAAGTGGATGAATCAATACCATATAAAATATTCTAAAATTTTACACTGCACATAAAATATTAGCAATTTTTCACTTACCATCGGGCCCCCATACTCGACCAAGAGGTAGTGGCAAATTCGGGTCCCCAAAATAACTCATCCCACTATAAGGATAGTCATCTATGTACAATGGCATCTGATCCCAATGTGCAAAGAACTTAGGTTGGAACACCCATCTGACTGCCCCACCTCCTCCTCTACATAGTAGTCGCCTCCACCGGTGCATCCTGGGCTCTCTCAGGCCCCCATCTTGGAGCTGTATACGAGGTCGAAGTGTCGGGATCTTCTCAAAGAAGAGTGAGCACAAAACTGTACCATATGCACAGTCATGGTTCACTTATCGCTTGCATAGCAAAATCTGTTGTTTCAATGATGAAAGAATCATCTAGGCCCACCCATAGTAGGTCACACCCAACACACTCTCCACAAGCATCATTTTCCCTCCAGTGATGTGGTGGAGTGCCTGGTTGCCCAGGATTTGCAGCACTGTTGTGGCCACTGCACAGGTCTCTAACCTCTCTAGATCCCCGATGGGTATCCAAGTCCCCTTGACTTGGAGACTTGGTCGACAATAGTGCTCTACAAAGTCCATGATGTTTTTTCCTCGCAGTAACACTGGATGTGCATTCCAAACGATCTCAAGTGGTGGAATACGAGTCAGGAAATATATATCCTGGACCGTCAACTCAATCCGGCACCCCTACACTATAAATACCTCATGGTCCAAATCCAAATAGCTGACAATCTGAGCCAATAAGAGCTCTCCAGCTCTCATCAAATGGTTCTCCACAAACTTCAGAACCCCAAACCTGGCCAATGCATTACTGACACCCTAATCCTCCCAGATCTCCGACCGTAATGTGCCCAGGTCTCTCTCTCTCTAGTTGATCCATAATTCTACCATATCTGCACAAAACCATCATATTTTTTAGTGTACAGATAGGAAAGACTGTATCCAAACATAAAAACCCATTTCTCAGCTAAAACACAACAAAGAATCACCTCTCCCTATCAGGTCGCAATTTTCAGACCTAATCCTGGGATAGGTTGCAGTTTTCTGCCCAAAACCTACTACCCAAGTCGCAGTTTTTGCACCAAAAAGTGTGACTCAGCCGTGAAAAGGAGCAGGGGTCTGTTCCTAACCTTTGGGGATCTAAACTGAACTTTCAATCCACTGAAATGAAAGAGTAGGGTTAGGCCTCTTACCTGAAACTGACGGATTTCGATTCCAACGGTCGGTTTTTCTGCTATGATCGTCGCAAGATTTAGGGCCTTCTCTCCTCTCTACATTTACCATAGCTCCAGATGAAAATGAGTGAATTTGGAGGGAAAATTCCTTATCAAAAGAAAAGCCCCTGATTTTTCTTTTGCATGCGGCAGCCAAACCGTAGCTTAGTTTGACAAATCATCTGCACCGTTGGAAAGCTCTAACCGAGCCCTAAAATGGATATCTGTTGGTTTTTTGTGATTTAATACTTCACCAGGACACATTTTTTCCATGAAGCATCACTTCACTACTCCCCAAAATCAAAACTTTCACTTGGAACACTTATACTTGGGGGCACCACTTTTCCTTCATACTTGTCCATGCTCGTGTCGATTTTCGTCGTGAGTAACCATCATGTACTCATGTTTTTATGGTCCCCATTGCACCTTTTCTGTGTGGAAGCACCATCAAGTCACTCTTGTTTAGAGCATCTGAGTTGAGTCATCATTGCATTCATGGAGTCTATCCCGAGTCCCTTCTTATCCTACTATAGTCCTCCATCCTTCATTGCTTGTTTCCTCTCTCATGTCGCACATTATGGCCTTCAGTCCCACTATCCCCTATCCCTCATGATATTGTGTCAGTCACTGCCAGGTCATCCATGCCCTTTATTCTCTAACAAGAGAATTCATCCGTCCGCTACTCAGTACCCCCCATTTTATCATCATCCATGGTGTCAGTCTATTAGTTTCTCTATTATCTTCTCTCATGCCTTAGTTAAGGATCCCTTATTGCCTCACCTATGACGAACCTCCTTCTGTCGACATCAGCTCGTTCATCCAGAAGACAAGTCTAGAGGGTAGTGTACCTTGGTTCCAACTTCCACTCTTGTTTGGTGCCTTAGATTAGGTAAAGGGACTCCTTATTTCCCATTGAATTGATTTTTTCTTAGCTCCATCTCCTTTCAGCATGATGAAGATCTGTATATTTGATGGTTCAGTGATGCAGCAGTTGATATAGGTGATTCCCGGGTGTGTGTGAGATGTCTCAGCCCTCATGAGGGGGTGGCCCTACAAGTAGCCCCCCACATGCCCGGATGACCTCTTCATTACAGCCTTTGATGCAGCTCCATATATTTGATGATGTCGGACTCAACCGCTTGTAGCGCCTTTTTTTTTACATGTATCAGTCAGATTTTTAGAGCCCTTGCCTGTATATAGGGGCATTTGGGTTGTATTTATATCTCATGTACTCAGATATTATTGTATAAGTCCTGGCTGTTATCCTAGGCATAGTATGTATGTGGGATTCATTATCATGTTTTACCTGGCTCATGTTTATGCTAGCATGTACTATATTGTTTAATCCCTTGTTCACTGGACGCATTATTCTTTGTACTTTGTCTCGGTGGGCATAGGTATGCCTCCCCTGCCACCTATAGCATAGGTACTCACTCATAAAAGAGACTTTTCACACCTGTAAGTCTTGCCTCCTCAGGGTCTAGTCCTTTAGCGCTTCGATCTACCTTACATTTCTCTCTCTTTAACTTCCCCTTCAGTGTCTAGTGATTGAGTTCTTACAATGTACTTCGGTCATACGATTAGATCCTAATGCTCGCATGTTGGGGGGAAATCTGTTACACCATGTTTTGGTCATCTAACTTGTTACTATTAGATAGACCTAAGTACACCATGTAAGGCCAATTTTACCCTAAGTAAAATTGCTTTCACTATGAAAAATAACTTAGTAAAACACCTTTATTAAGTTGTTTATGGTCTAAACAGGAAACCCCATGAGGAAATATTAAATAAGTCCACATTTGTTTGATTTTCCTCAAGGGATAATTAGTTAAACAACAATTTAATTAATATTCCTGGTCATATTTAACCAAAAACATGAAAATTAATTAGACAAATGATTATTTTTCTTATTATTTTCTAGGAATAATTATTTAAACCTTATTTAAATAATATTCCTTGTTAAATTTGACTAAATCACTCATAAATAGTTAAGTAAATCATTATTTATTTAATTATTACTCAACCACATCCTTAAAATGATAAATAAATCTTTTATTTATTTATTATTTACAAATAAAGGGATTTGAACCAAGTCAAATTCCATTTCCCTCCAACAAAAATAATAAAATATTCCATAAAATTTGGATCTTGATTTGGTTAATAATATTTTAACTATGCACCAATATCTAGACTAACTCAATATTTTGCTATAAATAGAAGGGTTTTTCCATTCATTCATCACCTTTTGTTGCCTAAGATCACTCTGGATCTATACTTTTGGTCTGACTTTGATCCACCATCATTGTCATATTTTTCTATCCTTTTGCTTGTGAGCTCCCTTTGAGTTCCATTTTTGTCTAGGTTTTCTACACCATCAAGAGAGAGGAATTTTAGATCTGAAGTGTTGAGGAATTACAAGAACCCATCCCATTGAGGAGAACTGGTAACATCCTTCTATGTTTTCCTCCTAGGTTCCCTTAATATAAAATTCATTCAACATATTCTTGTCTTGTCTATTGGGTGCATGGAGTAAATCTTGTTTTATTTATTGCTTAATGTCTTTTGATGCATTGATCTAGATTTTTGTAGCATGTATCTTGATCAACTAATTGTAGATCTGAAGATATTGGCAGCCATATTTTCTATTAGGGCTGTTTTTTATGCACAACTAAAGTGGTATTTTTTTCATACACTTGAAATTAAGACTCATACTAACAAGCACATCCCAAATCAACCCCCCTGTCACCGTCCCGGATATGAGAGGTATGCCCAAGAGTACCAGACAAGACACCAGTGTGGCCACCCAAAAGAATGCACAATAGCAGAAGGACATCGAAGTGGATACCCAGACAGACTCACAAATTGGTTTGGGTATAGAAGATCTGGATGCATGTAGACCTACCTCCCCCTGCAGCATGAATCGCACCAGTGAGCCAATCAGAACACCCCGCAAAAAGCAATGATCTCAACGAGCAGAACGAGACGAAATAGTCACCTTCACTGACGGAGACCTGGAACAAATCGCGGATGCAGTCACTCTGGCCGTGGAGGACAAATGGGTCACCTTAGAAGAATAGCAGCGGGCTACAGTCGACACAATTCAAGTTGAGATGCGAGCGCTACAATTAAAGATAGACACGTTGCATATTAGTGTGATCTCGGTACGCCCACCCTCCCCCACCAGTAGCGTAATGCTAGTTACAGATGACAGCTGCCTCTGTTCTCTCCCTGGCGTATCTCTGGTGCTCAGTCCACTCGACCTAGGACTTCAAGTCTAGGCCAGTACAGAAGTCCAGCTGAAATTAGCTTGGCTCCCCCATGAGGCCCTGCAGGGTCTCTACACCATTGTATTTCAGGAAATCCACCATCGAGACCAGCAAGTGCACCAACAGCTCAACAAAGCTGCACAAACCATCCTTGAAAATAATGTTGAGGTATGCCTCGCCACCATGAAGCACACAGAACTCGAAGACACGATTCACTGACTTTGTGTAGATGTTCTTGCAGAGATCCCGGAATCTGCTACCCCTCAAGCTAAAGTAGAAAGACCAGCCACAGCACTCAAGGCCTCCCGAGATGAAGTTCAGGTTGTCAAGACATGCATGGAACAGCAAATCGCAGATCTACAAGCTAAGTTACAACCCAAGCACCTCCGGAGGTCCGGGCCTAGAGAACTGCGCTGGTCACCACAGCTACGAATGTCATCACAGGGCAGATCGGGGACAGAGCCCAACTACTAGAGACCACCATGTAGCTATGTACTAAGGTCCAATGTGATCCAATATTGTGAGGGATAAACCAGGCCCTACGACAAAAGAGAAGAGTTCGAGACAATCGAAGCCACCTTTCCCACTCTGGTACCTGCTCAGCGCTTGCAACGACTGCGCACCATCCAAGCGCTCTAAGCGGATATTGATGACCTTTGGAAAAAGAAGAAGATCCTTGGTGACCAACTGAAGCTGTGGGCTGACGAAGCTCTCAAAATTTCACAGGATGCGGACGTTGCTATCAAGAAGCTTAACCAAACTTTGGAAAGTGTCACTGCCGCGACTGAAGGACCGTTGTCAGAAAATTTGGTTGACATTGCACAGAATGTAGCTGTCTAAAGCGAATGTGTGCTACCTCCATTAGCCAAGGCGATCAGAGTATTGCAAGCACAGGTTGAAGCCCCACTGGTACAATGACTTGAGATGAGTCACAAGATTGTGTTGGGGGACTGTTAGAGCAGGGTCTCCCAAAGGCTATGAATTTTGTATTGTTTACATCTAATGCAGGGGTTTTGGGGTGGTTCAAAGCCCCTAATGCATTGTAAATTGGTCAAGGGTAGCCCAAGAGTCCGCAAACCATGGTTTGTGGACCATGGGATGCGTAGGCTAAATCGCTATAAATATATGAACCTTTTTTGAGTCATAGGTAGGAATGAATAGAGATTGATGTGAAGTATGAATTGTTAGATCTGTGGTAGGGTTGTTTAGGTTAGGACTCCTGTTCGCTGTGTGCGCAAAGATCCTCTGTCTTGCTGTGTGTGGACCCTACTAGCTGTGTGTGTAGGTGGTAATTTGGGAATGGAAGAGGATTTTTGGTAATGATATAAATATGCGGAAGTATTGTGGATGTATAATGTTATCTAGATATATTATGTTATGTTGATGTGACTTGAGTATATGATTACGTATCTTTTTGTAGCTGCAAATTTTCTATGTTCATGGTACATATGTCTGTGATATGTTGATTTACTAGAATTATACTGTTCTGTGATTATAATTGATAGTGTGCACGTGGATGCGAACCTATTGAGTAGATCTGATAAGCTGCAGTTTGGTTATTTATTGAAACCTCTCCGAAGAGCCCATTGCCGTATAGATCTGATAGTTTTGGACCATCTTGACTTACCTGCTCTCTCCCATGGTGCAGAAACTTGGTTCCAGCACCTTCCCATACTGCTTTGGGTGAGACTTTGGCCTGCGCAAGCAAGTCACTCCCGAAAGGGCCAGTAGTATAGAGGTTTGTTGGCAAACCTTAACCTCCGAACTTGGGTCAGGACCCCTCGAGCCAACACTTGTGGTGGCCCACTTTGTATAGCGACTCCCACACATATTGTAAAGCCTACAATGCATGCCAACAGACAAGAATACCTTTGCACATGGATGAGATGCCCTTACAACCACAGATGGATTTGCAGGCATTTGATAAATGGGCTACAAAAGTTATCAGACCCATCAACCCACCAGGTAAGAAGAAAGGTGTCCAATACATCCTCACCGCAACTGATTATGTAACCAGATGGGAAAAAGCTCAATATGTGAAGTATTGCACTACAGATACCATTACACACTTTATTTTTGAGCATATTTTAACCAAATTCGGTTGTCTAAAGATCTTGATGAGCGATAGAGATATGAATTTCATTAATGAAACTATTCAAGCGTTGACTAAGGAATTCCAGATCCACCATGTGAAGAGTACCCTGTATCACCCACAAGCAAATGGAATGGTGGAAGCTTTAATGAAATTTTGGAACATGCGCTTACCAAGGTCTGTAATGTTGATCGAAGAAATTGGGACATGCACATATCATCAGTACTCTGGGCCTACCAGACCACGTGCAAGAAAGGAGGCCATTATGCCCATGGATTACATCGTCCCTAGCTTGTGCATCGTGGCTTTTACAAACATGGTGGAGCCCGAAATCATGGAGGAATGCTTAGCGCATCTCATTGCCTTGGAAGAGGATCGGTTCATTGCTAAATTTTATCAGCAAGTTCAAAAGGCCCGGGAAAAATCCTAGCATGATAGGTATATCCGACAAAAGCCGTTTAAGGAAGATGAGCTATTACTCCTATATGATATTAAGTTTGCGCACCACCTAGGAAAATTATGAAAACATTGGTTGGGTCCTTATGTGGTAAGAGAAATTATGGAGGGGGGTGTGATTAGATTGGCTATGCTGCGCGGAGACCCTTTGCCGGGGTATGTTATTGGCAGCCACCTAAAACCATACAGAGCCAACTTGTCACATACCAAATAACTATATGGTCGGAGTGGTTGTATAAGGATGGTTGTGCACACGCAAGAGGAAGAACGAAGGTAGGCCAGTATGTGCACCGGGGTTTTCCGCAGGTAAGGAGGCGTGAAAGGGTGTGTTGGTCGTGCAGGGATAGTACGTAGCTGCGAAAACTAGCCATTGGAATAGTAACACTAGGTAAAAATCCAATGTTATCGTTGAAGGTAGAAGGCAGATAGAAATTAATGAGGCGATTTGGGAGGTTTTTTTACTATTTCCTTGATGGTAAGTTACAGTTAAGTTTCATCCAAACGTTGTTACCCACCCAAATCTATAAGAAGAGGGGTGAAGATTAGAGTTGGGTTCTTTGCTTCCCGAAATTCCTGTGCCTTGTGATTTCCGGTGAACATTGTACTTTTCTCATGTCTGAGGGCACTACCCCCTCTGATAGTAGCAACCCTGGGTTCGTCTTCTGCACAAGAATGACTGTGTCCAACCCAGTTGAATCACCGTAGGTCGTGGCCTATGCTGAGATGGAATTCGATGAAGTATTGGAAGTAACTCCTGAAGTTGAAGAGGTCATGTCCACGCTGACCAAGGGGAAGAAGGTGAGAAAGGAGAAGAAAAAATAAAAAGGCCAGGAGAAGGGATAGGGGATAACTACAAAATGGGTTGCGGTGAAGCCGCGCACGTCCCCTCAGAATGTGAAATCCCCCCGGAGGGTGCCTAAGGAACGCTCGCCTAACCCTACGAAGTGACCTCTAACTGCTAAGGAAGAAGCTCTATTGGAAACCCCGCTGACTTGGCTACCACCCTATGTTCGACCAAGGAGACCCTCGATGTGCATGCCCAAGAATATTGATATTGTTCGCTCCTATCTATAGATGCTACTGGTTCCAGATGAAGTTCCCATAATCGGAGATGTGTTTGGAAATCTCCCCTCTATTAAGTTTGATAATCATGAACTTGCCAACATTGAGGCCTTCCCAGAATTGGCCCCTAAGTTATATCTTGAGAGGGTACTAGATGATACTGTGCTAAAGGAAGTACCAATGCCATGGGCGTGTAGGTTAGCAGGTTTGGGGTTATTGAACTTGCTGTGGATAACCCATTTTGGTTGATACAATATCACCAAAATAGTTGTGATGCAGTTGCTAGCACTAGTCCATGATGGAAGCTTGTGGATCCAAGAGCGCATTCCAATTGATGCTGCCCTAATTCACCGCATTACTGGTCTCCCCATGAAAGGGTCAAATCCCATGGAGCACATCAGCAAGAAGTATGAGAAACATAACGTTGATAAAGTGCTGAAGGACCATCACGTAGAACGGAACAAAAGGGGATTCCTGGTCAGAACCATTGCTGACCCTGGAGTGCACATGGGTACCCTGCTGCTGGCCTGAAAAATGATGCACAATTGATAGGAAACAATTGTCCCTGCCTATGTAATTCAGCTTGCTAGCCACTGCGAAAAAGGGGCCTGCTTTAATTGATCACAATTCCTTTGCACTGAATTTTTGGAAAATGTATGCGAAGAACAGGACCACGAGAAGGAGTTCTGTTACTCTTGGCTACTGTTGATAATTTCCTTGGTAGCATGGGAAGCCCTTGAAGGATCATTCCTCTCTGAGCTTGAACCAGATATGTGCGAAGGGGCACGATATGCGAACATGTGGGATTTGAATGATGCAAAACGTGTTAAAGAAAACAAGGTGTTTTGGGTGTTGTTTGAAAACGCGCTAGAAACAGCAATTCATTCTCTACCATGCCTGTCTCTGACGGTGTACGAGAAGTATAAGAGCATCGTGGCATTTCAGGTTCCGATGCACAACATGAAGATTCGGGGCTGCAACGATCCAGCTTGGATGTCGCTCCCCTACATGGTTGCCAATGAGGAAATTGATTAGCTCATAGCCACTTGGCCGCTGCAATGGAAATTGGGATTCAAGTTGGATGGCCTTGTCACTACAGACACTACTGGTACAAGTGCATCTCCAAAGGCAACCACCCCGCTTGATACTGCCAAGGAATCGGAAGGGCATGTCCTGGAGGGCACCACTGGGATGGAGGCTCCACAAGATATGACCTAAGGCTTGGAGTAGGAGTCGCAGCAGGATATGGAGACCAAAGGACTGGATGGGTAGGGCACAGGGTCCCCACATGGCACAAAATGAGAAACCGAGCCCCCCAAGGGATGACGAATGAAATTACGGGTTACTAGGCCTAGTAGGGAGATCGAGGTTATAGTGACCAAAGAACATTTGGAGAAAATTGTGGATGTGATCACTATTTCTTCAGAGGACAGGTGGGTTCCCTGGAAGCAACAAAAGGCCATAGTCGTCGCATTACAGTCTAAGATACACACCCTCCAGCTAAAATCTGATACCCTGCAGATGAGCTTGGTTCAAGCGAGGTAGCATCAAGTGAGCCAGCCCAGCACCATCACCGAATTGATCTCCACAACTGAGAGCTGAATCTGCCCCTTCCAGGTGCAACCTTCACTCTAATTCGCCCAGCTTGTGCGAGAAAGTCCATGTTTGCGCAGAAGTCCATGCTCTCCATACATGGAGAGTCACTGCATGCTCTTCATACATCCCTCTTCGAGGATATCCAACACAGAGACATGGGAGAATAGCAACAGCTGAGTGAGGTAGAGTAGACCATCGTAGCGAAGAATACTGAAGCTTCTCAGGCACAGGTTGCATGCATCATTGTTGTTGCGTAGTAGACAGAGTTGGCAAGCATGATCAACAAACTCTACGAAGATGTGCAGGAGGAAATCCCGACCTTTGTAACCCTGTAGGCCAAGATCAAAGGACTAGTCACAGCTCTGAAAGCCTCTCAAATAAAAATGCAGAACATTAAAGCAAAGCTGGAACAACAGATTTCTATGCTGCAGGCTAAGTTGTAGACTAAGACCCCTCCCAAGATGTGTGCCCAGAGAGTTGTGTTAGTCACAGAAGCTACAAATACCATTATAACGTAGATTTCCCAGGGCATCGAATTGTTTGAAATAGTTATGAAGCTATGGTCTATGATGCAGCGCGACCCTCTTCTGTGCAAGTTTACCCAAGGGTTGTGCTAGAAGGAAGAATAATTTGAGAAAATGGAGGCTACGGTGCCCACTCTCATTCTAGCCCAATTCCTGGCACGTCTGCGAGCTAGCCACTTGCTTAGGGATGAATTTGAGGGGCTCCACCACAAAAATCAGGTCCTCAGCGACCACCTCAAGCCCTGGGCACATGAAGTCCTCATTTTTTCCCAGGATTTGGATGTAGCGATCAAGCAGTTGAATCAGACCTTGGAGAGTGTTACCGCCGCCACAGAAGGCCAAAATTTTCAAAATTTGGTGGACATATCATAGAGCATTTCCGCGCAGAGCGAAGGTTCCTTTCCCCCTCTGGTCGTCGCCATCAAGCAGCTTGAGGAAAATATGCAGACCCCTTGGCTGCTGTGACTCAGGACAAGTCACAAGATTGTGTTGGGGGCCTTTTGGAACAAAGTCCCCCAGCTACGTTTTGATATAAATTTTGTAATAATTATTCTAGTGTAGGGACTTTGGGGTGGTTCAAATCCCCCAATGTATTGTAATGGGTCAAAGGGTAGACCAAGAGTCCATAAATCACGGTTTGCGAACCATAGGATAGCGTAGGCTATGATGATATAAATAGATGGATAGATTGACTCTAGAGAGAGACTAAGTATGATTTATGCTAGCTGCGAACTGTTGAGATCTATTTTCAATTGTATTGGGTAAGGACTCCTGCTGGATGTGTGTGCGGATATCCTTAGTCGTGTTGTGTGCAGACCCTGCTGGCTATGTGTGTGAGTTGGGAATCGGGTCAGTAAGTGGGTTTGGAATGTTACTGAATGAGAAATCTATTGAAGTATATTTTGGTTATAAGAACTAGATGTGTTTGTGTTATTGCGATGATTTTGTCTGTTGATAAATATTGATGCACACGTGGATGTGAAGGTATTACTAGGTTTGATTAATAATAGTTTCTTTATTTATGTTTACATGCTATCTATGGGTTTATGAGCTTCACGTTCTGAAAATTATATTGTTAAAGGCTCTACGATAAGAATTATTCTGTGCAAATATGATAGATCCTAACAGGACTGCCTCAATTAACTCTCTTTCTATCAGGGTGCGGAAACCTGGTTCCAGCACCCTCCCATACTACTTCGGGTGAGACCTTGGCCTTTGCAAGTAGGTCATTGTCGAAAGGGCCAGTAGTATAGGGGTTTGTTGGAAAACCTTAAATCCCAACCTGGGTCAAGACCCCTCAAGCCAACAATGGGCCAAGTACTGATATTTTCTTTGCCTCACCTTATGGCTCATGTTAGTTATGGAGTTCAGGAGGAAGTGAGGGATGCTTAATCTCTATTGTATAGGGAGTTCTCCCTGAAACCTAAGTTCATTTAACAATTTGAAATGATACCCATAGACCACACTAAGTCTACCTTCACAAGAAATAAACTTCATGATATTGAAGGCTACTTAATCCCAGGGGTATGGATGGCTTTCTCTCCTTACTCCATTTTTGTCTTCAATGTACTCTCCTCCTGGTAGAAAGAAAATATTCTTGGTTACAGTGTTAGTCATTCTTTCTTTAACCCATTTGAATCGTAAGGGAAAATTTGTAACTATGCTTATGATTTCAGGTGATAGTGTGATGGCTAGGCCTCTAACCATAGTGGTGGCTCTCTCTTCTGAGTAAATTTACCCTTTAATTTCCAAATTTACTTCGCTCAGTGTAAATTTCATGGAGAAATTACAGTCCCGGAGGACGGAAACCATTTAAATTTTTCCTCTGTTATTTTGGTTTGAGAGATGGTGGATTTGGAAAGCAAATTCACCCATAGGTGACTCTGTATTTCCTTCTAAACCCTTGCTAATTTTATTATGAAGTTGTCTGTAGAAAAACATTATTTCCTGTAGCATGATGGTGCATGCAAGCTCAAACCTCGATGTTGCTCTCCTGATGTTTCCCACTATTCCCCTGCTCTTGTTTCTCTTCGAAATTCTCAACAAAATGGTGAAAATGAGACAACTCTTACCTTTATGGTATTTTTAAATAAATTTGGAGCATTGTGTTGACTTGTACTTAACACGATTTTTTCTCTTTGAGGTCATTGGTCCCACTCTAGTTCATGATTGTTGAACCTCGTGATCACCTTATTCGTACCCATCCACTCTCTCTTGACTTGATTTGACTTGCCCAAGTGGCATGAAATTTCACTTTTCCTACAGTTTCACTTTATGAAGGTGGCCAAGTTAAGTCGCCACCCTTTTTCCTTTTAAATTTCTAAAACTAGATATTCAACTATTTTGGTCATTATGGATGCATAGCGAGAGGTGAAGGGCCATACCTGAGCCTACCTATTTTGAATGAGTTGGTTCAAGGAGGTGGAGTTGGTGGTGGCAACAATGATATTTTCTTTATTGTATCTTCATTTCTTATTTATTTTCTGAGTGAGAAAATTTTTCTAAGTGAGATGCTTGTCTTTTCTGAGTGAGCTACTTAATTTTTTTTTTGTTTTTTTCTTTGCAAGTGTTGTATGGTGGTCTTCAGGCACCATGGTTGGTGTGCTTTCCCTCTTGTAGTCTGATGGTGGCTATCCCTAACTATAGGAATCATAGCCATTAGTGATTTGAAAAGATTATTTATCCTTCATCTTTTGGCCCTACTGTTCCACACACATATTTGCTACAGGAAACTTTTTTATGCCTGTAGCAGTCTTTTTCTTTCCTCTTATTACTTCAGTTTTCTCAGAAATGGAGGGGTATGGTTCTGTAATGTTCCTACTTAGCCTTAGCTAAGAGGAAACATTCAATTTCGATTTAATTTACGTTTTATGAATAAATGAGGACATGTAAAACTCCTAAAAAGTATGAATAAATCAATGACCATGTGAACAAAGAAAAATCCGGGCTATGTAAATAATCACTTGCAGGTGTGAAAGAGGTCTGAGCCAAAGATTGGGTCCACCTTGACCAAATCAACTATGCTGTCTAGGTTCATTGCATCTCCAAAAGGGACTGTGCAGTTCTAGAAGGGAGCCTCTAATGTGAAAATGGATAACTCATCAAAGTGGTTTAGGGTTTGCAAGAGCTTTCTCATCTTATAAAAGGAGAAGGAGGCAACATGAAGAGGTTTTTAATAGATCATATTTCTGAAGTGTTTTTCTGCTTAGACAATTACCACTCTCTGTTATTTAGTGGAGGACTTTGATTGGAATTCTTGTTTAGGGGTTTCATCTCTTCCCTTGAGGATCATTGGAGGGGTTATTTTTTGAAGTGAGTCACTATCTGGTTTGAGATCAAGCTCCATTTTCATGAGCAGCGCTGGCCCATTGAGGGTTTTGCAGCTGCTGTCATTTGCAGTAGGTGGTGTTCTAGATCTGCTTAGATCTAGCTTGTTTTGAGAGGCTTTTTTTGTTGGAGTGTGTTTCTTAGCCTCCAAAGAGAGATTCTATCCATATTCTGTATCTGATCTACAATTTAATTTAGTTTATTCAGTCTCCTTCACCCTCAGTGCATTTTCTTCTCAATACTGCGTTATTTTTGTAAGAGGGTTTCTTGTTTCAGTTTGCTATCAGATTGGAGGAAAATCTCTTGGTGTTAGGCTTTCCTTCCCTTGGTGATATGTGGATTGGGTTGCTGATCCATGTCTCTATAGATCTGATATTTTTAGTAATAAATTTATCTTCTGAAATTTCTGGGTTTTCTACAGCACTGCAATTTGTAATTCAGATCTACAACTTATTATGCAATATTTTGATCTAATTCCAATTGGATCTTTCTCTTAAAGTGATATAGTTTCCAGATTCGTATTAGATCTGATGTTTTATCCATACATATTTCAGAGATATGAAATTTAATGTACAACAGCTGAACCATCTAAAAAATAACGTTGTCTATGTATTTCTGCAGTTTATTTCTAGTTGCAGCTCTAATTTCTGAAGGGATTTTGCCCTAGTTCTTTTTGTAATATTCTGTAAAGGAAATAATCTCAAATTTAAATCTGATTTACTATCATAACTCTGAAATATCAGATCCTTGGCTTTCCTCCTCTGATTTTTAGTCAAAACTGTGCAATTCTGGTTGCTGGGTTTTCATGTTGCAACAGCCCTTCTCTTTGGCTGATTTCTAGCTAGTCTTGACTATGGGAGATTCGTTTAATGTGCTTAAACTTATTTTTTTCTGATTAAATTACATATATAAGTCACATACAACATAAATGAGGGGATCCCAGCCTTGATCTATGTTATTCTTGCTCATATTTACTTATACAGTGTTTTCTTTGAAGACCTTGTTGAGATTCCTCAAAAGGGGTTATTCCAAGTTCTATACGTAGAGTCTATAGTTGGCCAGGTAGCCTCTGGATCTCACCCTTTATTTGAAGGGTGAAATATCCAGTAATGCATCTATATTCCATCTTTGAAATAGAATCTTGAGAATCCCAAAAAAGGATCATTACAGTGGTATCGGAGCTCCACTCTTGGCACAGCCTGTGCTAGCATTGGAGCCTCAGTCATGCTGCATTCCAAAGATGAAGATCCTCTTTCTGATAGGGAGAGGAGATACCAGAATAGAAGTCATAGAAAGTATGACTATACTACTGTTGACCTTGACAAGGGTCAAGACAAGGGGAAAGCCCCTGAATTGGTGAATGATAAAGATAAGGAGGCAGAGGAGTTTGCAAAAATTCTCTTGGAAGTTATGAAAGATTTGTCCAAGGAGATAAAGGAGATGAGGATAGATAGAATGAGGGAGTCCCTTGGGAGATTCCATCAAGGAGAAAGTTCTGATATGTCTCAGTTTGGGACTGGTCAACCTGTGAGCTTGCCTCAAGTTCCACAGACCTCATAATGCTCTAAAATGCCTACCTTATTGGCTGTAGAGAATGTAGAAACTTTTATAACTGATATGTTATTCACCGAGATTCTCCTGATCACACACTATTTTAACTTCATGCAAAATACATAATCTCTTCTACCATTGATCATTAATTGCGGAAATAAAATCAATTGCATGCACACATTAAAACCATAAACAATCACACATATGAAAACAAAATTTCATGGGAAAGATTAAAGCTGAAAACCCCCAACTATCTGTATATTATATGTCATAGATATCATGTAACAATCATTGTACAAATCTCCTCACAATCTCTCAGCACAACCTCGAATTGCTACACACTAATCAAGCTAGATCTAGCAAAACACGTTCTCCAATATCTGCCACCTGATAGCCAGCCTCTATTGCGTAATCAATGCTATAGGATGGCTCATTAAATAACTTGAACCACCTGGCTTGTACTGCGTAATCCTCATGGGCTTCTCCAATCACTGGTTGTTTCAAATATGCAACAGTATAGTCACAACTGATAGTTAACCTGCTCTTTCACCTATCTCTGCACTGGTCTCCACTGAAACTGTCCATGCACTGAAGTTAACTGATGTATTCTTTAGTTGATTAATGAGTTTATAATTAGTGAATTGATTAATAATTAATTCACACCACTCTTCACTAGTGTATTAATTAGTTAGACTAAATACAACTAGTTCAACTATGTTTAGATTAGTTAAACTGAACACAACTCCATTAACTCCTCAATCAACTCCACCAAACTCTCTCACATGAGTTCTAACTGAAGTATTCATGCAATAGCTCCACTTAACCCTTAGGAATAGCGTAATTCCTTCTGTCAGCTCCTGTGCCACATCTGTGCACTTAACTGAAGTGCTCCAAGAGAATAAGATAATGTTTGTAGTCCAAATATTATTAAGAGCTAATAATATTCGACATATCTATTTTTAGACTGGCAATCTAAAAATAGATTCCGCCCAATATGTCTAAAAATAGAAGTCCATCTATTTTTTCCGACTTGACCAACCATCCACAAGTAGCATCCTGCAACTCATAGAACATGATCCATATGTCTAAAAATAGACTTTGTGCCAAAAATAGCCTATGGGCCCACTTAGTGAAGGTGACTTCTTTCCACTAAGCTTATCATCTTGTTGCAATCTCAACACTCCCTCTCAACAAGATAAGGATTATTTGCCACCCCTATCCTGCCTCTATGGTATTCGAATTTTCTCCTGGTGAGCGCCTTCGTCAAGATATCAGCATCCTGATCCTCCGTGGGAATGTATGAAAGTAACATGATCTTCCGCTACACACAATATCTGATATGATGATACCGGATGTCAATGTGTTTAGATCTATCATGAAAAACTGGATTAATCAAGAGTTTAATGCAACTCTGATTATCATAATAAATTACAGTAGGATCTAAGTGTGAACCGAAAAACCTGACCAGGATCTTCCTGATCCATATAGCCTCACATGTAGCCAAAATCGCTGCCATATACTTGGCCTCTACTGAACTGAGTGCCATGGATCTCTGCTTCCTGCTGTACCAAGAAACTGTTGTCGACCCGATACTGAAAATCCCTCCAGATGTGCTCTCTTTTTCCGTTGGGCTCCTTGCCCAATCTGCATCCATGAAGCCACATAGCCTCACCTCATCCGACTGTCTATACCATAAACCATATCTTGATGTGCCTCTGAGATATCTCAAAACATGCTTGCCTGGCTTCCAGTAGAGCTTGGTAGGCTTAACCATAGCTTGTGAAAGTTGGTTAATAGCATAGCATATGTCAGGTCGTGTATTGACCAGATACATAAGTGACCCCACCAACTGTTGATAAACAGTAGCATCCACTACCTCCACTGAAGTAGCATCCTCCTTCCTCCATCCACAAGGAAGAGGAGTATCAACAGGCTTGCAGCCATGCATGTTGAACTTCTCCAGTATCTCTCGGGCATACTTGCCTTGAGAAACAAACATTCCATCACTGCACTGCCAAATTTCCAATCCCAGGAAATAATGAAGGAGGCCCAAGTCCTTCATCTCAAACTCCTTTGCAAGATCAGCCTTGCATGAGTGTATCAAAAGTTCATCACCTGTCAAAATCAAATCATCTACATAAAGTACAATGATCATCAACTTACCCTCCACCACAATCTGGTATAGGTTAGGATCCACCTCACTCTTGGAGAATCCAAGTCCAGTGAAATAACTGTCTATCCGTGTGTACCAAGCACGAGGTGCTTGTTTCAACCCATACAACGCTCTCTTGAGCTTGCACACATGCGACTCGCTGCTGAAGATCTCGAAACCTTTGGGCTGCTCTATGTACACCTCCTCCTCAGTCACTCCATTGAGGAACGCAGTCTTCACATCCATCTGATGAATGTGCCACCCCATCTGCACTGAGAGAGAAAGAATCGTCCGTATGGAAAAATACCTTGCGACAGGTGCAAAAGTCTCCTCATAATCGATCCCCTCGATCTGTGAGAAGCCACGGGCGACAAATCTTGCCTTGTAATTCTCCACACTCCCGTCAGCCGCCTGCTTCACTTTGTAGACCCATCTCAAGCTTACCACTGATTTCCCTTCCGGTCTTGGGACAATCTCCCATGCACTGTTTCTGACGATCGAATCATATTCTTCGATCATGGCATCTACCCATGCGGGTTCCTCCACAGCTTCCTCGAAAGAGGATGGCTCCATCACCTACACACTCCTGCTCTTCACAAGAGACACATTTATATACCGTCAGAGATCGTCTTCCGTTCGCGCTGTGCTGTAGGTGGTCCTAAAACCTTCTCTGCATCTTGAGCCAGTCGCTCAGCTTCTGTAGTGCGCTTCCGCCCTCTGATGGTTGGCACTGCATGAGTGGTATCTTCCACTCCATGAACCTTCTCTTGTGGCTGATCCACATCCTGAGGCTCATCCTTAGGAACTAATAGCTCCTCATCTGCATGCAAGTGTGTCTCCCTCTCAAGCGAACACTTCATGGTTTTCTCCTCCTGAAATTTTATATCCCGTCGCACAATAGTCTTGCGACTGTCTGGAAAATACACACGATAGTTGTGGGGCGTATCAGTGTACCCCACAAATATCCCAACCTCCGCAGTCGGCTCTAGCTTCTTCCTAGCATACTTTGTCACATGAATGTAAACAGGTGAACCAAAAATCCTCAAATGGGAAATATCAAAGCCTACCGAAACGCCTCGGTGTACTCATGCCAAGTATCTTGTGAGGACAACGGTTCTACATATGAGCATCACAAAGATTATGGTTTTAAAATTTCACAAGTGTATGGGAATTCCTGATCATGCAAATATTATCAAAGGCAACACCCAATATCCAAGTGCCGCCGCAACCCCATTCTGGCTATGGGTTATGAGGTGCTATGAGCTCTTTCAAATTCTTCTACCAGTAAGTCCTTGAACTGAGATGAATTCACCACCATTGTCACTCCTAAGAGCTTTCACTGCTTCCCCGATTATTTCGAACCAAGACTTGAACTCACAGAACTTTGAGTATGTCTCACTCTTCTTCTGCATGAAGAAGATCCAGCACTTATGAGAAAAATCATCAACAAATATCACATAGTACCTGTGCTTTACTGTCGAAGCTACTGAGAAAGGTCCACAAACGTTTGTGTGAATTCTCTCAAGGATCGTCGTGGTGCGACTATCCTTCTTCAGAAAGGTGGCTTTCACAAATTTTCCCAAGGTACATCCCTTGCACTGATCTGACTACGCGAGAGTACCCTTAGGAAGCCCAGTAGAAATCTGCTGCAGTATCTTCAAAGATTCATGGTGAAGGTGGCCCAATCTCCGGTGCCACAACTCGCCATCATCCCAGCTCACCACTCCTTCTGCCTTGCCTGCCATTTCTACACATCCATATACTTGCGATTGATAAAGGTTCTTAACTCAAACCCCTATCCTTTGGGTCTCACCAGTTGCCTTACTACGCAGGAAAGCCTTTCCCTCGCTAAAGACAACATCATATCCCTTGTCTTCTAACATCGGCACAGAGATAAGATTCTTCTTCAATCTTGGAACATGCATCACTTCCTTCAATACGAAGGGCTTACCAGACTCCCTCTCAAAGGAAATGGTACCGATACCGGTCGCACTGTATCTACCATCATTTCCCATCTCGATGTGCACTCCAAGATCTTTCTCCACCGTATCAAGAAATTTCAAATATCTATTCTGTCATATGAAAGTATGCATCAACGTTAAGAACCACACCGAACCCATCACTGATGACGTGTTGCTATCAACAGTATCCAATCAAATGTGAGGCTAAGGCTCAGAAATTACAGATCCAAAGTAGCCCCTCGCTTATTTTTCTTCTTTTCCGTGGACAATTAGCATGAATGTCCGTGTTTATATTGTGCTAGAAAGTACTTCACCTTGGACATGTCCTACTTCTTGCTCTCACTGCATTGAGAAGCATTCTAGTACATCGTCTTCTCGTTTGCGCCCAAAAATTCCCCCTTTCATCAAATTTCTTTGATGAAGATCCATCCCTGGTACTCCGCCTTATCTCCTCTTGCACAAGATCCGACCAAAGTCACTCCATCCTGGCAATTTATCCCGACCATTGACAGAGTCCTGATAGGAATGCCAACTCTTTAGAAGCCCAAGGAGAGCCAATCTCACCAAGTCCTCGTCATCAACAGTAACCCCCACACTTCCCAGCTCATCCCTACAATGGATGAACTTCGTGAGGTACTTGGGCATACTGTCGCCTTTCTCCATTTTTATGTTCCTGAGTTTATCCTTGAGCGCCAACTTCCTCTGGTCGCTCTTGCTTTGAAATAAATATGTCAAATCTTTCCAAATCAAGAATGGAGAAGCCATACCATGAAGTCTGGACACTATGTGATCCTTCACACCTTCCAACAGAATCCTTCGACACTTTGTTGTCTTCTTTTTCCATGCGTCAAGTACGGCAGCATCGCTAGAATTAGGTTTTGGAACTTCTGCATCTATGAAATCCTTCAACCCATTGTCATCCAACACCGCCTCCATACTATCCTTCCATGCAATACAATTCAAGCTTCCCTCAAGGGCATACTCCAATCGCAATCCGTTGAAAGACATCTCAACTTCGACACTAAGAAAACACTACTGCAAATTTGAATTCCACCAGCTCAAAACTCAACTGCTTCAATGTTTTGCAATTGCTCCAATGATCAATATTGCTCTGATACCATGTATAAATTTGAATAACTGATATGTTATTCATTGAAATTCTCCTGATCACACACTATTTTAACTTCATTCACAATACAAAATCTCTTCTACCATTGATCATTAATTGCGGAAATAAAATCAATTGCATGCACACATTAAAACCATAAATAATCACACATATGGACACAATATTTCATGGGAAATATTAAAGATGAAAACCCCCAAATATCTGTATATTATATTTCATAAATATCATGTAAAAATCATTGTACAAAGCTCCTCACAAGCTCTCAGCACAACCTCAAATTACTACACACTAATCAAGCTAGATCTAGCAAAACACATGCTCCAATCTCTGCCACCTGATAGCCAGCCTCTATTGCATAATCAATGCTGTAGGATGGCTCATTAAATAGCTTGAACCACCTGGCTTGTACTGCATAATCTTCATGGGCTTCTCTAATCACTGGTTTTTTCAAATATGCAACAGTATAGTCACAACTGATAGTTAACCTGCTCTTTCACCTATCTCTGCACTGGTCTCCACTGAAACTGTCCATGCACTGAAGTTAACTGATGTATTCTTTAGTTGAATAATGATTTTATAATTAGTGAATTAATTAATAATTAATTCACACCACTCTTCACTAGTGTATTAATCATTTAGAATAAATACAACTAGCTCAACTATGTTTAGATTAGTTAAACTGAACACAACTCCATTAACTCCTCAATCAACTCCACCAAACTCTGCCACATGAGTTTTAACTAAAGTATCCATGGAATAGCTCCCTCAGGAATAGCATAATTCCTTTTGTCAACTCCTATGCCACATCTATGCACTTAACTGAAGTGCTCCAAGAAAATAAGATAATGTTTATAGTTCAAATATTATTAAGAGCTAATAATATTCGACATATTTATTTTTAGACTAGAAATCTAAAAATAGATTTCGCCCAATATGTCTAAAAATAGAAGTCCATCTATTTTTTCCGACTTGACCAACCATCCACAAATAGCATCCTGCAACTCATAGAACATGATCCATATGTCTAAAAATAGACATAGTCTAAAAATAGACTTTGTGCCAAAAATAGCTTGCGGGCCCACTTAGTGAAGGCGACTTCTTTCCACTAAGCTCATCATCTTATTGCAATCTCAACAGAGAATGAAGGGCTGCAAGAGCCAAACTCTTTGGAAGGATACTTTGTAGAATATGACTTACAAAGCCAAAGGTTCAAGGATAAATTGAGCTTTCAAGACTTCTGCCATCTCAAGGACCAGAGGAGGCCATGGCAGCAGTACAGAGATGGAGGTTTCCTTCATGGGAGACACCACACTATGGGTAGGTTCTTCTTGCCTAATTTTTATGGATCACCCTCTTGTTCTGCCAAAGCATGGGTGGAGAAGTTGGACATCTATTTCCAGCTGAATAAAGTTCCTGAAGCAGAAGCCATCAAGATTTTTGTGCTACATTTTGAGGGAGAAGCCCACAACTAGTGGTTTCATGGACTTTCTACATTGGGGCACAACAATGTGTCCAATTATTCTGAGTTCACTAGGATACTAGTGGAGAGATTTGATCAGAAATATCCGAAGGCCCCTTTCATAACCTTGGAAAAGCTTAAATAGATAGGAGATGTTGAGGCCTATATCTCTGAATTCCTGAGGTTGTCTGTAATGGTCCCTAATCTATCAGTAGCAAGGAGAGTCTACATGTTCATTGATGGCTTGGAAGAACCTTTGCATTGGTTGGTTAAGTCTACCAAGCCCATCACTCTGCATGATTCCATTGAGAGAACTAGAGATCTCCAATATGCCTCGCCAAGGACAAAGGAAACCTTCCCAAGCAAAACCACTCACTCTTCTAAGGGGAGGGAGGGGAAAGATACTCCACCCAAGGAGAGCTCACTGAAGAAATCTCTTGACATTGATCTCCAAAGGGAGTTGAGGAAAAAGAAATTATGTTTCACTTTTCAAGAGCCATGGGTACCGGGACATAGATGTGCTGCTGGAAGAGCACACTATATTGAAGTCTTCTCTGATTGTGAGGAGGAAGAGGGAAATGATGGACCTAGGAGAGGTCACAGCACTGGTGATGATGATGAGGAGGATCCATTATCATCTAGAGAAGAAGAAGGAGCCTATTCTCCAACCAGTGGGACTCTTGTTTCTTTGAGAGGAGTGCCCAAGTATTTGACCCTTAGAGTGCAAGGTTCAGTCATGAACCAAAGAGTGTCTATTATTATTGACAGTGGGGCAACCCACAACTTTATTGATGCTCAATTTGTGCAGAGGAGAGGGATCCCTACTGATACTTTTGATGGGTTCTCTATTTTGGTTCTGGGAGATAGAACTGTGCAGTGCATGCAGTATGTTCCATCACTTTCTGTGACTATGGGAGCCTACACTTTGGAGGACCATTTCTTTGTAGTGGACATACTAGACACCAACATCATCTTAGGTGTCCAGTGGTTGATTACTTTGAGAAAATTCACCACCGATTGGAAGGCCTTGCAGATGGAATGGGTGGATTTGAAGAGTGGGAAAAAACAAATCATTCAAGGCATGCACACCTACCCTTCACTTTATGTTTCCACCCACACAACAAAGATGGAACTGCATAGTGGGGGTAGGGATATCATAGTTCCTTCTCTCATTTTTATGAGAATGCTGCAAGGAACATTCCTACATCATGGCAAGCCACTTGGGGTGCCATTATATTATGTGGGGCAAGCCTCACCAAGTGCTGAAACAATGGAAGAGAGAGTCACAACACTGTGGGAGGAAGCAAGGGGGAGGATCAGCCTTCCCACAAACAATTTTGGCGTGCATGACGCAAAGAAACAAGAAAAAAAAATTCAAGCATCACCATAGATGCATCAACAACGTTGTCTTTGTTGAGAAGTGTAGATCCATATTGTAGGTCTCAACTCCTTGTGGAGTACTCCAAAGATCTGCACATTGGGATGATATTAGATGGCATGAAGCAAAGAGGAGGCTATTTGGTCCATGAAGTTGTCATCTATCATCTTGGTAAATTATTCTCGTCTCAAGCCTCCAAGCTTAAGCAAGAGATACTACAAAGAGCACACAAAGAGTTCCTTTCTAGCTATATTCAGTTAGCAAAAATCTACTCCCTAATCTTGAAGAGCTTTGATTGGGAGGGTATGAAGGAAGAACTACATCAACACTATGATTGGGAGGAATTACATCAGCACTTACAAGAGTGCAATAGTTATGAGGAGATGGTGCAGCCAAGGGATCCTGTGCAGAAGACATTTTAGCCATCTCTTTCTTCTCTCAAAAGAGGAGAAAAGCCCATGCCTAACTCTATGTGTGTGGGAGACTTGAATGGTAAAGAATCTGAACTTATGGATTATGTTTATTTTTCTAATTTGACACATTCTCTTACCATATGTATGCAGGCCATAGCTCCTACAAGGAGTGATATTACATGTAGATCTCATGGCATTGATGAGGCCAATAAAAATTCCAAAGCTGGCCACTCCCTTGAGGTGCAAAGGGAGATTATCTATCATGATGGGTGCTTCCCAAAGGCACCTAATGAGGGCTTCACTTTCAGCCATGTCAAAGTGACCCATGCAACAAAGATGTGGTGGGGATACCACTTATCATACTCAGATCTACTCAAAACAAGGATTGCACTGCGCTGGTACCTTATGTGGGATTGTGACCCACCTCCTCAAGTGAAAATTTCAGTTTGCCTATATGTGATTTTGCTTCCATACATCGATGACATATTGGTATTGCTTATGGGTTTGTATGGAAAAAAAGTAGGTAGTGTGTATGTACCACATGGGATGGAACTTTATCCTGAACTTCATGATACATGTTTTAGATGTGACATTGCTTCACCCAAGTATATTTCTGTTGAGTTTTGCACTCCTGAAGGGGTAGACTATGCCCCTATCATGTTAGCATTAAAGGAGCAATTTTTGATGTATTTTCTTGGTGAGCACTTAATCCATGATGAAAGCTTGATTCTTAATTGTGCCATCAATGGATAAGGTGAAGAACTACAACTCTTACCCTGTCAGTTGCTTGAGGACAAGCAACATTTTGGAGGGGAGGACTGCCATGTTCCTACTTAGCCTTAGCTAAGAGGAAACATTCAATTTTGATTTAATTTATGTTTTATGAATAAATGAATAAAGGAGGACATGTAAAACTCCTAAAAATTCTGAATAAATCAATGCCCATGTGAACAAAGACAAATCAGGGCTATGTAAATAATCACTTGCAGGTGTGAAAGAGGTTTGAGCCGAAGACTGGGTCCACCTTGACCAAATCAATTGCGTTGTCTAGGTTCATTTCATCTCCAAAAGGGACTGCACAGTTCTAGAAGGGAGCCTCTAATGTGAAAAGGGCTAACTCATCAAATTGGTTTAGGGTTTGCAAGAGCTTTCTCATCTTATAAAAGGAGAAGGAGGCAACATGAAGAGGTTGTTGATAGATCATATTTTTGAAGTATTTATCTGCTTAGACAAATACCATTCTCTGCTATTTAGTGGAGGATTGTGATTGGAATTCCTGTTTATGGGTTTCATCTCTTCCCTTGAGGATCATTGGAGGGGTTCTTTGTTGAAGTGAGCCACTATATGGTTTGAGACCAAGCTCCATTTTCATGAGCAGTGCTGGCCCATTGAAGGTTTTGCAGTTGCTGTCATTTGTAGCAAGTGGTGTTCTAGATCTTCTTAGATCTAGCTTCTTTTGAGAGAATTTTTCTATTGGAGTGTGTTTATTAGCCTCCAAAGAGAGATTCTATCCATATTTTGTATCTGATCTGCAATTTCATTTAGTTTATTCAGTCTCCTTCACCCTCAGTGCAGTTTCTGCTCAATACTGCGTTATTTTTGTAAGAGGGTTTCTTGTTTTAGTTTTCTATCAGATTAGAGGAAGATCTCTTGGTGTTAGGCTTGCCTTACCTTGGTGATCCATGGATTGGGTTGCTTATCCATGTCTCTATAGATCTGATCTTTTCAGTAATAAAGTTATATTCAGAAATTTCTGGGTTTTCTGCAGCACTACAATTTGCAATTCAGATCTACAACTTATTATGCAATATTTTGATGTAATTCAAATTGGATCCTGTTCTTAAAGTCATATAGTTTCCAGATCTATATTAGATCTAAATTTTTATCCATACATATGTCAGAGATCTGAAATGTAATGTACAACAGTTGAACCATCTGAAAAATAATGTTGTCTATGTATTTCTGCAGTTTATTTCTAGTTGCAACTCTAATTTCTGAAGGGATTTTTCCCTAGTTATTTTTGTAATCTGCTGTAGAGGCAATAAGCTCAAATTTAAATCTGATTTACTATCATAACTCTGAAATATCATATCCTTAGTTTTCCTCCTCTGATTTTCAGTCAAAACTGCGCAATTCTGGTTGCTGGGTTTTCATGTTGCAACAACCCTTCTCTTTGGCTGATTTCTAGCTAGTCTTGACTGTGGGAGATATGTTTAATGTGCTTAAAATTATTTGTTTCTGATGAAATTCCATATATAAGTCATACACATACAGAATAAATGAGGGGATCTCAGCCCTGATCTGCGTTATTCTTGCTCAGATTTACTTATAAAGCGTTTTCTTTGAAGACCTTGTTGAGATTCCTGAAAAGGGGTTTTTCCAAGTTCTATAGGCAAAGTCTACAGTTGGCCAGGTAGCCTCTGGATCTCACCGTTTATTTGAAGGGTGACATATCTAGTAAATGCCTCTGTAGTTCATCTCTAAAATAGAATCTTGAGAATCCTGAAAAAGGATCATTACAGGTTCATGGAAGATATGGAGGGAGTCATGGAATGAATGGAGTGGAGGATAGATAGGTGAAGAGGGCTCATGCCAAGTTTCCAATGATCTAGCTGCTAATGGTGCAACATAAGGTTTTGAGAGGGAATCCTTCTACATGGAGTGAAATAAGGCTTTGGGAATGGTAGGTATAGGAAAAATATGAATTATAATGCTCTGCTTAAAGTTCATAAATCCCTACGAGAGATTATTTCTCCATGAATGAGTTTCCTATACCATTTAGAGGAGTTTCTTGCAGTGCTATAGGAACCTTATAGCTGTTGGAATTGCATGTAGAAATTATAGTTTAGGGGAAAAAATGAGTTTTTTGCCTATCTGAGGGTTGAAATGGATGAAGGGATGTATGCTGGAGTGGCTTATGGAGTGTGCAAGTAGAGGAGAAGAGAAAATGAAGAGAAATTTCTCCCCTGGATCCCAAAAAATATCTTTGACAAATAACCTACAAAATAGAAAAACACATAAGTGTAGGTATTTTTCTTCTTTTTCCTTTTTTTTTTTTTTGAAGGCAAGTGGGCTGCCTCCATAGAGGTTTTCAACCCATAAGACTTCCTTGGGCGCCTTAGAGAGGTTTTCACCCAAGGATGTTATATTCTCTATTTTTATTTATTTCTTTCTTTTTCTTTTTTCTCCAGGATTTCCTCATGGAGGTTTCCAACCTTGGAGTTGGCCTAGGGCTTCTCAAAGAGGTTTTCACCCATGCCTCTTTATTTTTTTTCTGTCTTCTTTTCTAGGAGGGGGAGGTGCTAAAAACTATGGTGTTTCCCATGACATACACCTCCATGTTTATGGAATTTATAAATTCTTCCCTAGATAGGGGCTTCTTAAGCCTGTAACCATTGACAAGTAGGGGACTTCCTTCCTCATCTATGGTTCTAGTCTGAACTGTGCCATTATCATAAATTTTGTCCTCTTTTTAGGGTCCCAACCATCTTGTCATTATTTTTCCTTTTAAATCCTTAAACCTTGAGTCATACCACAATGCCCAATCCCCTTCTTGAAAAGTCTTTTCCTTAATTTACTTGTCATGCCAGACCTTCCTTTACAGCTGAATCACATATGTGTGAAGGCGTGCTTGCATCCTGAACTCATATAATCCATTTAATTTCAAAAACCTATCTTGTTGGGCATTTGATATATCTAGGTCTAACTCAGCTAGCATCCTTAAGGTGTTGAACTCAAATTCAATTGAAATAAGATATTTCTTGCCATAGACCAGGTCATAAGGAGTGAATCCTTTTTCTTTTTTCCAGGTGGTGTTGTAGGCTCAAGTAGCTTCTACCAATCTGTCTACCTAATATTTTTTTTTCTAATCACAACCTTGGTGAGGATATTCTCCAAGGATCCGTTGGCCACTTCCACTTGGCCATTTTCTTAAGGGTGTTAGGCAATGAAAGTCTTATTCTTTATCTTGTATTCTCAATGAGATGAGATGTGAATTGTGCACCTTGATCAGTGACTACTTCTCTTGGGTATCCAAATTTGTAAAACAAATTCTCCCTCAAACATTCTGCCACTTTCTCCTCGGTTGCTACCTTCACAACTTTTTTTTCAACCCACTTTTTCAGGTAGTCAATGCAAACTATGATACACTTTTTCTGTAAAGATGGTGGGTCAATAGGTCCAATGAATTTCGTGCCCCGCTTTTCAAATCGCTCAAGATCCACCTAAGGGTGCAATAGAATATCATCCCTTTGTGTAGGTTTCCCCATCCTTTGGCACTGGTTGCACCTGCTAGTGTATCTCCAAGCATCGTGGTGAAGGGTAGGCCAATAGTATCCTTCTTGCAAAACTTTGAAGGTAGTCCTTTTGGCAGAAAACTTCCTCCACAAGGGCTATCATGACATGCAAAGAGGATATCAAAAGCTTATGGCTACCTCACACATCTTCTAAGATTTTGGTTAGGGCCTAGTTTGAAGAGATTTCCCCCAATCCATGTGAAAGGGGCATTTTTCCTGATGATCTTTATTTTCTCCTTGAATAAGATATTAAGAGGGAAATTTTCAGCAACTAAGTAGTTACCCATGTCAGCAAACCATGGTGAGAGTGCTGTGATAGTGAAAATATGTTCATCTGGCAGCTACTCATCCACCATTCCTTCTTCATCTACAGATAGAGCTAACCTAGATAAAAAATATGCAACAACATTCTCCTTTCTAGGTTTATCAACAATGGTTAAGTCAAACTATCGTAATAGTAACAACCATCTAATTATTCTATCATTAACATTTGGATTGTTCATTAAATATTTGATGGTTGTATGGTCATTGTGTATAAAGGTATGATACCCGATAACATAATGTATAATTTTTTTTTAAAGAATGGACAATGGATAACATCTCCATCTCTATGATAGTGTAATTGAGCTCAACCTTAGACAAGTTCTTACTGATGAAATAGATTGCATAAGGTAATTTTTCTTCTAACTTCCCCAATGCTTCCCCCATATATTTGTCTGATGCATCTGTGTGGATGTGGAAAGGCAAAGTCCAATTTGGACCTCAGAGAATGGGTTTGGTAGTTAAATTTACCTTAATGAGCTCAAAATATTCTTGACAAATACTAGACCAAGTAAAATCAGAATATTTGGCAAACATACCAAATAGTGGTGAATCCAACTTGTTGGAGTATTTGATGAATCTTCTATAATAGCTAGCTAAACCCAAGAATATCTTGACATGTCTCTGATTTTAAGGAGCAGGTATCCTTTTGATGATGGTGATTTTGTTCGGATCCACCTGTATTCATGCTTGGGAGATTGAGTGTCCTAATAAAACTCCTTCTCTTTTTATGAATTCACACTTTTCTAGGCTCATGGAGAGATGCATCTCAATGCACCTTCTCAACACTTTTCTCAAATTAGAGAGAGACTCCTAGAAGTCATCACCATATGGTGTGAAATCATCCATGTAGATTTCAACTGCGTCATGGACTAGCTCAGAGAAAATTCTCAAGAGAGCTCTCCTGAAGGTAGTTGGGGCATTACACAACCCAAATGGTAGGACTCGGTAAGTGGAGATACACCAAGGGAAGGTTAAAGTAGTCTTATGATGGTCTTCGGGACTTGTTCTATAAAATTCAAAAGGAAATGGTCCTTATAGGTGGCTTTTTTGAGTTATCGATAATCAAAATAGATTCACCATTTTCCATTCTTCTTTAGAACTAGGACAAGAGGAGATTCTCACTCACAGTCTGATAAAGGATAAATGAAACCTACATCCAATAATTTATGTAGTTCTTCCTTGAATATGTTTTTTAGAGCTGGGTTCATCCGCCTTTGGGGTTGGTGCATAGGCTTTCATCCTTACTTAATGTAAATATTATGTCTGCATACTGAGGGATGCACCCCTTTCATGTCCTTGTAATCCGAAGAAAATGCATCTAGGTTTTCTTTCAGAAGTTGGCATAGTTTCTTTTATTATTCATCTATGAGGTTTGAGTTGATTTTTCAAATATTTGGATGGGCCAAACTCTACAGCCTTGGTGGTTATAGAGGTACAATCGACTGAGTGCAATTCCATCCAAGGGTGGCTTTCAAATTCTTTGACTAGGTTTTCAATCGGGTTGTTAGTGGGGGACTAGTTTTGAATTACATGGTTGATGAGTTCATCTTCAGAAAGCTACCCCCCTCTAAGAATAGTATCTATGGTACAAATGTGGGTAGTTTTGTATACCTCATATTCTTCATCCTCCAACCATATAGATAGATCATGATCAATGGAAGTTTGGGCTGGAGGATATAATACCAACTATTTAGACAAGGGCCCATTCTTAATGGCCATTTTTCCATCCCAACAGATGATATAAGAATCGGCAGTGGCTAACCAAGGTCTCTCTAAGATGAGAGGATATCCGTTGAACTTAGTTTTTGGCTGCAAAACCAGGAAATATGTAGGATACTCCCAAGAGTCAATTGAAACCATAGCATCCTCAAAAAATCCTTTCAGAGTTACTACAGACTGATCTGCAATATGCAAACCCGTTGTGGTTTTCCTCAAAGTCCCTTGGAGGTTGAGTTTTAATATAGTTTCCTTGGTCATGACATTGATGGCAGCCGCGAGATCAATCAGAGTATTGGGGACTATGACACCATCTATTTGAACATCTACAACTAGACTTCCAAGGTCCAGGTACTTTGGAAAGAACACTTTTACCAACATTTATTCAGACTACTATCCTACTACATTAATGGCAGGGGTATGTTTATTCTTTCTCCTAGGTTTATTGAAGCACTTTTCCTTGATGATCCTATTGTAAATAGGGACATCCTTATTGGTGTGGAGAAGTGGTATCTTTAAACACAAAATTTTCACTTCTCCTAGAAGTTCAATTTCCTCTAGGGTGTGCTGACTGGAATGGATCAAGCGCTTGGCAAAAGGAGGTTGTTATATATGAGTGTTACTTTCTTCCTTTTCCTCCTCAACCTATACAAGTGGATATGGAGGGTGGTTTTCTAGGAGTACTATTCCCTACTTGATATTAATCTCCTGTATCTCCACAACATAAGTTGGATAGGATGTCTCTCAACTATAAACCTTCTGTGCATGTTTGTTGTTCAGGTTTAGATTGGCTATGCAGGCATTTGAGAAAACTTGGGTGGAGCAACATGAGTAAGTTGAGGTTTAGTTTGGGGTGGAGGCATTAGAGTAGGTGGTTGATTATGTTGAGGCCTCCACCCTTGAGATGGATTGATCTACTGAGGTTGTTGAGGAACATATTGCTGAAATGGTTGGTTCACAGGTTGAGGATGATATGGAGGGTTGTAAGGCCAAGAAAGAGGTGTAGGCCATGATGGAGGAGTGGGGGTGTACCAATATTGTATGGGTGCATTTGGATTATTGTGATAGTAAGAGTAAAGTGCACCTTGCATACCCTGTTGATATGACCAAGGGCCTTGAGGCCTTCTCTGGTTGATAAAACAAAGTTTCTTTGGTCCTAATTTCCCACCTTGATATACAGCTTTGAGTCCAGGTAAGGAGGGACTCTTTCCTATGGAATGATTCTCCTCACAGACTAGGAAAACCTCTATGAAATTTAATGGACATTCATTTCTAGGGTGTTTTCTAGTACATCTAGGGAAAAATATAGTCAAGGCCCTTTTTTCTTCCTCTTGCTTCCTCTTGATCTGCATTGTGTCCATTTGTAAGGAAAATATGCGCATCATGTCACTTTTGAAGTCCTCCAACATATTTCCAATCTCATGCTTGATGGAGGTGGAAGAGGAAGGGGTATTGGTTGTACGTTGGCCAGCTCTAACTTTCTTCCTAGCTGCCCTAGAATGGTTCCTGAAGAAAGTTTTGATTGTTTCATAAGGAAGCTGGTAGATATCTCCTCCTGATAAAATATTGAGGGTTTCTATTACCTCCTCCCTGAACCCTTAAAGAAGTACCAGTTTAAGTGATCCAGGATCAAGAGTGCAGTTGTCTCTCTTACAGTTTAACTGAAACATATCTTCATATTCTTCTAGAGATTCACTAGGCCTTAGAGTCATCCTGAATATCTCATATTTATTTTCCTTGGACCTAAAGTAGTCCCTTAACTTGTTGTTGAAGGCCTCTTGCATCTGTGCCCACGTAGTGATGTTGTAACCAAGTAGACCCATGAACCAGCAGAAGGCTACATCCTTAAGCATATATGGGAAGAGCCTCAACTTTTGATCAAGTGAGGCATAGTCATAGGTCCTATAGACAACGAAAAGTTCAAACATGAATGTGTCAGGATCTTTATAGGTAAGTCCATGAAATTTTGGAAGGGATGAGGGGCTAATGTTCTTCATTTTAGTTTCCCTATCTGACTCTCTAATGAGAAAGTATTTATGGGCTTCAGTTTCGGCCATGGTTGAAATAGTCGATGCAGGTTCCTCGGGTGAAACAAGATCTTCTTCTTCTCCAATATGTTCTTCAAAATTTTCATAAGGCTCACCTATGGTTTTATCAACCTCACACATACTAAAGAAGAGTGAAGGGTGACTATGTGGTGATGTGGGGGTTTTAGGTAAAAAAATTCCTTGAGTACCCCTACTCCTACGAGGCATGAAAATCGGATATATATATATATATATATATTTTTATATATTTTTGAAACAATATGTAAAAGGAAAGAATAAAATAATTCTAAAACAAAATCAAAGCATCTACCAGACACATCCCCGACAAAGACACCAAAAGTGGTGAGCCCTGGTATTGCACCAAGAATGCTGCAACTCCCAGAGGCTACGCTACTTTGCTTAATCAACCCAGGGCTCATAAAAACTTGGAGGTGACAATTCTATATACACAAAAGTTGCATTCTACTCATGTCATCCTTTTCTGAGCTCTACGAAAGGGTGCTACTTCTACGGTTTCTGGATGAAGTCCGTCACACTTCTGAATTTAGGCCTAGAGCTACAAGTGATTCAAATCCATGGCTTTATCAGAAAGTAAAAAACTACACTACATCAAGCAAGTACATCTAACTACTCTGCAATGAAAGAAATATACACATTAATCTATGATAATAAATGAAAGAAACCTAGGCATCTTGCATGAAGTAAATTGTTGAATTGAAATTGCATAAAGGAAACTAATATAATCACACTTTGTTGGGCCAAATGGATAAAAAAACTCTATTTTCTCTATGTTCTATCTATCATTCTTTTAATCATGCATCTAATCATGACCTAACTATGCTTGAAAATGCATTTTTTTGCAGCTAGGAGGAGAAAGTGCTAAGGTGGCTTGTGGAAGGCTTGAATGCATGGGTGCAAGGCTAAAGATGTATGGGTGGTTTTGGTAGGTCTATATGATGTGGATGGTGGTTTTTGGGATGAAGGAGGGGCCCACTAGTGGTGATGCAAGTGTTGCTACAAGTTTCTTGTAGTGCTACAGGAAAGTCCTAAATTGCTACTGGAAATAGTCCGAGGGAAATATGAGGCCAAAAATGGGTGAGAAAGTTGTAGGGAAGGTGGAGTGAAGGTGGATTGAAGGTGGGTTTTTATGAGTGGAAGGTGTCCTAGCGCTTGGCTAAGCTTAGAACCTCTTGGGAGGCATGTCTTGCACCTCTAGGGTTTGCTTACGGTGTAGGGATGAAAAATCTGAAAACAGGGCTGATGGCGATTTTGATGAACAAAAGGTTGATGAAGTGTGAGAAATGAAGCTGAAGGTGTTGGTAAAGTTCTTATTGGATGTGCTACCTGACACTGCAAGAAAACTATCTATTCATGCTATAAAAATCGACAAATTCATGATAAAAAAAATGGAAAAGATGATTTGAATTTGGAAATGAAATCTACTTTAGCCTACAAACAGAGATCTAACAATGAATTCTAAACAAATTCATGGAACTACAACAACCTAACTTATTCATTCCAAGAAATCATAAACTAAAAAATAATTTTGGCTTGTGGGGAAGGTCTACCCTCCTAAAACTCCAATGAAATATATGAGAGGGGGAGGCTTGTCTCATAGATTTATAAGTATATAGCCTACTCTACCAACCTATAAGCAAGCTAAATATACAACAACAGAAAAATGAAAGAAAAATAAAAATAATGAATTGAGATGCTAGAAAACTAGCTAAATACTCTTAAGAAAAACTAGCTAAAATTACATAAAAGTAAAGAATGAATACACAAGAGATACTAAGGCCAATGGATTGGGACCTAACCCACAAGCCTAGCCCTTTGAAACTAGATTAGTGAAGCACAATCAGAATACTCATTTTATTGCAAAAGATAGTCTCATTACATCAACAAGAAATTCTCAAAAACCTTTTTCAAGATCTAAGAGCCTAATATCTTTCTCCAAAGTTACAATCCTAATGAGCTCTTTCTCAGCCCTATTTAACGTAAAGTGTAGCCACCAAAAAATCCCTAAAAAATAGGTGATGAGTCCACTTTGACTATAAGTGAAGTGTAGCTTTTGTGCACTTGATCTTGAGTTTGCTTGGCTACCTTTGATTTCGAGTTGCTGAAGGGAATATCAAGAATCCCTTAGCTACCTTTTGGATTTAAGGAGGCAGGAAATCCCCTTAGAATCTATCCTTTTTGCTTACTCCGAGTCTTAATGGAAAAATCTTCACCAAAAATGCAATATCTTCGTGATTTCCCTTCATTTAATTCATGTTAGGCACTCGAAGTATGATAAGCCTCAATCACCATGTACAATAGCATCATAAGACCATAATATAATTAAAATTCAAGATTAAGAGACGTAATAAGGCAAAAAGGTGACCATTAACCCCTCTAAATGTACCTATAAATGTGGCTCATCAATTGCATTTGTAGAAGGAATGCCTTGCCAAAGCCCATCAGAAGCTTCGACCATTCTGATATGGGCCTTACACCATCACCAAGGCTATGGGTGTGAATTATTTTGACCTAAGTATCCCCCCATTCTTTTACTTGCACCCATTATTCAATGTGGACATCATTTGGCCATACTTTCCACAATTTTTGGACACATCAGACATTGTTGAGTAGTTGAAACCAAAAAATATCAACCCATATTGCATTGAACATGCCACAATTGATTGAATCATGGAAAAGCAAATTAATAACACATTCCAATAGAGGATATAGTTGTATTAGGTTGTCAGAGCTGACCAACTCCTACACTAAAGAAAGTGGCTCACCTAGGACCAAGTTTAGTAGAATTTTCCCCACCTCATGGAGGCACTCAACGCAATGAGGACCATTGCTTCCTAAGGGGAGAGGTATAATCTAGGTGAATATTCATGGGAACCCACCTATTCCACTTAGAATCCAAACACTATTTCCTTTTATTTTCCTATTTTTTAACATAGTTTCCTATTTCAGTAATTTTCTATTTTTGTACTTTTTTTGGGTCTTGAACTTTGAAATTTGTTTTGAGGCCCTAAAAGACATTTTTTGGGGAAATGGGAAAACATTAGTATTTGAATCAAATTTACGGTCATTTTTTTTTCCTCATATAGAACTTTCTAACAAGTTATCGTGCAAACAAAAATAAGATCGTATGCCAAAGGTATGACCCCGAGAAGTTGTTGTTCCAACTAACCCCATTGGGGACCATACCTTTTAGTGCTTTATCTTCTAGGGTTAGGTTTTGGATGTGTATGGCTTGTCGTTTTTTCTTCATGATAAAAAGGCCTTTGAGCCTCGTTATAACACAATTTATAAAGCATGTAGTTGTCACACCCCTTCTCAAAGATAAGCTACCATCACTCGAGCCAGTTTGTTTCCATTTTACATGTAAATATTTTTTTAGCATTTGCTATTTATTAATTAAAATTTTGTTTCATTTTATCATTGTGTTTTTGTTTTAATATATGTCATTTTGGTCCTTCATAAATCCATATCTCTCAGTCACCTTTTCCCAAGTCTCATCCTTCCCACATGGATAGGCTCCTCGAGGAAAAGGTAATCAATCGTTGTTATCCTATGGGATTGCAATCCTTTATCCTATGGGATAAAATATATCATAAATCAATAAAAAATAATGCTATTTAACTCTATGACTTTTTCATTCAAGGCTAGTTTAAAATTAATTATTTATATTCATTTATAACTTCACAAAAACGAGTCAAAGGTATTGAATTCCCATCTTACCATGAAATATTTATATTTATATTGTAAAATTTTCAAAATTCACCAAACCCATAGTTAATTAAGTAATAAATTTTTTATTGTTTATACTTTTATGAAACCATAATAATGTATGTGAATTAGGTATGTAGGCTTAGGTAGTGTACTTATATTTCATGCATAGAGTATAATGATAAGAAACATTCCTTGTGCATAGTTATTAAATTCTCATAATTAATCATGCATAACAATAAATCAAGTAAATTAATCATCAAATAATCTTCACTAATGGAAACATAATAATTCAACACTCATCCATCATTATACTTAAATTTATAGAATTTAATTGAAGGAAGCAGGTAAAAAAATAAAGATGACACGTTTAATCCTCAATGAGGTCCTTAACTAACCTAGGATCATCTCTCCTTCTGAATACTAACTTCCATCTCCCATTTGTTCTTCTATTGCAATAATTTGGAGTGTTGTCTATATTAAAATAATTCTAGATATAACCCAAAGGAAAAATAATTGACTATATTGATCTAACTTCCCTATCAGGTACCCAATATTTAGCATTAAACATATAGGGGATCATGGCTAAAATGATCCTTCAATGAATCCAAGTTTTGGAAGATACGCAGTGGGTAAAAAATCAAACCCTTCTTATAGAAATAAGGTCAACAGTGAACACCCTCACATCAACTGTACTATGTAATTTTTATTTTGATTGGAGCTACGTAATTTAATAACTAATATGGTAGCTATGCATGTTGTCAAAAAATTTCGAAATTGCACTTACCCACATATCATAGCAATTCTTGAACCAATAAATAAATCATCAAAAATTGTTTAATATCATACAACTACCCTTATAATTTCCATGCCATCAATGTTATTTGGGTGTTAGTTGGCTATAGCCTGGACGATTAACATGTAGGTTAACTTACCAAAATAGAATATACATTCATAACCAAATAATAATTTCATGTTATTAACAATATTACATATTGGCATTGACATTCATTGTGAGAAAAGTATGTATATTTACCATATGCATTGCATCAACTATCCATTCACAATATCTATCATACCAATATCCATGCATGAAAAGTTACTTTTAATATGCATGTTTTAAAAAATCACATGATATTCATAATTAATAATAAAAATCATATAAAATACAAACATTATTAGTTCCACAAGTCCTCATAACAATACTTTCTATTAGTCTAACTAGGTCCATTATATACTAACCATGGTTGGGGTGTTAGAGTAGAGATAGGTTGAGGGGTGCATGGATATCATCCCACAAGTATACATGGATAAGTATGTCACCATGAACAACATACAAAGGCCATTATCATGCCTTAATTTACCCAACACATTGGATCATGTGACCTAACAAGGGTATGATGTAGATACATGCTAGTAGGTGTACAGTTTAATGAATAGGATCAAGTGGAGGTTATAATTTTAATTATGAGTATATTTGGGATTTTTTAACCACCATAGAATAAAAAATAAGCCAACCCTCCCATGCACTATGTTCATTAATCATGGGAATGGTCGTTCATTCTAAGATATGGGTGATTTCAACACAAGAGAATGCTAAAGTTTGAGTACCATGGATTGCAAGGTGGAAAATTATAATTTTTCATTGGCTCAAGTTTCTCCATGCACCTCATGATTCCAAAGGAGTTTCCATTGAAACCTTCTTTCAATCTCATTTCCCTCTTATTTTTTCCTTTACTACTTTCCCCTTTCCTCTGTGCATCTTTTGGGACTTGTTGATTTTATTTCATTTCCTCTTAGCTAGGTTTTCTTAATGATTTATTTTATTGGCTATAGATCAACTAGACTCGAGGGGCTAGATAATCTCCTTGTTCCTTGAAAATATTCCCTTTATTAAACCTAAATGTCTCAATTCCTCCTATGTCACCTACCTTAGTTCTCCAATTTTGGCTAAGTCTTGGTATTTTCTCCCCTTCTATCCTACATCTCATTCTTCTCTCTTCTGCACAAGTAAGGAGACTCTTTCTTAGCTCCAATTAAAAATGTTGCATTATTGGTCCAATAGGCAGGGAATGCATATTTCAAGGACGACATGGGGGATTATTACACCCAATATAGGGTGAAGATATCAATGTACAGGTATCAATCCTAGACTCCATCAGAAATATAGGATGAAATCACTGAAGTTGAATGTGATATTGTTAATTTGGAAGCTCAGGTACAAATTCTCTTTTTTGGATAACCTTCCTGTTTAAGAAATACACGTCATAGCCCTTGGAAGAATTTACTTTACTTAAGGAAAAATATGTTTTTAATATGAAAACCCACATGTCCACAAATGGATAGGTTGGCCCTAAAAAGAAATTGGAAACCTGTGGAAGCCTATAAATATAAGTCAAGTGAGCCTCATTTTGAGATCATCATTAATCATATTCCTCTTCTCCCTTCATTTATTTGGCTCGCACAGGTATAAACTTGGTTCTTATAGGTTCAGAATTGCAGGGTCTAAGCTCGCATGTGTGAAGAAGGGTTCCTGGTCTATAGTCACAGGGTTGGAACATGGTAATATTGGTTGTAGCTACATGCATTACAGGGTACTCATACTCTTTGAGGATTGCAGCCGCACTAATCGTCACTAGCTCCATGTAGCTGGGACCTAGGGTTTTTTAACAGTTGACCACAGATTTTGGTAGTTGACAAAATTGTGACTCTGATCGGTATTTTAGTTGCGATAATCTCTTGGATATTGGTTGATTTATTTTGTTGGATAATCTTGTAAATGATGAATTATAACATTGTACTCTCTCTTTGTTGAACATTTTATGAAAATATAATAAAATAAGAATTTGGAAGAGTTCCCCCCTTATGGGGTTTCTCCCTAATCTCTAACCAGATCATGGTGTGTATATTTGTGCATGCTTTTCTTCTAATGTTCATTTTGTTATTATTCTACAAAGTTGATGTTATTTTTCTCTCTACATAATTTATATTAATGTTAAGGGTTGAATGCAATATATAATTTATGAAGAGTATCTTAATGAAATTATCTAAAGAAAAGTAGAATACTACCTGAAGAAATATTAGCATGGTATCGATGTTGGGCTGAAGAAAATTCATTAAAGGACACCCCTATGAAGACATTGTTATCACTCTACGAGATTCCCAAGGCTGAGGAAGGAATCCCAATAAAGGTAACCAAAAACCAAGCTTTTGGCTTGATAGCTAGCCCTATCAAGCCGGAGAGGGATATTTCCAAAAGGGTTGATAGACAGGAGGGTTGGAGAAATTAGGTTTTAGGCTAGGTAATGAGTGAAAAGGGTTGTTTTTATTTGGTTTTGTTTGGGTAAATCATTGGATAATGGAATTAGATTAAGGAAAGGATAGATCAGGGAAATAGATTTAGGGTTGCAGGGATGAATAGGGAAAGGTAGATATAATGTCATACACTTGAAGGAAATGATTATGTAATGGTTTATAAAATGTAAGAAGGCTGAGAGAAACATAAGAGATGTATTTCTCTTTAAAAGAAGATAATGAACAAAATATGATCAGTTACCCAAAACAGAGCATGGCCAGCATGAATTTTGAATTTAAAACTTATAAAAGATCATAACATAGACATGAAAGTGAAGATTAATAATACATTCAAACATATGTGACTGAAGAAGAAACAGTGAAATACATTCAATACCACAGGTATCCCATAAATGTAGCTGCAGCTTCTCTTTATTAGCTTGGCCAAAACTGAGTACAAGTTCCTTTGATCAAGTAGAAAAATGAAATTTATTCCAACCTTTGACTCATGTGAAGAACTGAGCTAAACATACATGAAAACCACCTCCACACATCCTCAGGGGTCGAATCCATGAGGTGAGGAAGATATTACACAAAAATCTGAACTGATAGCTAAAGTATAGGATGATCAAAGTGACTCATTCCTATCTCATGTGAACTCATTCATTACACCTCATATGCTTTATTTACCTTAGTAAATTGTAAAAACATGATAATTACATTCATATTCATCATTTACATAGGTAAATTCAACATTTCCCAAAGTAAAAATCAAAACAGGAGTGAAACTCAGAAAATTTCTGAAGACTGCAAAAGCACAATTTCCTTGTAAAACGCACAACAACTAGAAATAAATTATTCCCTCTGTTCAAGGATGAATTTTGGTTTCTTACCAGTGTTCAAATCTACTCCATGATGGCTCGTTGGAAAGCCCATCGATTCTAGTTTCTAGAAATACCTTCATTTTTAAAAATGATTCCCATTTTCCCTATCAAAAATCACTTCTCCCAAGACTAATAAATGTGTGGCAACCAGGCAGATTTTGAAGCAGAAATGTGATTTTTAATAGTTTTTTGACTTTTTGATGGATCAGTTATCCTCCAAAAACTTTGAAACTTCACAAGTTTGATGTCCTCATCATTAAAAATCTACTGGTGGTGGCCATTTTCCCATTATATGCCCCAAAAAAGAGCATAGCATCCAAGGACACCCCTATGAAAACACTATTATCACTCTAGGAGATTCCCAAGGTTGAGGAAGGAATCCCAACAGAGGTAACCACAAACCAATATTTTGACTTGATAGCTTACCCTATCAAGCTGGAGAGGGCTCTTTCCAAAAGGGGTGACAGCCAAGAGGGCTGGAGCAATTAGGTTTTAGGCTAGGTAATGAGTGAAAGGGATTGTTTTGATTTGGTTTTGGTTGGGTAAATCATTGGATAATGGAATTAGATTAAGGAAAGGCTAGATCAGGGAAATATATTTAGATTTGCATGGATGAATGGGGAAAGGTAGATATAATGTCAGTCACTTGAAGGAAATTATTATGGAATGGTTAAGAAAGTGTAAGAAGGCTAAGAGAAGCATAAGAGATGTATTTCTCTCAGACATAAGATAATGAACAAAATATGGTCAGTTACCCAAAACAGAGCATGGCTAGGATGTATTCTGAATTTAAAACTTATAAAAGATAATAACATAGAAATGAAAGTGAATATGAACAATACATTCAAACATATGTTACTAGAGAAGAAACAGTGAAATAAATTCAATACCACAGGTATCCCATAAATGTAGCTACACCTTCTCTTTATTAGCTTAGCCAAAATTGAGTACAAGTTCCTTTGATCAAGTAGAAAAATGAAATTGATTCCAACCTTTGAATCATGTGAAGAACAAAGCTAAATATACATGAAAAACACCTCCACTCATCCTCAAGGGTCAAATCCATGAGGTGAGGAAGATATTACACAAAAATCTGAACTGATAGCTAGAGTATAGGATGATCAAAGTGAATCATCCCTATCTCATGTGAACTGATTCATTACACCTCATATGCTTGATTTACCTTAGTAAATAGTAAAAAAATGATAATTTCATTCATATTCATCATTTACATAGGAAAATTCAACATTTCCCAAAGTAAAAATCAAAACAGGAGAGAAACTCAGAAAAATTCTGAAGACTGCAAAAGCACAATTTCCTTGTAAAACGCTCAGTGACCAGACATAAATTATTTCCTCTATTCAAGGCTGAATTTGGGTTCCTTTTCGATGTTCAAATCTGCTCCATGATGGCTCGTTGGAAATCCCTTCGAGTCTACTTTCCAGAACTACCTTCATTTTTCAAAATGATGCCCATTTTCCCTGTCAAAAATCACTTCTCCCAATACTAGTAAATGCGCAGCGACAAGGCATATTTTGAGGTAGAAATATGATTTATTAATAGTTTTTTGACTTTTTGATGGACTAGTTCTCCTCCAAAAACATTGAAAATTCACAGGGTTGATGTCCTCATCATTACAAATCTGTTGTTAGTGGTCGTTTTTCCATTATATGCCCCAAAAAAAAGCATAGCGTCCAAGTCACTGCTTGTTTAGAAAATTTTCTAGCTATAAAATAACCTCAAAAACACAGAAAGGTACAAAATGCTAAGCTTTCCAAAATTTGTCAAAATTGTTGGGGTACTTGCTAATAATTTTCTTGAGGCTTGGAGTGACACCTCAAAAAGTATGTCTAACTTCTCTTTCTCTTCTTGTTTGGTAAAATCTTCAATTTTAGCATTGACTCTTTGGGCTTGGCCAATGCAATTCTCTCTTTTTGGGCACGAAGTTTGACCTTTGTCCTCAACAAGTCATTATCCTTGTTGGCCTTCTCTAGAAACTTCTCCAAATGTATATTGGCTATATCAAGCCATGGTTCCTTGTTCTTGCTGATTTCTAAGGCAAGCTGTTCATTTAGTGTAAGCTGGTCTGGTAGCTCAACTTTCCTTTGTCTCTCTAGGGCTAGAGCTCTTTTCAGCCCCCTAGTCCTAGGTCTCTGTATTAGATGCTGGTCCTCATCATCGTCAAGCTCACCAAACTTTTATAATGTTTCCTCAAGTAAGGCCTTATCCTTCTCTGCCTATTTCTATGCTTTAATGCCTTTCACCTCATTGATGATCTATTTGGTCTTAGATAGATGAGGAAGGATGAGATGATGAAGGTGTATTCTGTCCATGCTGAATAGGTGGAGCATTGAAAATGTCATTGGATATGAAGGTGTCCCATGGAATGTTTAACTAATCAAGTTTATGGATGACTATCATTTTGATAAGGGAGTGTTGAAAGAGACTTTGCATTTGATGATCATAATCTCTCTTTTGGGAAACAAATTCCATCTTATCTATGTTCCAATAGAGATAATAAGGTATACGAAGCATTCTGGCCCTAGTGAAGTGAATGAGGAGCCGAATATGATAGGAATAGAGTCTAGAAAAATTTCCCCCACAGGTGAAGTATTTCATGATGATTTTCATCATGGGGACATATCTACCAAGGAGGTTGGAGAAAGGAAAAATCGTCTTTTTTTCATTCTTGTACCTTGGTTTAAGATATGGCTCATAATAAAAATGATTGAGATTTCATTGTTTAAACCATCTTTCCCCAACATTTGGGATTCTAATAGCAGTTGTTATAATGTCAGTGGACATAGTGAAATTCATCCTAGCAAGGGTGACCTATTTGTCATGAAGGTTAGAAATGAACAATCTTGTCAACAAAGGATGGAACTAGATTCTTTGCACTTTTTCCCAAAACTTGAAACAGCCTACATGCTCAAAGCATGACATAGTGAGGGGAGATGCCATAAGCTCTCTGGAAGTTTTTGGTTCATGTTTGATGACTTTCCCTCCCTTCTTATATGGATTTCTCTTATACCTATCTTCCTCACTAGAAATTTTGTTTTCCTCTTCAACCATGATTGGTGTCAAAAAAACTAGGGATGATGGAATAAAATGAAGGAATATGAAGTGAACGAAAGTGTTGGGAAATGAAGGAAATGGGAATATGAAGGGATCCTAGGTAAGTGAAACCCTAGGACTTAGGGCTATTAGGGATGATACTGTTTAGGGAATAGGGATAGGTATTAGGGAGAATGTTTTTAAGAATATGAGGGGGAGTGTATATCAATTTAGGGATTAGCTTTAGGGTGTGAATTAGATTTTAGTAAACACTAGGTTTCTTAATTTAGAAATAGGTTTGAATTGACTGAAGCACAATGACACATAAAAGTGATGAGAATTTTGTTACTTAATGGCAATAGAATCATGAAGACTCATTGTGTAAATATTTAGCATCAAATGGTGGAGTGGCAAGCTGGTAGAGGCTCTTTTGGAATTTCTAAGTGAATGCGCAATGACCCAGTAGAACACACATTGACTGAGCTAAATGCGTAGCACAGTTGTAATTTACACTGATATTTCTAGAAAATGCAAAGCATCCTAGTTAAACACACAACATCTTGGCTAAACACACAGCGACCAGGAGAACGTGCATCGACCAGCTCTGTTTTGCACAATTTCACTCAAACGCAACCTCTGTGTGGAGCACATTTTTGTAGATAATATTTGGAGGCCTTACGGGTGTAAAAATTGGGCCCAGGATAGCTCGTTCAAAATCTTATCCTATCTACTTTCCAAATATACATTTGGTTTTATTAATGCAGTTGATTTTCCTTGTCAAAAGTTGATTTTCACAAGACTGGTCAAAAAGTGCAGAACGAGGGTAGAGAAATGAAGAGTGTTGTTTCAAGAAACTTTTGGAGGCCTTCCTCAACTCCAAAGTGCACTCATGATAGCTCATTGGAAATATATCTTAGTATAGTTGTAATTTGAATTATTAATAAAGTCATTTGGACACTCCAACTATGAGAAAACATGATTTTCCCAAGGTCACTCCAGAAGTGCAACAACTCTCCTGTGGTACCTATATTTTTGAAATTTCTCTAAGACTATGACACCTGTGTAAAACCTGAAGGATGTTTTACTTCCTTGACATATTATGGATAAAACCCTCTCTCACTTTTGTCAAATTCATCTTTTTTTGGTCAGAAACACAATTTGAATAAAAATCGGCTCTATGTGTGGTAAATGATTTGTCTCTTGGAATGACTTCTTGGTAAATTATGGAGACATGATATTATGAGTTGGAATGGCCTCATACTTACTGATATGACCTACCTTATTCTTCCTCTGCTCAAATGTCTCATTTCCATACCAAACCCTAACTTAGTGGGTAAGGAAATTAGGGTTTAATGCTTGTGAACAATGATGACTTGGGCACCCTTGGGAAAAATGGTTAAGAAAACAAAACGTGGTAAAATATAATGATGGAGATGAGGTGAAATCAGAGTAAAAAAAGGCAAGATGGGTGGGATGCAAATAACAGTGCTAACATACACCGTTGATGGAAGCAAGATAAGATGGAGGAGATGTAAAAGAATGATAGGGCTTGAATGAAACCATAGGCATGTAGGTTTTAACCCTATACAAAAATGATCTGAAAAATCCTAATCTAAAACAAAATGTACTACGAGAGAATAAAAACATTGATCTCAAAATAGATTTTAATTAACTGATTTTTCATTATATTCCTTTTATTGTTACAACACACACACACACACACACACACACACACACACACACAGAGAGATATATATATATATGTGTGTGTGTGTGTGTTTGTGTTGTAACAATAAAAGGAATATAATGAAAAATCAAGTTGGTCGTCCCTATTTGGGATCCAGGGGAAAATCTCTGTGTTTATTGTTTTATGTTTTATTCTCTCGCTAATTTTTATTTTCTGTTTTTAAGATTCGTTTTCAGATCATTTTTGTATATATATATATATATATATATATATATATATATATATATATATATATATATATATATATATATATGTCGGTATACATAAATCCCAATCCATTAACCCTGGATTAGAACATAACCATAGTTCTCTTGACTGGATCTACAAAATACTAGGGGCCAAAAACCATCATGCCCCAAAACCATGTGCAAACCCATGCACAAAACCATGGGCGGGTCCGCCCACAGGAAAATAAGGACCAAAAGAATTTTTCTGGGTGTTGCCCCGGACCCTGACAGGGGGGGGGCTACCACCCCCCCTATTATCCCCACACGTGTGACTAGTCATGGAAAGAATATAACACAAACCCAACAAGGCAATATAGTTATTACGATTTGGAAGAAACCTTGGAGTATGGTAAAGGCTTTATTTATATAGTGTTGAAGCCCTAACATGATAAATAAGAAGTTTTTCCAACACTTGTGACAGATTTAGTGTAACCCTAGATAGGTTAGTCTTAATTACGCTTGGTTGCTCATGAAGGTGATTGTAAATATTGAAGGAAACATTCTTATATGGATGATGGAATGTAATAACTCATGAATTATGGTTCAAGAGGGAGTTGATCACCTCTCATTAAGGATAAGTAAATTTTATATTTAGTTCTTCATGACACTATTCTTAATTTATTTTTTTGATTATTCTCGATCCTTCTTACACGAATATTTGAGTATTTGAATAATTATAACTGCCATATGAGATGTGATAAGAATATCCTTCTTGAGGATAATCTAAGGTGCAATAAAAAGGAAATTAGTGCATTGAGAGAAGAACTGGTGCTAGAATAGGAAGAGATACCTGATAAACGTTTTTGCAAATGTTGACAAAGCAGCATAAAGTCCAGAAATTACAATGTCCAAGTGATACATATGCCAATGAAAAATAAATGCTACAAGTACCTAAGATATCCAAATATTACAAGGTATATATAGTATATTTTTCCAATGTTATGATTTAGTTACAAGGTTGGATGGAAATTTATGACCAGAGGTATGTCAAGAATATCACCTTCATAAATGACTCATACATGCCAGTCACACACACACACACACACACATATATATATATGCAAGTGATTTTTATTTCTGGTATGTGTGATATATTGGTGCACTTTATATTTGACAAGTATATTACATTTTATTAGACATGGTGGATTTCTTAATTTTACAAAGTAGCCTAGAAACATTTATTTTGATATATGATAACATGATACTATTGTCAATACTTGTGATAAGCATGGTTACCTTGATGGTAAAAACTGCAGCAATATGATTGATACTAAGTATATTCTGACTATCTTCTTATTGGTCATGATAAGGTTTTGATAAGTTGTAATTGCTATAATAACTTCACAAATTTGACAATGTAACAAAAATGGTTTCCTTAACTTGATCATGTTCGATAAGAAATGTGATATAGAAGTAATGTTGTGATTATGATCCTTGAAGTATGAAGATACACTTGTTAGATACCCTAATTATATTACACTAACCATTGATGAATGTTTGATGACATGTGATGATGAAGCAGTGTATGATGAATTATCATAGCTATAATGTATACATGTTTAAGAACCTGATATAGTTTGACTTTGTGATCTAACATTTGTGTGGATGTATGGCAGTATGATGATAGGAATGTTAATGATTGAAAATTATTCCCATTGGCAGGAATAAACTCTTCATGAGATACCAACACCTATTATTATTTGTGATGGATGACTGCAGAATAAATCAAGGCTTCTATACATGACTAGATGATCATCTGATGTTGTTGAAGGAAGATCGACTTTAGTAGGGATGTAACCTTTGATGAAGATGCACCCTTGGAAAAGATATAGACCTTCCTCTACCTCAAAATAAATAGGATGATATGGAAATATTATAAGGTACTTATATGTAAATATATGAGAAGAACATTGTTGATGATCCCATGGATCCTATAAACCCCTTGGACCTTTCTCCAAGTGATTCTTTTGAAAATACCACTATGATTTATGATACCTTATAAGATACTAAGAGATATGTTCCTACCAAAAGGATCTCTAGATAAAGTAAGAAGACATGTAGGTACCAAGGGTACGTCATAGATATGAGCACTATGATCTAGGCTAAGCCTTCTACCTTTGAATAAGTAATGAAAGAACAAGTTTGGTAGGATGTTATGGCTGAAGAATATGAATGCATTATGAAGAATAACATGTGGGATGTTGTTATAAGACCTAAAGGAAAGTTTTTCATATCCTTGAAATGGTTGTACAAGATGAACATGGATATAATGGAATCATTGAGGAGTATAATGCAAGGTTTATGGCTAGAGTATTATCTGAGAAGTAGGAAGAAGATTATGATGACATATTCACACCAATTTCCTGATACACTACAATTAGAATGATTTTTTCCCATGTTTCTTGTCAAGGATGGAAACTTCATTAGATGGATGTAAACACAACATTTATTCATGGCATGCTAAAAGAAGAAGTATATGTTTAGCAACCTTGGGGTTTTGAAGTAAAAGGTAGGAAGAATCATGTTTCCAGGTTGAAGAAATAATTATATGGTTTGAAACAAGCTCCCTGAGCCTAGTATGCATGCATTGATATCTACCTGGTAAAGCTTGGATTCACAAGAAGTGCTCAATCCAAACTCTAATTCAAGGTGATCCAAGGTATGCCTTTTATTTTTGTTTTATATGTTGACAATCTATTTTTGACATGTAGTGAGCCTTTGATGATCAATTGTAAGAGGGATTTGGCCCATGATTTCGTGATGAAATATCTTGGCATGATGAATTACTTTATAGGATTAGAAATTTTGCAGAGATATGGAGATATTTTCCTTTCTAAATGAGAATTTTTCATGAAGTTATTAGATATATTTTTATTGACGGTATGAAAATACTTGGACACCCCGATGGAGTTGAATTCCAAACATTTATGTAGAGATGTTGCTAGAATCAACTTGGCTAACCCTTCAAAGTGTCATAAATTGATTGAGTGTTGATGTTTGTTGTGAACATTCGTCTGAACATATGTTTTTCACTGAACACCTTGATTCAATTCATGATTGAGCCACTTCATGCACATTGGGTTTCCGTTAAGAACATTTTGAGATATTTTAATGGGATGACCGATCTTGGTCTAAGATACACTACAAGAGATGCACAACTACATTGACACACCAATGTTGACTGGGTTGGAAACATTATTGATAGGAAGATCACATATGGGTGTTTCTTGAGCTTGGGATGTGCCATGATATCTTGGATGAGCAGAAACAGTAAGTATGTGGATTTTAGTACAAAAAAGGTAAACTATATTGTTGCCAACATGGATAGTTGTGAAGTTGTTTGGTTGAGGAAGCTCTTTGGAGAGTTGTTTGGGTATGTTCTTGATAAGATGGTGATATATTTTGTTAACAAGAGTGGGATCCAATTTATAGATAATCCTGTATATAGCTCAGACATAGAGATGCAGGTATTTGACCATTAACTCTTAAGGGTTAAGTTGGGAATATCAGTAGATAATAGGATAGACACGATACTTACCATTTATGGTAAGTGGTATCACTCCTATTATCACCAAGCAGTGGGATATGTGTGATCCTTACCTAATTAGATAAGTGGCATCCATACCATTGTTTGTATATTCCTGGGTTGTAAAATTTATTCCCCGCTAGAAAATATTCTTGAGTTGCAGCATTGGCTCACCACTGGTAGTGTTTCTCATGTAGTGTATCATTGGCTCCCCACCCACAGATATTCTTGGGTTGTATCATTGACTCCTTGTTGCCATAGATTCTTGAGTTGTAGAATTAGCTCCCCAGTAGCAGATATTCCTAGCTTATAGAATTGGCTCCCCACTGGCATTAACTATGAGTAGTAGCATTGACTCCATGATGAATACAGATTGGTAGCTTGAGCTCCCCTTTGATGTCAATTTGTTCTTCTTTTGGATTTAACAATGTTTAACATACGAGCAAAGATAAGAAGAGATGATTTTTTATATATATTTGAAATAGGACACATGTTGCAGTCGATGATTTATCTCTAGCTGGGAGGGAGCATTAATTTGGAAGCTTAGGGATAAATTACTTCCTTTGGACAACCTTCCTCATTAAGAAATACTCATCCTATCCCTTGGAAGAATTTAATCTGGTTAAGAAAAAATACATTTTTAATATGAAAACCCACATGTGCACAAAAGTATAGGTAGGCCATAAAAATAAATTAGATACCCTTGGAAGCCTATAAATACAAGTCAAGTAAGTCTCATTTTAAGTTCATCATCAATCATCATATTCTTCTCTCTTCATTGATTTGGCTTGCACAAGTCTAAAGTTGGTTCACAGAAATTGGTTCCTATAGGTCCAAAATTGCAGGGTCCAAGTTTGCACATGTGAAGAAGGGTTTTTGTCCTGTAGCCATAGGGTTGAAATAGGGTAATATTGTTTTTAGCCACATGCATGTCAGGGTACTCCCTGCAGCTAAAGAATCGTGTCCATGCTAATGGTCACTAGCTCCGTGAGGCTAGGACCTTGTAATATTCCCAATTATCAATGAGCTAGTTGGAATATTAAAAAAAAAAATTAGCTTCCTTTTTTTATGAATAAGAATGTATGGAGACCCATAAATCTCCTTAATAGGAATAAAATCACTTCTAATGTGAAAGGATGACATCTTAGCAGCTTAATAAATCACCCTTATCTGTGAAAAGGGGTTGAAACACATAGACTAGATCAACTTTGGCCAAATCAACAATCTTGTCATGGAGGAGTGGCCTTTATTATGGAAAAATGCAATTTTGGGTGGAGACTCCATGCATGGAAGTAGTGCCTTTAATGAGTGGGACCAAGGATGAGGAAGCTCACCACTTATATAAGGAAGAGGATGGAAGCCATGGATCATGATGATTATGTTTTGATATTGATTTATGGTCTGTTTATACTTGTTGCTCTCTTCAGCTATTTAGCTAAGATTGCAGTGTTTTTTAGCACAAGGTGTTCTCGAGCGGGAATCCCACTTCTTTCCTTGAGTGACCTCTAGAAAGAGAATTTCACTACATTCAACATTCAGGCATTAGGCCAAGGCTTCAATCTTAATGTACATCACAGTTCGTGTTTAGGTTGTGTTGTGTTGTAGGGAAGAAGTTATGGAGGGTTGATTTGGTTGATTTCTGGGCTAGATATCATTGGAGGAAGGTTCATTTCTCTTGGGAGGCTAGTGAAGAAGGCCCTAGAGCATCATTGATACATTTAGCACCATGCCATTAGTGTTTTTATCCCCTACAGGGCAGTATTAGTCTGGATCTCTGTTATTCTAGGGAGGAGTTACAGGAGTATTTGCAGTCGGTGATCTGGGGAGTGATTTCTTCAGTGAAGGGGCTAGCCTTTCATCCAGAGGATCCATTGGAGGAGAGCATACTTATTTTTTTATCAGCTTCAACCGTAACTCTTCAGTCATTTTTTTTCAGTATACTTTCATCCCTAGGGTTGCAGCTCATTTTGTATCAGTGGGTGCATTTCCCATAAACCCTCTTGGGTTGTCTTGGAAGGTTGTTATAGAGCCTAGATCTTTATTTTTTGTATCATTAGAGGCACATATAAGATATTTCATCTTTTTTTTATTCATATGATGCAGCAGTGCTCCTATGAATACGCTGTAGTAGTCTTCCGTCATTTTAATATAGTAGCAACACCTCTTTCTTGAGGGTTTTATCTATTGGAGGCTTGTCAGATCTTGTTGTATGGTTTATGCCCCATTTTTATGTATTATTTTTTTCTATTATGATTAATGGAAAGGATCCATATTGGCCTCTTACATTTATGCATTGATATACATTGTTATTTCCATGTTTATTCACTATATTTCTGATTTTCCCATTTAGGAATATTACAGTGGTATCAAAGCATAATCTTGGCTCAGCCTATGCATCTTAAGCCAATATTTCATAAGAAGAAGGAGATCCTATCACAGATAGAGAGAATATGTATCTCAGAAGTAGAAACCAGAAGTATGATTATACAGATGATAAGGAAGACAAGGGTAAAACCCCTTTAATAGAAAGACATGATGAGAAGTATCCAAAGCTTCTTCTTCAAACTATCCAAGACATTGCTAGAGAAATAAAGGAGATGAGGATGGATAGATACAAGGAATCCCCTAAAGGGTTTCTACATGGTGAAGGCTCTAACATTTCTCATCACTAGAGTGTTTTTAAATAGAGAATCCATACAGGTGAAGTAGATTATAGAGGAGAGGAATAACTTTTCAAGGAAATTTTGACGTCTTCCCCTGATGATGGACTCACTTAGATAGTCCGAAACATTGGGTTATTGAAAAAACTCAGAAACAGGTTATTCCTCTCCTCTATAATCACTAGAGTGATCAAGCAGTGAAGCATCAACAGGTTTCCCAACGCTCTACAATGCCTACATTCTTAGCAGTGGGAAATGAAGGGTTTCAAGAACAATAAACTCTTGAAGACTATTTCATGGAGTATGAGTCTCAATCTCATAGATTCAAGGATCACTTGAGTTTTCAAGAATTTTGTTAGATCAAGGACAATAGGAGACCCAGGCATCACAATAGAGGTGGAGGATTCATACAGAAGCATGATCTGCACCAAACTATGGGAAGATTTTTCTTACCCAACTTTGATGGGTCATATAAATGCACTTCCAAATCATGGGTAGAGAAGCTAGACATCTACTTCCAGCTAAACAAAGTACTAGATATGGAGGCAATCAAGATAATAGTGTTGTACCTTGAGGGTGAGGCACATGATTGGTGGTTTCATGGCTTGTCTACATTGGGTCATGCCAATGTGATTGCATCTTCAGAGTTCTCAAGGAGGTTGGTGGAGAGGTTCTATCGGAGAGACCCGAAGGCACCTTTCATGGGGTTACCAAAGCTCAAACAAATAGGTAATCCAGAAAGTTATATTTCTAAATTTCTAAAACTTTCTGTTATGGTTCCTGATTTATCTGTAACAAGAAGGGTCTATATGTTCATTGATGGGCTAGAAGAACCTCTTCATGGGTTTCTTAAGTCTACCAAGCCCACTACCCTTCAAGATTCCATTGAAAGGGCTAGAGGATCTACAAGATTCCTTACCAAAAGCAAAGGCAACATTTTAGCAGAAGCCCACTTTTCCAACCAAGGGAAAAGATGAGAAGGCTCCTCTTTCAAAGGAGAGCCAAAGTAAAGTACCTATAGTGATTATGTTCGAAGAGATTTGAGGAGAAGGAAGCTTTTCTTCACATGCCAAGAATCATGGGCACCTGGACATAGATGTGCAGCAAGAAAAGCACACTATATAGAGGTATTTTTAGATGATGAGGAGGAAGAAGAAGAAGACCCAGAAGGAGGTCACGGTTCTTTAAAAGTAGGAGATGATCCACCACCACCTGAAGGTGAGGAGGGAGCATTTTCTCCAATTGGAGGGAATCTTTCATCATTGATAGTAGTACCAAAGTATCAGAACACTTCCACACAAAAAATAGGGTTGGATTTACACAGTGGAAGCAAGGACCTAACAATCCCATCTATTATGCATATGACTTTGGTCCATGAGGCATCACTCTTTTGTGGCAAACCACTTAGGAGGTGACATGATCAGGAGTTGATGAGGGATGTCTCACAACTTTTGCACCAATCATAGATATAGAAGGAGAGGGAGCATGGGGAAGTCATGGTATAGTGCATATATTCCTGGGTAGACTCAAGGAGGAGGGAGACATTCTCCCACTATCACCATTACCCACTCTCACACCTCGTATTGCGCTGAGAGAGGATTCTACAGGAATGGAGGATGGCACCATCATGGTGCAAGGTGACTATTCCTTTACTTTGGAGGCCCAGAAGATGTTCTCACTTGGGGATAAATCTTCCACACATGGTAGAGAATGGTGGCCACTCATGCATTCTTTGGCCAAATTTAGGAATTTTTGGATAGTTGATAGCTTCCCATGGAAGCCTAACCTCCAAAAACTTCAACCTTTACTTGAGCATGAGCAGCTACAGGAGGAGTAGCAAAGCAAGGATAACAACATCCTGGTATGAGACTTTGGCATGGGAGATGTCAAAGAGGAGTTCAACCATATGACAGATGTTTTGCATGACAAATGATCAGCATTGTTTCTATGGAGGGTAGATCCATATTGGAAATCCCAGTTGTTTGTGGATTATTCCAGGGATCTTTTTACATGCATGATACTTGATGAAAAGTTACTAGAGGAGGGATATTCAGTAAGAGATGGGGTCATCTATTGTCATGGTAGGATCTTCTTGTCTAGAGCTTCCAAGCTCATGGAGAAGTTAATACATGCATCACATGAATATTATATCTTCAGCGATACTTATTCCATGAGAGCGTAGCACACTATCATGGAGGGGTTTACTTGGGAAGGCTTTGAAGGGGACATATATCATTATTTGAGGAGATGCATGGGTCATGTGGAAATGGAGGAGATACAGAACTCTTTGAAGGAGTTATCACAACCACCTCTTTCCTCTTTGGGAATGAGAGGGGATCTATCTATGGTCCACTCCATTTTTATGATTAGAGATTATGGTAAGGATCATGTTTATGTGCATAATGTTTTACTTGATGATTATTTGCACTCCTTTACCATATATGTGTAGGCCATTGCTCCAAGTAGGATCATTCTTCTTACAAAATTCATGGCCAACTGTTGAGTCTCAAAAATGTTCTCCATATTCATACATATTTCCATTATGCCATAACCATTTAGCTCTTATTTCATAGCCATTTGACCTAAAACCCTACATCAAGTAACCATTTTCATAAATATATGGGTTAGGATCCTTGTTTTCCAAAGTTATTTATTTTATGTATTTTAAGTGAATTTATGATTATAAACTAGAAAATTAACATAGTTTCATATATCTATATATGTGTTATGAGTTTTGTGACATGTGTAGGTCAAAAGGAGATTTCTAGAAGACCCTTATGTGGCACTCTAAGGCCAAATTCGAATTTGGTTGGAGAAGATTATGAGATCAAGAGGATATGTGTCTCACTTCCTTGTTGTATTGAAACTCTAAGAGGATATGTGTCTCATTCCTCAAGTTGTGTTAAAACTCTAGAAAGACATGTGTCTTATCATTTCCTATTTTGATTGTAACTCTAGAGATGAAGGGAGAGATTCATGGACTCCCATTAATGAGATGTCTCCTCATATTTTGTATAATAGGAGAAGCTTTCTCCTATCATAAGTAATGAGAAAGTAATGAGGAAGTAGATTTGTAACAAAGTTCAAGATGGAATGGGATGTAGATTTATGAGTTTTTGAATAAAGAAGCTTAGTTCTTTGATGCTATTGTGATCTTATCTTTAAGGAGTTGAAGGACTTCACCAAATTGGTAGCAGAGGGCCCCTGCTATCCAATGAGGCTTTTACATGTTTTCTAGATAAGTTGCTTTCAATTCTGTTTTGTCATATTTCCTTACTTAGATTTCTTTTTGAAATCATAGCTTTTAGCATAATTTTTCATGGCAGCCCGGGCATTTGCATATCTTTTGACTAATGACATGGAATCAATATTGTTCTGCTGTTAATTTATTTTTTTCTTAGTTTTTGTTTAATTCCGGTATTGCCTTTTTTTATTTCAGTCTTGCACATTTGCTTCAGTATTTATATTTAGATATATTAAATTGCTCATGTCATTTTCAGTTACCTCCGAAAGCCACAGCTGGACTGATGGTGAGGGATTGTATTATGAAATGTGTAGTTTGATATTAGTTTCCTTTCTGCAAGTTAGATATATTAAATTGCTCATAACATTTTCAGTTGCCTCCGAAAGCCACAGCTGGACTGATGATGAGGGATTGAATTATGGATGTGTAGTTTGATATTAGTTTCCTTTCTGCAAGTTAGATATATTAAATTGTTCATAACATCTTCAGTTGCCTCCGAAAGCCACAGCTGGACTGATGGTGAGGGATTGAATTATGGATGTGTAGTTTGATATTAGTTTCCTTTCTGCAAGTTAGAAATATTAAATTGTGCATGACATCTTCAGCTACCTCCGAAAGCCACAGCTGGACTGATGGTGAGGGATTGAATTATGAATGTGTGGTTTGATATTAGTTTACTTTCTGCAAGTTAGATATCAGTTACTCAAGTTGTTTATGGTTACTCCCGAAAATCATAGCTGGACTAATGATGAGGGATCAGAAGACAAGTTGATGTAATTTGATTTAGATTTACTTTATTGCAACTTTTGGATTTCTTTCAGCATAGTTTCTTTTGTGTTTAGACAGCAGCAAGAATAATTTGGTTTCATGCTCACTAGTTCACTGTTTTGATTTATTAGATTAGCAACACCTTTTTCATTTCAGTAGTACATTTTCATTTCCTTTCAAGTTTTGTCATTGTATGTTTCAAATTCCTTTTTCAGTTTCAAGTTGGTAAATCATTATAAAGGACATCATTGCCTTGAATATCCATAACCATACTTGTCTTTTAGAATTTCATAAAAATCCAAAAACGACAAAAGTAAGAGATAGGTTATCTTGCACATATAGTGCGCCACACTTCGTCAGCTTACGAATCCCTGGTTGATAATTTATGTTAGCAATTTAGGACACACTAAATTGACCAAACATTTTGGCGCCGTTGCCGGGGAAGTGTAACTAGGTAGCCTTATTTCTTACATCTAAAAAAAAAAAATTAATAATTCTTGAGTATGCTCTCCTCCTGCACTTTGTGTGATCTGGAGGATCAGAAAAAGGATTGTTATGTAAAAAAAAAAAATTAATAATTCTTGAGTATGCTCTCCTCCTGCACTTTGTGTGATCTGGAGGATCAGAAAAAGAATTGTTATGTAAAAAAAAAAAAGAGGAGACAAAATAAAACTTCATCATTTCAATTGATTCAACAATTTAAAAAAAAAAAAAAATTGTTTTCATGAAAAACTTTGATTTCAATAAAATTGTTTTGTTTAATGAATATATATGTGTATTTTTAAATTTTTGAAAATATAACATACATAATTTTATTAAACAAATCAATTAAAAAAAAATGAAAATAAAAAAAATAAAAATTAAAAAAAATTAAATTGTTTTGTTACTAAGATATATATGTATATTTTTATTTTTGAAAATATATATATAATTTTAATAACAAATCATTTAAAAAAAAAAAAATCAATAAATTGTTTTGTTTAGTAAATTACATATGTATATTTTTAATTTTTCAAAATTTAACATGTGTAATTTTATTAACAAAACAAATAAAAAAAAATCATTTTGCTTAGTAAAATATATATGTGTATTTTTAATTTTTAAAAATATAACATATAGTTTTATTAACAAAAACAAATTAAAAAAAAAAAAAATTGAAAAACAAAAACAAAACAAATCAATAAACAAAGCCATAGGCAACTCCATGGATTTCATTTTGTACTGCATTCAGAAATTGGTCAGTCAAGTGAACCTAGTCACCCAGCCCAGATTGATAAAAAATCAGCTTAAATCTCAGTGAAAGCCCTGTTTTCAGCATGTTTTTCTTGAAATCTTTGCTGCCTGAAATTGAAAATTATTAATCCTTTTTATAAAAATTTACAATTTCAGAGAAAAAAAAAAGGAGAAGAAAATAAAACCAATCTATGGCTATCTTCAATCCTAGCTTTCAATGTGGCCTCAGTAGAAAATCTGCATTCCTGTTCAAGCTTTGGCCTGAAACAAACTTGCAGTCTCCAGCTATACATGTCTATCTGTCACACGCTTTGACATTTCCCTGAAACCAAAAACATGTAAATCCAAACGATGGTTGTCTCTACACAATTCAAGTTGTCTGAAATGGAATAGCACAAGCCGCATTACGTAAAGAACAGGAAAAGATGAAGAGTTCAGTTCTCTGCAATGCCAGGTAGCAGAAACAAACTTGTTAAGAGAAAGTAATGCACAGCTTAGAAATGAAAATAAGAGAAATTTTGAGGAGGATGCCATGATTGTATTGTTTAGTCATCTGTCTGTGCTGTGATTGAATCTTTAAAAAAAATTCAAAATCAATTTCACAGCCGAATGCAACAATTCAGGAAAACGCAAAAAAGAGAAAAACGTCAAACTTTGAAAGCACGATTTGGCCAAACGGAGATGAATTTGAAAAAACTAAAACATGGGTTTTTTCGCTAACGTGGTCAATTAGATAACCCAGAAATCGTTTTAAGAAATTCGTGGCGGTTTGGGAGAAATTCTCGGTTCTTTGAAGGCCATTTTTGCCCGCCGCGTGAGGAAAAACGGTTTTTTCTGAGTGAAGAATTTGAAAACGACACTCTGCATTGATAATTCGGTTTCTTGATCTCTAGGAAGAAGAATCCAAAATGAAATCAAACTCTTATCATAGCATTCAATCCACATTCCACTCATTTTTGAATTTAATTCAATTTCGTTTTCTGAATGTTGGATTTCACATCTCCTTTATCATCTGCCCAGCAATTTTTGGTGCTTCAACAACATTATTAAACACCAACCATTATGATGTTTATTTCAAAGGGATGCCACATCACTATGGAAAGACATTAAGAAGGCATGGGGATGAATTGAGCAAACTACAGGAGGATATTATCAAGCACATGGTCGTGCATATGACACAATGAACCTCAGTAGCATAAAGGTAAGCTCAATTGAGATTGAACGTGTCTGTAATGGCAACTGCTGCAATTGGAATTCCAACTGAGGGGGGTGGTCCTGAACGGTTATTGATTGTGATAGTCCTCAGGGATCAAACAGATACAAAAATAAATTTTGAAGAGATGAAAGATTATATTTTGAAATAGCAATCATGTCTTTTATGTTCTTCAATGCTTACTAATATATTATTTTTCATCTTATGTGATCTTCACTTACCATTCTATGGTCATTGCAAGGTCACGATTGGTCAATGTATCTGAGTTTGCTTTATTTAGCATCATTTGTTGAAACTTAAAAAAAAAATTGCATTTCTCTTTTGTTGTTTAAAAAAAAAAAAAAAAAATTCAATAATTTTGAATCAATGAAATGAATAAGTTAATTTGCTTGTTTTTCTGAAGGTATTGATTAATTTTGGATTGATGATGAATGATGAATGGCTAACTTTTTATTCAAGATTTTTAGCTACAGAAACCGTCGACATTCTGCAGCTGAAGTCCAATTCCGCAACTGTTCTTCAATTCCGCAGCTGAAGTCCAATTCCGCAGCTGTTCTCCAATTCCGCAGCTGAAGTCCAATTCCGCAGCTGTTCTGCAATTCCGCAGCTGGAAAACCTCATTGTTCAAATCAGCCTAACTTTCTCATACAAAATCAGATTTTGATGATTTAAGTATCGTTGGAAAGGTCTCAACAAGATCTATACAATGAGAAATCCATCATTAGAGTTTGAAATGGAAAATAATGAAATAAATTGCCGAAAAGAAGCTACATTCAACTTGAGGCACTAATTCCAAAACAGGTATAAATTTTTTTGATTTTTCCTTTGAGAACTTGTTTCATTAATACAAATTCTTAGTTTTGTGTGTAAATATCATAACTAGAGAGATTGATCACCTCTCTCCCTTTGATAATCTTACATTCCATTGCAGAAGAAGTATTAGTTTTTTTGCAGGTTCTAGGAGGAAGGACAAATGACTACAAGAGAATGGTGTCTCTTTAAGAGGCCAACTTGTTTCATAAGAGGATGATCAACAACAAAGAGGAGGAAATATGCTGATGCAAAATCAGATCCAAACACTTGAAAAACTTTCAGATACTATTGTCTCCATCACATCCATACCTCATAATAAACCATTCACCTCATTTCACTTCATATTTTCCATTTACATTCACATCCACTTTCCATTTCTTTTTGTCCATTCATGACCACAAATAAAAGCAAGAGGCTCATTCACATGCTTATTGCCCATTGCCATTTCTCATTCACATGCTTATTGCCCATTTTCCATTTCTACTCTCCATTGCCATCTTCCATTTTCATTTTCCATTTCTTGTCATTTTCATTCCGCAAATAAGCCCTGCTTCAATGCAAACTATTGAGTCCATAGTCCTTTGAGTCTAAGTTCTTTGTAAAAACACTTTGAGGCTTGCATGCCTTAATGGCAAGTTCTCATGCTGACAAACAATGGGAATACATTAATGTCCCTTGTTCGTCAGATCTTCTAGGTGACTCGACATCAGCAAAATCATTCGTACCTAGCAAGATGTGTTTGGGCATCTTGACTCTCATTGTCATCAATGGTGAGAGTTCTCATGTTGACTAGTGGCATCCATTAATGGCCACTAATTCAACAATTTCCTACTATGTTCGACATCAGAACATATTTTCACATAGTAGGAATTGTGCCAATGAGTTTTGAAGACATGAAGACTATTATTTTCAACATTTTGGAGCAGATTCAGCAAGTTTTAGTAGAAGCAATAAAAAGTCATCTCATCTCTTTATCCATGACTCCTCTTGTTCAGCCACTTGAAGAAGAATATGATCAGAATTTTGCAGCCACTACACATACACAACTCATCCACATTTAAGGTAAGTGAAGGTATGTTGTTTTCTAATTTTTAGTCATGTAATTCATTAGAATGCTAAAATTGTAACTTTGGAAAAATTCTTCACTCCCTTTTCCACATTGTCATATCTTTAGTTGGGGGGAAGGGACATCATTTCATATCCACATGTCATACACTATCACACATTTTCATTTCATTTCCACCCACATATAATTCCCAACCAACTATTGTTGCAACATGATCCAAAAGATTATATGCCTTGCAAATGATCAATTCATTGATGAAGTAATTGATTCTAAATGTTTTCTTGAACTTTGATGCAACAAAGAAAATAAAACATTGTTACACAAGAACCAATGCTTCAAAAAAAAAATGGTTGTTACACAAGAACCAACCATTGAAAAAAAAATGGTTGTTACACAAGAACCAACCATTGAAAAAAAAAAAAAAAATGTTGCAATCAAATGTATTATACTTTGCCAAAAAGGAAAAATCAAGAAGCAAAGTTTGGAATGAATCTATATGAGTCAAAACTCATAAAAGATCAACTCATGGACAAATGAATCATTGCAATAGTTGCATGAGGACATGCAACAACTTCAGTTGGGGGGTATGTTGAGTCTCAAAAGTGTTCTCCATATTCATACATATTTCCATTGTGTCATAACCATTTAGCTCTTATTTCATAGCCATTTGACCTAAAACCCTACATCAAGTAACCATTTTCATAAATATATGGGTTAGGATCCTTGTTTTCCAAAGTTATTTATTTTATGTATTTTAAGTGAATTTGTGATTAGAAACTAGAAAATTAACATAGTTTCATATATCTATATATGTGTTATGAGTTTTGTGACATGTGTAGGTCAAAAGGAGACTTCTAGAAGACCCTTATGTGGCACTCTAAGGCCAAATTCGAATTTGGTTGGAGAAGATTATGGGATCAAGAGGATATGTGTCTCATTCCTCAAGTTGTGTTGAAACTCTAGAAAGACATGTGTCTTATCATTTCCTATTTTGATTGTAACTCTAGAGATGGAGGGAGAGATTCATGGACTCCCATTAATAAGATGTCTCATCATATTTTGTATAAATAGGAGAATCTTTCTCCTATCATAGTAATGAGAAAGTAATGAGGAAGTAGATTTGTAACAAAGTTCAAGATGGAATGGGATGTAGATTTATGAGTTTTTGAATAAAGAAGCTTAGTTCTTTGATGTTATTGTGATCTTATCTTCAAGGAGCTGAAGGACTTCACCAAATTGGTAGCAGAGGGCCCCTGCTATCCAAGGAGGCTTTTACATGTTTTCTAGATAAGTTGCTTTCAATTCTGTTTTGTCATATTTCCTTACTTAGATGGCTTTCTGAAATCATAGCTTTTAGCATATTTTTTCATGGCAGCCCGGGCATTTGCATATATTTTGACTAATGACATGGAATCAATATTGTTCTGCTGTTAATTTATTTTTTTCTTAGTTTTTGTTTAATTCCGGTATTGCTTTTTTTTATTTCAGTCTTGCACATTTGCTTCAGTAGTTATATTTAGATATATTAAATTGCTCATGTCATTTTCAGTTACCTCCGAAAGCCACAGCTGGACTGATGGTGAGGGATTGTATTATGAAATGTGTAGTTTGATATTAGTTTCCTTTCTGTAAATTTAGATATATTAAACTGCTCATAACATCTTCAGTTGCCTCCGAAAGCCACAGCTGGACTGATGGTGAGGGATTGTATTATGAAATGTGTAGTTTGATATTAGTTTCCTTTCTGCAAGTTAGATATATTAAATTGCTCATAACATCTTCATTTGCCTCCGAAAGCCACAGCTGGACTGATGGTGAGGGATTGAATTATGGATGTGTAGTTTGATATTAGTTTCCTTTCTGCAAGTTAGAAATATTAAATTGTGCATGACATCTTCAGTTACCTCTGAAAGCCACAGCTGGACTGATGGTGAGGGATTGAATTATGAATGTGTGATTTGATATTAGTTTACTTTCTGCAAGTTAGATATCAGTTACTCAAGTTGTTTATGGTTACTTCCGAAAATCATAGCTGGACTAATGATGAGGGATTAGAAGACAAGTTGATGTAATTTGATTTAGATTTACTTTATTGCAACTTTTGGATTTCTTTCAGCATAGTTTCTTTTGTGTTTAAACAGCAGCAAGAATAGTTTGGTTTCATGCTCACTAGTTCACTGTTTTGATTTATTAGATTAGTAGCACCTTTTTCATTTCAGTAGCACATTTTCATTTCCTTTCAAGTTTTTTCATTGTATGTTTCAAATTCCTTTTTCAGTTTCAAGTTGGTAAATCATTATAAAGGACATCATTGCCTTGAATATTCATAACCATACTTGTCTTTTAGAATTTCCATCTCACATTAGGAAACCAACCAAGATCAATAAAAATCCAAAAACGACAAAAAGTAAGAGATAGGTTATCTTGCACATATAGTGCGCCACACTTCGTCAGTTTACTAATCCCTGGTTGATAATTTATGTTAGCAATTTATGACACACTAAATTGACCAAACACCAACATTGGGCCATAATTTTTTTTTAGCATGGCCACTCCCTAGGAGTATATAGGGAGATGATTTACCATTCATGGTGCACTCCAAAGGCACCAAAAATTTCTCACCTTCTCAAAGCATGTGAGAAGACTATGGCAGCAAGTAAGTGGTGGGGAAACCACTTACCATATCATGATCTAAGGTAGCCAGGAGATATACTGCGCTGGTTCCACATATGGGACTATGATCCACCTCTATTTTTGCATATTGATGTTCATATGTACTCGGTTTTGATCCCATACATTGACAATGTTCTTATTCTTATTATGGGAATGAATAGAGGAAGGATGGGAGGACTACACTTGCCCTTTTGGAAAGAGATTCTCCATGTTTATTATGCTACATGTTTCATGGATAACATTGGGCAACCCATGATTACATCATTGGGTATTTTTATTCCTTGTGGGATGAGTCATTTGCATCTCATAAGAACTTGGGAGGAGCATGTCATGGACGGATTTATTGGTGGACACTTGGCTTATGAGGAAAGTTTATCACATGGAGGTGTCACCAATGGTTGAAGAGCATAGTTGCAGCACTCACCTTTACAGTTTCTTAAGGACAAGCAACATTTGGGATGGGAGGAATGTAATATTCCCAATTAGCCATGAGCTAGTTGGAATATTAATTTTTGTTTTTACTTCCTTGTTTTATGAATAAGAGGGTATGGAGACCCATAAATCCCCTTAATAGGAATAAAATCATTGCTAATGTGAAAGGAGGAGATCGTAGCATCTTAATAAAGCACCCTTATGTGTGAAAAGGGGTTGAAACACATAGATTGGGTCAACTTTTACCAAATCAACAACGTTGTCATGGAGGAGTGGCATTCATTATGGGAAAACGTAGTTTTGGGTGGACACTCCATGCTTGGAAGTAGTGAATTTAATGAGTGGGGCCAAGGGTGAAGAAGCTCACCACTTATATAAGGAAGAGGATGGAAGCCATGGATCACAATGATTATGTTTTGATATTGATTTATGGTCTGTTTATACTTGTTACTCTCTTCAGTTGTTTATCTAAGAATGCGATGTTGTTTATCACAGGGTATTCCCAAGTGGGAATCCCACCTTTTTCCTTGAGTGACCTCTAGGAAGAGCATTTCACTATATTCCACATCCAGGCATCAAGTCAAGGCTTCATTCTTAATGTACAACACAATTCCTATTGAGGTTATGTTGTGTTGCAGGGAAGAAGTTGTGAAGGGTTGATTTGGGTGATTTTTGAGCTAGATCCCATTAGAGGAAGGTTCCTTTCTCTTTGGAGGCTAGTAAAGAAGTACCTGAAGCATCATTGATACATTTTGCACTAGGCCATAGTGTTTTTATCCCCTACAGCGCAGTATCAGTTTGGATCTGCGTTATTCTAGGGAGGAGTTGCAAGGGTATTTGCAGTAGGTGATTTGGGGAGTGATTTCCTCAGTGAAGGGGCCATCCTTTCATCCAGAGGATCCATTGGAGGAGAGCATACTTATTATCACTTTATTGTAGTATAATTTCAGCCCTAGGGCTGCAGCTCATTTTGTATCATTGAGTGTATTTCTCAGAAACCCTATTGGGTTGTCTTGGAAGGTTGTTATAGAGCCTAGATCTTTATTTTATGTATCATTATAGGCATATATCAGCCCTTTCATATTTTTTCTATTCATATGTTGTAGCAGTGCTCCTATGACTGTGCTGTAGTAGTCTTCCAACATTTTGATATAGTAGAAGCACCTCTTTCTTGAGGGTTTTATATATTGGAGTCTTGTAAAATCTTGTTGTATGGTTTATGCCCAATTTTTTTTGTATTATTTGCTGCTATTATGAATAATGGAAAGGCTCCATATTGGCCTCTTACATTTATGCATTGATCTACACTACTATTTCCATGTTTATGCACTATATTTCTAATTTTCCCATTTGGGAATATTATAGACCTAAGGTTTTGTTTATAGTTGACCGAACTATGATTCTGATCAGTATTGTTGTTGAGCTCATCTCTTTGATATTAGTTGGTGATTTTCTAGGATAATATTGTAATTGATGAATTGGAACATTGAACTCTCTCTTTGCTAAAAATTTTATGACAGTGTAATAAAAGAATAATTTGAAAGGGTCTTCCCCCTTGTGGGGTTTTCCCCTTGTCTCTAACCAAACCATGATGTATTTATTTATGCATGTTCTTCTTTTGATGTTCCTTTTATTATTCCACTACATAGTTGGTGTTAATTTTCTTTCTAAATAATTTTTATTAATTTTATGGGGTGAATGCAATATATAAATGATGAAGTGTTTGTTATTGAAATTATCTAAATAAAAGAACAATACTGACCGAAGAAAAATTAAAATATATTGTTAGGGAAAGACGGTGCTTGACTGACTCCAAAGTGATTGGGAATATTTCTAACTAAGCGCATGATATGGGGCACATCAAAGAGTGCTACAGTTAGTACATGTATACTTTTGAGAGATATTGGAATTTGAAGCTCCTTCTAGGTTGAATCTCAATATACTAAAAAGAGGCCAAGGATAAAATCATTCTAATGTTGAATAACAAACAAGTTAGAATGAGGAATTCATATATCTCACTAGGGAAATTTGAAGTCGATTTGAGCATTCCCATAGACCATAATTGCTCCCATGGTAGCCATAAGGAGCCAATAGTTATGGATTCTTCGGACTCCTCCAAGTCTTAATGATGGGTTATCATTAGTCTAGTATTTTAATTTGCTTATGTCAGATGTTGATCTTCAAGTTAGACTATAAATTACGTTTCTTAGCCCTACAATACATTTATTTTAATGTTTTTTTATTAAAATTTAAAATACTCTATGTGCGGATGATGCAAAAATTGTGGTTCTATCACTGGTATGCTTTACCAAGTGGCAGACAAAGACAAAACCAATTTTTTTATGTTTCTCTTTAAATTTTTAAATATAATTTTTTCTTCACAAAAGAATAGTCCAATAGATACTAAGAAAATAAATAAAAAGACAATTTGTCAAATTGACGAAAGCCAAATTGTAGAGCATTAAAATTGTGATGTAACATGGCTAAGGTTTGCAAGACATAAGGAAGAGAACCATGCCATTGTGGATAGTTTATGTGACACAATATTGTTATTGAATCCAAGGACAACTTGCCAACATTGATTCTTACTTGTTAGAGATCTTTGGTGGTGGATAGGGTAGTTATGGTTTTCGAGGGCTTGAAATGTTGTAATAGCTTTGTGATAAAGTAGTGCTATGTACATGTACGTTATATATATATATGATTTTCTACTTTCATTGTTTTCTTGATTATGTAATTTCCTACACTAATGCTCATGTTGATTTAACATATGCATCTCTAAAATTGTTCAATGATATGAAAACATAGTGGAGATAATAAGGCAAATTTTTTTCTATAAATTTTTTGTATTGAAACTAATTTAAGATATTTTTTTTCTTGTAAAAGTGTGCCATAAGTGTTAGAAATTATTAATATATATTTAATATTTGTATACCTTGATTGTCTAGTGGAATAGGTTTGAAGTGAATTGAAATATTGGACAATGTTTAATGTTGTAATTTATAGTTTAGATCAACCTTAAGGTTGAATATTCATATGTTTTAGATCTAAGAAACACCTAATGTTAGGTGTAATATAAAATTCCCAAATTATTGTAGTTACTTCAATGTTTTGCCCAACTCATTATTTTATGAGTGTTTTGAGAGGTGAATAATCCATTTTCCAACCAGAAATGCTAAGCGTTTTAGGTCATATATGCTTTTATTTTGTAAAAATTATTTTTTAATATCTTAAATAAATAATCTTTGTGAAATGCACAATTATTAATAAACAGAAAATTTTGTGATAAATTATTTCTTATTGAAATAAATATTAATCAATTACCAAGTAGATATCTATGGAATAATTTGAATGTCCAATTCATGAAATTGTGTGATATACTAGTTGCATCAAGTTGCATCATTGATAATGTGTAGCCATTGCATTGGTAATTACAGTAGTAATATTAGTATTTATTGCAATTTCTAGAGTTATTTCCCAATAAAGGAACATCATTTTCTTTGGGTCAAACACGCACAGGGGATTTGAATTAGTCACCTAATTTTTTGCATGGAGTGCCTTTACAAAAAACCCATTCAATGTCAATCCAATTCCTCGTGGGAAATAAAGGAACATGATTCTTTTATATAAGAAATAGGTAAGGTTTTTGTACTAATAAAACTAGATTACATGCCATAAGCCTTACAAGATATTTTTGTTCTATAAAAGTGTAAAAATAATTAGAACATACAAAATTAATGCCAACTATAGGGATACATTTCTTCTATATTCTAAATATATATCTTCGTATCACTCTACAGAAGATCCCAAGTATAATAAGGTATTTACATTGTAACATATATTAGTAAAACACTCTAAGAAAAACCAATAGACCCAAAGTTAGTTTCTCCATTATAAATGTCCAACACCAGGATTGGAATTCCTCTACGAGCAACAAGACTTCTTCTTATTAGGAACTGCACTAGAATCGAAAAATCTAAGAGAAATTTTAGCACTACCAATGATAGAAATGTCCAAAGCAGTAACTTGAGCACTAAGTGCAATAACTTCCTCACACAACTAATCTAGATAAATTTCCAAACTACTGAGAAGTCGAAGGAACTTGGCTTCCAAGAGGAGTTGTGAAGATTGGTGATGTCTCTCAGCCATGTCATCTTGTTTTTAAATGGAAACATAAAACACCTCGACCGAATCCAAAAATTTAACAAACAACAAAGCAACATAAAGGCTCTATGAAAGATAGGTAGGTTCTTCCATTTCATTAAAGAACCATTGATCCTGACTCGCAAAAGCATGAACAAGGTTGACCCACATACCAAGACCAACAAGGTAAAGTTTCCAATGAATTTTATAGAGTACCACATAATTCATTGTATAATTAATAATGAAACATTTCCATGATCCAAAATGAATGAAAATTTTCATATCCAAACCAAAATAATCTTAAGGATGATGAGTAGACTGATAATTAAAAGTGTGGGATGAAAACATTAACTTGAGCCCACTTCTTAAAGAAAGAAGTTGCATAGCTGTAGGGAATTCTAGCCACTCCCACGAAATATGAATCAAATGATTATGCTTAATTTTGTGGAGAGGAATGATTTCTAGTCACATAATAAGGTGTTTTTAATTTTTTCTTAGGTATATATTGTTCTTTGATTTTCTAATTTCATATATATATATATATATATTGATGAAATCTGATAGAAGAAGAAGAATTCTGAATTTTCCTCTTTGTGGGGTTTTCCCCTGGTCTCCGACCAATCTTGGTGTTCCTATGTGTGAATTATTTTCTTTTGATATTCCTTTTACTTCCACTACATTGTCAATAACGTTGTTATTTATACATAATTTCATATGGTATGATGGTGTTATGGGGTGAATGAATATGTAAATGAAGGATATATATATCCTTCATTTACATATTCATTCACCCCATAACACCATCATACCATATGAAATTATGTATAAATAACAACGTTATTGACAATGTAGTGGAAGTAAAAGGAATATCAAAAGAAAATAATTCACACATAGGAACACCAAGATTGGTCGGAGACCAGGGGAAAACCCCACAAAGGGGAAAATTTAGAATTCTTCTTCTCCTATCAAATTTCATCAATCTTTTAGCTGAGATACAAAGTATATACATAACAAGGTTACAACACTAAATCAGACCCATTAGCCTTCTATATTAGGTTAGTTCACAACTTTGTTTGTGAATTGACTTCCAATATGCCATATCACTGATATCTGACTCTGTCAAAAGACTAAGTTAGATGTATGCATGATATTTCATCCATGTGCATCATGGTAAAATATAGGCCTTCCAAACTTCCATCGTTAAATATATGTTGCTAATATTTCTTCAAGGTTTGTGCCAGGGATCACTTCTTAATCCAATGGGGTCCCTGCATGTATATCTAAATCCATATCATTGTCCTTATTAAGATTTAATTTCAGGGTTACTAGAGAAAACACAAGTTTTGATGCAATATATACTATGTTTCCAATCAGGGAAAATTTTAAAGATGGAAAATTATTTTGAAGTTTAAAAAATTGGCGAATCTCACTAGTCCCTAATGTGAAAAATATAAAATGTTTTTTGATGTATTTGTAAAATTATTCAAATTTATAATGATATTATATATATTGTCTATATAATGTTGGCAATTTTCAAGGTAAACTAATTTTATATTGTAAAATTTGGGCGAATCACTTTTATAAAAAAATGGAAATTGGTGAATCTTTTTTTTTGGAAAACCCATGGAAAATTAGCGCACCTGCGAATATTAGCCCCTAAAATTTTCCATGTTTCCAATTAAATCATAAATTGGAGCCATAAAAACTATATATTCAGATCATACATATCAGATTTCATATTGATCTAGGTGGATACTGGTGGCCACCCATGGCCACCCACCTATTCCATTTGGACTCGCACCATCAACTCTTTCAGTTCTTCACTTCCAGCAGCTTACTAATTTTAGCAGGTTTTCGAGTCCTACACTCCCTAAACCATTTTGGGGCCTTGATGATCCAGGTGGATATTGGTGGCCACCCACCTATTCCATTTGAACCCCCACCATCAGTTCGTTTAGTTTTAATTTTCAGCACAACTTACTATTTTTAGCAGTTTTTCGGGTCCTGAACTTTTGAAGCCATTTTAAGGCCCTAAATGACATTTTTTGGGAAAAACAGGGGCAAAATTGATCCATAGACCCATGTTTCTCACACCAAAAATTTTACTCCTCGGATAGATATTTCTTACGAGCTATTGAGTGCGTAAAACGGAGATGAGATGCCAAATTTACATCACCAGGAAGTTGAAACACCAATTTACCGAAACGGGACCCATAGTTTTGGCGCTTCATCTCCTAGGGTTAGTTTTTTGGACGTTTTGGGTTTTACATTGTTTCTCAACAAAAAACAGACCTTCTAGCCTCGTTGTAACATAGTGGAGGGGCCTGTAGCCATCACATCTCTTCTCAGAGATACGCTACCAGTCTGTAATATTCCTTTTTAGGAATTTCTGCAATATCTTCAATGAGGACGCTGTATAAGGAAAACCATGCAACAGAAACATAGAACCGGAATTGGATCCTCTTATATATGTTGTATGTAGCTTAAATATTAAATTTAATCAGAAAAAAATCATCCTAGCTACACTAAAAAAATCTCCCCAGCTCATATATGCTCAAAAGCACCCCAATCCCATCACTCCACAAAATAGAATTTCTGAAGATTGAAATAGCATAATTTTTATTAGGGAATCTAAAAAAAATATGATTCAATACAGATCTGGAGCTTCCATTAATCATAGAATCATAAATGGGAGGCTTAACCTCTTTTACAAGCACATTAGAACAACCCAGCAAGGGTTTCTGGAAAAATATCAATGTAATATGCAGCACTGCAGAAAATAATGTAGTCCACTGCAACTATGTATTAGAAAAGAATGAATATGATCTGAAATATATGAAAAATATAGAAAATGTCTCAAGGAACTCTTTAAAAATCTTTTCGAACTGAAATAGACACCTCCTCCTCCAAAACAAGCACAACATAGAAGGGTTTAACAATGATGAAAAATAAGCTCAAGGCCTTCCATTTTGATCTCTCAACCAGCTAGACCAAAGGTGAAGATGGAATTCCCACATGAGAACTCCTTGCACTAAACAGTGCTGCAACCACAGCTAAAAAACTGAAGCTTGCAATCAGTCAAAAGACCAAACAAAGATGAATACTGAATGCCTTCCTTGCTGCTATCTCCTCCTTCTTATCCTTGGTGATCTTCCTCACCCCGGGCCCCACTCATTGATGAGGTGACTTCCTAGAGAAGATTCGCTTTTCAAAACTGTGGTGTCCTTGTTGGTTTCCCTCTTGTAGCAACGTTGTTGACTTGGTCAACTGGATCTAGTTCACCGAAATTGTCCTCTTTCACACCAAGGTGGCATTATTTGTCCTCCTAACCTGATCCATTTTCAAACTGGGATTTGTTTTATTGTCTTTCTACTCTTCTACTGCAAAAATGGAGCAAGTATAATATTCCAACTAACAATGGCTAATTGGGAATATTACAGTCCTCCCTGCTCAAAAGTTGCTTGCCCATAAGCAATAGTAAAAAAGGATGTTGCAAGATCTTCTCTCCCTCCCAAGTGACATCCTCATCTGGTAGATTCCTCCGTCGAATCAGATATTATTTGATGACTCTATTCCTTAGCTACCTCTCCCTTGTGTTTAAGATTTCTTCTGGCTGCAAAATCAGGTGGCCCTCATCATCAATATGGGGGATATCCATGTTGACAACTACATTCCTCCCAATGGCCTTCTTGAGGCAAGAGACATGGAAGATATTGTGGATATTTCTCCCCTTAGAAGCTCCAGCTCAGATGCTACCTTACCGATACACTTAATCACCCTGTATGGCCCATAGAAACATGGTTTGAGCTTTGTAGCTCCCTTATCCTTGAGTGTGGACTGTTTGTAAGGCTAAAGATGTAGATAGACAAGATCTCCCACCTCAAACTGTCTCTCTATGCAACCACAGTCTGCATACATCTTCTACTGGTTCTAGGTAGTAGCAATGTTGTCTTTGAGTGCCCTGAGTATGTCCTGGTTTTCCTGAATCCATTCCTTTTCCCTTGGAGCCTTACTTGCCCCAAACATAACATCAGCAAATGAGAGTGCCTCATACCCATATAAGGCCTAGAATGGAGTCATGCCAATGGAAATATGGTGAGTAGTGTTGTAACAATACTCTCCCAAGTGGAGCCAATGCAGCCAAGCTCTCTGTTGCCCTACTACATAGTTCCTCAAGTAGCCTTCCAGCCACTTTTTCACTATCTCGGTCTATCCATCGGTTTGGGGGTGATAGCTAGTGCCTGGAGTCAAATTAGTCCCCACTAACTGGAAAAGTTCTTGCCAAAATCCACCCATGAAGCGGTTGTCCCGATCACTCACTATGGTCCTTGGGAGACCATGGAGTATAAATACATCTCTGAAGAAGAGCTCAGCTACCTTTGAAGCAGTATAATGTGCATAAATGGCAAAGAAATGAGAGTACTTTTTTAGTCTATCAAAAACTACAAAAATACAATCCTTACCCTGTATTGTCGGTAGGCCGGTGATGATGTCCATAGAGATACTTTCCCACTTCCCATCCGGAATAGCTAGTGGTTGCAATAACCCAACAGGGTGGGTGTGTTCTCCCTTTTTCTGCTGAAAAATGGTGCACCCTCTGACATGTCGGAGCACATCCTCCTTGAGACCCTTCCATGAGAATCTCTCTCTTATGGCCCTGTAAGTCTTTGTGAAACCTTGATGCCCGGCAAGTGGGGAATCATGTGATGCCAGTAAGATCTTCTCCTTGAGCTTGGAATTCTTAGCCAAGAAGATCCAGTCCTGGTAATAGATGACCTCATCCATCACTCTAAACCTCTCATCTGATACCACCCCATAAAGTATCTCACATGCAAAGTCACCTTTGGAATACTCAACTAAGAGTTGAGCTTTCCAATCTGCGTCCATGCCCCTCAAAGACAACATTGTATGCCTAATGGATAGTGCATCAGCTACTACATTTCTCTTCCCCTTGACATACTCTATGTCAAAATCATAAGATTTGATTTTTCTCACCCACTTCTGTTGTCTCTCCTAGAGTTTTTTCTGTTCAAGGAAGAATATAAGACTGTTATGGTTAGTCTTCGCCTTGAACTTATTTCCCACCAAGTACTGTTGTAATTTGGCTAATGCATGCATGATATCCAACATCTCTTTATCATATATGGGGTATAACCTCTCATGAGGGAGAAACTTCCTACTCTCAAAGGCTATAGGATGCCCACCTTGCATCAAGACTGCTCCAATCCCTTCACCTGATGCATCACATTCTAGAACAAAAGGTTGAGAAAAAACAGGAAAAAGAAAAACAGGACAACTACTCATTACCTCTTTGAGCTTATCAAAAGCTCTCTGTGCTGTAGGTGTCCAATGGAAATCTCCCTTCTTTTTCAAGTCTGTGAGTGGTGCTGCTAGCTATGAAAACCCTTTCACAAACTTCCGGTAATAAGTGCATATGCCCACAAACCCCCTCAGTTCTTTGACATTCCTGGGCTCAGGCCAATATCTGATAGCCTGTATCTTCTCTTCATGTACCCTTACTCCATCCACTTCTATTATGTGCCCCAAATACAACATCTCTATGAGTCCAAATTCACATTTGGAGAGCTTGGCATAGAATTGTTTCTCCTTGAGGATATGTAAAACTATCTCAATATGCTGCAGGTGCTCCTCCCAAGTGCGGTTGTAGATGAGAATATCATCAAAGAAGACCAACACAAACTTTCTCAAATGACCACGGAAAATTTGGTTCATGCAAGAATCTTGGAAAGTTGCTGGGGCATTGGTCAATCCAAAGGGCATCACCAGAAACTCAAAATGCCCATAGTGACATCTGAACGTTGTCTTAGGGATATATTTCTCCCTCACCTTGATTTGATGATACTTGGATCTCAAATCAATCTTGGAGAAGTATTTAGAACCCCTCAACTCATTCATGAGTTCATCGATCCTAGGTATAGGGTACCTATTCTTCATGGTCTTCTTGTTCAAGGCTCTATAATCAATGCACATCCTCAATGTGCCATCCTTCTTCTTTACCAAGACCATTGAAGAAGCAAAAGGACTAGTACTAGGCTAGATGTGTCCTAGAGCTAGTAGCTCTTAGATGGCCCTCTAAATCTCATCCCTATAAGCCTTGGGGTGCCTATAAGGAGTGGTGATTACTGGTTGGATCCTTTGTTCCAACTCAATAGTGTGTCCAAACCCTCGGTTAGGAGGTCTCCTTGGTGGGGTATCTTCAATTACTGTAGAATACTGATCCAAGAGAGACTAAACATCTGGATGCACTAGTGAGTCCTTTCCCCTTACTTCTGATATATGTAGCTCCACTTCCCATTCAACATCCCATCTGTGTAGATCTACCTCCATCCTGTGTGCTGAAACAACCTGAGGGGGGTATGTGTTTATACCCTTGATATTTTGATACTGACCATCCTTCCCTTCTGTCCATTCCATCTCCAAAGCTCTCCAATTAGTGGTAACTCTCCCAAGAGTGATTAAACACTAGACTCCCAATATGAAATTGGTGTCTGGAATGTCTACCACAAAGAAGTTTTCTATCAAGGTGTAGGTCCCCATGGTAATGGTTAGTGCCCGAACATTCTTGGCACACTGCAGGGTCATAACTCCTGGGACCAAAACTAAGAATCCCTCAAACTTCTCCATGTGGATCCCTCTCCTTTTTACCAGCTGTGCATCAATAAAATTATGAGTGGCCCCACTATCTATCAACACAAAGACTCTTTTCCCCATAATAGTACCTCTCACCCTCAAAGACAGATATTTTGGGACCCCTCTTAACGCTGCAATAGCTCCCCCTCTTAGAGAAAAGTCTTCTATGGATGGTACAATGCTAACATCCTTCTTGGAGAAGGTCTTGAGATGATGTGTCCTTCCTACAAGACAATCTCCCTCCAAATCACAAACATGGATTGTCTTCTTTGGCCTTGAGCAGGTCTCCTGCTGCAATAATGTTCTTGCCCTGGGGAAGATGTGTTGTAGGTCTCTAGCTTTCTCCATAGCTTCAAGGAGTGTGGTTGGATTAGTGGATTTTACCAACCGCTGTAATGTTTCAGCTACCCCATTAATAAACATGCATACCTTCCTGCTCATAGTGAGGTTGGATACCATCATTGAAAGCTACAAATACTCAGCAATATAATCCTCAAGATCTCCCTCCTGTTTTAGCTTGGTTAACTTGACAAAATGGGCTTCCGGATCTCTTGGATCAAATCTCTCCATTAGCTTCTTGGTGAAAGCTGAGTATGAAGTGATGTGATGATGCCCAAGTATGGTCAGTCCATGAATCCACCATTCTTTAGCTTCCCCTTCCAGGTGCAGCGCAGCTATCTTGATGGCTGCTATTTCAGAAACCATGTTGAGCTGGAAGTATGTGTCCAGCTTCTCCACCCAAGCCTTGGATGTATGCTTAGGTGTCCCATCAAATGTGGTCAAGAATAACCCTACCATACTGCGCTATAGGGTTGATCCCTGCACCAATTTTTCCTCCTTTTGATGAGGATTAACACCCTTTCCATCCTTGATCTTGAAAAACTCCTAAGAGCTAAAGTGCTCTTTGAACCTTTGAGATTGGTGTTCATATTCTTCCAAAGACTCTCCTAGGGTCCCCTCCTTATCTCCTCTTGTTAGAAATGAAGGCATGGTAGAGCATTGTGGTGCAGCTAAATGCCCCATGCCATTTGAAGTGCTAGTGCTTTCCTCATGGAAAAACCGTATAGAATCCCCTTCACGTCTCATCTCCTTGAGGTCCCTTGCAATGTTCTGTAGGGTCTGAAGTATGATATTAAAAATATCTTCCTACTCCATGTTGAATATAGATTATTCCCACAAGCTGAGCCAAAATAAAAGCTCTGATACCACTGTAATATTCCTTTTTTGGAATTTCTGCAATATCTTCAATGAGGACGTTGTATAAGGAAAACCATGCAACAAAAACATAGAAAAGGACTTGTATCCTTTTGTATATTATGTATGTATCTTAAATGTGAAATGGCATCAGAAAAAAATCACCCTAGCTACACTAAACAAATATCGCCAGCTCATATATGCTCAAAAGCACCCCAATCCCATCACTCCACAAAATAGAATTTCTAAAGATTGAAAAAACGTAATTTTTACTAGAGAATATACATAAAAATATGTTTCAATACATATTTGGAGCTTTCATTAATCATAGAATAAAAAATGGGAGGCTTAACCTCTTTTACAAGCACATTAGAACACCCCGACAAGGGTTTCCAGCAAAATATCAATGTAAAATGCAGCACTGCAGAAAATAACACAGTCCACTGCAACTCTGTATTATAAAAGACTAAATATGATCTGAAATAGATGAAAAATACATAAAATGGCTCAAGTCCCTCTTTAACAGGCTTTCCGGGGTGAAATAGACACCTCCTCCTCCAAAACAAGCACAATATAGAAGGGTTTAACCCTGCAGTTGTTGCAACTATAGAAAAGATGCAGTTACTAGAAATGACTCCACTGTATATGATACAGAATGGATGTCCTCAATTTTAATGATGTAAAATAAGCTCAGGACCTTCCGTTTTGATCTCTCAACCAGCTAGACCAAAGGTGAATATGGAATTCCCGCATGAGAATTCCTTTCACTAAACAGTGTTGCAACCACAAATAAACAGCTAAAGCTTGCAATCAGTCAAAAGAAAAAAAAAATATGAATACTGAATGCCTTCCTTTCTGCTATATTCTCCTTCTTATCCTTGGTGAGCTTCCTCACCCCAGGCCCCACTCATTGATGAGGTGACTTCCTAGAGAAGATTCCCCTTTCAAAACTGCACTGTCTTTCTTGGTTTCCCTCTTGTAGTAGCGTTGTTGACTTGGTCAACTGGATCTAGTTCACAGGAATTGTCCTCTTTCACACCAAGGTGGCTTTATTTGTCCTCCTAACCTTATCCATTTTCACACTGGGATTTGTTTTATTGTATTTCTACTCTTCTACTGCAAAAATGGAGCAAGTATAATATTCCAACTAGTAGTGGCTAATTGGGAATATTACACAATCCACTCGCCCGCTCATTTCCATGATGTCTGTAATTGGCCTCCGAGCCTCAATGTAATACTGTTTAGTGGCCTATAGCCGCCACATATCTTCTCAGAGATAAGCCTACTAGCGCCCTATTTTTCCATTTCTATTAAAGCATATTTCAATCATTCTTTTATTAATAAAATGGAGCATTATTTCCACTGCATCTTCATGTTTATGGTTATATATGTACTATATTACATTCCTACATAAATCTAGATCAGTGTTATCAGAGCGGGTCTGCTCTTTCTATGTTTTTCTTTGCATGTCCTTAACGCGGTTAGGGTATAAGGAGTTTGGGCTTGATCTGGTTGAACCATTGCAAGATCAGCCTCTCAAACCTTGAAGACCTCCGATGGCGGAAGAAAATAAAGATGAGGGAGGAGGAGATCCTATCAAAATATTTCTCGAGGAGGCCCTCGAGAAACAAAGGAATGCGATGATGGATAACTTTTCCTAGATCCTTCAACGGCTGCCCACCGGCATCACATCTACATCCAGCACATCTTCCAATAGGTCAGCAACATCCTGGAAAAATCCAATACCAAGTTCAACATAATTCCCCCCCCCCCACCCATGGAGGAACATAATGCAATGAGGACCATTGCTTCCTAAGGATGGTGGAATGATCCAGATGGATATCGGTGGCCACCCACCTATTCCATTTCGATCCACACCATCAACTCTTTCAGTTCTTCACTTCCAAAAGCTTACTATTTTTAGCAAGTTTTCAGGTCCTACACTCATGAAGCCATTTTGGAGCCTTGATGATCCAAGTAAATATTGGTGGCCACCCACCTATTCCATTTACACCCCCACCATTAGTCCATTCAGTTTTTAAGTTTCAACACAACTTACAGTTTTTAGTAGTTTTTTGGGTCCTAAACTTCTAGAGTCATTTTGATTCCCTAAACAACATTTTTTGGGAAAACCAAGAGTAACATGGGTCAAAGGTCTAATTTTTCTCACTCCAAAAGTTGTACTCTTAGGATAGATCTTTCTAACAAGCTATTGAGCATGTCAAACGGATATCAGATACCAAAGTTACGTCCCCGGGAAGTTAGAACACCAAATTACCCAAATGAGATCCATAGTTTTGGTACCTCATCTCCTAGGGTTAGGTTTTTGGACGTTTCGGGTTTTACATTGTTTCTCAAAAATAAATAGGCCTTCGAGCCTCATTGTAACATAGTGGAGGGGCCTGTAGCCATTATATCTCTTCTCAAAGATATGCTACCAGTGCCCTTTCCAGCTCATTTCCATGATGTCTGTAATAGGCCTTCGATCCTCAATGTAACACAGTTCAGCAGAGTGTAACTGCCACATCTCTTCTCAGAGATAAGCCTACCAGTGCCGTATTTTTTCATTTCTATTAAAGAATATTTCAGTCATTATTTTATTAATAAAATGGAGCATTATTCCGCTGCATCGATGTGTTTATGGTTATATATGTATTCTATTGCGTTCCTGCATAAATCTGGATCACATACATCCTGTTTGAACTGTGAATCGATGACACCAATAAAAATACTACGTTTCTATATTAATACAAAACAAAACATGTAATGCGGAGGGATGGAACCATGCATAGTGATATAAATCCATACATAATTGCAATGGTATGAATACATTACCCTGAGTATTTAATCAAGAGAGAGACCATAGACAGAGTGAGATTGAAGGATTCCAAGCAAGAATATATGATATTATAGATGTGAGAGATGTGAGTCCATCAATACATTCATGGCATATTAAATTACAGTGAGGTTTCCATACAGACTCGGGCCACCATATGCATCGTAGATGCTAGACAATTATAGAGTGTGAGATCGATATCATTAGAGTTCCCACATAAATATTTGAGTCCAAGGGATCATTGCAAAGTAGTGATGCCTGACGAGCACCATCATTAGGGGTATTTGGATGGGTTAATTATCACCTTTTTAGCCTTATTAGGATCTCTTTCTCACATTTGATTACATTATGGTCATATGTTTCTTAGTGTAGATGGTGGTCAAGGCTTGTCATACTTCGAACACCTAATATGGTTTAAATGGAGGATAATCACAAATATATTCCATTTTTGTCGAATATTGTTGTTGAAGCGAGGTCCCCTAGGGTGCATTTTTGTGTAATTTTGTATAATTTTTGTTCTACGCACTGTGCACAAGTAGTCAAAGGGGCTTTGGAGAGGGTAAAAGTCCCTTAATCATTGTAATGGGTTTAAAGGGAAAACCATGAGTCTCAAACCATGGTATATGTGCATCTAGATAATATAAATATGTAAGGATTGAGTCAAGTAAAGATATCTTATGGCAATGATGTATGGTTGTTGTTAATGTTTTGATCTAATTCTAGGTCGTTTGGGTAGAAAGGATCATGCTCGTTGTGTGTGTGGAGACTGTTATGTCCCCGTAATTTGTTATATTGGCAAGACCAAATGTACAAGGGTAACATCAAACCAATATTTGGAGTCCTAGGACCTAGCCTTCCTGGACTCAAAGAGGGCTCTCTCTATGTTTGTGTAAAGCATGTGAACTTGATTGATTTTAGGGTTTTGATTTTAGGCTAGTTATTAGGTTTAGGGTTTGTTTGTTTGTTTGGTTGGTTGGGTAGGTTTTCAAGAAGAATAGATAGAGTGAGAGAGGTTAAACCTTTGGGATATGGAGTCTACAAAAGGTCTTTAATAGTTTAACAATAGGTCAAAGGTGCATCACAGGGAAAATATAACAAAGTCAAAGGATCTAAAAGCTTATGTGAATGAGATGAACATCAAATTTGTGAACATATTAGGTGCAAAACGGAAGTTAAGAATCCTTTGAAAAATACCTTAACAAGAATGGCCTGTAATATTACTAAAAATGAATAAATAATCAAAGACAGGGCATACCAATAACTTCTTTGACTAAACCCTAGCAAGTAAGCATTAATACAACAATCCAGTGAACTATAGAAGGCAAGAAACTTGTAAATCTTCTAGCGATTTCACCTTCAAGCTAAGAAAACATTTAAGATAAACATATAGCAGAGATCAAAGAAGAGGGAACTCCAAACTTCATTAATCAAGCTATAAATACCTCCAAAGCAACCATTTAGGATAAATAAAAGGGCATGGAAAATCATAAACCTCTTTAGCTAAATACTTCAAAGTAAAATACCTTAAAAACAATGCTTAAGTAATGGAAAAGAGCAGGGATAACCATAAAAATAATTTGGAATTTTCTTCATTGAATCATTCTTAAGATAAAAAAACTAAGTGGGACTAGAGAGCATTCAAGAATTCTCTAATTTGACCTAGTAGAGGAAAACATAGAAGCAGTAGAGAACAAATAGAGCTAAAGTGCCTCTAAACAACATTTCTTAGCCTAAAACTTTTGTCCTACTGAAATAGAAATATGGAAAAAAATTATAACACAAGAAAACAAGAACTAAATAAGGAACACATCACCATTAACTATGCTCATGAACCTTGCAAGTAAGCCTTCTCCATTGTCAAGTAAGCCAAGCCATCCACAAAAACCAAAGCCAATTTCTCTTCAATCTCAAAGTCTAATATTTATTACTCTCAATAATCATCCAACATGTACAATGAGGCCTCAATGCTGTATTTAACAAGAAAGGAGGACCAAAACCCTAACTAGGGTTTCCAAAATGTCATAAATACATCATAAATGCTAAATTTGTCCATTAAGACCATGCAAGGCCCAAGGCACAAAATATCTGATGCAATAAATGAAAAATAACTTCTAACACCTAAATTTGGAGTAATTTGCCCAAAAAACCACAAAATATATATTTTCAAAAAATTTGTGTCTTTTGTTGACATTGCAAGCAAGGGCGCAGCAGTGAGGTCCAAGGGCACAATGCCTGCACTGGTAAAATAGGTCACCTTGCAACTGAGTTTTGAAGGCCTTCTCGGTGTCGGAATGAGCTCTGTGATAGCTCGTTGGAAAGCTTATCCAGTATAATTTCCAAAAATTCCGTTATTTTTCTTATTGTAATTTATTTACCTATTAAAAAACTAAATCTCCCAATACTTCTATGGGCGCATTTGAAAATAGGGCAAAATGGTGAATTTTTGCATGTTTTTTACCCTTTTGGAGGACCAAATCTACTCCAAATTATCTGAAATTTGGTGTGTATGATGTACATGGAAATATGAACCCAAAAAATCAAACCAATCCTCAATAAATTTCCCCAAAAAATAGTGTAGTTCCAAGGGCGCTGCACCCTTGGCCCTCCAAAACAGTGAAAAACCAAAATTATCAAAAGTTGCCAAAATTTTGAAATTGCCTTGCTTACGGTGTTTGGGATACCTGTAGGGAAGCATCAGCAAGGATTTCAAGGTTCTTCTTGCCTTTTTCCTCCTTGAGAGTTTGAATTTTAGCAAGGTCTCTTTTGAGCTTGGCCCTTGCAATTTGATTTCTTAAGGCATAATGCTTTTCCATTTTCTTCTGAAGGCAAAGGTCTCTTTGTGTCTTTTCTAGATGATCCTCCAAGTGTATATTAGTCCTCTCTAACCAAGGTTCCCAATAATACTCTATCTCCATGGTAAGAAACTCACTTAGAGTGAGTTGCTCTATCAATTTTGTTTCTTTCTCCTTGTCCTTGGCTAAGGCCTTCCTCAAGCCCATTGTTCTTGGCCTTCTCCTAGACAACTACCCTTTTTAATCTTCACTTTCATCAAAAACACCCATGACCTAAACTAGCATAACCTTGGTCCTTTCAACCTCTTTCTAGGCTCTGATTTCCCTCACTTCATAAATGGCCTTTTGTGCCTCCATCTGCTTGTTTTCAATCTCATAATAGTGGATGAAATTCCTAGCCCTAGCTAGCTTGGCTTGCAAATATTTGATTTGGGCATATTTACCTTTGAGTAGCATGCTTGAGATCCTTGCCTCATTCTCATCATCGCTGTCAACATGAATGAGTTCAAATTCTAGCTCAGTCTCATGCTAGTCTTCTTCTTCTTCCTCCATGACCTTTTCTTTGCCTTTGTCAAGTTGCTTAGTTGATGTAGAAGGCATATCCCCTTGCCTTTTAGAGGAAGAAAACATATGCCTATTTCCTCTTTGTTAGGTAAAAGAAAAAGGTAAAAATTTGATCATTTCAATACCTTCACCATTTCCGCCATCATGACTGTGATCATCATTGATATCCTTACTTTCCTTATGGCTTTCATGGCTGCTCCCATTTCTCTTTGATTCAATTTTTTCTTCTTTGCTGCTTTTAGAACCAATGCCATCATCATCACTGATTTCTTGGCTGGTCTCATGGCTGCTAACATGTCTCTCAATATCATCACTGTCATCTGCTTCAAGGTCTTCTTTCTCATTGATATCCTCCTTACTTACATCAGCCTCAATTTTGATGTTGCTTTCTTCATTACTGGTTTCTGTTTCATTTGTTTTTGCATCACTGTTTCCCTCTTTACAACTGGATTCTTTCTCGCTGATATTAGCCTTACTTCTTTCTTCATGGATTTTTTCAACACTACCTTCATCACTGCCATGAGCCTCACTGAAATTTTGGCTTTTAGTGCCACTTCTATCATCATCATCATCATTTCCTTCTGCTTCCATGCTCTCTGCTTCATTTACATCCTCCATGCTAACATCATTTCTCTTTTCTTCACTATCTTCTGCCTCTTCACTGTTTTCTGAATTGCCTTTATTACTATTTGTCCCAATGTCTTCATGGTCATCATGACTTTCTGTTGCACTCCCATGTTCTTCACTTCCTTCTACATCCTCATTGTCTTATGCACTGCCTTCATTTTCTTCACTGACTGATTTTTCTTTGTTATTTTTCTCACTGCTATGTGCCTTGTCATTGCCGACATCCTCATTTCCTTCTATTTCCATGCTTTCTGCCTCATCACTTACCTCTACCTCTTATTTTCTTTATTTTTCATTTTTTCTTGATTCATCATTACCTTCTCCCTCATTTTCATTTGACTGCTCATTGTCACTTCCTTCATTGTCTGATGCATTATGAGAGAGAGATGAAGGAGGGTTGTCCTAAGGTGATGGGATATGTGTAGATGGTGAAACATGTTCAACGGGAGATGATGGAGGAGTAGAGACAGGAGGATGAGATGATGAGGGCACATTTTGCTAAGGATTGGGTTGTGGGTTTGTGAACAATTCATAGGCAATGAAAACCTGCCATGGAATACCCTTTTGCTGCAATTGATGCAACACAACCATCTTAATCAAAGAGTGATGAAATAAGATTTGCATCTCCTATGGATGGCCTCTCTTTTGTACAATATAAGACATTTTACATATCCTGTAGAGGTATTAAGGTAGATTCAACATCTTAACCCTAGTAAAGTGCATGAGAAACCTGATGTGATAGGAATAAAGTCGGGAGAAAGAATCTTCCTTCTCATGTGATATATTTCATAATGACCATCATCATGGGTGCATACCTCTCAAGAAAATGTGAGAAAGGAAATATGGATATATTGTAGTCTTTGTATCTGGGTTTAAGGTATGGCTCATAGTAGCTCATGTCTAAATTGTCTTGCTTGAACCATTTTTCACCCACCCTAGGTATCCTAGTGGTAATAGCAATGACATCTGAAGATAGCTCAAATTTTACCCCCGCAATTTTGACTTGTTTCTCATGTAGGTTAAGTATGAAGAGCATAGTTAGCTCGGGGTGATTCTGCACCTACTGTACTTTCTCACAAAATTCATAGCAGCCTACATTTTGGAATTAGGATACAGTTAAGGGAGATGCATTTAGGTCCATTGTGTTTAATGGTTGAAACCCATTGATCCTCCCACCTTTGTGTTGATGCGTCCTTGGCATTTTGCCTACCTCACCGCTATCAATGTCACCTTCCCTTGACATTTTGATTACTCTGTTTTAAACAAAACCATAGGACTGCACACTAAAAATGAGATGAAGGGATGAAGGACGACAGTCTTTGCAAGTGAATGATATGGATGGGTGAGTGAGGGTAAGGGTATAGGAATTTGAGTGAGAGGAAAAACTCAAGGACAACCTTAGTTGCTTGTTACAATTCTTCTTTGACAACAACTTGCATTGATGGTAATTTGAAATGCAGAAAGGGAAATGTAAGGTCAATCTGTTTTCAGTGTAAGGGACAGAGCCTTTAATATTTTATGGATGACCGATTTCAAACCACTGCAACCACCCTAATTTACCCTTATTTTGAATGATATTTCATTTTTTGCAGATGAGGGAGGCTTAATCAGTGTTTTTTAAGCATGACATTTAGCTTATCTCCTTAGGGTTGCATTCCTTTATCCAAATGACAACAAAAAACTTGGAGAGGAGGTGATCTCTTCTACTTACCCCTTAAAGATGCTTAAAAAAACCCTTGGAGGCAATTTGAAGAAACTTTGGGTTGATTTGAGTGTTGAAATGGCTTGGAAGGCCCTCCTAGCCAAGTGCGCAACACCCAGGTGAACAAGGAGCCGGGTCGGCCAAAGATGCAATGCCTTGTGCTAGGCGCGTAGCGCTAGAGATTTTTTGCTGGGCCTATCGGGTCAATTGGGTAAACACGCAGCACCTATCTCCAGGCGCGTAGCACTTTGAAAAAAAATCAAGGGAGAAATGGACAGGGGCGCAGTGCCCATCTCCAGGCGCGCAACGTCGATCTGAATGCATAGCACTGGGTAAACTTGTCCAATTTCGCCCAGAAAATCCAGAAACTTGTCCAATTTTTTCTCCTGAACATTTCCAACTTTTCTCAAGGGAAAAATGAGTCAAATGAAAAACAAAATGACCCTTTATATGCCTGGGATTTAAATTTAATCTTTGTAAACCCATTTCCTAATGTCTAAAGTCTTTTTCACTTTGCTTGTTTCACTAACTTTTTAACCTTTTTGCTTTGCAGGTGACTTAGATCATGAAGTTAAATCTTATTTTTGCTTCTTGAGGCATAATATTTTCATTTGATATCCTTGGATTCATATCAATCATGATAGCACCTTCAAAACTTTATGTGGCTTCCATTACAATTTCTTAACTTGTCTTTCTCACCTTGGCTGGCAGTTAGGAAATCTATGTTCCTTTTGACCCTGAAAACTTGGCACATTCATTCTGACACAACAACAACCTTAATAATCACCTTTGGTTTCCACCTTGGATCTCAACACCATGTTTTTCATCTTTTTGACCACTGAATGTAGGTGAATTGAACATATTGATTTTCCCTCTGTCACTGATCTTGAGGCATGACAGGTTGAGCTTGGAAACTTTTTAGGATGCTTCAACACCCTAGTATCTCCAACCTAAAGTCAACTCATCTTTTGTTTAGCAAGTGATTGAAAACCTTTGAATTTTCCTTTCTTGTTGACATTTCTCTACATCCTTGTTCTTTGAGGCAGTGAGACACTTTACCTTGGCAAAACTTTGGGATGTTTATACACATTGGTAGCTTCTAAATCTTCCCTTACCTGCACCATGGAGCTCAAACTATATTTTGACCATTTTTGGCATGAAAACTCCTTTTTTACCATTCTGGGATCTTAACACAGTAGCATCTTCAGAATATTTCTTTGTTGTCATCATGGTGTAATGTTCCCAAATTGGGATTGCTCAACAGGCTTGGGAAAATAACGCACTCCTTTGGAGATTGATGTACAGAAATGAGTTTTCAGCCCTTGGATCCCTTAGATCATCAGATCTAGAATCTAAATCCAAGAGGGGAGAAAAAACAAATCAAACTAGGTGTGGTAAATAGGTCTCCCACAACCTATTCTAGCTGGAAAACACCTTGCAAGAGGGGCTGCAGCTATGCACAACAAACAACTTCAGGAATAATGCAGTCTTTCACAGTTTAAGTAGGAGGCCATCAAATATGATTAAAAAATGAATGTGCAGCAGAAAATCAGAAGTAAAGTGAAGCTCCTTCAATATACAGTCGATTACATGAGACAAGAGAGCAATATTCTAAAGAGAGCCATGAATATATATATATATATATATATATATATATATATATATATATATATATATATATATATATATATATATATATACATATATAGATATATATATATATACATATATCCGTATATCCGTATATATATATATATATATATATATATATATGTGTATATATGTATATATATATATATATATATATGTATATATATATATATGTATATATATATATATATGTATATATGTAGATATATATATATATATATATATATATATATATATATATATATATATATATATATATATATATATATATACACATATATATATACATATATATACATATATATACATATATATACATATATATGTATATATATATATATATATATATATATATATATATATATATATATATATATATATATATATATATATATACGTACAGAAATGGCTCAAAAACATTATTTTCAGGAGCTATAGTAGCTTCATATTACAACTTAGATCTAGGACAGATCTGTGGGCAAGACATAAGATCTATATCAGATCTTGAAACTAGATAGTTTTCTTTACAAGATCCCCTTGGGGTTTGACCAAATCATGCATAAATAAGAGTAGATCTAAGATACAAGTTGCAGATATGTAAAATGCTACAGTAATTTCTAAATATAATATTACATTAAAAAATATCAAATCTAAATAGAACATGGATTAGCAAGCTAATCCATGGACCACCAAAGTGAAAGGCAAAGCCCAGCACCAGAGATCTCTAATAAAAATTGGAACCAAAACACCATAGACAAGTTGATATCAAAATAACGTAGTCTATTAATAGAAATAGTGTTGTAGCTCAAAATTACATGGATGACCACTGCCAAGTTTCAGATCTGAAGCAAAAATAGGAGAGGCACTCTTCCAGGAGGTTAAAAGACACACTCCATGAGAAGAGGCTCCCAAAACAAACTAGATCTCTGCAGATCTAGACTTCCACTTGCTGCAGCTTGCAAGAGAAGAAAACCCTCAATGGATCAGCACTGCAATTGTAAGTAAAGCTTGGCCTCAAGCCTGATAGTGGACTAATTCAAAAATTAATCCTCAAAGAATCCTCAAAGGAAGAGGTGAAATCCTTTCATAGTGATTCCAAGTACAATCCTCCACTAAATAGCAGAGAATAGTATTTGTCTAAGTAGACAAAATACTCAGAAATATGATCAGTCAACAACCTTCTCTTGCTGCCTTCCCTCTCCTTTTATAAGATGAGAGCCTTTGTAAACCCTAAACCACCTTGATGAGTTAGCTCTTTTCACATGAGGGTCCTCCTTCTAAAACTGTGCTGTCCCTTTAGGAGATACATTGAACCTAGACAACGCTGTAGATTTGGTCAAGGTTGACCTAGTCTCACAGCTCAAACCCCTTTCACACCTGCAAGTGATTATTTACGTGGCCCTGATTTAACTATGTTCACATGGGCATTGATTTATTCAGTCTTCTTAGGAGTTTTACATGTCCTCCTTTATTCATTTATTCATGCAATAGAAAATAAAACAAAAATGAATATTCCTCTTAGCTTAGGCTAAGTAGGAATATTACAGTCCTCCCCTCCAAAATGTTGCTTTTCCTCAAGCAAATGATAGGGTAAGAGTTGTAGTAATTCTCCTCCTTCATGGTTGGCATCATCAAGGATCAAATCCTCATCATAAGCCAAGTTCTCAGCAAGCCAAAGCATCATGAATTGTTCCTCCAATGCCAACATAATATGTGCATAGTCCATCCCTTCAGAAGTGAAAAACTCAATAGAAATAAACATGGGTGGAGAAATGCTACATCTAAAAAATTTATTATGAAGTACAAGTTGAAGTTCCAAACCATGTGGTACATACACACTACCCATCCTCCATCCATACAATCCCATAAACAACACAACTATATCATCAATGTATGGAAGCAAGACTACATATATGCAAACTGAAATTTGCACTTGAGGAGGTGGGTCAAAATCTCTCATGTGATGCCAGCGCAGTGCACTCCTTGTCTTCATTAGATCCAGGTGTGATGAGTGGCATTCCCACCACACTTTTTCTACATGAGTCACCTTAACATGGCTAAAGGTGTTACATAAGTTTGGTGCCTTTGGGAAGAACCCATCATGAAAAGGAGTATCCCTTTGCACATCAAGGGAGTGGCCAAGTTCAGAATTTCCATTGGCCCTCAACAAACTATGAGATCCATATGATCTCTCACTCCCTTTAGGAGTCATATCCTACAAAAACATGGAAAAGGAATTTAATAGATCAGAAAATACAACTTTCTTATCAAGATAAAATCCGTTACCATCATAGTCCTTCACACACATGGAGTTGTGCATGTGCATTCCCCTCCTCTCAAGAAAAGGAAGAGATAGCTGAGATGACTCTTGCAAAGAGTCCATTGGTTGCCCCAATCCTCCATATCTATTTCACTCTTGAAAGTAATGATGTAAGTCCTCTCTCATGCCTTCCCAATAAAAAATCTTCATGATCAGGGAATATATCTTTATTGAATACATATGGCTGAGGAAGAATTCTTCATATTCTCCTTGTAGGATCTTCTACTTGAGCTTGGAAGCTCTAGCCAAAAATACCTTACCATGATAATCGATGACTCCTCCTTGGACTAAGTAGCCCTCTTCTTGATGCATTACATCTAGTATCATACATGTGTGGAGATATTTGGAATACTCTACAAGCAGTTGAGATTTCCAATAAAGATCCACACTGCTCAACAATGACAATGTTGATGATACATCCATGGGAGTGCTTGTCTTGTTGCTGATTTTATTTTTGACATTACACATGCCAAAATGGTTTGTTGGAAGGTTGATCCTCCCATTCTTCTCCTCCCACAACGTTGTAGCTTGGTCTTCTATTGCTCCAATCCTTCTTGGATCTAGATTTGGAGCAGCACTTTGTGAGGCTTCTCCCACAAGATTTGAATCTGATGGCATTCCAAGTGGCTTTCCATTAGATAAGAATGTCCCTTGCAGCAAGCTCATGAACATGAGAGAAGGAACTATGAGATCCCTTCTTCCACTGCGCAAATCCATCTCTATTGTTTGTGTGGAAACATTAGGTGAAGGATAAGTGTTCATGCCTTGAATCATTTGTGGTTTCCCACTCTTCAAGTCCACTCACTCCATTTTCAAAGCTTTCCAATCAGTGGTAACCTTCCCCAGGGTAATCAACCATTGGACAACCAAGATGATGTTGGTTTATGGAATTTCAACTACAAAAAAGTGATCCACCAAAGTGTAGGATCACATAGTGACAGAGAGTGATGGAACATATTGCATGCATTGCATGGTCCTATCCCCTGGGACCAAGACAGAAAATCCCTCAAAAGTATCAGTGGGGATTCCTCTCTTTTTCACAAGATGAGCATCAATAAAGTTGTGGGTTGCCCCACTATCAATCAGTACAAATACTCTCTGATTCATAATTGAACCTTGTACTCTTAGGGTCAAGTACTTAGGCACTCCTCTGAAGGAAGCAAGAGTCCCACTGGTTGGAGCAAAGGCTTCCTTCCCATCTCTGGTGGGTTTTTGGTCTCCCTCATCATCATCATCTGCATTGTGACCGCTCCTAGGTTCATCACCTTCATCTTCCTCCTCAAAATATGAGAATATTTCTATGTAGTGTGCTTTTCCAGCAACACATCTGTGTCCTGGTGCCATGACTCTTGGAAAGTGAAGCATAATCTCTTCTTCCTCAATTCCCTCCTGAGATGAATATCAAGAGGTTTATTCAAAGAGCTCTCCTTGGGAGGAGGAACTTTTCCTTCCTTCCCCTTAGAAAAGTGAGGGGTCTTGCTTTGGAAATTTGCCTTTGCTTTTGGCAAGGAATCTTGGAGATCTCTAGCTCTCTCAATGGCATCATGCAAAGTGATGGGCTTGGTAGATTTAACCAACCCATGAAAAGGTTCCTCCAGGCCATCAATGAACATGTAGACTCTCCTTGCTACAGATAGATCAAGGACCATGACTGATAATCTTAGAAACTTAGATATATAAGTCTCTGCATCTCCTGACTGCTTCAGCTTTGCAATGCTTATGAAGGGTGCTTCAGGATCCTTCCTGTCAAACCTCTCCACCATTATTCTATTAAAATCAGAGTAGGTAGTCATATTGATATGTCCCAATGTAGATAGCCCATGGAACCACCAATTGTGTGCTTCCCCCTCAAAGTGCAGTGATGCAATCTTAATGGCTTCAGTTTCAGGGACCTTGTTCAACTAGAAGTAGATATCCAGCTTCTCTACCCATGCCTTGGTAGAACTGGAGTGTGATAAATCAAACTTGGGAAAAAATAATCTACCAATAGTGTGGTGTATACTATGAAATAAACCATCATCTCTATACTGCTGCCATGGTCTTCTTCTGTCCTTGAGGTAACAAAAGTCTTGGAAACTCAAGTGATCCTTGAATATATGACTCTGAGAATCATACTCCACAAAGTAATCCTCAAGGGAAGCTTTCTCATGTCGTCCTTCATTATCCATAGCCAAGAAGGTAGGCATAGTGGAGCGTTGTGAAGCTTGTGGGTTGGTGGTAGATTCATTGGTTGACCAGTCCCATGGTGAGACATATCTGAGCTCTCTCCCAATTGAAATCTCCTAGGATATTCCCTCATTCTATCCATGCTCATCTCTTTTATCTCCTTGGAAATATCTTGCATGGTCTCCAAAATATTTTTTGCAAACTCCTCTACCTCTTTATCATTCACAGCTTCAGGGGCTTTACCCTTGTCTTGACCCTAGTCAAGATCATCAGTAGTGTAGTCATAATTCTTATGAATTTTGTTCTGATACCTCTTCTCCCTCTCAATAAGAGCATAATATTCTTCTAAATGAAACATGGCTGGTGCTCCAAGGCAAGCACAGGCTGTGCCAAGGAAGGAGCTCTGATACCACTGTAATGTTCCCAAATTGGGATTGCTCAGCAGGCTTGGAAAAACAATGCACTCCTTGGGAGATTGATGTATAGAAATGAGTTTGAATCCCTTGTATCCATTATATCATCATATCTGGAGTCTAAATCCAAGTGGGGAGCAAAAAAAAATCAAACTAGTTGTGGTAAACAGGTCTCCCACAACCTAGTCTAGCTAGAAAACACCCTGCAAGAGGGGCTGCAGCTATGAACAACAAATAGCTTCAGGAATAACACAATATTTGATATTTTAAGCAAGAGGCCATAAAATTTGATTAAAAAATGAATGTACAGCATCAAATCATAAGTAAAGTGAAGCTCTTTCAATATATAGTTGATTACATGAGACAAGAGAGCAAGATATCTCCAGAAAAGAGAGATACATCATATATATATCGGCATAAATGGCTCAACAAAATTATTTTCAAGAGATATAGCAGATGCATATTACAACTCAGATCTAGGATAGATCTTTGGGCAAGACATTAGATCTATATCAGACCTAGAAACTAGATAGTTTTCTTTACAAGATCCCCTTGGGGTTTTGACCAAATCATGCATAAATAAGAGTAGATCTGAGATACAAGTTGCAGATCTATAAAATGTTGCAGTAATTTATGAATATAACATTACATTACAAAATATCAGATCTAAATAGAACATGGATCAACAAGATAATCCATGGATCACCAAAGTGAAAGGCAAAGCCCAGCACCAGAGATCTCTGATCAAAACTGGAATCAAAACACCATAGAGAAGCTCATATCAAAATAACACAGTCTATCAATAGAAACAACGATGTAGCTCAAAATGACATGGATGGCCACTACCAAGTTGTAGATATGAAGAAGAAATAGGAGAGGCACTCTTCCAGGAGGTTAAAATATACTCTATGAGAAGACGCTCCCAAAAAAAACTAGATCTCTGCAGATCTAGACTCCCACTTGTTGCAGCTTGCAAGAGCAGAAAACCCTCAATGGATCAGAGCTGAAATTGTAAGTAGAGCTTGGCCTCAAGCCTAATAGTGGACTAATTCAGAAAATACTCCTCCAAGAATCCTCAAAGGAAGAGGTGAAATCCCTGCATAGGAATTCCAAGTACAATCCTCCACTAAACAGCAGAGAATAGTATTTGTCTAAGCAGACAAAATACTCATAAATATGATCAATCAACAACCTTCTCTTGTTTCCTTCCCTCTCCTTTTATAAGATGAGAGCCTTTGCAAACCCTAAACCACCTTGATGAGTTATCTCTTTTCACATGAGGGGCCTCCTTCTAAAACTGCGTTGTCCCTTTAGGAGATACATTGAACCTAGACAGCGTTGTAGATTTGGTCAAGGATGACCCAGTCTTATAGCTCAAACCCCTTTCACACCTGCAAGTGATTATTTACATGGCCCTGATTTAACTGTGTTCACATGGGCATTGATTTATTCAACCTTCTTAGGAGTTTTACATGTCCTCCTTTATTCATTTATTCATGCAACAGAAAATAAAACAAAAATGAATATTCCTCTTAGCTTAGGCTAAGTAGTAATATTACACATGGAACCAAAACCATGGTTTGACCTTCTTTGAACACTTTCCCAAAACCCTAGGTTTCTAGGATGCTTGAAAACAATGATCAGTGTTGTATTATAAGTTCTCTATAGCCCTTTTAAGTTCATTCATTTTTTTCCAGTTCACCTCACCTTTTTCACTATTTCATCTATAATTTCTAAAAAAATTCTCTTCATGTTTGTTTTCTTGGTGTACCTCCTCCATGGTCATTTCTGCATTTGATCCCTACTTGGCAAAATGTTGGCCCAATCAGGCTTTAAAACCCTAATTCCCCTTAAGACCAAGTACTTCCTATCTTTCTTGCTGCATTATGTCTTCCTTTAGGAACATACAATTGACCTTATCAATTTTTTTTTCTGAATGGCCTCTTGACACTCCTGTAGAAGTGCCAAGTAAATTTACCCTTGTAGAATTTGAATTTTGACAAGGTATTCTTCTTTGGAGACTTTCAGGTCTTCTTTGGATAACCATGTGTTGATCTTCTATTACATCTGAGCCAACTTCTAGCATAGGAAAAGTAGTGCTTAAAACATCAATGATGACCTTTAACCATGTACAAACCCTAATTGACCTAGTGGGGGGACCGTTTGACTTGATATTTGGCTGAAAATTTTCTTGGAGTCTTCAAATGTAAAAACAGAGTATTGACAAAGTGGTATATTGAAGATCCAAAATACAATGTACTTGATTGTAATATTCCTATATTAGCATGCAGCTAATAGGAATATTGATTTTTTATTTTTGCACTTAGTAGATGAATAAATGGGGGAAAGAGACCCATACTTAACTGAAACTAGAATAAAAACCCTCTTGGTGTGAAAGGGGATCATTCTAGTAGCTGGCTTTGACATCATCATGTGTGAACAAGGACAATTGGATGTGGACAAAGTCAATTTTGACCAATTCAACACCATTCATGGAGAAGAGTGGAGCATCAATGAAAATAGCTCAATATGAACAAGGATCAGTTTAAACAAACATATGAGAGCTAGCTTGAAGACACTTGGGTGTGAAAAGGGGTGAAGCAGGTTGAAGAGGTCAACCTTGACCAAATCAAACATCGTGGTTTTGGAGGAGTGGCTTTGATGGAGATACAACGTAGTTTTGGAGGGAGATTGATCATGTGATGTGGAAACCCTAATGGGTGGGACCCAAAGGTGAGGAGGCTCACATAGCTTATAAGGAAGAGGGTGGTAACCATTTGATCTTAGCTTGATGATTATTTATTTGATGGTCTGCATGACTATTTGGCATTCTCTTGCTATTTAGTAGAGTTGTAGTGTTGTTTAGCACAAGGCATTCCTGTTTAGGAATTCTTTCACGTTCAGGCTTGAGGCTAAGCATCCTCCTTCAGCTACAATGATATTTCTGCAGATTATAACATTGTGTTGCGTGGTGTTGTAGTGGAATATCCACAACACCACTTCTAGTGCTTTTATTTCAAAGAAGGAAGCCTTTATTTCTCTAGGAGATCAGTTAGGAAGCCTTTGAGTTGATGTTTAGATCTTTTCATGTGGCCAATGTAGTTCCCATATCCTATAGCGTAGTCCTTTGTAGGAACTATGTCATTTCTCTCCGTGTTGCAATAGCAGGGTCAAGACCCTTGATCTTCAGCTTGTTCCTTGGGGAAAGGGCCAACCCTTCTCCCAGAAGGATTGTATAAAGCATCCTCTTATATTTCTTGTATTATTCAGCTACATCTATACAGATCTGTAGTGTAACTGCGTTATTTTCATATCGATATCTGCAGATCTGGTGTTTTATACTTGTACTTTCATGGAGCCCTTGCTAGGTCACTCTTATATTTTATAAAAAGGAAGAGATCTCCATTTTTATTAGCCATTGGATGATTAAAAACTCCAAATATATTGTTTCTTGTAACTTTCTGCATAAAACCTCATTAAAATAATTCTATCACATGCTCAGGAAATTTTGCATGTCATAAGTCATGGGGTTTGGGCAATTTTGAGTTGTATTGACTTGGGGAGACCTATTTAGCATGGCTAGAGAAATTTCTTTTTATTCCAATTCTGCATGTGAGACGTACATAGCATGAAATAATGGATCCAAGTCCCATTTCTCACATTTACATCATAATTATCTGTAAATAATATTTTCATGCCCTATATTGTTGCATTTCCTCACTTTGGAATGATTTCATAGGACATATTCTTGCTGCTGAGCATTCATTTGATGGTTAGATGTCCCTTTCACATCTTATGAGCTGAATTACACTGATATTGTGTTCTTGCATTGCTGCATTCCCATTTTGGGATATTACATTGATTTATCTAAAGAGCCTACAGAGATAGTTTTGAGACCTTCAATGCTTGACATACCTGGTGTACATGGGAAGGAATAGGCTGATTTGGTAACCTTGGATGGAAGGTGGACAGATGGGCAAGGGAAAAACAGAGTAATGAGGTTATAGGTGGGAAAAAAGGATAAAGATGAGTGGCACAAGCCCATCAGGAGTCTTTTAGGAGTGGCAGGGTGACCATGAAATGGAAAAATGGTAGAATAGTGAAAAATTTTCCATAAGGATAATGAAGGCAGTGAGATTTCTAAAACTCACAATGCTCAAGGAATTTTTTTTTTAGAAATATATAACCAATATTTAGTCATCTACATATGATAAAAATTACTGATGACTAACAGTGGCTCCACTTGGGGAGGGCGGCTCCTTTTTAGGAGGTGTCCAGGACCTCAGAGTTCAAATATCCTAGTTTTAAAGACCAGTGCCTTACTTGCACTTGGCAGATTTTTCTTCTTCATCTCCTAATGTTCTCTTGAAGCTATGATCTCAAAATTAGAAAGACATGTTTGCTTCAATCTCATTTATACCTACCCATCATACCTTGCCTAGCATTTTTTTTCTTCTTTTGGGTGCACTTGGACTGGAAAACCCTTGACATTATTTTCTTTTGAAAGCATAAAAAACTATCTACTTTTACCCTTATCACTTCCAAGAGTTGATATTAGGTTAATGAACTCTTTTATTCTCTACCTAGTTCTACTTGTATGTCAAGATTAAGATGTTTGGCAGATTTTCCTTCTCTAACCTACTAACATGAAATTGAAAACATGACTAAAATAGGATTAAACAATCTAATTTGCCATGTTCTGTGACATTTGGAAAATATGCACACAGACATTATTTTTGTACAATAAAAAACTAGAAAACATGAGGGCTGTGATTTAGAGTTGGTTATGCATCCCTCTCATTTCCTTTGGTTCAGATTTATGCTTTGGGAACCAACAATCTTTCCTAATCTAATCTGCTCACAAGCCAAGCTTAAATGTTTTGACAAGCCTTCTTTCACTAACCTAACAGCACAAATTTAAAACATTTTAGTCATGATTAGGCTAGATGACTGAACAAGATTCTTCCTTTTCAACTAGTAGTGGAATTTAAGCTTGCGCACTTTCAGCAATACTGTTTTTTGGTATGGGGATGTACCTATTATTTTCACTGCCATCTTTTCATTCTTTTCTTTGTTTTTGTGTTTTTTTTTTCTAATATTTCATCAAGCAATGTTATGTACAATGAACGAAAGCTTCAAACCAGAAATTTTAACAAAAATAGTGCTTAAGCATCCTACCATTAACAGGACCTCCAAATTACTCTACTCCATCCATCTCTTGTAAAAAGAAAGCATTGTTACCTCTATCTAAATGAATGATGTAAGGACCCTTCCACAAATTTTCAAATTTTCCATGCTTACCTTGGTCCTCTCTCCTTGAATACCACTTCAGCACTTTGTCTCTTTCAAAGACCTTTCTCAAATGAACTAGGTGTTCTTCATCAGTTTAAGAATAGACAGTGATGTCATCAGGTTATATCACTATGAAGTAACCTATGTCTTCAGAGAAAGCTATGTACATGGCTCTTTGAAAAGTAGCCCCTGCATTCATCAAACCAAATGGAATTTTTACATACATGAATGTGCTCCAAGGTGTTGTGAAAGAAATTTTGTGCTGATCACTTGGTTGTACTAGTACCTAATTGTAACCTAAGAAGCCATCAAGCAATGATATTCTCTTAGAACCTACAACCCTTTGCAGTATATGATCCATCTTAGGTAAGGGGTAGTTGTCCTTCAGGGGGCTTTGTTCAAGCTTCTAAAGTCTATGCACAGCCTAATCTCCCTTGTTTTCTTTCTTACTGACACAAGGTTAGAAACCCATTCTGAGTACCTGAGTGGGACTATGATACCAACATCATACATCTTCTTTATTTCTTTTTCAACTAGAGGCACTAGGATGGGTTTTATTCTTCTTAATTTTTTTTTGAATGGTTTTTGGTTTTCCTTGAGAGGAATCTTATGTTGAATAATGTTTGTGTCATAGGAATTCAAGCCCTCATATCCCCATGCAAAAACATCTTTAAACTCTTTGAACAACTCTATGCATTTCTATTTTATGTGAGGTGGTAGAGCTTTGGATAGCTTGATCATTTTGGGTTCTTCTATGCTTCCTATGTTGCATTCTTATACATCAGTCTCAGTAGATTCCATTTTGGCTTCCTAGCAACATCATTGAAGTCAAACAACTCTTTTAATGGGGCTAGACCTCTTGGTAATGAGTTATCTTTGCATTGTAAAACCTCAAGGTATTTTTAATCTGAGTCCCTAGAAAATTCTGCCTCATGAAAGTGTTCTAACATATTTACATCAGCAGAAGGAAATGGTTCTGTTTTTGGTGTTTGTTTCTCATTTGGGAAATCTTGTTCATGCTCTAAACTTGATTTTTGTATTGCAAATTCATTCTAAAATTGCAGAAAATCAGAAATTTGTTTATCACCTTCAAACACTTGCCAATAATATATGTTGTCAGGTACTGTAGGTCTGTTTTTTATTTTTACAGTGTATTTTTCATTGACATGGGGTATTTGGCAAGTGCTGGAAGCAAAGGTAAGTTCATTGGCAAGGCTGTTTTGAGCTCTAGGGATGGAGATAAGTTAATACTTCTCAAAAAATTTCAAGAGGTCTAAGGAAGCATTCTGTATTCTCTTAGCCTATGATTCTTGGCTAAATACTCTCCCTTGATTTTTCTAATGATAAGCTCGGAATTTCCTTGAACAAAAATCTTCTTGGCTCCTATGTATTTCAACAAGTGTAATCCTAGGAGAAGAGCCTCATACTCTGCAATATTGTTTGTGCATTGAAAATATAGTTTGTAGGAGTGGCATTCATTGGTGCTATGTATCCAAACACCTACTCCTAAACAAGCTTTGCCACAAGAGCCATCAAAGCACATGTTCCAAAGTGTTTCAAGTTCAGCTTCTCCATTCTGTTGTTGTTTAGGGCTACTAGAGTTTTGGTTTTCAAGTTCTTCATTTGCATTTGGTTTGGCTGTTTTGGTAAGCCTAGCTCTTTCTAATTTTCATTTACTTGTTCATAAATTTCATCTTCATTATACAAGATAAATGAGTCAAGGAATGAATGGATATAATAAAGAGGGGTGTTGTTTGGCCTATCTTGGCTGCTAACCATATATTTCATGTGATATTCCCGGTACAATCTCCTTGTTTGATTAAATACTGGGATGGTAGAATATTGCATTCCCATTTGGAGGTTTCCTTGAAGTTTGGCCCCCCATGATCTAGATAAAAGCATGGCATACTTTAGGGGAATTTCAGCAACCACTATGTCCATGACTAGGTTCTTAGCTGGTATTTGTGCCAGATTGACATAGAGATCCTTGATTAGACCCAAACATTTGACTCTACTTGAATTGAAAGAGTACAAGTCTTTGCAAGGTTTGGTTATTTCAAGGCCTAATCTCTCCATCACCACCTTGGGCATGAGATTGTGTGAGGCACCAGATTCTAGCATAGCATTGTGTAAGATTTTTTCATGAATGTTTAAGCTAACATAGAATGGAGGAACAACTCCTTCTTGATATTTTCCCTCTACCTCAGTTCCAAACAATAGTTCAGGCTTGTCATCGGTCAAGTTTAGAGTGTCAGTTTCATTCCCTATGTTCAAAGCTTTCAAAACTTGGGACCTATATACATATTGAGACACCAATTCAGTGAGGGGTATGGCTATTTTGATCTTGGCAATATCTCCCTCAAAACTGAAAGATGCTGGTGATTTTGGCATATTTACATCATTCTTATTAGCCATGATCTTTTCTGCAGTTTTAATTTGCTGATTATGATTTGGAACCTTAGTAAAAAGAGTTTTTTCAAGGCCAATAGTTGATGTACTAGGGCATCTTGGGTCACCATTATGTTGGCTAGCTTTGTCTTTGTTTTAGTCAGGTTTCTTAGCTATGGTGTTTGTGTTTTCTGCTATCCTCTTAGGAGTGTTTTCAGGGGTCTTCCTAACAATAGTGTCTAGTTTGTTTTTCTTGGAGGCATCTTTGTTTTTATTGCTCCTAAGGTCATACCTATGAACCTCCATAATAGCATTTTCAAATCCTAATTTGTACTCTTCAGAATCCTTATAGTTTGTTTCAGTTTGATTTGAGGAAAATAACCCTTGTTCTTCTTCAGTGAGAAAAACATCACCCTCATTGTCAGAGCCTATCAAGTTTACATGGTTTTCTTCCGGTTGTTCAGTCTCTCTTTCCTCTTCATCTACATAGTTGTCTTGGAAAGGAGGTATGATTTGTTGGTCATTGTCTCTTTGTCTATTTTGAGGAGGGTCTCTTCTGAAGTTTTGATTTCTATTTCTGTTTTGGGGATTTGGTTGGTTTTCCCTAGGAGGTGCTCTTTCACTCAAGTTTATCCTCTCCATCATTCTTTCCATTGCCCTCACTAAATTGTCAATTTTAGCATTAGAGGTGGAGGCTATGGTTTCATCTTTATATGTGACTTTATTTTCTGACCTCATCTTAGCCCTTTTCTTAATTAGATTGGCCTCTACACTCACAGCTCCCCTTTTCATGTCTTCTAAAGTTAGGGGATCTCTCTCTCTCAATTGGTAGGCCATGTCTGGATTGAAACCCTCTTGAAATTTCACTAAGACTAGGCCCTATGGAGGTTTCATATGAGGCGGGAGTGCATTTTACACACTATTGAATCTATTGCAATAGTCTTGGACACTTTCCCCAACATTTATCTTAAGTTTTTTATACTCTGAGAGGATTTGGAGAGGGTTTTTCTTAATCTCCCACTTGTTTATGAATGTTTGATAGAGGGAAGGGAGATCATGTATGCTATTAGGAGTTAAGTTTTTGAACCATTTTTTCACTTCACCTCCTAAGATTTGGGCAAACATCCTCATTTTTATGGTCTCCTCTTATATCTCTTGGTAGTCAAAAGCATCATTGATCCTGTCTACCTTTTTTTGGGCAGTGGTAGATTAAGCTCCAGTAAATTGAGGGATTTTGGATTGGCAGTCTTGAGGCATGGGTAGGTAAAGGTTGGGGTAGAACCAATGGGGAAAACCATGCTGCCATAATTGGAGGTAAAGCAGCCCAAGAGGGGTTTTTGAGAGGAGGTGGAGGATGAAGTGGAGTGGTTTGCAAAGTGGATGTGTGAATGGGGGTGGTAGATGTTCTCGGACCAGCAAACTGAGATTGAGTTGATTTGGAATGAAAAGAGCCAAAGTTGTGGAGAAGATGAAAATTAGGAGGAGTGGAAGGAGAGGCTTCTCTACTAGGAATCTACTACAAATCTAGGGGCTTAAGGTCTGTCTGGTCTATCCCACTCTCAGAATTAGTTCTAAAAAGGGTTTTTTATGGTATAACTCAAATTGGGGATCTTACAAGGTTGTAAGGTTTTCAGGGAAAAAAATTTCCTTGTGAATGGTCCTAACAGTAGTTGAACCTTCAATCCTAGAAGTTTTCCATGAAATATTTTATGGGTCATCAACTATGGTAGGAGGGTTAGGGTCAGGATGAGATCTAGTGCTTATCCTTTGTGAAGCTAGATTTCAAACTCAATGATGCAGAGAGGCTGAATTTTTTAGGAGTGTCTTGAAAACAAACCTATCTGCAAGGGTACTTAGCTCACACAATGAGTGACGGGGTTTTAGACTGTTGTGACTGATTAGTGTACTCGCAGGGGAGTCTATGAGAACTAGTGAAGTTATTAGGCCTACTGGAGGCTAGTGGAGTCACTAGGTGGATGAGGTTTACTGCTTTGAGGGTTGGCTTGTTGTCCACCATCAACAATTCAAAAACCAATCTAGAGATGTTTTGGGTTTTCTGAGTTTCTTATGTTAACATTGAGGTTTAATGAGTTTTCTCAAGTTGATTCATCATGTTGCTAGTATGGTGAATTAATTAGATACTACTCTTGGCTAACACTTTATTTTCTAAGTTTGATAGGGATTTGAGAGTCTTTAAGGTATACTTAGGATGCTATTGACTCAGAGTCCCACCGTGATCTCCATTATGTTAGTTCCCCGTAATTTGTTAGATTAGCAAGACCAAATGTACAGGGGTAACATCAAACCAGTCTTTGGAGTCCTAGGAACTAACCTTCCTGGACTCAGAGAGGGCTCTCTCTATGTTTATGTAAAGGATGTGAACTTGATTGATTTTAGAGTTTTGATTTTAGGCTAGTTATTAGGTTTAGGGTTTGTTTGTTTGATTGTTTGGTTGGGTAGGTTGTCAAGAAGAATAGATAGAGTGAGAGAGGTTAAGCCATTGGACTATGGATTCTACAAAAGGTCTTGAAGAGTTTAACAATAGGTCAAAGGTGTATGACAGGGAAAATATAACAAAGTAAAATGGATCTAAAAGCTTATGTGAATGAGATGAACATCAAATTTGTGAACATAGTAGGTGAAAAACGGCAGTTAAGAATCCTTCAACAAATACCTTAACAAGAATGGCCTACAAGACTACTAAACATGAAGAAATAATCAAAGACAGGGCATACCAATAACTTCTTTGACTAAACACTAGCAAGTAAGCATTAAGACAACAATCTAGTGAAATATAGAAGGCAAGAAACTTGTAAATATTCTAGTGATTTCACCTTCAAGCTAAGAAAACATTTAAGATAAACATATATCATAGATCAAAGAAGAGGGAACTCCTAAATTCATTAATCAAGCTATAAAGACCTCCAAAGCAACCATTTAGGATAAACAAAGGGCATGGAAAATCATAAACCTCTTTAGCTAACCCTAATCAACAATACTTCAAAGTAAAAGACCTTAAAAACAATGTTTAAGTAATGGCAAAGAGAAAGGCTAGAGAGCGTTCAATATTTCTCTAATCTAACCTAGTAGAGGAAAACATAGAAGCAGTAGAGAACAAACAGAGCTAAGGTGCCTCTAAACAACATTTCTTAGCCTAAAACGCTTTCGCTACTGCAATAGAAAGATGGAACAAAATGATAACACAAGAAAACAAGAACTAAATAAGGAGCACATCACCATTAACTATGCTCATGAATCATGCAAGTAAGCCTTCTCCATTATCAAGCAAGTCAAGCCATCCACAAAAACTAGAGCCAATTTCTCTTCAATCTCAAAGTCTATGTATTACTCTAAATAATCATCCAACATGTACAATGAGTCCTCAATGTTGTATTTAACAAACTAGGAAGACGAAAACCCTAACTAGGGTTTCCAAAATGTCATAAATACATCATAAATGCTAAATTTGTCCATTAAGACCATGCAATGCCCAAGGCACAAAATGCCTAATGCAATAAATGAAAAATAACTTCTAACACCTAAATTTAGAGTGCTTTTCCCAAGAAACCACAAAATATCTATTTTCAATAAATTTTTGTCTTTTGTTGACTTTGCAGGCAAGGGCGCAGCACCTGCACTGGAAAAATAGATCACCTTGCAGCTGAGTTTTGATGGCCTTCCCGATGTCGGAATGAGCTCCGTGATAGCTTGTTGGAAAGCTTGTGGAGTCTACTTTCCAAAAATTCCCTTGGTTTTCTGATTGGACTTAATTTACCTATTCAAAAAATAAATATCCCAATACTTCCAAGGGTGTAGCTCCATCTCTGAAAATAGGGCAGAATGGTGAAGTTTTGCATGTTTTTGACCCTTTTGGAGGACCAAATTTGCTCCAAATGATCTGAAATTTGGTGTGTGTGATGTAACTGGAAATATGAACCCAAAAAGGCAAACCAATCCTCAAGAAAATGCCCCAAAAAAGAGCACAGCACCAAGGGCACTGCACCCTTGGGCCTCCAAAACAATGAAAAACCAAAATTATCAAAAGTTGCCAAAATTTTGGAATTGCCTTGCTTATGGTGTTTGGGATGCCTGTAGGGAAGAATCAGCAAGGATTTCAAGGTTCTTCTTGCCTTTCTCCTCCCTGAGAGCTTGAATTTTAGCAAGGGATATTTTGAGCTTGGCCCTTGCAATTTGATTTCTTAAGGCATAGTGCTTTGCCATTTTCTTCTGAAGGCCAAGGTCTCTTTGTGTCTTTTCCAGCTGATCCTCCAAGTGTATATTAGCCCTCTCTAACCAAGGTTCCCAATCATACTCTATCTCCATGGCAAGCAACTCACTTGGAGTGAGATACTTTTCTAATGTTGTTTCTTACTCCTTCTCCTTGGCTAAGGCCCTCCTCAAGCCCATTGTTCTTGGCCTTCTCCTAGACAACTGCCCTTCTTCATCTTCACTTTCATCAAAAAAACCCAAGACCTTATCTAGCCTAACCTTGGTTGTTTCAACCTTTTTCCGGGCTCTAATTTCCCTGACTTCATAAATGGCCTTTTGTGCCTCTAGCTGCTTGTTTCCAATCTCATAATAGTGGATGACATTCCTAGCCCTAGCTATATTGGTTTGAAAATCTTTGAATTGGGCATATTTACCTTTGAGCAGCATGCTTGAGATCCTTGCCTCATTCTCATCATCATTTTCAACATGAATGAGTTCAAATTATTGCTCAGTCTCATGTTGATCTTCTTCTTTTTCCTCCATGACCTTTTCTTTGCCTTTGTCAATTTGCTTAGTTTATGTAGAAGGCATGACCCCTTGCCTTTTAGAGGAAGTAAACACATGACTATTTCCTCTTTGGTAGGTAAAATAAAAAGGTACAACTTTGATCATTTCAGTGCCTTCACCATTGCTGCCATCATGACTATAATCATCATTGATATCCTTACTATCATAAAAGCTTTCATGGCTGCTCTCATTTCTCTCTAATTCAATGTTTTCTTCTTTGCTGCTTTTAGACCTAATGCCATCATCATCACTGATTTCTTGGCTAGTCTCATGGCTGCTAACATGGCTCTCAACAACATCACTGTCATCTGCTTCAAAGTCTTATTTCTCACTGATATCCTCCTTACTGACATCAACCTCACTTTCCTTGCTTCTTTCTTCATTATTGGTTTTTGTTTCATTTTTTTTTGCATCCTTTTTTCCCTCTTTACTGCTTGATTCTTCCTCACTGATATTAGCCTTACTACTTTCTTCATGGATTTTTTCAACACTACCTTCATCACTTCCATGAGACTCACTGACATTTTGGCTTTTAATGCCACTTCTATCATCATCATCATCATCATTTCCTTCTGCTTTCATTCTCTCTGCTTCATTTACATCCTCCATGTTGACATCATTGCTCTTTTCTTCACTATATTTTTCCTCTTCACTATTTTCTACACTGCGTTTATTACTATTTGTCCCACTATCTTCATGGTCATCATGGCTCTTTGTTTCATTGCCATGTTCCTCACTGCCTTCTGCATCCTCACTGTCTTATGCACTGCCTTCATTTTATTCACTGATTGATTTTTCTTTGTTATTTTTCTCACTATCATGTGCCTCATCTTTTCCAACATCCTCATTTCCTTCTATTTCCATTCTTTCTTCCTCATCACTGACCTCTGCCTCTTCTTTTCTTTCTTCTTCATTTTTTCTTGATTCATAATTACCTTCTCCATCATTTTCATTTGACTACTCATTTTCACTTCCTTCATTGTCTGATGTGTTGTAAGAGAGAGATGAAGGAGGGTTGTCCTGAGGTGAAGGGATATGTGTAGATGGTGAAACATGTTTAGCAGGAGATGATGGAGGAGTAGGGACAGGAGGATGAGATGATGAGGGAACATTTTGTTGAGGATGGGGTTGCGGGTTTGTGAACACTTCATGGGCAATGAAAAACTCCCATGGAATACCCTTCTACTGCAATTGATGTAACACAACCATATTAATCAAAGAGTGATTAAATAAGATTTGGATCTGATGTGGATGGTCTCTCTTTTGTACAATATAAGACATTTTTTCAATACTCCTGTAGAGGTAGTAGGGTAGATACATCATCTTAACCCTAGTAAAGTGAATGAGAAAACTGATGTGATAGGAATAAAGCCAAGAGAATCTTCCTTCACATGTGAAATATTTCATAATGACCCTCATCATGGGTGCATACCTCTCAAACAAATGTGAGAAAGGAAATATGGATTTATTGTAGTATTCGTATCTAGGTTTAAGGTATGGCTCATAGTATCTCATGTCTAAATTGGCCTTCTTGAACCATTTTTCACCCACCCTAGCTATCCCAGTGGCAATATCAATGGCATCTGAAGACATCTCAAATTTTACCCCTGCAAGGTTATCTTGTTTCTCATGTAGGTTAAGTATGAAGATCCTAGTCAGCTCGGGGTGATTCTGCACCTGCTGTACTTTCTCACAAAATTCATAGCAGACTACATTTTGGAAGCAGGAGATAGTTAAGGGAGATTCATTTAGCTCCATTGTGTTTAGTGGTTCAAACCTGTTGATCCTCCCACATTTTTGTTGATTCCTCCTTGGAATTTGGCCTTCCTCACCACTATCACTGTCACCTTCCCTTGACATTTTGATTACTCTGTTTTAAACAAAACCCTAGGACTACACAAAAAAATGAGATGAAGGGATGGAGGGTAAGGGTATAGGAATATGAGTGAGAGGAAAAACTCAAGGACAACCTCAGCTGCTTGTTACAATTCTTCTTTGACAACAAATTGCACTAATGGCAATCTGAAATGAAGAAAGGGCAATGTAAGGTCAATCTATTTTCAGTGTAAGGGATAGAGCTTTTAAGCTTTGATGAATGACCAATTTAAGACCACTACAACCACCCTAATTTACCCCTGTTTTAATTGATATTTCCTTGTTTGCAGATGAGGGAGGCTTAATCAGTGTTTTTTAAGCATGAAATTTAGCTTATCTCCTTAGGGTTCCATTCCTTTAACCAAATGATAACAAAAAACTTGGAGAGGAGGTGATGTCTTGTACTAACCCCTTAGAGATGCTTAAAAAACCCTTGGAGTAAGTTTTAAGAAACTTTGAGTTGATTTGAGTGTTGAAATGGATTGGAAGGCCCTCCTGGCCAAGCGCGTAGCGCCCAGGTGAACGAGGAGTTTTGTCGGCCAAAGGCGCAATGCCTTGTGGTAGGCACGTAGCGCTAGAGGTTTTTTGTTGGGCTTGTCAGGTCAATCGGGTAAACACAAAGCATTTTTCCAAGTGCGTGGCACTTTGAAAAAATGCAAGGGAGAAATGGTCAGGGGCACAACGCCCATCTCCACGCACGCAACACTGACCTAAATGTGCAGCACTGGGTAAACTTGTCCAATTTCGCCTAGAAAATCCATAATTTTTTCTCCTAAACATTTCCAACTTTTTGCAAGGGAAAAATGAGTCAAATGAAAAAAAAATGACCCTTTATATGCCTGGGATTTAAATTTAATATTTGTAAACCCATTACCTAATGTCTAAAATATTTTCACGTTTCCTGTTTCACTAACTTTTTGACCTTTCTGCTCTGCAGGTGACTTAGATCATGAAGTTAAATATTCTTTTTGCTTCTTGAGGCATAATACTCTCATTTGATATCCTTGGAGTCAGATCAGTCATGATATCACCTTCAAAACTTTTTGTGGCTTCCATTACAATTTCTTAACTTGTCTTTCTCAAATTGGCTGGAAGTTAGGAAATATCTATTCCTTTTGACCCTAAAAACTTGGTACATTCATTCTGACATAGCAACAACCTTAATAATCACCTTTGGTTTCCACCTTGAAGCTCAACACCATGTTTTTCATCTTTTTTACCACTGAGTGTAGGTGACTTGAACACATTGATTTTCCCTCTCTCACTAATCTTGAGGCATGACAAGTTGAGCTTGGCAAATTTTTAGGACGCTTCCACACCCTAGTATCTCCAACCTAAAGTCAACTCATCTTTTGTTTGGCAAGTGATTGAAAACCTTTGACTTTGCCTTTCTTACTGATATTTCTTTACATCATTGTTCTTTGAGGCAGTGAGACACTTTACCTTGGCAAACATTTGTGATCTTTATACACACTGGAAGCTTCTAAATCTTCCCTTACCTGCACCATGGAGCTCAAACTATCTTTTGACGATTTTTGGCATGAAAAACTCCTTTTTGACCATTTTTGGATCTGATCAAAGTAGCATCTTTAGAATCTTTCTTTGCTTTCATCATGGAATCCAAACCATGGTTTGACCTTCTTTGAACACTTTCCCAAAAACCTAGGTGTCTGGGATGCTTGAAAATAATTATCAGTTTTGTCTTCTAAGTTATCTATAGCCCTTTTAAGTTCATTCATTTATGTCCATTTCACCTCACCTTTTTCCCTATTTCATATATAATTTTTGAAAAACTTCTCTTCATGTTTGTTTTCTTAGTGTACCTCCTCCATGGTCATTTCTGCATTTGATCCCTGCTTGGCACAATACTGGCCCAATCAAGCTCTAAAACCCTAATTCCCCTTAATACCAAATGCTTCTTGTCTTTCTTGCTGCAATATGTCTTCCTTTAGGAACATACCATTCACCTTATCAATTTCTTTTGCTGATTGACCTCTTGACACTCCTGTAGAAGTGGCAAGTATATTTACCTTTTGTAGAAATTGAGTTTTGACAAGGTTGTCTTCTTTGGAGACTTTCAGGTCTTCTTTGGATAACCATGTGTTGATCTTCTATTACATCTGAGCCATCTTCTAGCATAGGAAAATCAGTGCTTTGAACACCAATGATGACCTTTAACCATGTACAAACCCTAATTGACCTAATGGGGGGTCCTTTGACCTATTCTTTGACTGAAAATTGGCTTAGAGTCTTCAAATGTAAAAACAGAGTATTGACAAAGTGGTGTATTGAAGATCCAAAATCCAATGTACTTGATTTATCTAAAGAGCCTACAGAGATAGTTTTGAGACCATCTATGCCTAACACAGCTGGTGAACATGGGAAGGAATAGGCTGATTTGGTAACCCTAGATGGAAGTTGGAGGGATGAGTAAGGGAAAAATAGAGTAATGAGGTTATAGGTGGGAAAAAAGGATAGAGATGAGTGGCACAAGCCCATAAAGAGTCTTTTAGGAGTGGCAGGGTGACCATGAAATGGAAAAATGGTAGAATAATGAAACATTTTCCATAAGGATAATGAAGGCAGTGAGATTTATAAAACTCACAATGTTCAGGGAATTTTTTTTTTAGAAATATATAACCAATATTTAGTCATCTACAGATGGTAAAAATTATTGATGACTAAGAGAGACCAAAGACCTGGCCATGTGCAGACTCTTCTGGTTGTTTGCACAGAAGGATTGAATGTACTAAATTGATAGATACCTTAATAAAGAAGATAGTTCTGGTGAACCCAGACTATTATGTGATTTGCTGTATTAATTACATGCTAACTACTTTAAGATATGAATCTTTTTTGTGTTCCTTTCTACTTATGTTTATGGTTAATTGCATTTATGCATGAATACCAGTTGATGTTAGATGAATAGATCTAATTGAAGTATACTTGATTATTGTGCACAAAATATAGTAAGGTATTTTGTGATAATCTGCAAAAGGGTTAGATTTTTTGGCTATGGATGTGCACATATGTTATATTATCTCCACTAAGTCTGATTAGGGCCACTACATTAAAATCTTCCTCAAGGTGTGAAAACCTGGTTCCAGCACCTTCCCATACCCCTTCGGGTGAGATTGTGATATGCACAAGAAGATCACTGCCGAAAGGGCCAGTAGTTGGAGGGTTTTTTTGTTTGCGTGATAACTTCGAACCTGGGTCAAGACCTCTCAAGCCAACAAATGGTTCCACTGATGAAATTCTAGACAATGTAGGGGGAAGGGAGGCTTATTCATTTATATATGGTTTCTCAAGATACCACCAGATTAGAATCACGCTGAAAGATTTAAGTAAGATGATCTTTACAATAGAATAGGGATCCTTTTTAGTATACATTCATGCCATTCACTCTGAAGAATGCGCTAGCTATCTTCTCACGCGTGGTAGTAGCTGTACTCAAAGAAGACATACACAAGTTATTAGAAGTCTACTTTGATGACTAGATTGTCTTTGGGTTGTTGAAGAAGAATGTGTTGAGTTTGCACTTGATGTTGGATACTTGTTAGAAGTATCAGATATCTCTCAACCTGAAAAAGTGCATATTTTGTGTGCCATTCAGGATCTTTCTAGGTCATATTGTTTGTTAGCTAATATTAATGCTAGATCTAGAAAAGATTGTTGTTATAGTTAACCTGGAGGTTCCTGCAAATGTCAAACATATGCGTTCAATTTTGGGGCATAGAGGGTATTACTGGAAGTTCATTCAAGGTTACACGCTGATCATTGCACCCATGGAGAAATTGTTGAAGAAGGATGCCTCATTTTTTTGGGATGAAGATTGCAAAAAGAACTTTGAATTTCTTAATATGGTCACTGCACCCATATTGGTATTTCCAGACTAGATGAAGATATTTCATGTATATTTCGACGCCTCCTACATCGCACTAGGAGTTATTTTATCACAGCCAGGAGCTGGGGAGATTGATCACCCTATTTCATTTACAAATAGAAATTTACTAAGCATAGAGCGTAATTACTCGACCATAGAAAGGGGATGATTGGTTATGGTCTACGTGTTGTAGAAATTCCACCACTATATGTTGGGAGGCCACTTTAATATGTTCACTACCCACTCTGCTCTGAAGTACCTAGTCAATAATCTTGTGTTTTGGGGGAAGATCTGCAGATGGTTGCTAATTTTTCAAGAGTATGAAGTTTAAGTAATTGTGTAACCTAGGAGAATTAATGTTGGGCCAGACCATCCATCACGCATTGAAAGTGGAGAAGAGACAACCAACCTGGAATATGGTCTACGAGACGTGAAACTATTTGATATAAAGGTAGTTGACGACCATTTTGTAGATATTATTCATATCTTGACCACAAGAAGTGCAACCACGGATTATACATTGAAACAGAAGAAATATCTAGTCGCGTGCGCAACTGACTTTGCTCTAATTGTTGTTTAGTTTTACAATATGGGTGCAGATGAATTCTTGTGAAGGTATGTGTTGGAATTTGAGAGATAGGCTATATTAGCTGAGGCTCATGGAGGGGTTATAGGAGGCCACTATGCAAGTATAGCAATTGTTCAGAAGATCTTGCTAGTTGGTTTATGGTGGCCCATGGTTCATAATGACACACATGCATATTGTCGTGCTTGTGATGCATGGCTCAGGATGGGATAACCGTCGCACAGAGATGAGATTCCCTTGCACCCAAAAATGGCATTGCCAGATTTTGACAAATGGGTCATTTATTTTTTTGGACCTATTGACCCTCCAGGAAAGAAGACAGGTGCACGTTACATAATCACTGCGATGGATTATGTGACCAGATGGGTTGAGGCTATGTCTGTGAAGGATTGTAGTGCAGACACATCTGCACACTTCATTTTTGAGAACATCTTGACTGAGTTTGGGTGCCCTAAGATTTTGATGAGTGATTTGGGTACACACTTTGTCAATGGAACTATTGAAGCTCTGATGGAGGAATTCCATATTCATCATCAAAAGAGTACTTTGTATCACCCACATGCAAATGGTGTAGTGGAATATTTTAATAAGATATTGGATACTGCACTCACTAATTTCTGCAATGCTAACCGCAATGATTGCGATGTGTGCATACCTGCGATTATTTAGACATATCGAACCACATCCAAGAAGTTGAAAAGAAATATGTCATTTATAATGGTGTATGGGCAGGAAGCTGTTATGCCAATGGAATATATTTTCCCAATTTTGTGCATTGCGGCATTAACTAGTATGGAAGAGCAAGATATTATGGAAGAACGATTTTTACAGTTGATAACGCTGGAAGAGGATTGATTCATTATAGGTTTCCATCAGCAGGTGCAAAAGGCGTGGAAAAAGGCTTGGCATGATAGGCACATAAGATAGAAGTTCTTTAACGAAAAAGATTTGGTTTTGTTGTATGAAATCAATTTTGTGCACCACCCTGGGAAGTTCAAGATGCATTAGCTCAAACCATATATTTTCAATGAAAAAACAAATGGATCTACACATCAAGGTTGGGGGATGTGTACAAATGAGACACGAACACAGTAGTTGCACGAGAAGGTTGACTGGGTCACAGAGGTTCCAGAATATAGCCGTTGGAATAGTAAAATTGGACAAGATAGTATTCTTACCATTTGGAGGAGTGGCTAACTTGCATTTAATGAAAATATTATGCCATATTTGGAGTATTTTTAGAATTTATGGGGCTACATTAATGATGTAATATTCCTTTTTCAGGACTGCTCATGAATCACGCATTAAAAATGCATTCCCAGCAACATATACAATAAAACAGTGAAATCATCACTTGGATACCATGGATACATATATGTAGAATATAAATACAAGAGGAGATCAGAAATAAATGGAACTAGGTGGATTAGACATATCTCCCACACTAGTGTAGCTGAAAATGACTAAAAACCCCAAAACTGCATTTTATCGATTTGCTGCATCAATGGACTGCGCAATCTAAAGAGGGTTTTAACATAAAAAAATGGGAGAAAAATAGATCTACTCATATATTAATGAATAATTCTGAATTATAGAGATCTAGTTTCCTCATACAAAATACAAGAGAACCCGACAAGGGTTTCTTGTCAAATACTCTGCATACAAATATGATCTTCAGAAAATTACTGAATAATCACTGCAACACTGAAGAATAAGAAAATATAAGGCTAAATGATGACTGATATTATGTATATCCCTCAAGGGCTTCCTCCCATGAAAGGATTAACCTCGCAATCACAAGGAAACTCAACAGTGGAGCCACCAAACCATGCAATGAACACTGCCTCCAAAATAACGCACTCCCTAGCAGAAACAACGTTGGGAGGGTATGCGAAATGTGTGGTCTGATACCATAGATCTGAGATAAGTCCTAGAGCTCTCCAAACAGATCTCTCAAGTGAAGGAAAGCTTCCTCCAATGAGAAACTAGCTCAGAGACTGGGATTCCAATCCCTTCCACTGTTGCACCCAGCAACACTGCACAATCTCCGGAAAAGCTGTGCTGATGAAGATGGCTGAAGCTTGGCATGAAAACCTGATATGGAATGATGAATAAAAACTCTCCCAATGAGTCTCCTCAAAGGAAAGAGGTGGGATTCCCTCCTGTGAACACCCAGTGCTAAACAGCACTGCAGCTTTGCTAAGCAACAACAAGTATTGGCAGACAAGAATAATAATCTAGAACATGAAGAATAATGCTGCCATCCTCTTCCTTATACAAGACATGAGTTTTTTTTCCCTTGGCCCCACTCAATTAGGTTACTTCTAACCCAAGTTACATCTCCCTCCAAAATTGCATTATTCATCCTTGGATTCCTCCTCCACTAAAACTGCGTTGTTGACTTAGTCAAAGCAGCTTGATTTAAACCCTGTTCACACATGGAGGTGTTTTATTGAGCTAGAAAGAGTGTCTCCTTTCACACTTGGAGTGTTTTTATCCTCCTTAAGAGAGTTATGGGCTTTTCTACCCATTTATTTACCGGCTAGAGCTGCTGCTAACTCTAATGTTCCATTTAGCTTGGAGGCTAAAATTTTGTAACATTACAGTCCTCCCCTCCAAAATATTTTCTTGACCTCAAGAAAATGCATAAGGAGAGCGAAATTTCTCCCCTCCTCCTCATGTGGCCTCCCATCAATGGCCTCCATCATTGCATCAACAGAATTTGCAAATAAATTGTCATCCAATACTCCCTCCCAAGTGTGCAATACCAAAGTGTCTGCATCAATCAAAGGTGGAAAGTGTGAATGGAAACTTGCTTGCTATTTCATGGCCTCCACAAAGTAGGAGTGATGATCATCATGGTGAATGAGTGCCTCCCTCACCCATGTTATCATCCAAATGAAGTGAGTCACCATCCAACATGGTATCTCATGAAAAATCTCCCCCACCTTTGGCTCCTGAAATGTAGGTGGGCTGAATAAGTGAACATGATAGGCAAGAGGGCCTATCCCACACTGTCCTCCTCTCCACTCGTGATAATTTTAGAGGGCATGCTGATCTTGGGCTGAAACATGATGGTCCTCCACTGGCAAGAAGAATAAAGAGCCTCCAAGGACTGTTCCTCCAAAATCATGAGACATGCCAACCCAAACCATTCCATTCAAGATGAATGGCACATCATCACCACATGGCATCCAAATCAGAAAATGGCTGAAGGTTATGTGCAATTTTGGATGATACATATGGTCTCTCTGGTGGATACAACACATTTCTTTCAACTGCTAAAGTAGAGCATCAAGTGGCAAGTTGTCCTTCCAAGAATTTGCAGCTATGTATGTTAGCTCATCTACTATGAAGTACTAAGCCACAAGATATACCAGATGTGCACAATCAAAGTAATACAACACTTGCCCAAAGTCATGTAAACATGGGTCATCAACATCCCAATATTTGGCCCTAAAGTGACCATGAAGCCCATAAATAATCTTGCTCTCATGTGGAGCAATGCACTGTTTACATATGGTGAGAAAGTACAAATACTCAATAAAATAATCAACAAGCACATCAATGTATTTCTTACCATGCATCATGTGGGAGCTGTTAGGGTCCCGTAATTTGGCTAATTGGAAAACCAAGTGACAGAGTAACATCAAACCAAACTTTGGAGCCCAAGGACCTAGCCTTCCTAGACTCAGAGAGGGCTCTCTCTATTTTTGTAAGGGATCTCTATGTGTTTTTCTTCTTATGTTTTTTATTTTAGGCTAGTTGTGAAGTAAGTTTTTGGTTTTTTTTATAGGTTTTTTAGGGAGGAACTGATCAAAGAATAAATAGATAAAAATATTGCTAGATCAACTGGGCTATGGGGTCAAAAAGGTCGAGAAAGCCTCAGATGGTGATACAAGGTATGTTGAAGGGCAGATTTGATCAAGGTAAAATGGATCTTTGGGTAAAATGAAGCGAGATGGACACTAATTTTGTGAAGGACAAAGGCTTTCAAATATAAATAGTTCAATAACAGACATTTATATGGTAGGGCTAACCATTAATCATGATAAATGTAACTTCAAACTGATAAATGCATATAAATAAACATTCAAGCAATACATAGAGATATATGACTCTCTAACTTTAGGAAATTGCTATCAGACTTTGGGGAAAAACAATTAAGACAAAACAATAACTCAAGATACTAAGACAGAACTCCTAGACATAGTACTTTGGGTTATTGGGCACTTTGAACTAAGATTGCAGAGTTTTAGGCAAAGGGCAACATCGATACAAGACCTCTTTGGTTCAACTAGGACAATCAAACATTCAAAGAAATGTTTTAGAGGTGGAAGCTTTGACTAGCCATGAGTAAGCAGGGCATACCATGAATCATACTTAGCATTCATAACAACCATAAATCAAACAAACAAACAATTTCTTCAGTGATCAAAGAGCAATTAAGAATTCTTTGATATGACTAAGAAGGAAGAAAACATAGAAGCTATAATGAAACAAGAAATCTGAGGTGCCTCCAAGGGCATGTCTCAAATCTAGTCTCTACTATCTTATAGCAAGAAAATACCATAAAAAATGCATGAAAACTAAGGAAACATAATAGAGAGGAACACTATACCATTTTACCAAGTCAAGGAATCCAACAGTAGTCCTCTTTCATCATCCAAAACATTCAAGAAACTATCCAATGCATGAGACAAGTATTTCTTCCAAGCTTGTATAACCATATATTGCTCTATATCATCAATTTCAGCCTTGTTTACAATGAAGTCTCTTGGAATATATAGGCCAAGATGAAGGAGAACCTCCTAGTGCAACTAGCAAGCTCATTGGCCCATCAAAAATATATGATTTTTTCCTTGAGGCTTTGCAAAGCCCAAGGCACAAAATATCTATAAAAATATCCTAAAAAATGCTAAAAGAGGAAATTAAATTGACTTTTCCCAACTGAAAATGGCCAAAAAAGGCTAAACGCACATTTGCAAAAGCCACTTCAGAAAACTGCATTTTTTACAAAAATACTTCAAAAATATAGCAACAGAAAATCCCTTGTCTTGTGGGCAACTTTTGGAGGCCTTCCCGATGTCGAAACGAGGCCTGTGATAGCTCGTTGGAAAGCCTTGAATGTCTAGTTTCTGAAAATAAGTTTTTTTTCTCAAAATGATCACCAAACGCCTATGAAAATCTGGTATGTGTGGAAAAACCCAAAAATTAGCCTTTGCTGATATGCGGGGCAGAGTGTTGAAAAAGTGATTGTTTTGCGCCACTTTGGGGGACCAGAACATCTTCAGTTGATCTAAAATTTTCTGAGTAGATGCTCCTAAAATTATGGCATCCAATGATACCATTATCATCCTTTGATTATGCTTAAAAAAAAAATGGCGATGCCCATGATTTTTTGCAAAAAGCCCAAAAATGTCAAAAAACCAAAACTTGTCGAATTATGCCCAATTTTGGCGAGCATGACCCTCATGGTTTTTTAGAAGCATTCTGAGAAGTGGAGGCTAAAATTTCAAGCCTTGATATGCTTTTATTCACTTTTTGTGCTGGGCACCTCTTTCGAGCCTCCTTGAGATTTTCTTGTGTAGCCTTCAATTTCCTTCGGGTGAATTGATTAAGCTTCTTATAGTGCCCGGTCATTTTTATTTGAAGGTTCAAGCCTCTATTGGCCTTTTCCAACTTATTTTCCAAGTGTTCATTCACCTTTTCAAGCCATCCTTCTCTATTTTTTTCTATCTCTTGGGTGAATAAAGTAGTAAGAGGAAAAGATTGGAAAAGGGTAGCCTCTTCCTCTTTTTGCTTCTCCAAAGCTCTTTTGAGTCCCATAGTCCTTGACCTCTTCCTCCTTGGCTAATATTATTCTTCACTGTCATTGAATTTTCCCATGAGTTCATCCAACTTAATTTGCACTTTGGAGGCTTATTTTTTATACTTGATAGCTCGTGTCTCATAAACTGCCATGTGGACACTCACTTGCTTGTTTTGTGTTTGCAGAAAATTAATGAGGTTTTTAGACCTCTCTAGATCCGCTCTTAGATAATGAAATTGTTCTTCTCTATTTAGCAAGAGAGACTCTAGGATTCTAGCCTCATTGTCACTATCATCATTGTTTATCTGAATTATGTCAAAATCCCTCTCTTTCTCATGGCTACTTTCCTCCTTCTCTTTTCCCTTACTTTGGGTGGCCTTCTTGGTCCTCCTCCTCTTTGGTAATTTGACAATGGATTTCTTGGGCAGATTCCCTTTGCTTCGAAGTGCTCTAGTAACATTTGGAGTTACAATTTGAGCCACTTTCTTTCTTGATATTTGAGGCTTTGTTACCTTTGGAGAAGAAAGCATGGCCCCTTGCCTAGGAGAGGCAGCTAGCACATGCTCTATTTGGTCTTTTCCTTTTCTACTCCCATCATCATTCTTGTTGGCTGGTGGGCTTTCCTTTCTTTCATCAAAAGTGTCCCTTTGAGGACTGTTTTGACCCTCATCATGAATGCCTTGACTGTCACCTTGCATGTCTCCTTGAGGGCTGCCTTGTTTACTTTTGTCCCTGCTTTCTTCAGGACTTTTAGGCTCTGTATCCTCAATGTTTTGTGCTTCATCCTCATCATGCTTGTTGCTATGAGGGCTACCAATATCTTCCTCTTTGTGACTGTTGTGTTCCTCATCAAACTATTCCATTTCTTCATTGTTCCCCTCTTCACTGTTTTTCTCTTTATTACTGTGCTCTTCTTCACTTTGCTTCCTTTCACTTTGATCCTCTTCACTCTGATGCTCTTTATCACTATGCTCTTCTCCATCACTATGCTGCTCTTCCTCACTATGCTCTTCTTCTTGATCAATCATAGGATATTTTTTCTTCTTAGGAGTGGGTTTACTATTTATATTTTTTCTTCTTAGGATGATGAGTGGATGGTGAAGGAGATGCATGGGATGAAGAAGCAGTGGCAAAATCGGGATGTGAAATGAAAGTGTCCCAAGAAATTCCCTTTTTCTCAAGTTGATGGAGAATGAAAATATTGATAAGGGAATGATGGAAAAGACAAGCTTGTTGCTGAGAGGAATGTTTCTTTTGAATAGTAGAAGCCATATTTTCAATACTTCTATAGAGGAAAATTGGTAGGTTTAGAAATTGGTTTCTTGTCAAGTGCATGAGTAGCCTGATATGGTAAGCATAAACCCAGGGAAAGCCTCCCTTCACATGTGAAATATTTCATGATTATCTTCATGAGAGGATAATAGATGTTCAAAAAATATGAAAAAGGAAAAATAGAGGGGCATGCATCCCAATGTAATGGTTTCAAGAAGGGTTTATATTGATCTGAATCTAGGTAGCTCTGCTTAAACCATTTTTCTCCGACATATGGAATTTTGGTAGCTCTGGAAATAGATCTAGGAGAGAGCTTGAATTCTAAGCCTGCTAGATGAACATGTTTCCCTTGCAGCCTTAAAGCAAATAGATGTGTCAAGGGAAGATAAATTTTCACCTCCTGAACCTTTTGACAAAACTCCAAACATACTACTTCATGAAAGTTAAAAAGCACTGAAGGACAGGCATTCACTTCCTCAGCTGAAAAAGGTTCATACCTTTTGTGAGGACCACTTCTGCTATCTTGCCTGGGAGGCATTTTGCTTCTGAGATCTTTGGCTGATCCTCCAAGGCAAAGTGTCTCAAATGTTCACTGTGATCAATCTTCAAACAACAAACCCTTTACCCTTGAGAAAACCCAAGCCTGTTTTTAGTTAGCCCATCAATTTTTTCAAATGAGACAACTCTTTTGATTTTGACTGTATGAAATCTTTCTCCTCAAATCACTGTTTACTATAGTTTTAAACAAGAAAGAGGATCCCTTTGAAAAACACTATCACTTTAGGTATAGCTATTTCAAGGCACTGATTTGAAACACAGACTTTACCCTTTAGCAAACACTGTTCTTGCTTTTTGAATAAGACTGCTTCTCTGTTGGATGATTGTTACTTTCTAAAACATAAAAGCACCCCTTTGTTACTGAGTGGTAGGCCTGCTAAGAACAAAATATGTCTCCCCTAAGGGTGATTGTCTTCTGTAGTTTATCAACTAGGTATGAGTTTAATGAAAACAATTTCATTCTTCCAGCATTTGTTTCTGAGGAATGAGGGTTTTATAAGGATTGTTTGTGGATTTTGAAGACAACTGTCCTTAGATTTTGACACACAGCTCATTCACTTGCAAACTCTATTTTTTAGTGGAAATTGCACACATCCTTTTCTTTTTAAAGCACAAACACAACTTCTATATTGGCATATTCAAACCCTTTGTTTAGTCACTCTTCATCTCTAAAAATTCAGTGAGAAAAATTGTCTCTAAACTGACACAAAGCTTTATTATTCTTAAACACGAGAAGAAACCCTTTTCTTTGATAATTTATGACTTAGAGACCCTCCTTGAAATCAATATTCAGCAAAGAGGCGAGGAATACCTTGAAAATGAGTTTTTTCACCCTTTTGATCATTGGAGAAGTGTTCAAAGAAGTTTGTTTAAGACCGGTGTATGAGCGAGCCGTTTACAACAGAAAGCGCCGCACAGGGAGGTGTAGGGTCGTTCTCGGGCGCCCAGTGATCGCAGGCATAGGAATGCTGCGCGTAGCTACAGGCGCATCACGCCTCAGTGTAAATCCTGTGTTTGGGCGCTCACATGCATGCCTCGCAGATGTACAGGCGCGCCGCGTAGAGCTTTAAGCTCGAAAAATTCAACAACTTGCCCAAAAAACTCTTCTTTCTATATGTGTTGGCTAAGGAGAGTTGTGTCAAGTTTTGAAATTTGGTAATGGACCATTTAAAGACCTTCTCCCTCCTAAAATTTGAAGAAAACTTATGTGTTTATGTAGCCCTTTAGAGGGGTTCTATGTCTTTTGAAAAGGTTTTTTTTTATATAAAAACATCAATCACTGCATTCAATATTATCTTACTTATTAAAGTACCATAAAGACCTATTATTTGAAAAAGACTCATAGAAATAATGCTATGTCCAGCTCCTTTGAAAACACTCATATCCATGACTTTTTGAAGTAAGGAGGCCTCCTTTAAAACAAGATCTTTCTCACTGCTTTTCATTAAGGAAATGACCCCTGAAACCACTAATGTAACTTCTGACAATTATGACTTATTCTAATCTTTGTTGTCCTTTTTGTATACATATGCAGGAACTACTGTCAACCCTAGCCATCTCTCTCTTTCTTTGGCTATTTGGATGAAGGTTTTTAGCCTAAGTTTCACCCTTATGACAGTTTGAAGGAGGTCTTTATGAATAGAGGAAACATGGTTTTCTTAACACTAGAAAAGTCATCTTTTTGCTTGATGTGAAATAGGTTTTTAACCTATGAAACCTCATTGATTTGTCACTGTTTGTCAACTCTGTCCTTCAAAAGGAAAGTTTCTCAAAAACCATATCAAAGACTGTTGATGCATCCTTTGCCCATCTCTTGGAAGGAGGTGATTGACAATTTATGAAATCTCTTTGACAATTTAACTCTCTACCTTTTTTAAATGAAAAAATTTCTCATCTTGTTCCCAACCATCTACTTTTAATGAAGGAGGTTCTACTGATCTTCTAACCATCTTCTCTTCTAAAGGAGGAGGTTTTTACTGTGCTCTTAACTGTCTGCTTTAATGAAGGAGGTCAGCACTGTAGATAAGATATTTTATCTATTTCTAAAATGTATTACCTTTCTTTAAATCACATGTTTCTACTTAGTGTCATGTCAAATAGGCAATAATCTGCTCCATGAGATGTGTTCTGAGATATGTTTCTTTGTAAAATATCTTTGTGAACCCTTAGACCAGCAATCACATGACTTGTGTATGCAGAGTATTTGCTTGCTAGACATAGTTGACTGACTTCTCTTGATTGTGTTTGCAGATGCCAGTTGAAATTTCCTTTTGGAGGAGGTGTTGAGAACACTGCTGATCGGCCAAACATTAGCTCTTTTCATTAATAGAACTTGGAGGTTGCGCTCTATTTCTTTAGATAACTCTAGTTTTTAGACTACAACCATAGTAGCTCCTCACTTACTATATTTCACTTTTTTTACTAAGGACAACCGAGTTCAACATGCAGAACCTCTTTGAATTTGTTCTTTTGCTCCTTTACACATGGATCATTGATGCAATCACACCCCTGCAGAGATGTAACATACAATGACTTTGAACTCTAAAGAAATTCCTTGGGATTTGATGGAGATTTTGCTTGACCTTAAGCATGCTTTTTTGCACAGTGAACATACTTATCTTCTTTTGTTCTGGATCTTTGTATAATTTCTTCCGGACTGAGACAAAAAGACCTCTTAGTGGTGTGACATATGGGCGTATCAAGATTTGTTTTTGTAGATTAAGCACTAATTCAGGACTAGCTGGTACTAAACAAAGGCTTTTGGCTCAGGATTTTTTTTCCAAGGAAGGGATTCCCTAAAGCCCCACTACCTAACTTAGGGGTGATCTTGATAGATTTTGATTATTTTCTTTGGGTAGGATTAGATCTCAAAATGACATATGACCAGAGATAGGGTGGCAGACATTTTATCAACGATTGGATAATGAATGGATTGAGAAACAAGGGTAATTTATAGCAGATAACCTTTAGCTATGAAAGATCATGGACAGGATTATATGACTGTGTTGATGGGAAAATCTGTCCGGCCAACAGCAGGGGATCTCCCCGGTAAAAGGTCCCAATTAGACCTTGAACCGTTTGGACTAGGGATCTCGTCCGGGATGTGGGTCCGGCTACCACTGATTTCTCCTTTGCTCAGGGTCTCGCTTAAACTCTATAAAATAGTGGATACGCACCTAATCAACTGATACAAGACATATGATTGATGCATTAAATGTACATGCGACACTATGAGTAGCAAGAGGAAATAATAAAGCATGAAGACCGAAGGAAGTGTTGTTAACAACACTTCATTGGGGTCACACTTGTAAACTGTTCTGACCACAAAGGAAACAATTCCTCATGGCAAGAACGCCTTTCACTTCCTAAAAGTTTTAAATAGTAACATAAATGCCAATAAACAAATCCATCATCATTCATTAAGAAAGTGAAATGAAATCAGCCACCATTAGCATACTCAGCAAACTGTTATGAAACTGTGACATGAATTGAAGATGCAGTTCCCTTAATCTAAAGATGTTCAGAAATTGAAAAAATAATACTCAACAGTGCTCATACATAAGACAACACCAGATCCACAAAGGGATTTTTCAAAATTCTTGTATTAATTCTTAAATGTATAATCCTCTGGTAATACAATATGCTTAGCTCGAGTCCCAAACAAAAGATCATTTTACAAGCTTCCGAAGGAGTATTTATAATAAAAAACCTACCCTTTGGGGTTCCTTGACTTTTCATCTTCCCGACCGTTGGGCTACCTTGCGACCCAGTCTGTTCTGTGACCTACAGCATGACTGGGTTTTGCGACCTTGCGACCTGGTCGCTGGGTCGCTGGGTCGCACCATCGGGAATTTTGTAGGGGATGCGACTTGGCGACCTGGCGACCTCTGCGACTTGCGACCTCTGGCAATTCGCGACCTGCGACCTCAAGAAAATCTGCGAGCTGCGACCTCCTTGAATTTGTGACCTCATGACCTCCTTGGATTTGCAACCTCGCGACCTCCTTGAATTTGCGGTCTTGCACCATTTGTGACCTGCGACCTCGGCAGATATGCGACCTGCGACCTTGGGCAGATCAGCGACTTGTGGCCTCCTTTCGGTGGCCGGGGCCAGGTGCCTTTGAACTTAACGTGAGTTCTTTGGAGGTTCACCAGCATCTACTTTTTTTGAAAAGGTCCCCTTGTTTGCTGGGGAAAAACTTGTCTCTTATGTGCAAACAGAAAAGTTCTTCCTGCAATAAAATAACACAGGTCACATGTTTTCATGATGGAATAATAATAATTCTAAGGGAATTTTAATCAATTGTAAGAATGAAAATAATAACTTAGACCCCTGTGTGGTCAACTACTGAATCGTCGGAGAGAATGGCTAGGGTAAGCTTTCTCTATGCCCTTTCTCTGTCAGGATCATCATCTTTCCCACGCACAAGGTTCTCTTCAAGTCTTGGATTAAATTACTTGATAGGAACGATCTTCTTCATTCACATTCTTAGTGTTCGCCGTAGGTCTTCATGCTCATCGATTTTCCCATTCATTAGAGGAGCAATACTTGTCATCCTCAATCGGAGAATCTCAGGTATCTTGACTAATGAGGACTGCGACCTCGCAGGGGTCGCATAGTCACAATTCTAGGTAAGTCGCACTCTGTTCGCTTTGGATATGTTGTGACTTGGAAACTGGGGAAGACTGCAACCTCATGGGGGGTCGCATAGTCGCGATTCTGGGCAGGTCGAATTCTGTTCGCTTTGGATGTGTTGCGACTTGGCAACCGAGGAAGAGTGCGACCTCACTTACGATCCTATGCCAGTCATACCCAAAGACTTTGCATCTGCGTTGCATTTTGTTTTAAGGTGGTGTAATAGCACAGTCGTTCCTTTAATGGCAGGCGTGGCCTTCATGTATGGAAATGTCCCTCTATCATACGATCTGGTCGCAGTTGGAGGAAGGAGCGAGCATTGACAGACCACAGGCAAGGTTGATTAGGCATTTCCATGAAATTCTTCCCCTCCTATTTGCAGCACGTTGTCCATTATTGCAACATTTTTCTTCATTTTAGACAGTCGACTCATCATCATAGTACACTCAGATGGAAACCTTGTCCATGGAGTCCAAGGCCGTGAGCGTTGCAGGAATTCTTCGACGGGTTCACTGTTCGAATGGAGGATGTTTTAATTCATACGCTACGGCAGCTGCTGAGCCTTTTATGGCTGGCTGATAAATTTAACACATCCTAAACTGATATATTTTGAAGGTCACCATCTGCTTTGGCATTCGAGAGTGCGTGGAAATTATGTGGAAGAGAACGTTGTGAAGAGGCCCCTCCCAATGTGGAGCGTATGTCTCGTCCAAGTTCAAATAACGCAAAATGACAGATCGTGTGCCGATTTTACATAGCGAAACTGTTGTGGAGAAACCCCGTGTGAGACGATGTCTGGTAAAAGACAAAGCCATGAGGAGAAGGCTTGAGGAGACCAAACTATCATCATGAGGAATTAGAGATTAGATATCAACGTTGTGCTCGTTCAAATGAGCGTTTTTCTTTTCCTTGCAAACCTATGACAATGAGAAAGCTGTTACAGCGAAATCTACACACATGAAATTCGTGATGGAACTATATTGCCACTTTTCTTTGCTGTCACAGCTAAATCCACGCTGGATAATGGCAAACATTGCCGCCTCCACTGAAACACTGATTTAGTGATAACGGACAGTTACTAAATATCATCAATGCATTCTGAGAGGCGCTGAACGTAACGCTTCGCACTGGAAAACTTTCTCCATCAACGAGCCATTCCATATTTGAAAACAAGTGAAGGGCCGAAAACAGCTGGTAAGAGCGCAATTGGTGCCGACAAGGACGTAGAACCCGCTCCCTCGTTTGGATCATTTCCATTTCTCTTGGTGGCAAGTTTATAATATAAGAAGCGTGTCTGAAGCAGAAAAATGATCAGAAACACGTGGTTTCAAGACTAAGGTCTTGTTACATTCTCCATCTGAAATATCTGGATATAATTTTGCCACAGCCGTATTTGAGCCATTTGTAATGTTTTTATAGTTTTTTTTGCCCTCTAATATGGCTTTGAAACCATATGGTCCTTGCACTACTTAAAACATGGTTGAAGATCATCAATAATAGCATGCCACTATAGGTATAGCACTCTGCTCCACGTTTTACTTGAAAATTTGACCGCCACGTATATATATAAACATTTACGTTGGGCTCCATGCAACGTAAACATTGAACGTTGGACCATTGAACGTTCAATCGCAGTGATCGCACGGCGCCATGTGGAAATACAACTTTGGACCACCAAACATATGCTCCAAACGCTTTACTATAAAACACGATCACCATATATATATGCTCGGCGCCCATTTGTAATGTTTATATGGTCTTGCTCCTTTAATCTTGTATGGTTTGAAAAACATTTTGTTTTTGCACCGCTTGAACGTGGTTGTAGATTATCATATATCGAACCATAGCTATTATAACATTTGCTGCCATGTTCAAACATAACTTTTGACCATTAAACATACACTCCAAACGTTTGAACACAATTTTTGACTGCTGCGTACATATGTCTATTCCAAACGTTTACCGTAAGTCGAAACCCTGCCATCGAACGTTTGGTTCCATGAAACGTGTCCATGCATTTCTGCGCTATGGTTCCAACGTAAAGTTGACCACTATATATGTATATTTCTCCACACATTTTCCGTAAGTTGAACACCGCCATCGAGCCTTTGCGCCCATTCGTAACGCACCATAGTCATTACAACATGTTACTATGGGTTTGTCATAACATCCTGGTCCATGTTTTAAACATAACTTTGACCATTATATGTCCGCTCAACATGTTTTACCATAGGTCAAAGCTCCACCATAGAAATATTTGAGCTCAATTGTAATGAGTTCTCATATAGTTCTGATTCCGTGTTTTAATCATAAAGTTGGACCGCTGTTTTATATGGTTTGGAAACTACATTGTTTGCGCCTTGTCTTAACAATGCAACGTACCCTTGGTCCAACGAACATGTGCCAACTTATAATGTCTTCACATAGTTTTTCTCCACGATCTCTTATGGCTTTGAAACCATATGATTTTTTCCTTGGTTTAATTGTATAAAACCATAAATTTTGCACCCACCATGTAGCTTGGGTTTAACAAAGATTGCTTCTCAAAGGTGCGTTTAGATATTCGAAATTGTGCCAATACTATTAATGCACCAATTGCCTGAAAAATCAAGCCTAAATCTCACCAACAAACCTACCTCTGTACTATGATGGATGATGAGGCACTGAAAGAAGCAAATCCAGACTTAATCACCAAACTAACAGTGATGACCCTTCACATACTTATCATGACGCATTTTGAACCTGTGAACCATTTCATTCAACTATGGAAAATAGAAAAACCCTTTTAGCTATGCAATTGTCTTGCCACCATCAGCATGTGCGATTTCGCACTGCATCTCGGCATGGAAAAGCCTTGAATGAGATCGTCGTTCTCTAGGGAAATCTTCTGAGTTCACTTTGCTCACCAGGCTATACTTCAGGCTAGACTTGTTGAAGTGGTAAAATATATTCCTTTGTGTGCAGACATCGACATGGAGCTGACATTGTGCATGATCATCAAAATTCTTCAGAAAACACTCCATCTGGTCCTCACGTAAGCTTAGATCATAGCAAACGCTTCTGGTTTATGCGAGATGGCATCTGGTACAGACATTTCCAAATGGGGCATTTCTAAGTACCTGGTATGCACTAGTGAAGAAAACCTTTTGCATCAATGACATAAAAGGCTCCTTCTCTTCTCAACATGTATCACACCATCCTCCTTTTAATAGTACTGGTCACTTGCTTCTCCTCCTCCCCTGTCTCGCAACTTTGGCCTCGTCGTTGAGCTCAATTTTATTCCCCTTGATGTCGTGGCACAACTGAGGAGTTTGTCAATCGTGGGGTCGAACTGTGTGGCACATTACAACATCATAATTACTCCTTGATAATGGTGTCCCCAGATAAAAAATATGAGATTAATGAGCTTAAAATACGTATTCAGCCAACATGCTTAATGACCCACAGCGAGAGGGCCTTTAATCGTCAATACACAAAATGTTTCCATTCAAATGTATGCATGGAAATCTCATTACACATGGCGCGACTACGGTAAGAGTGTTTGGGCGTATGCTGGATGATCCCTCCCACATATGGTGTGATTGCAGCAAAAACATCTGATCATGATGGTGAGAAAGCTCATGAGGGGTTGGGGACAGGTCGGTGAGATGTCACTATCTGCAGGTTGGGTGAAAGACTTTAACGCCTAAGCGAGCAGAGGGGGAACCTGAAATTTTAAATATACCCAAAATTTTGGGTGGTGTTGTAGCGGCTACAACAGACTGAAACTAGATAGGACTTGACAACTAGGTTTTTTTTCATCATAGGCTAACTCGAAAAGGTAGGAGGACAAAAATTGTTTAGGGGTGTTTTCTAGATGAAAGATTTGACAAATTGGAGATCAGCTTCTAGAAAACTTGGCTTCATAAACTAATCATCATCAACAGTTGAAAAAAAATGATGACTAATAGTGGCTCCATTTGGGGAGGGCAGCTCCTTTTGAGGAGGTGTCCAGAATTTTAGATCTCTGGTTTCGCAGACCAATGCCTTTATCCATTGGTGCAAATTTCTTTCTTCCTTAATGCTATTTCTGAAAATTGACAACATGATTAGCATCAAAGTCATTTCTACCTACCCAACTACATTTCCTAACATTTTTTCTTCTTTCAGGTGCATTTGGACTAGCAACCCTTTGGCATAATATTTTTGAAAAATGACACTATCTAATTCTACACTTATATCCACCGGGAGTTCAGATTAAACTGATGAAATCATTTGTTTCTCTACCTATGCTAGATCGACTGTCAAGATTAAGTTGTTCGACAAGATTTCATTCTCTAAACTAAAACATGAAATTGAAAAATGACCAAATCAGGATTAGACAGTCTGATTTTTCATGTACTCATGGCATGAAAGACAAGCTTCACACAAGCATTATTTTGCATGAAAATGAAAATTAGAAAAATCAGGGCTAGGATACACAGTTTGTTTTTCATCCATGTTTTCCTCTTTGGTTCTTTTTTGAGCATGTGGAACCAATATCTTTTCCTAATATATTTTCTTTTACAAGTCAAGCTTACACATTTTGACTATCTCTTCTCTCACTAACTTATCAGCAAATAAATTTAAAACATGTTCAGTTATGATTAGGATAGATAACTTAACAAGACATTTTTGAGCACTAGTAGCGGCATTTAGACTTGAGTGCTTTCAGAATGACTATTTTTTGAACATGGGGCTTTCTTTATGTTTTCCAAACTGCCTTCTTTTTCTACTTTTCTATTGTTTTTGAATTTTCTATTTTTTGATTTATTCTTCAAACAATGATATATACAATGATTGAAAATGTTTAAAACTAGAGCTCTTGACAAAAATAATGTTTTAGTGTCCTGTCTTTGACAAGACCTCCAAAAGTTTCAGTCCCATCGAGTTCTTGCAGGAAAAAGGAATTGTTTCCACTAACTGAACTGATGATGAAAGACCCCTTCCATAAGTTTTCAAACTTGCCATGTTTACCTTTGTCTTCTCTTCTGGAATCCCATTTTAACACTTTAACCCCAATCTGAAAATCATTTTCCTTGGTCCTTCTGTCAAAAATCTATTTTATGTTGTCTTGTGCTAACTGAGCCCTTTGGTAAACTTCCTCTCTTTTTTGTTGTAAATGGATAGTCTGATTTACCCTCCTTTGCATGTCATTTTCTTCTAATTGAACTTCTTGCAATAGCTTCATTATTGGAACCCCTAAAGATGTTTGGAAAATGGCATCCATGCCATACACTAGTTGGTAGGGAGACATACCGATTGATTTTTTGGTGGTTAGTCTATCAACCCATAGTGCATGCACTAGTTTTTCATGCCATGCCTTTTGATTTTGTTCCAGAAGATTCTTGATGATGTTGAATAGGATTTTGTTAGAGGACTCGGCTAAACCATTACCTTGAGGGTAATAAGCTGTGGAATTTCCTAATGAAATATGATATTTGTAACAGAATTCAACCATTCTTTTGGAGGAAAAGGCAACAACGTTATCTGTGATAATCTTCCTAGGACAGCCGAATCTAGATAGAATGTTGGTTTCTAGGAACTTAATGATGAATGAATCGGTGGCATTCATGGAGGGTATGGCTTCTATCCATTTGGTAAAGTAATCAGTGGCTGTAAGGATCCATTTATGTTGAGCGGATGAAGAAGGGTGAATCTCCCCAATAAAATATAAACCCCATTGCTGGAAAGGTCCTTCAACTATGATGGGATGTAAGGGCAAAGGTAAAAGATTTTTCTTGCCATAAAAATTTTGGCACTTATGGCATGTCATAACTAGTTTTTGAGTGTCAGGAAATAAGGTAGGCCAATAATAACTGGCTCTAAGGATTTTTTTAGCTGTGGTTTTCCAATAGATATGACCTCCACATTCTCCTTCGTGCTTTTCGTGCATAATTTTCTCTGCATCATACTCAAGCAAACATTTAAGCAGCATACCAATGGGATTTTTCCAATATAGAACTCCATCTACAATGAAAAAATTTAGAGATTTTTGTTTAAGGAACCTTGCTTTTGTTTTTGATAAAGTTGGAGGAGCAGTTAGATAAAATAATACATAAAGAATATCTACAAACCAAGGTGAATTTAAAAACACTTCTTCAACATGAGGGGTTGTGTATTCTTCCTGTTCTTCTAAGGTGTCAACAAAATTTATATCTAATGCTTGGAGGTTAGTTTCAGCCATTAGTCTTGCGAGTCCTTGTCCTTTAACCAATTTGGTGGGTCAGATTTCTAAGTCATATTCTAAGATGATAGCGATCCATTTTCCCCTTTTACCATCGAGATCTTGATTTAATATATCTTTGACGATGGTATTAGGAACAAAAGCAATGACATGAGAATGCAAGATATAAACTCGGAAATCTTTCAGTGCTTTTACCAATGCAAATTCCTATTTTTCTATGATGTTATATTTTAAGGGAGCATATCTTAGAGATTTGCTAAAAAATGCAATGGGTTGTTCTTGCCCTACTGCATTCTTTTGTAACAATACTGCAGCTATCGTGTGTTCCGATGCAAATGAGAAAATGTAAAAATATTTGGTGAAATCAGGACTTATCAGTACCGGTGTTTCAGTTAGGGCTTTTTTAACCAATTCAAAAGATTTTTTGGCTTCTATAGTCCATTTAACCCCAAACTCCTTTTTTAACATGTTTGTGATATTTCTCAAAATTTTGGCAAGATATGAGATGAATCTTCTCAAAAAATTAATTTGTCCAATAAAGGATTGCAACTCCTTTATATTTCTGGGGTGACTTATTTGTAATATGACTTCAATTCTCTGGGAGTCTATTTTTATTCCATCTTCCAAAATGATGTGACCTAAGAGTTTTCCTTCTTCGAGACTGAAAAGTGTTTTCTTGGGGTTCAGAGATAAACCATATTTTCTACATTTGTTAAAAACCTTTCTCAAGTGAACCAGGTGCTCTTCATCTGATTTGGAATATACTGTGATATCATCGAGATATATGACTATGAAATAACCTATGTCTTTGGAGAAGGCTATGTCCATGGCTCTTTGGAATGTGGTGCCAGCATTCATCAATCCAAAAGGCATTTTAATGTACATGAAAGTGCCCCAAGGTGTGGTGAAAGCAGTTTTGTGTTGATCAGTGGAGAAAACCAGCAATTGGTTGTAACCGGAAAAACCATCAAGTAATGAGATCCTTTTAGCACCCACCACCTTTTGAAGTATGTGGTTCATTTTGGGCAATGGATAGTTGTCCTTTAAACAGGCTCTATTCAGATTTTGGAAATTGATACAAAGTCTGATATCACTAGTTTTTTTCCTAACTGATACTAGATTTGAAACCCACTCAGAGTACCTGAGGGACACTATTATCCCAGCATCATACATATTTTTTATTTCCTTTTCAACCAAAAGTAGTAAGACTAGGTTTATTCTTCTCAATTTCTGTTTGAAAGGCTTCTGGTTTTCTTTGAGGGGAATCTTATGTTGAATGATGCTTGTGTCGTATGATTTCAAATCCTGGTATCCCCATGCGAACACATCTTTAAATTCTTTAAAAAACTTGATGTATTTCTGTTTTATGTGAGGAGGGAGAGTTTTGGATAGTTTGATCATTCTTTGTTCTTCTGTGCTTCCTATGTTATATTCTTCTATGTCAATCTTGGTAGATTCCATTTTTGGCTTTTTGGCCACATCGTTAAAATCAAACAATTCCTCTAAGGGTGCAAGCCCTCTGGGTATGGTGTCATTTTCACAGTGTAAGACTTCAAGCTCTCTTTGGTCTATGTCCTCACCTGTATCAGTTTCATATGGATGATTTATCAAGTTTACATCTGTTAAGGAAGGTAAATCTGGCTCTTGATCTTGGTTTTTGCCAAGGATTTTTTCTTCATTTTCTAAGTCTGTTTTGGTTACTTCAAATTCATTCCTAGATTGTAAAAAATCATCAATTTGATCGTCATCTTTGAATATTTTCCAATGGTCAATATTGTCTGGTATTGTAGGGCGATGTTTGACCTGAATACTGTATTGCTCGTTTAAACATGGTATTTGGCCATTTCTTGCGGCAAAGGCGAGCTCATTGGCTAGGCTATTTTGAACCCTAGGAATATAAGTGACTTCATATTTCTCGAAGGTTTTGAGGATGTCTAACGCTGCATTCCTATATTCTCTCAGTCTTGTGTTTTTTTTCAAGTATTCACCTTTGATTTGTCTAATTACAAGTTTTGAATCTCCCTAGGATGATATTTTCTTAGCGCCTAAGTCCTTAAGTATGTGCAGACCAAGGAGAAGGGCCTCATATTCCACAATGTTATTAGTACATTGGAATTCTAATCTGAAAGAATGACCTTCATTAGTATTATGTATATAGATGCCGGCCCCCGAACCAGTTTTGCCACAAGAACTGTCAAAGCTTACACTCCAAAGAGTTTCTTTTTCATACATGATACTAAGCTGTTTTTCAGGTTTCTTGGAGCTTTGGTCATCAGTTTCTTTATTTGGGGATGGGAAATGTTGTTTTGATGGTTTGAAATCCTCTTCATTTTCTTTTATCTGATCATTTATATCACTTTCATTGTATAATATAAAATAATCTAAATTGGAATGAATGAAATAAATAGGAGTGTTGTTTGGCCTATCTAGGTTGCTAACCATATATTTCATGTGAGTTTCTCGGTACAACCTCCTAGTCTAGTTAAAAACTGGGATGGTAGCGAATGACATGTCCATTTGAAGGCTACCTTGTATTTTGGCAGCCCATGATCTTGATAATAGCATTCCATACTTGGGAGGAATATCGGCCACTACTACGTCCATGAATAGATTTTTAGCCGATATTTGTGTTAAAGAAAAACACAGGTTCTTTATTAGGCCTAAGCATTTGACCCGACTTGAATCAAATGAGTACAAGTCTTTGTAAGGTTTAGTTACCTCTAGACCCATATTCTCCATGAATGCTTTAGGCATGAGGTTATGGGAGGCACCAGAATCTAACATGGTGTTATGTAATATCTTGTCCTGGATGTTAAAACTTACATAGAAAGGGGAAACAGTTCCTTCTCGGTATTCACCTTCTATTTTGGGACCGAATAAAAGCTCGGGTTTGTCATCAGTCAGATTTAAAGTATCTGCCTCATTTCCTATGTTAAAAACTTTGAAGATTTGAGATCTGTACCTATCTATAGTTATTAGCTCAGTAAGGGGTATGGTTATTTTTATTTTGGCAATTTCCCCTTCAAAACTAAATGGCGCTTGTAGTTTAGATAGATTTGCTTCAGTGTTTTTAGCCATGAATTTCTTTATGTTTTTAATTTTCTGACTTTGGTTCAGGATTTTGTTCAACGTAGCCATCTTGGGAATCTTAGTAGAGGTACTAGGACAATCTGGGCCAAGGCTTGTCTGAATAGCTTTATATTTGTTTTGGTCAGTTTTCTTGGCCACGATTTTGTTACTATCCACTGCTCTTTTAAGAATGGTATCAGGGGTGTTAGTAACAGCAATGTCTGAGCTACCTTTCTTAGAGTTGTCCTGGTTTTTCCTACTCCTAAGATCATATGGCCTGTGAGCTTCTATTATGGCATTCTGAAATCCTATAGCAGGATCTTCAGGATCCTCATAATTGGTTTCATTTTGTTTCGGGGAGAAGAAAATTAGGAATTTGGATTTTGTGATCCATAAAATATGTGTAAAAAAAAAAATTTCGGTGAAAATCACATAGGAGAAATTTGTGTCATTTTCCCTTGGTTTATTTTGAGGCTAGTCTCTCCTAAATTTTTGGTTCTAGTTCTTGTTTTGAGAGTTTGGCCAGTTGTCCCTAAGAGGTGCTTTTTCACTTATTTTTTCCCACATTTTCGCCATGGATCTAACCAGGCCATCTATTCTAGGATCTGAGGAAGACTCTGAAGGGGAAACCTCATCACGATATGTGACTTTCTTCTCTGATCTCATCCTAGCTCTCTTTTCAGCTAAGTTGGCTTCCGCACTCATAGCCACTTTTTTCATTTCCTCTAAAGTTGCGGTGTCCTTGTCTCTTAGTTGATATGTCATGTCTGGGTCGAAACCTTCGGGAAAATTTGCTAAGGCTGAGCCAAGTGGAGGTTTGAAGTGAGGCAAGAGGGCGTTATAAACACTATTGAACCTAGTGCAATAGTCCCAGACACTTTCCCCATTATCCCTTTTTAGATTGTTATACTCAAAAAGGATTTGAATGGGGTTTTTTCTAATTTCCCACCTATTTATGAAAGTTTAGTAGAGTGCTGGGAGATCGTTTATACTGTTAGGAGTTAAGCTCTTAAACCATTTCTTGGGTTCTCTACCCAAGCATTGGGCGAACATCCTCATTCTTATGGTCTTGTCTTCTATTTACATGTATTCGAAGGCATCACTAATTCTATCTACATGTTGTTGGGCGGTAGTAGCTTCAACTCCGGTGAAGTGCAGGATTTTGGATTGGTAGTCATGTTGTAAAGGTGCTAAAGGCTGTGGTAATACCAAGGGTGCATACCAAGCTGCCATGGTGGGAGCTAATGGTTGATTTACGATATGAGGGTTTGTAGGGTGAGATGAAATGATTTGAACAATGGTGGTCTGAATGGGTGTGGCGGAGGTACTCAGACTTGAGAATTGGTTTTGAGCAGATTTGGGGTGGTAAGAGCCAAAGTGGTGGAGAAACTGAAAGTCAGGCGGTGTAGTAGGTGAGGCTTCTCTACTAGGGCTCTGTTGCAAATCTAAGGGCTCAAGATTGTCAAAGTTGATTTTACTTTGTGACTTGCTTCTAAAAAGGGTTTTTGCTGATTTCAAGTCAAATTGGGAATCCTGCAAGGATGTAAGATGTTCAGGTACAAAGCTTGCTTTATGGATGGACCTATCGGTAGCTAAGTTACCAGTTTCAAAAGTTTGCCACAAAATCTTCTCTGGGTTATCAACTATGATAGGGGGATTTGGGTATGGATGAGATCTGGTATTAATTCTTCGTGAAGTCAAATTTCAAAGTCAAAGTTTAGAGAGGATGATAGTTGTGATTGTTTTGGATGGATGACCTCTCTAGGGGCTTTGCTAATGCGAAGAATGGTCAAAACAAAAATGAAGGCTAGTGGAGTCACCAGGTGGATTTCTTTGAGATCTATGGTCGACCACCAATATTGACAAAGATGCTTTTGGGAAAACATTTTCTAGCAAAATTTGATGTGGAGACTTGCAAGAAAGACTTAACACTTAGTTTCAACAGTTTGTTGGACTATTGGGAAAGTTATGGTTCTATTTGCAAGTTTATTCTGTTTATTTCCTATGTTTAGGTGAATTTTTCTGAATCGCTAAGTTATACTTAGTTTGCCACTGATTACAGAGGTTGCACCATGAATTTTGAGTTTTGGAAAAGCCGAGTCAACAGAAGAGTATGGTTTATGAAATTTTTTGGTTTTTATGGAGTTTTAGGCCTACTGGAAGCTAGTGGAGTCGCCAGGTGGATTTTTGGTTGTTTTTATAGAGATGTACTTATGGTCCACCACCAATAACTAGGAAAAGCCAATCTGGGGATGTTTTTTGGGGTTTTCTGAGTTTTTATGTGCAACCTATGGTTTATTAGAGTGTTCTAAACCTGATTCATCACTTTGCTAGGGTGGTGAGACAAAAAGAGTTTACTCTAAATGATTCTATGGACTGCTTTCCTATTTTAAATTTTGAAAGAATAATGAATCTACAAGAGTTTTCTAGACTATTATGTACTCAGTTAGTCCCACCGTGATCGCCATTATGTTAGTGAGCGGTGGGATAAGTCCACAAGATAGTATTCTCAAAGGTCTCTGAAGGTTTAGGGAAACTAAGTTTGTTTATCACTCAGAGTCCCACCGTAATCGCCATTATGTTAGTGAGCGGTGGGATTAGTCCACAAGATATTATTCTCGTAGGTCTCTAAAGGTTTAGGGAAATTAAGTTTGTTTATCAATCAGAGTCCCACCGTGATCGCCATTATGTTAGGGTCCCGTCATTCGGCTAATTGGCAAGCCAAGTGACAGGGTAACATCAAACCAACTTTGGAGCCCAAGGACCTAGCCTTCCTGGACTTAGAGAGGGCTCTCTCTATTTGTGTAAGGGATGTATAATTTTTTTTTTCTTGTGTTTTTGATTTTAGGCTAGTTATGAAGTAGGTTTTTGGTTTTGTTTTTAGGTTTTTGAGGGAGAAAATGATTAAATATTAAATAGATAAAAATATTGTTAGATCAACTGGGCTATGGGGTTGAAAAGGTCGAGAAAGCCTCAGATGGTGATACAAGGTATATTGAAGGGCCGATTTGATCAAGGTAAAATGGATCTTTAGGTAAAATGAAGTGGGATGGACACTAAGTTTGTGAAGGACAAAGGCTTTCAAACATAAATAGTTCAATAGCAGCCATTTATATGGTAGGGCTAACCATTAATCATGATAGATGTAACTTCAAACTGATAGATGCATAGAAATAAACATTCAAGCGATACATAGAGATATATGACTCTCTAACTTTAGGAAAATTGCTATCAGACTTTGGGGAAAAACAATTGAGATAAAAAAATAACTCAAAATACTAAGAGGGAACTCCTAGACATAGTATTTTGGGCTATCAGGCACTTTGAACAGAGATTGCAGAGTTTTAGGCAAAGGGCAAGATCGATACAAGACCTCTTTGGTTCAAACTAGGACAATCAAGCATTCAAAGAAAGGTTTCAGAAGTGGAGCTTTGACTAGCCATGAGTAAGCAGGGCATACCGTGAATCATACTTAGCATGCATAACAACCATAAATGAAACAAGCAAACAATTTCTTCAGTGATCAAAGAGAAATTAAGAATTCTTTGATATGACTAAGAAGGAAGAAAACATAGAAGCTATAATGAAACAGGAAATCTGAGGTGCCTCCAAGGGCATGTCTCAAATCTATTCTCTACTGTATTATAGCAAGCAAGAGCATGAAATATGTATGAAAACTAAGAAACATAACAGAGAGGGACACTATACCATTTTACCAAGTCAAGGAATCCAACAACAATCCTCTTTCATCATCCAAAAACATTCAAGAAACTATCCAATGCATGAGACAAGTATTTCTTCCAAGCTTGTATAACCATATATTGCTCTATATCATCAAGTTCAGCCTCATTTACAATGAAATCCTTTGGAATATATAAGCCAAAGTGAAGGAGAACCTCCTAGTGCAACTAGCAAGCTCATTGGCCCATCAAAAATATCTGATTTTGTCCTTGAGGCTTTGCAAAGCCCAAGGCACAAAATATCTATGAAAATATCTAAAAAATGCTAAAAAAGGGAATTTTATTGACTTTTCCAAACTGACAATGGCCAAAAAAGGCTAAATGCACATTTGGAAAAGCCAGTACAGAAAACTGCATTTTTACAAAAATACTTCAGAAATATAGCAGCAGAAAATTCCCTGTTTTGCGGGCAACCGTTGGAGGAATTCCCGATGTCAAAATGAGGCCCGTGATGGCTTGTTGGAAAGCCCTGGATATCTAGTTTCTGAAAATGCATTTTTTTTCCCAAACTGATCACTAGAAGCCTATTAAAATCTGACCTGTGTAGAAAAACCCAAAAATTAGCCTTTGCTGATATGTGGGGCAGAGTGTTGAAAAAGTGACTGTTTTTCGCCACTTTAGGGGAAAAAATCATCTTCAATTGATCTAAAATTCATTGAGTAGATGCCCCTAAAATTATGGCATCCAATGATACCATTTTCATCCTTTGAGGATTCTTCAAACAAAAATGGCGATGCCCATGATTTTTTGCAAAAATCCCAAAAATGTCAAAAAACCAAAACTTGTCGAATTATGCCCAATTTTGGCGAGCATGACCCTCATGGGTTTTCACAAGCATGCTGAGAAGTGAAGGCCAAAATTTTAAGCCTTGATATGCCTTTCTTCACTTTTTGTTCCAAGCGCCTCTTTCGAGCCTCCTTGAGCTTTTCTTGTGTAGCCTTCAATTTCCTTCGAGCGAATGGATTAAGCTTCTTATAGTGCCTGGTCATTTTTATTTGAAGTTTCAACTCTCTATTGGAATTTTCCAACTTATTCTCCAAGTGTTCATTCACCCTTTCAAGCCATGCTTCTCTATTATTTTCTATCTCTTGGGTGAATAAAGTAGTAAGAGGAAAAGATTGGAAAAGGGCAGCCTCTTCCTCTTTTTGCTTCTCCAAAGCTCTTTTGAGTCTCATAGTCCTTGGCCTCTTCCTCCTTGGCTTATCTTCTTCTTCACTGTCATTGAATTCACCCATGAGTTCTTCCAACTTAATTTGCACTTTGGAGGCTTATTTTTTATACTTGATAGCCCGTGTCTTATAAACTGCCATGTGGACACTCATTTTCTTGTTTTGTGTTTGCAGAAAATGAATGAGGTTTTTAGACCTCTCTAGATCCGCTCTTAGATCATGAATTTGTTCTTCTCTATTTAGCAAGAGAGACTCTAGGATTTTGGCCTCATTGTCACTATCATCACTGTTTATCTAAATTATTTCAAAATCCCTCTCTTTCTCATGGCTACTTTCCTCCATCTATTTTCCCTTGCTTTGGGTGGCCTTCTTGGTCCTCCTCCTCTTTGGTAATTCGACAATGGATTGCTCGGGCAACTTCCCTTTGCTTCAGAGTGCTCTAGTAACATTTGGAGTTACAATTTGAGCCACTTTCTTTCTTGATTTTCATGGCTTTGTTACCTTTGGAGAAGAAAGCATGGCCCCTTGCCTAGGAGAGGCAGCTAGCACATGCTCTATTTGGTCTTTGCCTTTGCTACTCCCATCATCATCCTTGATAGTTGGTGGTATTTCCTTTCTTTCATCAAAAGTGTCCCTTTGATGATTGTTTTGACCCTCCTCATGAATGCCTTGACTATCACCTTGCATGTCTCCTTTAGGGCTGCCTTGTTCACTTTTGTCCCTACTTTCTTCAGGACTTTTAGGCTCTGTATCCTCAATGTTTTGTGCTTCATCCTCATCATGCTTGCTGCTGTGAGGGCTACAAATATCTTCTTCTTTGTCACTGTTGTGTTCCTCATCAAACTGTTCCATTTCTTAATTATTCCCCTCTTCACTGTTTTTCTCTTTATTACTATGCTCTTCTTCACTTTGCTTCCTTTCACTTTGATCCTCTTCACTGTGATTCTCTTTATCACTATGCTCTTCTTCATCACTGTGTTGCTCTTCCTCACTATGCTCTTCTTCTTGATCAATCATAGGATATTTTTTCTTCTTAGGAGTGGGTTTACTAGAAGAAAGAGAAATATGATGAGTGGATGGTGAAGGGGATGCATGGGATGAAGAAGCAGTGGCAAAATCAGGATGTGAAATGAAAGTGTCCCAAGAAATTCCCTTTTTCTCAAGTTGATGGAGAATGACAATCTTGATAAGGGAATGATGGAAAAGACAAGCTTGCTGCTGAGAGGAAGGTTTCTTTTGAACAGTATAAGCCATATTTTCAATACTTCTATAGAGGAAAAAGGGTAGGTTTAGCAATTGGGTTCTTGTGAAGTGCATGAGTAGCCTGATATGGTAAGCATAAACCCGGGAAAACCTCCATTCGCATGTGAAATATTTCATGATTATCTTCATGAGAGGAGCATAGTTGTTCAAAAAATATGAAAAAGGAAAAATAGAGGGGCATGCATCCCGATGTTCTGGTTTCAAGAAGGGTTTATATTGATCTGAATCTAGGTAGCTCTGCTTAAACCATTTTTCTCTGACATATGGAATTTTGGTAGCTCTGGAAATAGATCTAGGAGAGAGCTTGAATTCTAAGCCTGCTAGATGAACATGTTTCCCTTGCAGCCTTAAAGCAAATAGATGTGTCAAGGGAAGATAAATTTTCACCTCCTGAACCTTTTGAAAAAAATCCAAACATCCTACTTCATGAAAGTTAAAAAGCACTGAAGGATAGGCATTCACTTCCTCGGTTGAAAAAAGTTCATACCTTTTGTGAGGACCACTTTTGCTATCTTGCCTGGGAGGCATTTTTCTTCTAAGATCTTTGGCTGATCCTCCAAGGCAAAGTGTATCAAATGTTCATTGTGATCAATCTTCAAACAACACACCCTTTACCCTTGAGAAAAGCCAAGTATGTTTTTAGTTAGCCCATCAATTTGTTCAAATGAGACAACTCTTTTGATTTTGACTGTATGAAATTTTTCTCCTCAGATCACTGTTTACTATAGTTTTAAAAAAGAAAGGGGTTCCCTTTGAAAAACATTGTCACTTTAGGTATAGCTATTTCAAAGCACTGATTTGAAACACAGACTATACCCTTTAGCAAACACTGTTCTTGCTTTTTGAATAAGACTGCTTCTCTTTTGGATGATTGTTACTTTCTAAAAAATAAAAGCACCCCTTTGTTACTGAGTGGTAGGCATGTTAAGAACAAAATCTGTCTCCCCTAAGGGTCATTGTCTTCTGTATTTTATCAACTAGGTATGAGTTTAATCAAAACCATTTTATCCTTTCAGGATTTGTTTTTGAGGAATGAGGGTTTTATAAGGATTGTTTGTGGATTTTGAAGACAACTGTCCTTTGATTTTGACACATATCTCATTCACTTGGAAACTCTATTTTTTAGTGGAAATTGCACACATCCTTTGCTTTTTAAAGCACAAACAGAACTTCTATATTGGCATATTCAAACTCTTTTTTTAATCGCTGTTCATCTCTGAAAATTCAATGAGAAAAAATTCTCTAAACTGACACAAAGCTTTACTATTCTTCAGCACGAGAAGAAACCCTTTTCTGTGATAATTTATGAATTAGAGACCCTCCTTGAAATCAATCTTCAGCAAAGAGGCGAGGAATACCTTGAAAATGAGTTTTTGGACCTTGTTGATCATTGAAGCAGCGTTGAAATAATTTTGTTGAAGACCGGTGGATGAGTGGGTCGTTTACAACAGAAAGCGTCGTGCAGGGAGGTGTCAGGTCGTCTCGAGCGCCCAGTGACTGCAGGCACAGGTGTGATGTGCGCAGCTACAGGAGTGCTGCACCTCAGTGTAAATCTCATGTTTGGGCACTCACAGGTGCGCCATGCAGATGTACAGGTGCACCGCGCAGAGCTTTAAGCTCGAAAAATTCAACAACTTGCTCGAAAAACTCTTCTTTCTCTGTGAGGAGGCTAAGGAGAGTTGTGTCGAGTTTTGAAATTTGATAATGGCCCCTTTAAATACCTTCTCCCTCCTTTTAAAATTTGAAGAAAACTTATGTGTTTATGCAGCCCTTCAGAGGGGTTCTATGTCTTTTGAAAAGGTTTTTTTTTATATAGAAACATCAATCACTACCTTCAATATTATCTTACTTTTTAAAGTACCATAAAGACCTATTATTTCAAAAATACTTATAGAAATAATTCTATGGACAGCTCCTTTGAAAACACTCATATCCATGACCTTTTGAAGTAAGGAGGCCTCCTTTAAAACAAGATCTTTCTCACTGCTTTTCATTGGGGAAATGACCTCTGAAACCACTAATGTAACTTCTGAAAATTATGACTTATTCTAATATTTGTTGTCCTTTTTGTATACATATGCAGGAACTACTGTCAACCCCAGCCAGCTCTCTCTTTCTTTGGCTATTTGGATGAATTTTTTTAGCCCAAGTTTCACCCTTATGATAGTTTGAAGGAGGTATTTATGAACAGAGGAAACAGGGTTTTCTTAACACCAGAAAAGTCATCTTTTTGCTTGATGTGAAATAGGTTTTTAACCTATGAAACCTCATTGTTTTGTCACTGTTTTTCAACTTTGTCCTTCAAAAGGAAAGTTACTCAAAAACCATATCAAAGACTGCTGATGCATCCTTTGCCCATATCTTGGAAGGAGGTGGTTGGCAATTTATGAAATCTCTTTGACAATTTAACTCTCTACCCTTTTTAAATGAAAGAGTTTCTCATCTTGTTCCCAACCATCTACTTTTAATGAAGGAGGTTATACTAATCTTCTAACCATCTTCTCTTCTAAAGGAGGAGGTTTTTACTGTTCTCTTAACCGTCTGCTTTAATGAAGGAGGTCAGCACTGTAGATAAGATATTTTATCTATTTCCAAAATGTATTACCTTTCTTCGAATCACATGTTTCTACTTAGTGTCATGTTAAATAAGCAATAATATGCTCTATGAGATGTGTTCTGAGATATGTTTTCTTTGTAAAATATCTTTGTGAACCCTTAGACCAACAATCACATGACTTTTGTATGCAGAGTATTTGCTTGTTATACATAGTTGAATGACTTCTCTTGATTGTGTTTGCAGATGCCAGTTGAAATTTCCCTTTGGAGGAGGTGTTGAGAATACTGTTGATCGGACAAACATTAGCTCTTTTCATTAATAGGACTTGGAGGCTGCGCTCTGTTTCTTTGGATAACTCTGGCTTTTAGACTACAAACATAGTAGCTCCTCACTTACTGTATTTCACTTTTTTTACTGAGTACAAGTGAGTTCAGCATGCAGGACCTCTTTGAATTTGTTCTTTTGCTCCTTTAGACATGGATCATTGATGAAATCACACCCCTGCAGAGATGTAACAGAAAATGACTTTGAACTCTAAAGAAATTCCTTGGGATCTGATGGAGATTTTGCTTGACCTTAAGCATGCTCTTTTGGACAGTGAACATACTTATCTTCTTCTGTTCTGGATCTTTGTAGAATTTCTTCCGGACTGAGACAAAAAGACCTCTTAGTGGCATGGCCTATGGGCATATCAAGATTTGTTTTTTCAGATTAAGCACTAATTCAGGGCTGGTTGGTACTAAACAAAGGATTTTGGCTGAGGATGTTTTTGCTAAGGAAGGGATTCCCTAAAGCGCCACTACCTAACTTAGGAGCGATCTTGACAGATTTTGAGTATTTTCTTTGGGTAGGATTAGATCTCAAAATGAAATATGACCAGAGATAGGGTGGAAATTTTTTTATCAACAATTGGATAATGAATGGCTTGAGAAGTAAGGGTAATTAATAGTAGATAAACTTTAGCTATGACAACTCATGGACAGGATTATATGACTGAAACTATATAGGACTTGACAACTAGGTTTTTTCTCATCATAGGCTGACTAGAAAAGGTAGGAGGACAAATATTGTTTATGGGTGTTTTCTAGATGACATATTTGAAAAATTGGATATCAACTTCTAGAGAACTTGGCTTAAAAAAATAGTCATCATCAACAACTAAAAAATACTGATGACTAATAGGAGCTGAAAGTGAGGTCCATGTATAAGTTCCCCCATGTGGATTCCCTCATGAAAATCTGCAAGAATAAGGGACACACATACTCTTTGGAACACTCCATCAATAAGAACATACTCCCTTGTGACAGCACTGTAGGCCTTAGGAATAAGGCTACATGACTTCTCCCTTTGACATTCCACATGCGAAAGCCATCCAGCATCATGCTTCTATGTGAGAAGATCATCTTCCGACATGGAATTCTCTCATGATCCTCCAACACTGAAGGGTAGCCTCCTTGCACCATGAATCTGTCTTTATTCTCTTCATAAACATCATGAAAAGTATGGGAAGAATTTTTCCCATACTCTCCCAAGTGCAATCATAGCAACAACAAATTTTGCTGCTACCTCATCTCTCCCTCATACAAGCCATCGAGTAAGGTCCTGAAGGTCAACTTGTATGATCCCTCATACCAATAAGTCTTTTGTTGCTCTATCATATGGGTGACATGCCATCCAATTGGTTCCTCTCTCCATACAAAGCTTCCCTTGAGTAAAAACACATCAACAATACATGGAAGGAAGATACAATAAAAAAAAGTTTCCAAATGACAACCGGAGAGTGAATCATGGTCCCTCTCATGGAATGAGTGTAGTGCATCCTTGGCCTACATCAAAATAAGAAATAAAAAGTGCTTTTATAGCCACTTGTTTTCTTCCATAGTCATTTCATAAGATAAAAACATGAAGTTACAAGTTGGTTCCAATGGTGAACACCCAGATACATGTGGCTTCACCCACAACCCATCAAAAATATAGCCAAATTCAATGCTACAAGTAGCTGCAAGTACATCATCATACAATATGCAAGAAGAGATAATTCTTCTTGTTACATCATGCTGCTCAAAAAAAGAAAAGAATTACAATACAAAATATGGAATTATACCTCCTCCATCATGTACTTGAGGTCTTGAGCTAAAATGGCTCAACTGGAAATTCTCCCTTACTCCCAATGAGTAGGAAGGTGGCTATGAAATCCTCTCTATCACCATTCAGGCTATGCATCTCTCCATATGCTGAAATATTTCATGCTGAATGCCCTCCCAAGAGAACTCCTCTATCAACTACAAATATGCATCAAAGTGCATAGAAGAGAAGTCCTCATGTGCTGCATGTAACAATTTCTACTTGAGACTAGAAGCTATAGTCAAGAAGACTTTTCCATGTAAATAGATGACCACATCATCCACCATGTATTTTTCATCTCCCTCAAGGTCATCAAGAATCATGCATGCACCGAGATCCTTGGAGTACTCTACCAAAAGCTGAGATCTCCAATAAGGATCAATCCTCCTCAGTGACAGTGTTGGTGATATGGCATGTGAAGCTCTACTCATGTTGCTACCTGCTACTTTGACATCCCCCATGCCAAATTTCTCCTCCAAACTCTTCACCCCTCCAAAATCCAAGAGTGGTGAACCCAAAGACAAGATATCTCTCATCAACTGAAGATCAGGTGGCCTCCCAGGTGGAATGCCTCCATGTAGTGAGACATCAATGTCAAGAGTAGACTGCTCATGTGGTTGGGAAACCTTGCCCTTGCTCTCATAGCACAATACATTCTACCTCCTCTTTGCACTAGCTTTTTGAAATAGATAAGGGTGTGTGCTTCTCATCAACTGATGCTACTCTTCCTCCCTACCTCCTCCATCCAACTATAATGTTGGACAATCATGCCGCTCACTTATTGTGCTTGGACCTCTATGTATGAGATCATGGGGAACTTCTTGTAAGGATACAAGAATCCCTCCTATTGGAGCATGTGCTCCTCCCTCCTCTGCATGAGGCACTGGATGTGCTCTAGATGTGATAGTGTTGTTTCCCTCTTCTTCATAAATGTGTGTAGGCAACATCTCAACAATTGGATCCCTTTGTGAAAAAGTGATCCCCATGCCCTCTTGATCAAGAATATGAACTGTAGGTTTTTCTTCCAGTAATGTGTAATGCAAGACATTAGCTCCTCCCATGGTTTTCTTAAATGGAGTTTCCTCCATCACATGCAAGGGTTTTCTTTTCTCAAGTTTTCCTTGCTCATGTGCCTTAGGAAGTTTTTCACCAAACCTCTCCATCAATGTTTTTATGAATCTTGCATAAGAGAAAGTGTTCGCATTCTTTAAGGAATAAGATTCAAAAATCCACCATGCATGAGCCTTATCTCTGAAATGTAGCGCTGCAACTTTGATGGCTTCATCTTCGAAAATGTGGTGCAGCTGCAAATAGGAATCCAGCTCCTTCACCCAAGCTCCAGCTGAACATGTAGGTGATACAGAAAAAGTAGATAGTAGAAATATATCTGCATCCCGATTCTTGCTCTTCTCTACCTAGATCTTGCAAAACTCTTCAAAATGAGCATGATCTCTAAACCTCTCAGTTTGAGATTCATACTCCTGCAACAAATCACTAAGATTCCTCCTCTTAGGCATTTTTCCTCCTCCCATCCATCTCAAGATAGCTCTGGGCACTTGACTACACTGTGCATTATGGTGTGTAGCTGCATGCTCACTCTCACCATATGCAAATATATATTCAGCTCTAGATTCAACCTCCTTTGGAGATCCCATCTCCAATCTCATTTTCTTCAGCTCTCCTTGGCATATATTGTGGAAGAAGCTTTGTGATCTTGTCTTCATTTTTCCTTTCACATACTGAAGCTTTCCATATTTGGTCCATCTCCCCTTCCTCTGATAGTTGGATCTCACAGGCTAAGCTAGAGATCATGCTTCGATACCCCTGTAATATTCCTTTTTCAGGACTGCTCATGAATCATGCATTAAAAATGCATTCCCAGCAATATATACAATAAAATAGTGAAATAATCACTTGTATCCCATGGATAAATATATTTAGCATATAAATACAAGAGGAGATTAGAAATAAATGGAACTATGTGGGTTAAACAGATCTCCCACACTAGTGTAGATGAAAATGACTAAAAACCCCAAAACTGCATTTTATTGGAGTTGTTGCATCAATGGACTGCGCAGTCTAAAGAGGGTTTTAACATAAAAACATGGGAGAAAAATATATCTACTCATATATTAATTAATAATTCTGAAGTGCAGATATATAGTCTCCTCATAAAAAATACAAGAGAACCCAACAAGGGTTTCTTGTCAAATACTCTGCATACAAATGTGATCTTCAGAAAATTACTGAATAATCACTGCAACACTGAAGCATAAGAGCATAGAAGGCTGAATGATGACTGATCTGATGTAGATCCCTCAAGGGCTTCCTCCCATGAAAGGACTAACCTCTCAATCACAAGGAAACTCAACAATGGAGCCACCAAACCATGCAATGAACACTGCCTCCAAAATAATGCACTCCCTAGTAGAAATAGTGCTGGGAGGGTATGTGAAATGTGTGGTCTGATACCATAGATCTAAAATAATTCTCTAATCTCTCCAAATATATCTCTCAAGTGAAGGAAAGATTCCTCCAATGAGAAACTAGCTCAGAGACCGGAATTCCAATCCCTTCCACTGCTGCACCCAGCAACACTGCAAAATATCTGGCAAAGCTATGCTGATGAAGATGGCTAAAGATTGGCCTGAAAAAATGATGTGGAATGATGAATAAAAACTCTCCCAATGAGGATCCTCAAAGGAAAGAGGTGGGATTCCCACCCGGGAACACCCAGTGCTAAACAACACTACAGCTTTGCTAAGCAGCAAAGCAGCAACAAGTCTTGGAAGACAAGAATAATAATCTAGAACACGAAGAATAATGCTGCCATCTTCTTCCTTATATAAGAAATGAGTTTGTTTTCCCTTTGCCCCACTCAATTAGGTTACTTCTAACCCATGTTACATCTCCCTCCAAAATTGCTTTATTCATCCTTGGATTCCTCCTCCACTAAAACTGCGTTGTTGACTTAGTCAAAGCAGCTTGATTTTAACCCTGTTCACACACGGAGGTGTTTTATTGAGCTAGAAATATTGTCTCCTTTCACACTTGGAGTTTTTTTATCCTTCTTAGGAGATTTATGGGCTTTTCTACACATTTATTTACTGGCTAGAGCTACTGCTAACTCTAATGTTCCATTTAGCTTGGAGGCTCAAATTTTGGAACATTACAAATGAACAGAAGAATTTTTAAGACATGCATACACTATACATATGACTGAAGGGGTCACATTAGTTCCCTTTGATTTATATGCTATTTCTGCGAGTTACATTCTCTTCTCTCTTGAGATTGTCCAAAGCCTATGTCTAGCCTTAATCTGCTCTTTGAGAAGGGTTTTAACCACAAAGGTTTGATTCCACCAAGAATGATGACCACCAAGCCTACCCCTTCTATGATGCTAGCTAAAGAAACACCTCCGCAGGCTCCTTAGACCCTTGCACCGGCCCAAACCAAGAAGGGACAATCCTTGGGGTCTTGAAAGTCACCCCATGATAAGACTCCTGAGTTGTGCTCCACTACTGTAGAGCGCCATAAGAAACCCATGGCAGACATGCCTGGTACTCTCATGGAGGAAGTCATCGTAGAAGTAGAAGAATCCATCTCATGGTTTCTTGTGTATGCCACACTACACAAAGCCTATTTGAAGGTCCCAAAAGGATCTTGACAAGGTGTGGTCATATATAAATATGTCGTTGCTCCCAGAGAATGTGCTTGTTGAAGGTGATATGTTCACCAAAATCTCGTTGCTGAAAATGGAGGACTAGGACCTAACGGACAAGGAGAAATTCCCCGAGCTCACACCCACTATGTATTTAGAGAAGATCCTCTATGACGGTAGCATATTCAAAGTTGAGCCAAGCTCCTAGGCACTAGGCCTACAAAAATCAGGGTTGATGAACTTATTTCATATTCCGCACTTTGGGCATAGCCCAATTAATGAAATTTGTGTGCGATAGCTGCTCATGCTCATTCACGGTGATTGTTTATTGCTTCGAGAGTGCATTTAGATTGATGTTGATTTGATAAATCAGATCCTGTACCTACCCAGTCAGGGGGTGGACCCTATGGCAGCCTTTGGAGGAAAATGCCAAGAAAATAAGGTTGCAGAGAAAGTCAAGAAAGACTATAAGGTATCGCACAACACTCATAGATTCCTTTTCAGTGAAATCAATGACCTCACAATGAAATTTGGCATGCTCATCCTCGTCTGCAAGATGATGAGGAACCCAAAGAAGTCCCAGCCCATGTAATTGCTTTAGCTGGGTGGTGAAAGAAGGGCATACAATATAACCGGGCTCAGTACCTGTGCACAGAATTCCTGGAGAATGTGCACGAGGTGTAGGAGGAGGGGAAACATTTTTACTATGCTTGGTTGTTTCTCTTAATTGTGATCATCAGCTGGAAAACACATCAAGACACACAGTTCCTCGATATCGAGCCAGACATGTGTGAAGTCACATGCTACGCAACCCTATGGAACTCAAAGATCCCAGCCAGAGTCACAGAAAACAAGATTTTATGGGTGTTGTTCAACTTTGTGCTCTTCCAGGCCATTCAGTCCAAGCCAAGGTTATCGCCAATCTTGTATGAGAAGTATAAGTTGATAGTAGATTTCCAATATACATTCCATAACATGCACATCTGCGTGATGGGAATTGTATAAGGTGTCTAGTATGAACTACCATACCTGGTCATGGAGGATGAGCTAGTGCATGTCACCACAGAGTGGTTGCCTACCTGGTTAGATCTGTGCACCACTGGGGGTGCCTCTTCATCATTATTAAAGACTCTGACCAAGCCACGTACTACCAAAGGAAAGGAAACAAAAGCATAACTTGAGCCGACAACGACAGGAGAAACAATTGACTTGGAGAAGGAAGCTGAAAAATATGGTGAAGGCATTGAGGGTCCTGAGAAGTAGACCACTAAGGGCACTAAGCGCGGTTCTTAGGCCGTGGGAGGTCCACGCAAGAAAAGGAAGGGGTCCAAATTGGTAGGAACAACGGACCTCACCCTCATGGAGGACGAATTCATGGAGATCGAAAACATAATCAAGTTAGCAAAAAAAGATATGTAGACTGACATGGAAGCACAATATAAATATGTGATCGAGGGAGTACAGTCAGGTATCTAGGAGCTGAAGAAGAAAGTGAGCCAGATACAAGAGAGCATGAAGAAATCAAGCCACCTACAAGCCAGCATAACAACTTCTATCATGTGGCAGATGAGTGTGCAACCCATCAGTACGGTGTTGCCATCTCCCCAGGATAGCCACCTACTTCAGATCCCCACGCTAGCCATCATAGTGGAGTCACTTACTTTGCGTGCTTCCTTGAGAAAATGTGTAGAAATTAGCATCGACCTTGTAGTGCTAATAGGCTGGAAGATTCATGCTATCCACAACATGATAGTGGAGGAGTTATAGTACCAGGAGGCTCATTCCATCCATGCTACCAATGAGCCTCAACACCAAGTAGAAGCGATGCAGTAGAAGTAGCAGACATCAGAAGAGGTGTACCACATAGCTGAGAGTCATTTCGTTGCATTAGAGGAAATGATTGATCAAGTGTGTGGTGACTTGCCAAACGTCACTATCCCTACATCAACCGTGCCAACCGTGTAATTAGAGAGCTTGGTTGCCACGCTAAAGGCATCGCATACCGAAATACAGACTTTCTGGGTTGAGTTTTAAGAACAGATCGCTGAGCTTTCCAGGTTGATACATCGCTAGAGGTCAGAGAGAAACGTGCAGTAGAGATAAAGATAGCTACAAATAGCATCGCAGCCCGTAGTGGCCAACTATGGAACATTATTGGATGAAGCCATGGGTGTCTAGACCCTTTTTCAAAACCATCCAATGGTCCATCATTTGAGAAGCGAGTAGCACATTAAGGAAAAATAGTTTATGGAGATTAGGATGGCGGAACGCACTTTGGTAACTGCGAAGAGACTTGTTAGATTGCATGAAGGGAAGGCTATTCAGACAGAAATTGAAGACCTGTGCCATCGAGAGAAGCTATTGGAAACTAGGATGCAACCTTTGGCTAAGGAAGCCCTGAAACTATCAAATACTCTTCATGGTGCCCTCAAAATACCCCAACAAACACAGCACCGCATCAATTTGGTAGCAGAGGGGTCAACGACCACAAAATTGGTTGATGAAGCATATGGTGCTTCTGTTATGAAACCAACTCCAAAAATATAGGAAAAGAGAGATCAACACCTTAGAAATCAACCAGTTCGAGGGGGAAACCTCCTTTACATTACATAAATGAACAATTCTTGGATCATACAAATGAAAAAACATAATTTATATATATAGGAGTCCATGGGGTCACAATATAATCATAGACGACCTAACCATAATAATGTAAGGACACAAAAATAACAATAGTGGCTTTTATGGGGCATAATAATAATAATATGGGGGCTACATGGGTACAAAAATAACAATAAGGGGGCTACACTAAGAACAATAATGGGATACACTAGTATATTATATGGACCTAACATGCCCCTCTCCTTCAAACAAGTGTTGCTCTCAACACTTGATTATTTCTAGATGCTTCTGTATAAAATTATCATCCTCCCATGTGGGATCTTCAATCGGTAAGTTCTTTCACTTGCTGAGATACTCTAAAATTGATCGATTTCGTAGTTGTTGAGGTCTTGTTTCTGTGACTTCTTCAGAACTTATTTCGCTGCGATGTTGATCTTCTTATTGTTTCATTAGATTTTCCACCAAAGTTAGGTTATCCTTTGAGAGTTGGAGAACTTGTTTTCGATGCTCTATGTGATCTTCCACTACTTTAGCATCCATATTAGATTTCATTTAATCCTTCAAACCATCCAAATTAGCCTCCATTTTTTCTTTTAAACCATCTATGTCATCTTTGATTTCTCATTGTAAGATCGAAATTTGTTGCACTTGGTACCGTAATTTTGATATATCATATTGTAATTATTCCTCTTCAAGAATCATAGTAGAGCTTTATGAAGGCTTAATGGGTGTGGAATTATTTTTTGGAGGAATTATATAACTCAATACTTATATATATGCTTCAATATGCCCTTGGAATCACTTCAAACTGATTTTTCAAGCTAATGTTATGCAAACAAGTTTAAAACATACACACCTTTTTCTTGCTTTTTACGAGGTCTATATTGACCCTGATTTATCTATGTTATTTTGGATCTTCAAGATGTTAGTTTATATCCCATATTAACCCTCCGATTCCTATTTCCAATTCCATAGGTCAAACCTGAATTGGATTCTTCAAGACAAAGTTATGCCCAATCTCCCGCAGTGACCTAGTTATGGACTAGTTCAGCATAATGAACGTGTATGAGATTCCACGTGTCACTCTTTCCTCCTTCACCTATGAAGTTGATACTAATGAAAAATATAGTCTATGTAATTTCAGCCACCTTTTAGAGAATTCCAATCCGATGCTCAAAGAGAGAGTTATGGATATTTTCCCAAGGTCACCTTTTTGAGATGAAATTCAGGAGCCTTCCAAAACCCTAACTTCCACATATCATATCTCTAAAAATATTTCGAACCAAGATCTGAAATTTTTACACGAAGTTCCTTAGGATTTATTTGCAAATGGGTTTTCTTTTTAGCTTATTAATCTTCATAGAAAAAAAAATTATAGCAAAACTTCCACGATGACCTATTTTAAGCAGTGAAACCCTAGAATCCAAAGCTCTAATACCAAATGTTATGAAGCCAGCTCCAAAAATAGAAGAAAAGAGATATCAATGCCTTATAAATCAGCCACTTCGAGGGGGAAACCTCCTTTACATTACATAAATGAACAATTCTTGGATCATATAAATGACAAAACCTCCTTTCTATATATAGGAGTCCATGGGTCACAATATAATCCTAGCCAACTTAACAATAATAATGTAAGGGCACAAAAATAACAATAGTGGCTTTTATGGGGAAGAATAATAAAAATATGGGGGCTATAGGGGTACAAAAATAAAAATAAGGGGGCTACACTAACAACAATAATGGGATACACTAGTATTATAGGGACCTAATAGCTGATGCATAAAGTGTCAAAGTCATCATGCCATTCTTGAGCTCTGTCGAAGCGCTGAAAGCAAAGATGAAGGATACCACCCTGTAGTTACTCAAGACAAGTCACGAGACTGTGGTGGGGGCCTGTTGGAGTGAGGTCCCCTGGGGTGGATTTTTGGGTAATTTTGTATACTTTTTTTTGTACGTGTTGTGCTCAAGTATTCAAGGGGGCTTTGGGGTGAGTCGAAATCCCTTAATCGTTGTAATGGGTTTAAAAGGAAAACCACAAGTCTCAAACCATGGTTTTATACAATGGTATATGAGTGTCTAGATAGTATAAATATGTAAGGATCGAGTCCAGTAAAGATATCTTATGTCAATGATGTATGGTTGTTAATGTTTTGATCTAAGTCTGGGTCATTTGGGTAGAAAGGCTCCTGATGGCTGTGTGCGTAGAGACCTAAGTCCTCGCTATGTGCAGACTCTACTAGTTGTGTGCACAGAAGGATTAAATGTACTGAATTGATAGATCTCTTAATCAAGAATAAAATTTTGGCAAACTTGTAATCTTATGTGATTCGTTGTATTGATTACTTGCTAATTTCTTTAATATGTGAATCTGTTCTATGTTGCATATTTAATTCTGTTAATGGTTAATTGAATTTATGCGCGAATATTAGTTGATTTTTTATGAATAGATCTGATTGAAGTATACTTTATTGTTGTGCAAAAAATATAGTAAAGTATTCTGTGATAATCTATGCAAGGGTCAGATCTATTGATTATGCATGCACGCATATTTTATGTTATTTTCACTAAGTCTGAGTAGGGCCAATACATCAAAATATTCCTTAGGGTGCGGAAACTTGGTTCTAGCACCCCCCCATACTGCTTTGGGTGAGACTTTGATCTGCGCAAAAATATCATTACCGAAAGGGCCAGTAGTTGGACGGTTTTATTGGTTGCATGATAACTCCAAACCTGGGTCAGGACCCCTCAAGCCAAAAATTGTGCAATAAAAGCTTAGAGTAGACAAAAAGGATAGATTATAGGAGCATTTTCCACCTTCTTAACTCCTAAAGGAAACCAAGGGATCCTCGATATTCCCTCCAACAACTCGAAATAAAAGGCAACCAAGCAAGTGGAAGATCAAGTGCACCAAAGCTCCACTTCTCTTGCAATCAAAGGGGACATGTACCTACTTTTTAGGGACTTTTTGGTAGCTACCCTTTAGGTTAAATAGGGTAGGGAAAGAGCTCATTAGGTTTCAAATTTTGGAGGAAGCTAGTAACTCTTAGCTGTTATGATAGACTTTTGAGACTTTCACGGTTATGTAACGATAATATTTATGCAATAAAACAAGTATTTAGTTTGTCATTCACTGATTTAGTTTCAGAGAGTTGAGCTTATGGGTTAGGTCCCAATCCATTGGCCTCAGTCTCTCTCTTGCGTATTTATGTTTATTTTTATGCCATTGTAGCTAGTTTACTTCATGAGTCTTAGCTAGTTTGCTTACATTTCATTTTACTATTTGTGGTTTGCTTCCATTTCACATTTTTTGTAGTTAGGCTCTTGTAGATCATGGTAAAGTAGCATATAAACTCCAAAATATTTGTGTCAAATCCTCCTTCTCTCACCTATTTCATTGGAGCTTGAGGAGGGAAGATCTTCACCACAGGCCCAAAATTTCTCTTAATATTATGATTTATTGGAAAGAATAGATAGGTTGTTGTATTTTTCATGAACATGTTGAGAATATCAAGTTATATTATAAAAGTGAACTTATCATAAGTAGGTTTTTTTATCAAATTTAACTCATCTTTTCCATCCTATTCACCATAGATTTGTCAATGTTTATTGCATGAACATGTATTTTTATTTCATGTTTGAGTAGAGAAGCATAGGAGGACTCCACTATCATCCACAGCTCCATTTCTCACTCTTCACTTAACTCCTTTCAACAAAATTTCCCTCAACCCTATTTTTGAGATTTTGACCACCACACCGAGAGCAACCATAGAAGTGCAAGATGGGATTTGAAAGAAGTTTTGAGCTTGGAAAATGGGTTTTCCACCTTCCATCCACCTAAATACACCTTCATTTCAGCTTCCCTACCCCTTTCCTCATCAATTTTGGCCTCAAAACACCCTTGGTCTGTTTCCTATAGCATTGACAGGACATCCTATAGCACTACGGGAAACTTGTAGCAGATCCTATAGAAGCTCCAGTTAGACTCTCCTTCAGCCCATAAACCATCTTCCACCTCACCTAACAACCTCCAAGACACCTTCATCTCTAAATACACGAGTCTAATACCTTCTTAAGCCATCTTAGCACCTCCTTATTTTGCTGCAAAATAGAGTATTTACAAGAATAGGTAGCCATGACTAGATGAATTGTTAAAGCACAGCAGTTAAGCACAAATATTTATATTTTACTTATCCATTTGGCCTAGAAATGTGTGATTAGATTATTCTTCCTTTCTGAAATTTCAATTCAGTAGTTTACTCATGAATGTTGCCTAGTTTACTTCTATTTCTTACAATAGCCTAAATTGTATATTTCCTTCCTTGCAAAATATCTAGATGTATCTTCTTGCTTTATAATAATCCTTTTATTGTTGATAGAGTAATTGTTTTGATTCATTTTTAGTTCTACGTATAATTCAGAAGTGTGAAAGATTTCACTCAGAAACCCTAGAAATAACACCCTTTCGTAGGGCTCAAAAGAGGATGGCATGAGTAAAATTCATCTGCTATGTAAATAGCACTATCACCTCCATGTTTTTACAAACCCCGGGTTAATAAAGTAAAGTAGAGTAGCCTATGGGAGTTGAAACACTCTCGGTGCAATACCATGTCTCACCACTTTTTTGGCGCCATTATCGAGGAGTTGTCTATGTAGATGCTTTGATTCTATTTTAGCATTATTTTGTGCTTTTCTTTTACATGCAGTTCAAAAATATTGAAAATAAAAATACAGTTTGAATTTCATGCTTTTAGGAGTAGGGATAACCAAGGAATTTTTTTACTGAAAACCCCCACATCCCCACACAGTCACCCTTCACTCTTCTTCAGTGACTGTGAGGTTGAAAAAACCATAGGTGAGTCTCTTGAACACTTTGAAGAACCTATTGGATAAGAATAAGAACTTGCTTCACCAGAGGAACCTGCTTCACCAATCGAAGCCATGCATGCCATTGGGACCCAAGGAGTATTTCCCATTATAAAAAAAAATGGGGAAACTAGGATGAAGAACATCAGTCTCTCAACCCTTCTAAATTTTGATGGAATTACCTCTAAGAATCCTGACACCTTCATGTTTGAATTTTTTGTTGTCTGCAGGACCTATGACTATGCCTTAGATGATAAAAAGCTAAAGCTATTCCTATCCACCCTCAAGGATGCAACCTTGCACTGGTTCATGGGTTTTCCTAAGAGCAACATCACTACCTCAAAACAGATGCAATAAGCCTTTAACAAAAAGTCTAGGGACTATTGTAGGTCCAAGGAAACTAAAGAGGAAGTATTTAGCATGGCTCTAGGGCCTGAAGAATCCATAGAAGATTATGAAGGAATATTCTAGTTAAATTATAAAAGAGCCAACTACACCCTTTATCCCGGATCACTTAAACTGGTACTTCTTTGAGGGGTCAGGGAGAAGGTGATATAAACCCTTAATATAATATTAGGAGGAGATATCTACCATCTTCCTTATGAGTACATCAAAATTGTCTTGAGGAATCATTCTAGGGCAGCTAGGAAGAAATGTAGAGCTAGCCAAAGTATGACCAACACCCCTTCCTCTTCCACCTCCATCAAGCATGAGATTGGAAATATGTTGGAGGACTTCAAGAGAGAGATGCTACACACCTTTCTTTGAAAATGGACACAATGCAGATCAAGAGGAATCAAGAGGAAGCATAAAAAGCCTTGGCTATCATCTACCCTAGATGTACTAGAAAACACCCTCGAAATGAATTTCCAGTGAATTTTATAGAGATTTTCTTATTATGTGAAGAGAATCACGCCACAGATAAGTGTCCCTCATTACCTGGGCTCAAATTTGTATATCAAGGTGGGGAAGTAAAACTAGAGGAACTTTGTTTCATAAATCAGAAAAGGCCTCAAGTGCCTAGGTCATATCAGCAGGGTATGCAAGGTGCACCTTACTCCTATTACCATAACAAATAGAATGCACCAATGTAGTATTTGTACACCTCCACTCCTCCATCGCGGCCTACACCTCCTACTTGGCACTACAACCCTCCATATCACCCTCAGCCTGTGAACCAACAATTTCAGAAGTATGTTCCTTAACCACCTCATTAGAGCAACCCATCACAAGGTTGGAGGCCTCAACATAATAAACCACTTGCTCTACTGCCTCCACCCCAACATCAATCTCAAATTACTCATTCTGCTCCACTCAAGCTGCCTCAGATGCTTTCACATCCCAATCTGAACCTTAAAAAAAAGAAGGAACTGCAAGTTTATAGTGGAGATACATCCTATCCAGCTTATGCTCTAGATATACATGAGTTCAATCTCAGGTCAGGAAGAGTAATCCTAGAAAATCATCCTCCATCTCCACCTGTAGAGGTTGAGGAGGAAAAGGAAGAAAGTAACACTCAGATCCAATAACCTCCTTTTCTGGAGTGCTTGATCCACTCTAGTCAGCACACCCCAAAGGAGACTGAAATTCTGGGAGAACTAACACATTTGTGTGTGAAAATACTCCTTCTCCAGGCCATTAAGGATGTCCCTATTTACAATAGGCTCATCAAGGAAAAGTTCTTTAAGAAACCTCGGAGAAAGAAGAAAGATACCCCCACCATTAATGTAGTATGAAAATTGTCCGACTTAATATTGGGAATGGTGATCTTCTCTAAGTACCTAGACCCTGGTAGTCTAGTTATAGATGTACACATAGATGGTGTCATAGTCCCCAATACTATGATTGATCTCAAGTTTCCATCAATGTAATGACCAATGAAACTATGCTTAAACTCAACCCCCAAGGGACTTTGAGGAAAATCACAATGGTTCTGCAACTTTTAGATCGGTCAACAATAGATATGGAAGGAATTGTTGAGGATGTTATTATTTAAATTGAATCTTCGAAGTACCCTGTTAGTGTATAAATGTTCAGTGATCAAATATACTCTTTCAGGTTTACTTGGTAGTGGTCCTAGGTCAAAATTTCATGTTTTCAAACAAAATTTCAAATAAAATTTTGTTCATTGAATGTTGTTTAGGTCTGAATGCTACTCCCTTCACTCCATTCATGGTCATCATCATTTCAAATTTCATGTCATAAATTATCACCTAAGGTCATAGGTCAGTCAACATACCTCCATCTAGGTATGACCTATGTCTCTTTTGTTTCACCACCACAATGTCCAATCATGTCATGAAATAAGGAAAAAATAATGTCATTTTCACCATAAAAATTATTTTAATTGGGATTTATCAAAGATAGGAAATAAAGGAAAGGAAATTTGTCTTTTCTAAAGCGTATGCTACATGATGAAGTTTTTCGAAAAAGAAGTTTTTCTCAAAGTATTTTTGATTTCACAAGAAGACAAAAAAAGAAAATTTTGTGATGTTATAAAAGGAAATGAATCTTCTTGAAGTCATTTCATCCTTTGATGTTCAAATATCTCCACTCTTATCTTCAAAAAATGTTGGTCTGAGGGGTCTTGACCTAGGTTCAAATCTGAGGATAACTCTAATATTCCCAAGTGGGGAAAGCAATAATATAAGACATAAAAATGGAAAGTAGTAGTGAATATCAATGCATAAACATATGAAACAAATATGGATCCATTTTATTAATCATATCAGCAGAAAAATAGTGTAATATAATTAGGAACAAATCATACAACATAATCCCACAAGCCTCCAATGAATGAACACCCTCGAGAATGAGGTGCTGCTAATATACAGAATGTCAGAAAGCTACTGTAACGCAATCATGATGAGAATAGATACAACATATGAACATACAATGATATAAAATGGCTGATATATTCCTCTAGAGATACTAAAATAAAAGATCTAGGATCTATAAAAACATCCCAAAAGAACCCAACAGGGTTTTTAGAAAATACACCAAAATACAAATGGTGAACCAAATCCCTAGGGCTGAAAATTCACTGAAAATAAATGACTGGAAAGATGTGGATGATATGATGTAGCATGGAATGAAGCCTCCTCCTAATAGACTCTCTAGGTGAAAGGTTGGTCCCTTCACTGGAAAACCATCTCCCCAAATGGTGTACTAAAACCACCCCTGTAACTCCTCCCTAAAATAACATAGTCCAAGACTGAAACTACATTATAGGGGCTAATAATATTGTGGCCTAGTGCCAAATTCTACAAATAATATCAAGTGCCTTCTTAGTTGGCCTCCCAATGGAAGGAAACCTTCCTCCACTGAAATCTAGCTCAGAAATCACCCAAGTCAATTATCCACTACTGCACCCTACAACACAGCACAACCCTATGCAGAAACTACGTTGTAGAAGAAAGATGGAGCTTGGCCTAATGCCAGAATGTGGAAATGTAGTGAAAATACTTCTCCTAAGTGGGTACTCAAATTTCCTTGAGGGTGAAGGTGGGATTCTCGCTCAGGAACACCCTTATGCTAAACAACAGTATAGTCTCCTCTAAACAGTTGAAGAGAGGAAATAGTCATACAAACCATAGAAAAAATACTAATCAAAACATGTTGTTGGAGAGTTAAATCCCCTCTGCAGACAGAGGCGATCCCTACTAGCCCATATCGGGTCTAGCAAAAACTGACTCACACTAAGACGCAAGTTCCTAATTGCAAAATACCAAGATGCGACAAGAGGTCTACCTTAAGTCCTACACTATCATTGTTTGTGGAGAAGATAGCGCTTCTGTCCCCTGCTTTGGCAGATCAAAATTCTCTCTCTCAATGCAATCAAACACCTGCACATACAAGAAGAAAAAATAAACAAACAAGCGTAAAACCTAATACATGCAATTATGTATCAGTCAGAGAAGATACAAATCATAACGTAAAACATGAACATCTGATTGGAACCATAATCGAAGTCGCTTATTATTAATCAGAACAAAGAAAGATACAACCTAAGCTCTGATGCTGGATCTTCCTTCGGGGGTAGACAGAGGAATATGTCTCGGTAAAGCTCATCGGGACAAGGACAAGTCTCTCTCTCTTCGACTGTCTAACAATAATCTCCTTACAATTGATTCAGATCTATTCAGGCTACTAAGACTACTAAGGCTCAACCATTCAGCCCCCTCATCAATGGAAGATGGCTATATTTCTAGAGGAGAGGAGGAGGTTGGGATCCCTAAAATAGTGGAAGGGAGGCCTTATCCCTTGGGAGGTTCCCCATAAGGTGGAAACAAGAGGACAAAGGAGGAAGTTCGTGGTTATTCAGTCCAAACCACTCCTCATGACTCATCCACGAAGTTGTTGTAATCGAAACTTCGCCTATTTTTTTAAAAAAACTTTCCATAAGAAGATTGGCATGGGTGATTAACTGGGATAGAGCGCCAACTACCGTGGTCTCAATGTTAATTTTCCTCATTGGCACGAGGACATAACGGGCTACCAGCGCCAAAGCAAAAACAGGTGTTTTCAGGGGTCTGCTCAGGAAATGATCAATAGAAGGAATGTTGTCCTCATGGCAAGGGATGAAATGATGGTATTTTCAAGGCATGAAATTGCTCACAGTTCATGGAAATGGCCCTCCAGTGTGAAATATAGGGATTGTAGGGATGATGACAAATTACTGTGTAATAGATGCCCCCTAAAGCATGAGGGACGAGAGAGAGAGAGGGGTGAAATGCTTTACAAGAACGTGTCCAACTAAAAACACTGCCGTCAGAAAACCTGCGTAGACAAGTACAACTAATATCTCAAATACATGATATATACATGGTATGGGCGCAGTCATCCGTAATAGGGTATAGATTAATCAAGACCCAAGGTATGGACGCAGCCATCCAGTAAGGATCGATAAATAAACTCAGGTATGGTCACAGCCATCTAATGAACGAGTCATGTAACCAATCATAATAATCCACAAAATCTGCAGCCTGGATTCTAACAGACAAAATCCAGGGTTTTGCACTCCATCTTGACCCGAACAAAGTACAATTTTAGGCATGTGAATAAGTGAGCTAAAGTCGAACATGCAAGAACATCGTCTGATTACCAACCAATGATGAAAGTTGTTAACAGATGCGAGAGGAACCACCAATAATAACAATGGCCCTCAAGGTACTATAGGTACAATCCATGGAATGTGAACAGTGAGCTGGTGTCAAACACCCGTAGAATCATTCAATTGAAGTTCAATGATTAAAACCTTGCGTCGAATGCGAAGAACCTTCCATTGAGGCATGCAGGCTCCAAGGTACTGGAAGGGAGTCTCTAGATCAACTTCCTGGATAATGAGCTGAAGTCGACAGGAAGTGACCTTGATCGAAGGTGGGCCATAGTGTTTCCCACATCATAGAAACGAGACAGAGGAATATAATGTTTTGAATCAGGATCAGATGAGAATCAGAGGAAGGTTGAAACTTGCAAAGGTCAACTTCTCTTGAACATATCGGCAGCATGAGAATGGATTTGGCAGTATTTGACATCAAAAGATCAGAGGTCATGATGACGAGGCAAAGAGCAGATGAGATGTCAAAATGGATTACCCAAACCCACAGAGGCAAAAAGAGAGTGAGATGAGATGTCCCCAACCCGACACAAATGCAGACAAGTGCCATTTTCAAGAGCGACATACTGCCAACACGATGATGACACTGGTTCCATTTTCCCCCACCATTTCTGGTGAGTACCTCTTTATTTTTACACAAGCTTGAAGAGGATACCATATGCTTGTCATATAAGTTTTTCCTTCGGACGAATCCATCCTAGTACATTTAACGAGCCCTAGGAAGGAGGAACTTGAATATCATCATTACGACTGAATCCGATGTCATCAGGGTTTAACGAGTCTGACAAAGGAAGAACTCGGCGTCTTTTCATGTTTAGAGAGTTTGAAAAGACAGCGGAAAAGTAAACTCCAATAGTCCCTTTTCGTAAATAGTTCCTCAGATATGAAAAGGTAAAAAACTGTGTCTGAGAAAGCCTCCTAGTCGCGATAGGATAGGGTATTCCTTTTTCGTAAATAATCTATCCCAGCCCAAAAAAGGGGTAAACGTATACTGGGTAGATGTCGTTTCGCAGTCAATTTAACGAGATTGAAATGACAAGCGACTTGGAAATATTTTCATGTTTAGAGAGTTAGAAAAGAGCTCAAAGATGACTCCTCCTGGAGGAACAAGTGGTATAAAGGGTAGCAACTGGTTTCGGCAATGGTGGAACTTCTCAGAACAAATAAAGGTTAAGATTCTGGCTAACAAGACCACTCATCACAGCAGTTCCTCAGGAATGGATAAAACAACCAAGTGAAGGCATATGATCGACCAGGCAGATGGGGACGATGGAAAGAGAAAACCAAGGCTCATCTGGCAAAAACAGGCTGATAAAATGGCAATCACAGGAGGTAAAATGGGAATGGTTTCATTTTTACACAAGCTTGAAATCAAGAAACTTTGCTTGAAGCTGGTTTCATTTTTACACAAGCTTGAAACAAAGATAAACTATGCTTGAAACCAGTTTCATTTTTACACAAGATTGAAATGGAAACAAACTATGCTTGAAAAAGTAAGCATGCCCCCATCATGGTGACTCAATTCGAGGTACATGCCCCCCAAGATTCAGTCCATATGAAAGGCAGATGGAGTGAAGGTTCAAGTTACGAGATCACGAGAAACACTCGACTGGGATTTTACGAGATCTTATCAAATACTCAAATTGAATAGGAAAGTGTTTCATTATTTTAACGAGGTTGATACACTTAAAAGAACTATCCTTGAAAGAGCTTGTTTCATTTTTTAAGGAGCTTGGAACAAGAAAACGAGTTGTGCTCCAACGGACCTTGTTTCATGGTTTAAGGAGCTTGACACAAGAAAATGAACTCTACTCTGACAGACCTTGTTTCATGGTTTAAGGAGCTTGACACAAGAAAACGAACTCTTCTCTGAAGACAACTCATCATGATGAATAAGAAGTCATGGATTTCAAGAGTTCCACACCATATGGGAGAAAAACATCTCGGAAATTAGGACCCAATGCCCCCAGCACACTATGCACGACAGCATCATCACTGAGTACATGCACAGGGTAAGTAGCCAAATAATTGACATGCAGTGGGGCAGATACAACGGGTGGATAAAAACCAGGAAGGGATGATGGCATGCCAGCTACCACATCAGGACCAAAGAACGAAAGCTGATCAGTGGTCATGATTCATCCTTCATGTGGAAAATAGACCACACGGAAAAGGGAGGAGACAAGCGCTCCCATGGCATAGGTGTAATCACGCCCCAAGATAACATTGAAATCCAAGGGGCCTGGAACAACCATCACGTCCATATGGACAGTTTTACCTCCCAAAGTAATAGGTAACCTTGGAAGGATCCCTAATGGTTGACTAGTTCTTCTGTTAAACGTCAACAGATTCTGCGTAATAGGTGCAAGCGGTGGTGAATCGAAAGCTTTCCAAGTAGTTGAGGATAGAACACTAACAGATGCACCTTCATCTATAGCAGTGTTGGGTATGACCAAACCAAAGGCCTGTACTGTTATCTCGAAAGGCACATAAGACGGAAGGTGGTATCTCGAAAATTGATTCCAATCAAAGGAAGCCACCAAACTACTTGGAGGGGCTAACATCAAACCGAGATGGTCTTCCCCTGGTGTTACGGAAGAAGAAGGAGCATCCTCCACGATCTCCATCATGGATTCGGGAAGGATATCCTCCGGGACGTCCATCATGGGAGGCAGAGGAGTCGCTTCTTGAGGTACAAGGACAGCAGAATCTTTCTCCAAGTCTAAATAAACTGAAGAAACAAGAAGAACCTGAGGGATGTGAGGTCCACTCTCAATGGAAAAGACCTGGTGCACCGTAGAAGGGGCCAGTTCAACCGATCCCACGACCAATGGTTGGTCGAGGATGGATTCTTGAATTTGAATTTCTGAGGGAGCGAGATCGACCAAGGATGTCTCTTGACCAATCATAGGATCAGATGGTGGGGGACTCAAAGAAAGTCGTTTATAACCAGCCGGGAGGCATGGCATAGAAACAGTTGAGTTGTCCAAAACTTTCTTGGCTTCATCCATATATGGACAAAGGTGGATGACATGGTGCCCTTCACACAACCTACAGGGATTGGTGAGCTTACCCTACTTCTTAAGAGCCTTACCAGCACTAGCTGAAGACGTGCCCCCAACCTGACTCCCAGAAGCCAAAGGCAATGGCAGACGACCGTTGGACCATGCTTCGAGCACCTTGGGAATGCCAGGGCAGTCTCGAAGAAGATGGTCTCCGGTGCACAACATGCAAGGGAACTTTAATTTCCATGGAGGGTTGGGAGTTTTGGGGTTCCTATGTTTTGGCAGATTTGGAAATACCAAAAGATAAGACAACATCAAACCACTTTGGGATCCTAGGATCTAGCCCTCCTGGATCTAGAGAGAGGGATCTCTCCATAAAAAAAAGAATGATATATACCTTTGAAGCTCAAACTGAGATATTAGGCTAGGTATGAAGCACAAAGGGGGTTTAAAATTATTTGGTTGGTTGGTTTCTGGGTTGAGTCATGAGATCATAGATTGAGAAAGTAATGGAAAGAAAGGAGCAGAATAGCATGATGTTTCGGCAAAGGAGGATAGGTCAAGAAAATGCCATCCATTGAGCTATGGAGTCATGAAAGGAGAATTACTTGCAACAACTAGCCAAGGCTTTCAGAGGGAAATTCATCTACACTAAAGGATATTTTTAGATAGATGGTGGGATGGAACATTAAGAAAAGAAAGTGAGAGAAGGAAAGCAACCCAATTTTCTTTCTATAGATCAGGTCAGAGGTCATTTAACTCCAGACCTGCTTGGACATACTCATAGGCAACTCGCAAAGGAGGGACAGAGGGGCAGCTTATAGATCGAACCAGAGGTCATTTAACTCTAGGTCAGCTTTAGCATGCTCCAAAGGAAAACAAAGATAAGCTTAACAGACCCAGGGTCTGTAGATCAGAGAAGGACTTTGAACCTTCAATGCTTTGACACCAGCAAGAATATCCAAGTAGCAAACCCCTAATTCATACATCAGATAGCAGCATATGGAACTGCTACACTGGTTAAATTAGCTAAATTTACTCTTAGATTCACTATCAGCAGAAAACATTAAAGGCGAGGAGAGCATAAAAATAGGGTACCTAACAAGGGTAAATCATATGCCAATATTCTGATGCAAGCCAGCAGAAAATGAAACAGTATGAAAATGTAATAAACGGTGTTAGAAAAACATCACCAATAGTAATAGACCAAGATCCTGTGAAATGTGCTTGATTAATTGATGCAAAACCAGTCACATACACTGAGCTCAATGGCTGTTACAATCCAAACTTCTCCTCCTAGCCTACTACATACAAACTACTCTGTTATTCCCTCCCAAGACTGTTCTAATAGTCAAACTAAATCCCTCTAACAACAATCGGAGACAAAGAACAACAACCTTTACAATATGTTCTCGGTAATTCTTATAGGAGAAGATAATAACAATGGTAGGTGATATTCATTAAATGGATCTCATTAAGACAGAGTGGAGAAAGAGTTCATGCCCACTCTGCTTAATGGCAATCTGCCTCACTGTAAGTACTTTTGGTATGGTCTGGGAGACTCTGTTAGGTCGGCTTTGACCTCTGATGTTTCGTGAAGTCCTTCTGGTGTTTGGTCTTCTGCACTGCCTTCTAGAATTGGTGAACTAGGTGGAAAATCTACAAGGTCTCCATGCTTCATAACTGCTGTCTGACAGTCGTAGAAGCTTCTGTCAGTGAAATACATTTAAGGGCTTGAGGAGACATGGAGACTTCTACAAGAAGGTGTCCCTTTGGAGAAATGGTGCCCTGCTGATGTTAACACAGATATGGCTTGTTGCGTGTGCCTTTGGTCCTAGAACTACACATTAATCCTTTGAACGCGGAATTAGCACGTTAAATCTTCAATTACGGGCTTAAATCCCTCAAATCCGTCTCCGCTGCTTCACTGGGCCACTATAATGGTCTCTCTGTGATTCATGTACAATGAAATAAACTTGTTATGAAATCTCAGGGGTGGTGGAAGAGATGCTGTGGAGGCCGAAGGAATGGTGGCGGAGAAAAGAGGCCTTTAGTGTTAAACGCAGAAGTTTAGCTTTGGCCGTGTTAGCCCCCCTATGAAATTTTTGACAAGCAAATAGGGGGCTAAATTGTTGTTGAGTCTTCAAGGAATGCTTTTCCCCTGAAAACACAGTCTCCTTGAAGCCTCTATGTGCCTTTTATCCTTTGATCAAATCCCCCCTATTGATTCCCCTTTTAAAACCCCTCTGTTATGTGAAGAAATGCCCAAAGGCCCCCTTCTCACTTTTATTTCATTCTCCAAAGCCTTTGTTTTATCTCCCCTTTATTCCCCCTTCTTCCCCATTTACCCCTCAAATCCCCCCAAAATCCCCTTAAGTCCTTCCCTTACTCTTTATTTCCCATTTCTCCCCTATCGCTCCCCTCCTTCACCTTAAAAATCCATTAAAAGGGGCTAAAACCCACTTTCCGACCTTATTCTAAGGCCTAGCCACTTCCGCTTAACCACTTCCCCACATATGACCCCACGCTGGGACCAAGCGCTTAAGTCCCAGGCGCTAATCGCAATCGGAAGCCGGGCGGGTGCAAAAACCCTGTGTAATATTGAAAATAGCCGATGCGATTGTTTTATTATAATAAGTCCCGCGACACGTTTTTGGCCGTCGATCTATCACGAGATCTGACGACGGAGCGCCAATCGCAAACCCCCTGTCAATCGCAATCGGAACACTCAAGTGACACCCCCCGATTGATCGCATCGCGCTCCGATTGCGATCCTCCAATCATATCCTGGCCGTCCATCTCCCAGCCAATCCAATGGCCAGCGCTCAATCACAACCCCCGCCCGATCGCTGATCGCAAGCCCCTTCCACCGTGCTCCGATTGAATCCTGACCGTCCGTCCTCCCGCGATCCGACGGTCCTCCGCCAATCGCAGGTCCCCTCCGATTGTGTTCTCCACCGTTGATCTGTCCCGCCGATCTAACGGCCAGCGCTCAATCGCATCGCCCCTCCGATCGCAATCGCAAGTACTGTCTCCCGTCCTCCGATTGTAAGCCTTCGATTACATCTCCACCGTCTGTTGGGTTTAAGATCTAACGGTTTTAGTTCAATCGCCCTCCGCCTCCACTGGGTCCCACACTCCATTCATCCGTTCATTGTTTTTTGTGTTTTCCTTTGTAATTCGCCCAAAGTTGGCTGTCGGGCTTTTCACTGTTAACTATTTCTTCCGCCTTTCTCGTTGTTTCTCCATTGTTCTGCCGCCTTTCCTCTGCCTCCACGGCATTTCTCCACCACCACTTCCTGTGGTTTTAAACTATTTATCTCATTGTGCAGATAGTACAGAGAGGCCTTTTCACCCGGCCAACAGATCAACAGAAAGGATTCAAAGGGGTTAATGACTGTTAATTGACATAATAAACGATTAACCTTGCATTCAAAGGATTAAGGCACTGTTTGAAGATAAAGAGCGCACCAGTAACGCCATAACTGCGCTACCTAACAGCAGGACATTTTCCTCCAGAGGCACACCTGCCCACAGTGTCCTCCATGCCTTCTCGAGCCCTGAGACAATTAAATACACTAACTGAGGCTCATTTCAGATAGTCAGGCAGCATTAAAGAAGCATGGAGGCACTTGCAGTTTTCCATCCAGTTCATTTATTCCAGAATGGCAGCACAGAGCTCCAAGCTCCAAAAAGGACTCCAAAGAAATATCCGAGGTCCATTTCCGGCCTGACAGAGATCTCCGAACCAGATTACAGAGCCACAGAGCCATTAAGCAGTATGGGCGTGGACACTTCCGCCGATTCTATCTTAATGAGATTCATTTATTGTATATCCTACCACTGCTTCTTCCTCTTCTCCTATAAAAGATCCCCGAGAAAATAATGTAAAGGTTGTTGTTGCCTTGCTGGGCATCTGCTGTTAGAGGCATTCATTCTTGACTGTTAGAACAGTCTTGGGAGAGAGTAGCAGAGTAGTTGTATGTAATAGGCTGGGAGGAGAAGTCTGGACTATAATAGCGATTGAGCCTTATTGTACATGACTGGTTTTGCATCAATTAATCAAAGCACATTTCACAGGATCTTGGTCTATTACTATAGGTGATTTTTTCTTACTCTGTTTATTACATTTCCATATTGTTTCATGTTCTTTTGGTAGGCATCAGAATAATGGTATAGGATTCACCCTTGTTAGGTGCCCTATGCTGTCTGCTCTCCCTACCTTTATGTTTTCCGCCCTATGTGATGTCTAAGAGTAAATTCGTGGAGTTTAACCAGCGCAGTGGATGTTATTGCCTGCTGGCTGATGTATGAACTTGGGGGTTTGCTTCTTAGATGTTTCTTTGTAATCTTATCTCTGTTTTTCCCTTGGAGCTGCTAAAGCAGACCTGGAGTTAAATGACCTCTGGTCTGATCTATAAGCTGCCCCTTTGTCCACCTTTGAGAGCTGCCTTTGAGTATGTCCAAGCAGGTCTGGAGTTAAATGACCTCTGACCTGATCTATAGATAGAAAATTGGTTGCTTTCCTTCTTTCACTTTCCTCCTTAATGTTCCATCCCATCATCTATCTAAAAAGATCCTTTAGTATAGATGACTTTCCCTTTGAAAGCCTTGGCTAGTTGTTGCATGTAATTTCCTTTCATGACTCCATAGCCCAATGGATGGCACTGTCTTGGCCTATCCTCTTTGCTGAAACAACCTGCTGCTTTGTTCCTTTCCTCCCACTGTTTTCTCAGTCCATGATCTCGTCACCAACCCAGCAACCCTTCAACCAAATCATTTAAAACCCCCCTCTGTGCTTCATAACTAGCCTAACATCTCATTCTGAGCTTCAAAGATACATCATTCTTTGCTCTATTTGGAGAGATCCCTCTCCAGGTCCAGGAGGGCTAGATCCTAGGGCCCCAAAGTGGTTCTGATGTTGTCTCATCTTTTGGTCTTGCCAATCTGGCCAAAACATGGGAACCCCAACATAATGGCGACCATATCGGGGACAATCTGAGAGTCAAGGACCGATTTGCCTTTAGATTGGCTTCTCATTGCTGATGGTGGACAGCATCCTGCTTCAAATTGTTAAATTCATCCACCTGGCGACTCCACACTCCATAATCCTAGAAGACTCCACTGGAGGAAGAACCTGAAAGATGGCCAGACCTCATGGAAGGGTAGAACATACTGGTTGGATTTGGTTTAAAGGATTCATTGTTTTTGTCTATCACTATGTTTTGTCCTACTTTAAGCCTAATCAAGTGTACAAAGATGAAACCCATGATGAGTATGGGAAAGATCTCAAGCCTCAGTCTTCAGACCGTGAGCAGACCTATACTCCTGTGAAAAACCTGGTGGAACAAGAAGCTCATGTCGTATCTCCCACTCTTCAAGAAGCTTCAAGCAGCCATGAGCCTATTGTTACATCACCCACACCTACAAAGGTCATAGAAAGATATAAGCCTCTGGTTTTACCTCTCTTCTTCCAACCCCTACCGACAGAATTAATAAACCAGCTGCCTCATTTTGATGGGGAAAATAAAGGGTCCTCTGCTAAAGAACATGTTAAAAACCTTGAGGATTTAATTGAATTGTATGAGATAGAAGAAGATGATGTGTGCATTAGGATGTTTTCTTTGTCGTTACAAGGAAATGTTAAGAGTTGGCTCAAAGGCCTTCCAGAAGCAAGCATTTTCTGCTTCCATCAGTTTTCTCAAGTTTTCCTTGATAGATGGGCAGCCCCGAAGAATGCTCTCCTCATCCTAAAAGAATATCAAAATTTGAGAAGGCAGCCAAGAGAGACAGTGCAAGAGTTTTCAGCCAGGTTCAATAAGGTATATGATGCAATGCCTTCTGATATAAAACCACCTTTGGGATGGGCTTTATTGCACTATCCAAGTTCTTTTGACCCCGAGGTGGAATTCCATATCAGGCAAAAAGAGCCTTTGAGCCTGGAGGAAATGCAGGATATAGCAATCACTGTCGAGTACAACGTAAAGTGCAGGGAGGAAAGATTAAGAGCAGAGAGGAAGGACCGAACAGAGCAAACAGCGCAGATCTCTTTAGAAAACAAGCTGGAAAGACTGATAGAGACTGCCAAATCCTTGCTGAGTGTGAAAGAGGAAGAATATGAGGCCGAAACCAGAAATGATGACTGGGAAAGACCTGCTCCTTGTCCTCGAGAAAGACAAATCAGATCTCTGCAAAACAGAAGTTGCACGCCAAGCATGTATGATGAACCAGAGCTTGAATCAGAAAATGAACTTGCAGAGTATTTTGAAGAAAGAATTGCTGAGAGTCCTGAAGATTTGATGGGTGACAATACTTACAATTATGATTTCTCTGATGTGGATATGTCTGACGATGAGTTATTCCAAAGGGAAACCGAGCTTGCACGACCATCATCAGAGGTCTCATGGGAGGAAGACTACGACCATCAACTTCAGGAAAATAATGAGCTAATGCCGGCCATCTATGATACTGATGGAGAAAGTGTTGAAAGCATGATAGCAGACGAAGATTCATTGAATCTTCTATCTGCTTTATATCCGAACATCAGTTATACTTGCCAAGCGGACAGAGGCCAGCAGCTCTTCAGCGCAGAGGAAGAGGAGAAAAGAGATGAGGGAAGTCTTGAGCGGAACGAATATCCAGAGCCTTCTCCCAAAGGGATTAAGGTAATCAAAGAAGCCCCCGCTCAAGAATATGTTGATTTTTTCACAGAGTTTAGCCCATTGCAGCAGAACCGACCTATGGTACTAGAGGAAAGCATTGTTGAATATAATGAGCCCTCTAGCTCAAGCTGCATTGAAGATGAGCGAGATCTCTTTCCCCGCAGGCGTCTCGGCCTTGATCCAGAGGAAGAGGAGGTATTCCTGGTCGATGCCCATATGCCAAATACTCCCAACCAGGAAGAGGAGGAGTGTGAATACAAAGGCCTCACTACAGACGCAGTGATTGAAGCTGCCCAGGATGCAGACAGCTTATCGTCATTGTAGGCTTTGAAGGAAAAAGTTTACATCATGAGTTTGTTGACCTTGTGGCAGACTACATGGAGGCCCTGATTGGCTCAGCTTCACAAGCACAATCTTTTGCAAGAGCCAAACGCATCAGAATTGGTCACCGCTGCTGGTGGCCTCAGTTTTGAAGAACCACATGCAGAGCACCTTGTGGTTATCTCTGACAGGCAGTCAGTGCTCATATCCTTTTTTGTTGTTATTAGACTGGCTGCATTGGCATTATTGTATCACTTAAAGCATCAGAGATTTCCAGTTAGGGTAGGGTAGGTAGGAAGCTCAATAAAGCTCAGCCTATGAGCATGTAGTTAGTTGTTTAAATTTCTGTCTTAGAATGTAGAGAAGAAACCTGCTAGATAGTCTAATCCTAGCAGGTAGTAGTGTAGGTAGAGAAACATATGAGACCAACAGTCTAATCTGGTCTCATGGAGTAATAAGGGTAGAAGTAGATTAGGTTTATTTTTCCTGTTTGTAAAATTTAATGATGTAAAGGGTCTGCAAGTCCAAATGCACCCAAGAAGAAAAAATGTTAGGACTATAGTGTGGGTAGGTAGTTGTTTGGAAGAATTGTACTGCTGATATGTTGTCTTCATAGTTTGTGGCAGCTGATCAAAGAAAGAAATGGATGGTTCAAGCAGCAGGCATCTGGCCTACACCAAGAGATCATTTTCTGGTTTCTTGGCTCCTTCAAGAAGAAGCCATCCCCATGTGGAGCCACTGTTAGCCCCCCTATGAAATTTTTGACAAGAAAATAAGGGGCTAAATTGTTGTTGAGTCTTCAAGGAATGCTTTTCCCCTGAAAACACAGTCTCCTTGAAGCCTCTATGTGCCTTTTATCCTTTGATCAAATCCCCCCTGTTGATTCCCCTTTTAAAACCCCTCTGTTATGTGAAGAAATGCCCAAAGGCCCCCTTCTCCCTTTTATTTCATTCTCCAAAGCCTTTGTTTTCTCTCCCCTTTATTCCCCCTTCTTCCCCATTTACCCCTCAAATCCCCCCAAAATCCCCTTAAGTCCTTCCCTTACTCTTTATTTCCCATTTCTCCCCTATCGTTCCCCTCCTTCACCTTAAAAATCCATTAAAAGGGGCTAAAACCCACTTTCCGACCTTATTCTAAGGCCTAGCCCCTTCCCCTTAACCACTTCCCCACATATGACCCCGCGTTGGGAACAAGCGCTTAAGTCCCAGGCGCTAATCGCAATCGGAAGCCGGGCGGGTGCGAAAACCCTGTGTAATATTGAAAATAGCCGATGCGATTGTTTTATTATAATAAGTCCCGCGACGCGTTTTGGGCCGTCGATCTATCACGAGATCTGACGGCGGAGCGCCAATCGCAAACCCCCCGTCAATTGCAATCGGAACACTCAAGTGACACCTCCCGATTGATCGCATCGCGCTCCGATTGCGATCCTCCGATCATATCCAGGCCGTCCATCTCCCAGCCGATCCAACGGCCAGCGCTCAATCGCAACCCCCGCCCGATCGCTGATCCCAAGCCCTTTCCACCGTGCTCCGATTGAATCCTAACCGTTCGTCCTCCCACGATCCGACAGTCCTCTGCCAATCGCAGGTCCCCTCCGATTGTGTTCTCCACCATTGATCTGTCCCGCCGATCTGACGGCAAGCGCTCAATCGCATCGCCCCTCCGATCGCAATCGCAAGTCCTGTCTCCCGTCCTCCGATTTTAAGCCTCCGATTACATCTCCACTGTCCGTTGGGTTTAAGATCTAACGGTTTTAGTTCAATCGCCCTCCGCCTCCACTGGGTCCCACACTCCATTCATCCGTTCATTGTTTTTTGTGTTTTCCTTTGTAATTCGCCCAAAGTTGGTTGTCGGGCTTTTCACTGTTAACTATTTCTTCTGCCTTTCTCATTGTTTCTCCATTGTTCTGCCGCCTTTCCTCCGCCTCCACAGCATTTCTCCACCACCACTGCCTGTGGTTTTAAACTATTTATCTCATTGTGCAGATAGTACAGAGAGGCCTTTTCACCCGGCCAACAGATCAGCAGAAAGGATTCAAAGGGGTTAATGACTGTTAATTGACATAATAAACGATTAACCCTGCATTCAAAGGATTAAGGCACTATTTGAAGATAAAGAGCGCACCAGTAACGCCATAACTGCGCTACCTAACAGCAGGACATTTTCCTCCAGAGGAACACCTGCCCATAGCGTCCTCCATGCCTTCTCGAGCCCTGAGACAATTAAATACACTGACTGAGGCTCATTTCAGACAGTCAGGCAGCATTAAAGAAGCATGGAGGGACTTGCAGTTTTCCATCCAGTTCATTTATTCCAGAATGGTAGCACAGAGCTCCAAGCTCCAGAAAGGACTCCAAAGAAATATCCGAGGTCAATTTCCGGCCTGACAGAGATCTCCGAACCAGATTACAGAGCCGTAGAGCCATTAAGCAGTATGGGCGTGGACACTTCCGCCGATTCTATCTTAATGAGATTCATTTATTTTATATCCTACCACTGCTTCTTCCTCTTCTCCTATAAAAGATCCCCGAGAACATAATGTAAAGGTTGTTGTTGCCTTGCTGGGCATCCCCCACGTTAGAGGATTCATTATCGATCGCGCCTTGGGAGAGAGCAGAGTAGTTTGTATGTAATAGGCTGGGAGCAGAAGTCTGGACTGTAACAGCCATTGAGCTTATTGTACATGAATGGTTTTGCATCAATTAATCAAAGCACATTTCACAATATCCTGGTCTATTACTATAGGTGATGTTTTCTTACTCTGTTTATTACATTTCCATATTGTTTCATGTTCTTCTGGTAGGCATCAGAATAATGGTATAGGATTCACCCTTGTGAGGTGCCCTATGCTGTCTGCTCTCCCTACCTTTATGTTTTCCGCCCTATGTGCTGTCTAAGAGTAAATTCATGGGTTTAACCAAAGGCAAGGATGTTAGCGTCTCTGCTGGTCGTATAAGAACTTGGGGGCTCGCTTTCAGATGTTTCTTTGTACTCTATCTCTCGCTTTTCTTCCCTTCGGAGCTGCTAAAGGCACTGGATTAAATGACCTCTCGGTCTCTTGAGGTAAGTCGCCTTTGTCCACCTTTTGAGTCGCTTGAGTATGTCCAAGTGTAACTCCGGAGTTAAATGACCTCTAACTCGATCTATAGACAGAGACAAAAGAAATTGGTTGCTTTCCTTTCTTTCACTTTCCTCCCACTGCCCCATCCCACCATCTAATCTAAAAATATCCTTTAGTATTAGATGACTTGCCCTCTGAAAGCCTTGGCTAGTTGTTGCAAGTAATCCCCTTTCATAACTCCATAGCCCAATGGATGGCACCTTATTGACCTATCCTCTTTGCTGAAACATCCTGTTGTTTTGTTCCTTCTCTCCCATTATTTTCTCAGTTCATGATTTCATTACCAACCCAGCAACCAACCAACCAAAATAATTTTAAAACCCCCCTTTGTGCTTCATAACTAGCCTAACATCTCATTTTGAGCTTCAAAGATACATCATTCTTTGCTCTATTTGGAGAGATCCCTCTCCGGGTCCAGGAGGGCTAGATCCTAGGGCCCCAAAGTGGTTCTGATGTTGTCTCATCTTTTGGTCTTGCTAATCTGGCCAAAACATGGGAACCCCAACAGGCCGAAATACAAAGGGAAAAGGGCGAAATGAAATGAAACAAGGCCTTTGAATGGTGGGACCCAGTGGGCGGAGGGCGATTAGTTTTGGACCATTGATCTCAGAAGGAGATCAATGGCAATGGTTGAAGGATAGAGTTAATAGAGGCTCCGACGAAGAAAACTGATGGGGGGCGCGATTAGATCCCAGCCGTCGGATCTGAATAAATAGACGACCAAGATCGAATCGGCGGATTGCAATCGGGGGCATAGGAGGTGATACTTTCAAAATTTTGTGATTGTGATGGAGCACCGACCGCCCAATCTGGGTCAAATCAATGGCAAAGATTTAATTGGCGGGAAGAAAGAAGGGCCACAGGCGATGATGCGATTGTGCGATGGTCGTTGGATCGAAAGGAATGAACGGTCAGGATTGGATCAGAGGATCGCAATCGCAAGGCGCAGAAGGGGGGTTGCGATTGAAAAATGCAATTGTGATTGGAACGGGAGAGCGAGGGCCTTCGGATCAACAGGGGAATCGATGGTTTAAATGTGATCAGAGCAGGGGAAGTAGGAAAGCATGGACCGTTAGATCAACAGGGGAATCGACTGTTCAAATGTGATCGAGACGTCGCAATCGAAAGGAGTGGAGGGGTGTCACAGCAAACGCTGTGATTGCGATCGGGGCGGGAGTGCGATTAGCACCGGGCCGTCCGATCAAAATGATAGATCAACGATGGAGATCGCGGTAGAGGCCTTATGAACAAAAACTCAATCGCATAGAAGTTTTTTAGTTAACACAGAGATGTGCCTGTCCGCAAGTTACGATTACGATAAGCACTTAAGGCCTTAGCACCTAGTGCCGGCGCTCAGGCATTTGGGGGAGTGGTTTGCAGGGTTTAGCTGAAAGGGGCCAGGCCTTAATATAAGGTAGAAAGTTGGTTTTTGGCCCATTTTAATTCTTTTTTGAGGCTAAAAAAGGGCAACGGTAGAGAGGAAAAGGGTTTATTAAACCAAACAAAGAGTATTTGAAGCGTTTAAAATGGGACTTAAGATGGTTTACAGGGTTAATGGGGGGAAATAGAGAGGAGTAAAAGGGGATGAAGCAGAGGTTTAGGAGGGATGATATAAAGGGAAAAGGAGGCCTTTTGGGTGTTTCTTCACCAACAGAGAGGCTTTATAACTGGAAACAGCAGTGTAGATTTATCAAAGGACAAGGGCATAAGGAGGCTTCAAGGATGATGTGTTTTCAGAGGGAAATGCATTCCTTGAAGGCTCAAAAACATTTTAGCCCCTTTTTTTCTTGTCAAAAAATTTATAGGGGGCTAACAGTGGCTCCACATGGTGATGGCTTCTGCTTAAAGGAGTCAAGAATTCAGAAAATGATCTTTGGTGTAGGCCAGATGCCTGGTACTTGACTCATTATTTTCTTCTCTTGGATCAACTGCGAAAAATTGTGAAGACATCAAATCAGCAGTAAAATTCTCCCAAAAAACTACCTACCCACACTATAGTCCTAACATTTTTTCTTCTGGGTGAATTTGGACTTGCAGACCCTTTACATCATCAATTTTTACAAACAATAAAATAAACCTATTCTACCTCTACCATTATTACTCCATGAGACCAGATTAAATTGTTGGTCTCATAGCTTCTCTACCTAAACTAGTGTCTGCTAGGATTAAACTGTCTAGCAGAATTCTTCTCTACATTATAAGACAGAAATTGAAAATAGTCAAGCCAGGATTAGACTGTCTGACTTGTTCGACTTTGCAGGAATTAAAAACAACTAACTAAACACTCACAGACTGAGCTTCATTGAGCTTTTCCTACCTACCCAACTCTAACTGGAATATTTACAAGTCTAGCTTACAAACATTGTCTTCCAATGTAACCAATCCATAAAGTGATCCCATGACTAGTCCTTTCTGCTCAGCTCCTTGAGCAGGCTGGATAGGCAGGGCAGCTCCCACTCTTTTAGTTCAATAACAACAGCTTTGAAAAAATTTCTTTCTGTTTGCAACATGTGGCTCAAAAAGACCTTTGATCCTTCCTCAAATGTTTGCAAGAAATGAGCATAAGGATCGTGAAAAGATACCTGGCTATAAATATCTGGCAGGCAGGCTTCAACTAGGATCTCTTCTTCTTTCACTGGATGGAGAAAAAGACTCTCTTAGAGTAGAGTGTCTCCTTCATATTTTTAATTGGAGGACTCATCGTATATTGCAGATGAGTCCCCTTGGAGCTCTGATATATTCTACTCTGATGTGTTGAGCTCCATGAAAAGATCTATGTGTTCTTGAGCAGTGGTTTGTTCCATTGCTTCCTCTTTTTCAAGAGAAGGCTCGTTATTTTCATCTTGCTCAAGAATCTCTTCTTTGCTTTCCTCCTCGCTTTCTGAAAGGAAATACTGCTGACCACTGATCTCATGACACTCATCACGGATGCTTTCATAACTTTCCCCATCAGTTTCATAGATAGGCTGACTAGGTTCACTACTTCTCTGGAGTTGCTGGCCCTGGCTTCCCTCCCATGGGTCTACTGATGATGGTTCTGCAAGCTCAACTTCTCTCTGGAAACAATCATCGTCAAATAGATCATAACTAGGAAAGTCATGATCGTAAGCAATGCCACCAATCAAACTCGTCGGATTCTCAGCAGGTCTTTCTTCGTCCCAATCCACAGAGGAGTTTTTTGGATCTGTATCATCAAACTCAATAGACGAGTGAGCAAGGGAATCTGTTCTATGAAAGACTTCGGAGGTGGATCGTTGATTTAATATCTAATCAATCTCTTCTTCTGTCAAATGGGAGGTTTCCCTTTTATCATGGATAGAATAACATCAATCCTCTTTCTCTTGTGTTAGCTGATTGGGTGGCGGGATGTTTTCTTGAGCCTCTTCTTCTACATCAGATTCTGCCACTTCTATGTGATCCCTTGCTTCCTCAAGGCAGCCTTCCCTATTATCTTTTTCCATTAGGCACTGATATTCTCTACTCAGCATAACATAAGACATAGGTAAGCAATCAGGCAGTCCCTGATCACTTTCCTCTTTGTCTTCTATAGACTCTTGAGCATCGTACATGTCTTGCTCATCCTCTCGGTCTCGATTTTTTTCTTGTTCTGGGAGAGGCATGGGCTGTTCTAAATAATCCTCATTTGAATTCAGATTAGCCATATACATCTCCAGCACTTTACCAAACATTTCTGTTAATTCATCTAATTGGTCATACAAAGCATCATACTTTGTATCCATGTCCATGTTTGGATTCATGATTTTGCAAAGAATGTTACTGCTTCTTCTCAACTAGTTCAGAGTCCTCCACCAGTGGAGTCATTAGGTATTCATATCATAGGGAGTGTGGAGTCGCTAGGTGGATAAATTTGGTTGTTTGGAGCAGGCTGTTGTCCACCATTAGCAATTAAAATCCAATCTAAAGGAAAAGTTGTATGTTCCCTAGTGGAGTCGCCATTATGTTGGTGATGACAATGGGACAAAGACCAATATTAGCAGTTATGGACACTCAGATTTCCCTAGCGTAATCGCCATTATGTTGGGGTTCCTATGTTTTGGCAGATTTGGAAATACCAAAAGATAAGACAACATCAAACCACTTTGGGATCCTAGGATCTAGCCCTTCTAGATCCAGAGAGGGATTTCTCCATAAAACAAAGAATGATATATAACTTTGAAGCTCAAACTGAGATACTACGCTAGGTATGAAGCACAAAGGGGGTTTAAAATGATTTGGTTGGTTGGTTGCTGGGTTAAGTCATGAGATCATAGACTGAGAAAGTAATGGAAATAAAGGAGCAGAATAGCAGGATGTTTCGGAAAAGGAGGATAGGTCAAGAAAATTCCATCCATTGGGCTATGGAGTCATGAAAGGAGAATTAATTGCAACAACTAGCCAAGGCTTTCAGAGGGCAAGTCATCTACACTAAAGGATATTTTTAGATAGATGGTGGGATGGAAAATTAAGGAAAGAAAGTGAGAGAAGGAAAGCAACCCAATTTTCTTTCTATAGATCAGGTCAGAGGTAATTTAACTCCAGACCTACTTGGACATACTCAGAGGAAACTCTCAAAGGAGGGACAGAGGGGCAGCTTATAGATCGGACCAGAGGTCATTTAATTCCAGGTCAGCTTTAGCATGCTCCAAATAAAAACAGAGATAAGCTTAATAGAGCCAGGGTCTGTAAATCAGAGAAGGACTTTGAACCTTCAATGCTTTGACACCAGCAAGAATATCCAAGCAGCAAACCCCTAATTCATACATCATCTAGTAGCATATGGAACCGCTACACTGTTTAAATTAGCTAAATTTACTCTTAGATTCACTATCAGTAGAAAACATTAAAGGCAAGGAGAGCAGAAACATAGGGTACCTAACAAGGGTAAATCCTATGCCAATATTCTGATGCGAGCCAAAAGAAAATGAAACAACATGAAAATGTAATAAACAGTGTTATAAAAACATCACCAATAGTAATAGACCAGGATCCTGTGAAATGTGCTTGATTAATTGATGCAAAACCAGTCACATACACTGAGATCAATGGCTGTTACTATCCAAACTTCTCCTCCTAGCCTACTACATACAAACTACTCTGCTATTCCCTCCCAAGACTATTCTAACAGTCAAACTAAATCCCTCTAACAGCAATCAGCAACAACCAAACAACAACCTTTACAATATGTTCTCGGGAATTCTTATAGGAGAAGAGAATAACAATGGTAGGTGATATTCATTAAATGGATCTCATTAAGACAGAGTGGAGAAAGAGTTCATTCCCACTCTGCTTAATGGAAATCTGCCTTGCTGTAAGTACTTTTGGTATGGTCTCGGAGACTCTATCAAGTCGGCTTTGACCTCTGATGTTTCGTGAAGTCCTTCTGGTGTTTGGTATTTTGCACTGCCTTCTAGAATTGGTGAACTGGGTGGAAAATCTGCAAGGTCTCCATGCTTCATAACTGCTGTCTGACAGTCATAGAAGCTTCTATCAGTGAAATAAATTTAAGGGCTTGAGGAGACATGGAGACTTCTGCAAGAAGGTGTCCTTTTGGAGAAACGGTGCTCTGCTGATGTTAACACAGATATGGCTTGTTGCGTGTGCCTTTGGTCCTAGAACTGTGCCTTAATCCTTTGAACGCGGGATTAGCGCTTTAAATCTTCAATTACGGGCTTAAATCCCTCAAATCTGTCTCTGCTGCTTCACTGGGCCGCTATAATGGTCTCTCTATGATTCCTGTACAATGAAATAAACTTGTTATGAAATCTCATGGGTGGTGGAAGAGATTCTGTGGAGGCCGAAGGAATGGTGGCGGAGAAAAGGGGCCTTTAGTGTTAAACGCATAAGTTTAGCTTTGGCCGAAATACAAAGGGAAAAGGGTGAAATAAAATGAAACAAGGCCTTTGAATGGTGGGACCCAGCGGGTGGAGGGTGATTAGTTTAGGACCATTGATCTCAGGAGGAGATCAATGGTGATGGTCGAAGGATAGAGTTAATAGAGGCTCCGACGAAGAAAACTGATGGGGGGTGCGATTAGATCCCAACCATCGGATCTGAAGAAATGGACAGCCAAGATCGAATCAGCAAATTGCAATCTAGGGCACAGGAGGTGACACTTTTAAAATTTTGCGATTGCGATGGAGCTATTGAGCGCCGACCACCTGATCTGGGTCAGATCAACGGCGGAGATTCAATCGGCGGGAAGAAAGAAGGGCCACAGGGTGATGATGCGATTATGCGAAAGGAATGAACGGTCAGGATCGGATCGGAGGATCGCAATCGCAAGGCGTAGAAGGGGGGTGTGATTGAAAAATGTGATTGTGATTGGAATGGGAGAGTGAGGGCCGTCGGATCAACAGGGGAATCGATGGTTCAAATGCGATCGGAGTGGGGGAAGCGGGAAAGCGTTGACCGTTAGATCAACAGGGGAATCAACTGTTCAAATGCGATTGAGACGTCGCAATCGGAAGGAGTGGAGGGGTGTCACAGTAAAAGCTACAATTGCGATCGAGGTGGGAGTGTGATTAGCGCCAGGACATCCGATCAAAATGATAGATCAATGGTGGAGATCGCGGCGGAGGCCTTCTGGACCAAAACTCAAAAAAAATTTAGCCCCCTGTTTTCTTGTCAAAAAATTTATAGGGGGCTAACAGGGAGGTTCATCATGAGGAGATGTTTTAGAAGCAATAGCTGCAGCCTTAACCTCTCTCTTATTGGAATTCTTTTTCTTTTTCCTCTTCTTCTTCTTCTTAGCCACCTGGTTACTCGAATCCAGGCTTTCACCAGGCGAAGTATAAGAGGAGGATGTAGAAACAAGCGAAGAAGTGGAGAGGTCCACCTTGGAATCAACATGATGTTGTTCAGGCGAAGGAGACGATTAAATAGAGATCGAGGCATTCGATACCACAGAGGTTGAAAACAACCAAACGGGAAACCAAACAGTTAACCCAGGAAGGGACAATGTTGCCATATAAGGAGCACCAACATTTCCAAAAGGAGGAAAAGGACCAGGATTCCCTTCGGAGGGGATTCCTTAATTCGTGAACTCCAGAAAATTTGCCATTAGAAATTATTAAAAACAACACCCTAAGGAAACTAACTTTAACTAGGAATATTTCGTGGGCAGCTAATTTTTAAAACATTGAAACAAAACTCTACCGTTTCATCTTTTAAGAGTCGACAAATAGGAAAAAGTTGACTCTATCACTTTCAGATTGGAAACAAGCGTGAAAGTACAAGCGCTTGATGATATTTTGAAATTTAATGAGTCAGAAAAGATCGAAATGAATACTCTAGAATTCTAGGAAAAGGGTGTACCATATATCCGTGAACTGCAATATACACCTTGGTTTCAAAATGAAAGAGAAATCAACCAAGGACTTGATGTACGTGCAGGCAATCTCCCTGAATGTTGTGTCCGGTGTATCGCGGGTATAAGGCGGCAGACTCAGCTTCCTATGGATAAAGGATAGAAACCTAGTGGGGTCTCCCTTTATATACATGACAGTACGAGGAGCACAAGTTTGTACTAGTGCTGTCTAAAGCCAAGAGGAGAACGACAGCTACTAGCTTTAATGACACCAGAACACATCACTAGCCTAGACCTCTAAATATTTCGTTAATGTTTCAATGCTGCCTTAAGGTAAATTGAATAAATTTTAGAGTTGATCTTCAATTATGTTTCAATTTCCAGGCCCTACCGAATGTTATCCAACAATCTCCTATATGCAGCTATATGAGGAAAGAAAAATTTCAATTCGATGAATGCTATCTAGTAAAGGGAAGAGCTTCAAACAATGATGCAATAGAAAACAACACTGCAAACAATATTTTTCCAAACTAGATGACTTTCACTATCCAAAAGTAATTTCAAACATTCAATGATGCGAATAATGCAATGTAATCTATGCAAAATCCTCTTTTCGAAAACTATGCAATTGTAATCTATGCACAATTTCCTTTTTATTTTGAAATGATAAGAATGCACTCAATGCATTTTTCGATGAAATGAGAATCTACTTAATGCATTCTTTTAATGAAAGAGAATGCATTCAAAGATATTTTTAGTTTTCAATCATTAAAAAATGTAGTCTACGTTCAATGATGGATCCCAAAAAATACTTTTAAATGCAATGTGATCTAATGCATTTTAACGAAAAGCAAACTATGAGACGAACACTAAATGAACACAAATCTTCTTAATGAAGGATGAATGAAAAAGGTATGAAAACAAACACTAAGAATGAAATTGTTGTTTCAAACACTTTGTAACAAAATTCCTCTAAAGGCTACAATACATATGAGGTCAAGCACAAAAAGGACTTCCAAAGCATGAGATCAAAACAAGACATTCATTCCCTTTTGAAATTAGGAAATCATGGAAAAAAGACATTCCAAACAATGAGCAATGTAATCTATGCTTATACAGAGGAAAGACCGGAAGGGAAAGACACACTGGTGAAGGATTTAGGGAAAAAGTCTCAATTTTCACACACCCTAAAATTGGCACTAGTGCCAACTGGCGCGACTTGCTCACTGACAACTAGCGCCAATGGAAAATTGGCACGGGTTGCTAACTGAAAACAAGCACCAACGCCTGAAAATGAAAAAACAAAGAATTTCTCCCAACCAAGATGAGACTCACCACTTCAAGAAAAATCTAAAACAAACCTAGAAGAAAAGTACTGACCAAAAGAAACTTCCAAACAAGGGAAAATCCTAGCACCTACAGGAAATGACGCGACTATCTGGCTGTAATCTGCGCCAGACAGGGGATGGAGCGAGTGATGAACTAGAAACCTGCACCAATGGGTGCGACTGTCAGGGTGGAAACCGCGCCAATAAAGCCAACCATGAAAGGATGAAAATTCGGAAAAGCAGAGGTCAGATTTGATCCTCTAGGGCTGAACAAAGGTTTTACACTAGAAAAAAGAAAACCAAAAGAGCTGATCAAGCAAACAAAGACAAAAATCAACTGAAAAGACAAGAAAAAATCCAATCAATGTCTCCCCAGTGGAGTCGCCAGTTTGTTGGAGAGGTAAATCCCCTCTGTGGACAAAAGTGATCCCTACTAGCCCAGATCAGGTCTAGCAACAACCGAGTCATGCTAAGACGCAAGTTCCTAATTGCAAAAGACCAAGATGTGACAAGAGGCCTACATTAAGTCCTACGCTGCCATCATTTGTGGAGAAGATAGCACTTCCGTCCCCTGCTTTGGCAGATCACAATTCTCTCGCTCAATGCGATCGAACACTTGCATGTACAAGAAGAAACAACAAACAAACAAGCATAAAACCTAATACATGCAATTATGTATCAGTCAGAGAAGATACAACTCATAACGTAAAACATGAACATCTGAGTGGAACCATAATCGAAGTCGCTTATTATTAATCATAACAAAGAAAGATACAACCTGAGCTCTGACGCTGGATCTTCCTTCGGCGGGTCGACAGAAGAGTACGTCTCGGTAAAGCTCATCGGGATAAGGACAAGTCTCTCTCTCTTCGGCTATCTGACGATAATCTCCTTACAATTGATTCAGCGCTATTCAGGCTACTAAGACTACTAAGGCTCGACCATTCAGTGCCCTCATCAATGGAAGATGGCTATATTTATAGAGGAAGGGAGGCCTTATCCCTTGGGAGGTTCCCCATAAGGTGGAAACAAGAGGCCAAAGGAGGAAGGTCGTGGTTATTCAGTCGAAACCACTCCTCATGACTCATCCACGAAGTTGTTGTAATCGAAACTTCGCCTCTTTTTTTTTTTAACTTTCCATAAGAAGATTGGCACGGGTGCTTAGTTGGGACAGAGTTCCAATTGGTGTGGACTCAGTGTTAATTTTCCTCATTGGCACGAGGACATAATGGGCTACCAGCGCCAAGGAAAAAACAGGTGTTTTTAGGGGTCTGCTCAGGAAATTATCAACAGAAGGAATTTTTTCCTCATGGAAAGGGATGAAATGATGGTATTTTCAGGGCATGACACTGCTCACAGGTCATGGAAATAGCCCTCCAATGGGTGAGATGGGGATTGCAGGGATGGTGAAAATTTACTGTGTAACACATGCCTTCTATGGCTGCCATCCCCTTCCTTATATGCTTGGTGAGCTTCCTCACCTTGGGCCCCACTCATTAAAGCCACTGCTTCCATGCATGGAGTCTCCCTCCAAAACTGCGTTGTCCATGGTGACACCTCCATGTGATAAGATCTCCTCATATACCAAGTGTATCTCAATCAATCCCTCCATGAAATTATCCTCCCAGGTACTCATGAGATGCCAATGACTCACCTCATAAGGAAACAAAAGACCCAATGTAGCAATCATGGTATGCCCAATGTTCTACCTAAAACGTGAAGCATAAGAAACATGGAGCATCCCACACCTAATGGGCATATTCAATCCTTGCATCCTTCCTCCAAAAATTCCCACAATAAGAATAAGGACATCAAAAATGTATGGGTTCATAACTAAGGATACATAATCTTCCATATGTAATACTGGGGGAGGATCATAGTGCCACATGTGGAACTAGCACGATATGTCTCTTGACTACCCAAGAACATGATATAATAAGTGGTTTCCCCACCACTTGTTTGATTCCATAGTATTCTTACATGTTTTGAGAAGGTGAGTAGTGTTTGGTGCCAATGGAGCACACCCTGAATGATATTTCTTCTCCCTATATCCTCCTAGGGAGTGGCCATTCTCAACACTATTTATGGCCCAAAGTTGACCATGAATTTTATAAGGAATGGCTTGCACATGTATGGTAAAGGAATGCAAATACTCATCTAGCAAATAATTATGCACAAAAACATGATCCTTACCATATACCATGATTGAAATAATGGAGTGGCTCATAGATGTGTCCCTTCTCATTCCCAATGAGGAAAGAGGTGGATGTGCTAACTCTATAAAATAGTTATGTCTCTCCTCCATCTCAAAATGATCCATGCCTCTCCTAAAATGATGATATATCTCCTCTTCAAAGACTTCCCAAGTAAATCCCTCCATTATGGTATGGTATGCTCTCATGGAATAAGTGTGGCTGAAAATAAAATATTCATGTGATACATGTAGAAACTTCTCCTTGAGCTTGGATGCTCTAGATAATAATATCCTACTCTGATAGTATATGAACCCATCTGTTGTGTAACCAGCTCCAAAAATAGAAGAAAAGAGATATCAACGCCTTAGAAATAAGCCACTTCGATGGGGCAACCTCCAATACATTACATAAATGAAAAATTCTTGGATGATACAATTTACAAAACCTCCTTTCTATATATAGGAGTCCATGTGGCCATAATGTAATCCTAGTGGGCCACAATGTAATCCTAGCCGACCTAACAATAATAATTTAAGGGCACAATAATAACAAAATGGGGGTTACAAGGGTACAATAATAACAATAAGAGGGTTACACTAATAACAATAAGGGACTATACTAGTAATATAGGGACATAACATGCCCCTCTCCTTCAAAAAAGTGTTGTCCTCAACGCTTGAGTAGCTCTGGGTGCTTCTGTATAAAATTCTCATCCTCCCATGTAGAATCTTCAGTGGTTAAGTTCTTCCACTTGATGAGATACTCTGAAATTGATCGATTCCATAGTTGTCTAGTTCTTGTTTCTGTGACTGCTTCAGGTTCCAAGATGATTTTTCCTTCCTCATCAAGTTCTGGAAATATTTTCTGAACTGGAAGATTTTCACCTATAGCCTTATTTAAGCATGAAACATGGAAAACTGGATGCACTCGCGAAGAAGCAGGAAGCTCCAATTTGTATGCCATAGTACCAATGTTTTGCAACACCTTGTAAGGACCATAGTACTTTGGCGATAATTTATTATCTTTCTTAGCTTGCTTAAGGGACATTTGTTTGTGTCGTTGTAGCCATAAAAATACCCAATATCCTACATCAAAACTTCTCTCGCTGCGATGTTGATCTGCCTCTTGTTTCATTCGATTTTGTGCCAAATTAAGGTTATCCTTTAAGAGTTGGAGAACTTCTTGCTGATGCTCAATGTGATCTTCCACTGCTTGAACCTTCGAATTTTCCCTTAAAGATGATGTGATGGATGGTGGATGATATTTATAAAGTGCCATAAATGGGGTCATTTTTGCTGCAGTATGGAAGGAAGTGTTATACCACCATTCAGCGAGAGGTAACCACTTGACCCATTGTGTTTGTTTATCAAATACAAAACAACAAAGATATCCTTCCAAACATTTATTTACTATCTCAATTTGACCATCAGATTGAGGATGATAAGATGAGCTATGAGCTAATTGAGTACCCAAACAAGAAAATAACTCCGTCCAAAAATTTCCAGTAAAAATGGGATCTCTGTCGCTCACAATAACCCTTGGACTTCCATGTAGTTTTTGAATTCTATCCATAAATGTAGTAGCAACTGTACTTGCTTTAAATGGATGAGATAATGCACAAAAGTGTGCATACTTGGTAAGTCTATCAACTACCACCGTGATGACACTCTTTCCTTCGGACTTATGTAAACCTGTGATAAAATCCATTGAAATCTCCTCCCAACGTTGACTTGGAATGGATAAAGGTTGTAGAATTCCCTGGGTCTTAATTGTCTCAAATTTATTCTGCTGGAAAACCAAACATTTCGCCACAAACTTTTGAATATCAGATTTAAGGCCATCCCAAAAAAATTCTTTCTTCACCCTGTGGTAAGTTTTTAAAAATCCTGAGTGTCCTCCTAAAGGAGAAGTGTGCAATTCCAGAAGAATCTTTTGTTTTAGTTGGGAATTTTTACAAAGATATAAGCGATCTTTGTACCATAAGGAATCATTTTTCCAACTAAATGTATCCGATGTACTAGGATCTTGCTGCAACTTTTGAATGAGTGTCCATACATCTTTGTCCTTCTTCCATTCATCTCTTGCTTCGGTTATCCAATCTGGTTGGATAATAGGAATGGCACAAAGCAATGCTTCCACCTCTTCATTCTTTCTTGAGAGTGCATCTGCAACAACATTAAGCTTTCCTTTTTTGTAGATTATTTCAAATTCATAACCTAACATCTTTGTGACCCATTTTTGCTGCTCTTCTGAAGATAGTCTTTGTTCCAAAAGGTGTTTAAGACTATCATGATCAGTTTTTACCTTGAAGTGTCTTCCCATTAGGTAAGTTCGCCATTTCTTTAGTGCATGCAGTATTGCTAACATTTCCTTCTCATAAATAGGTTTTTGTAAATACTTTCCTTTGATTGGACGAATTTCAAAAGTAATGGGTCTTCCTTCCTGCATTAAAACTGCACCAATTCCATTTCCTGAGGCATCACATTCCACAATAAAGGTTTTTGTGAAGTCTGGCATAGCTAAGACCGGTGCTAGGCACATTGCCTCTTTAAGATGTTCAAAGGCCTTAGTTGCTTCAGGAGTCCATGAAAATGCATCTTTCTTCAATAATGTTGTTAGAGGTGCCGCTATTCTCCCATAATTCTTAACAAACTTGCGATAATACCCTGTTAACCCGAGAAATCCTCGCAACTGCTTTATGGTTGTGGGGACTTTCCATTCCTTAATGGCTTTAATTTTGTTAGGGTCTACTCTAACACCCTCGTGAGATACAATATGACCCAGATATTCCACCTCTTGTACTCCAAAGAAACATTTGGATGTTTTTGCATATAATTGTTTCTCCTGCAATAGTTTGAGCACCCTGTCAACATGTTCAACATGATCCTTCCAAGACCTGCTATAGATTAGTATATCATAAAAAAATACCAGCACAAATTTTCTAAGGAAGGGTTTGAAAATGGAATTCATCAACCCTTGAAATGTAGAAGGTGCATTGGTAAGGCCAAAAGGCATGACCAAAAATTCATAATGACCCTCATGAGTTCGAAATGCTATTTTTGAAATATCTTCAGTCTTCATTCTAATTTGATGATATCCTGAACGAAGATCCAACTTGGTAAAATAAATTTCTCCATGTAATTCATCCAATAATTCATCAATCACAGGAATGGTAAATTTATCTTTAATGGTGAGCTTATTGAGCTCCCTATAATCTGGACACATTCGCCATGATCCATCCTTCTTGTGTACCAATACTACAGGAGCAGAGAAAGAACTTTGAATAGGTTGAATTATACCCGCCTCTAACATTTCTGCAATCATACGTTCAATTTCGCTCTTTTGGACATAAGGATATCTATAAGGCCCGATGTTTGGAGGAACACTTCCCGGAATCAAATGAATAGCATGATCATGATCATGAATAGGTGGGAGTCCTTTGGGAGTTTCAAACACCTTGGAATGATTGTCCAAGACTTGTTGGAGATCTGCAGAAATAGATGATTTTGATGTTGGAACATCTAGTGAGCATAATTGTGCAATTACGCCTCGTTGTTATTTCTTTAGAAGATTTTTCATGACATTAGAGATTATTATATTTCCTGGCTTCCCTGCAATACCTCGTAATTCGACTTCCTTTCCTTCTGAAAAAAATTTCAAGAAAAGTTCTTGAAAATTAAAAGCTACCGTCCCCAAAGATTGTAACCATTGTACTCCTAGTACAACATCAACACCTCTCATAGGAATGGAAAGCATTGGACTAGTCAATACATATTCCCCCATGGTTAGCTTGATATTATGGCATTTTCCAGAGCAATTTATAGTTCCTCCATTTGTAACCATCACTTGACATTCTGGTGCTGGGTATAGGAAACAATTTAATTCCTTGGCTACCTTACAATGAATAAAATTATGGGTGCTACCTGAATCAATCAACACTATTACCTTTTTCCTCTTGATATGTCCTTCTATCTTGATAGTTTGAGGAGTGGTAATTATTGCCAGTGCATTACATGATATGGTCGGATTCATTTCTTCCTCTTCTAGGGCTAGTTCCTGGTGTATATCCTCTTCTGTTTCATTTTCTTCTTCCTCTTCACAATCTATGTAGAATAATTTCTTCTCAACACACTTATGACCTTTAGTGTATTTTCTATCACACTGTAGCAAAGCCCTTTTGCTCTTTTTTCTTCCAATTTTTGTGGTGTCAACCTTGTAGGTTGTGGAAATCTAGGCATAGAAACACTTCCTTCTTTATAGAAGTGAGTGGTAGGCTTCCTTGTCACCATAATTTTACATTCAATTTTTCTTGCCAACCTGATTGCCTTCTCTAATGAATTAGGTTCTGAAACGCAAACTTCATGTTGGATGTTATCCTTTAAAGTGCCTATGAAGAGATCAATCCTGTGTTCCTCTGGAATATCAGTTACCCTTATATTCAATTTTTGGAAGTCCTCAACGTGCTCCCCCACTAAACCCTTTTGTTTGAGATTTATCAATTGGCTAAAGAAGGTGTTGCTCTTTGTATCCTCATAATGTGCTATCATTTCCTCTGTAAAGATTGACCAAGTGACAATTTTTTTACGGGAGCAAATCAATCGATACCATACAAATGTATTTTGTTCTAAATGTAAAGTTACAATGCGTACCTTTTGTGTGTTTTGCACGTTATGGAGATCAAAATATTGCTCCATCTGTAGTATTCATGTTACAGGATCCTTTCCATCAAACTTCCTCATCTCCATTTTTGGAATATGGTGGTTCCTCCCGGCAACATTAGAGTTTATGAAATCACAATTAACATTTGTTTTGTTCTCATCATGAGTTTCTTCTACTATCTTTTCACCATTATGAAACATTTCTTGTATCAACTTTGTCGAACCTTCCATGTCTGCTTTTAGATCCTTCTTCATGTTTTCCATGTTTTCTTTCATGTCATCCATCTTGGCTTCCACGTCTTTCTTCAAAACTTTCATTTCATTTTTTGTTGCTCTTTGCGAGAGAAAAATTTGGTGCACTTGCTCTAGTAATTTTGATAGATCATGTTGCAATTCTTCATCTTCATGAGTCATAATAGAGCCTTCTGAAGGCTTAATGGGTGTTGAATTATTTTTACGGGGAATATTTTAGAATCCAATACTGATATCTATTCTACAATATGCCCTTGGAATCAATTCAAATTGATTCTTCAAACAAGACTTATGCAATTCGGAAAAAAAATACACACCTTTTTCTTGCTTTTGAAGAGGTTGATATTGAAATTGGATTATCTCTGTGATTGTAGCACTTCAATATTTGAATTTTGGTACCGACGTAGCCTGCTGAGTTCTCTTTCGAATGCCGTAGTTCTGACCTGATTTGGATTATCCAAGAAAAATTTGTGTCCAAGCTCCCATAATGACCTAATTATGGAATGGTTCAGTAGAGCGAATTTGTACGACTTGCCACATGTCATTGTTTCATCCTTCGGCTCTGAAATTGATAGCCAAGAAACTAAAATCCATGCACCTACGACCAATTTTTACATCACTCCAATCCGATGCTCGGAGAGAGAGTTATGGATATTTTCCCACGATCACCTCTTTGAGATGAAATTTGGGATCCTGAGAAAGCACTCTCTTCCACGGATCATATCTCCGAAAATATTGTGAACCAAGGTCTGAAATATTTTGACGCATTTCCTCAAGCTTTCAGCTTCGCACTCTAAAAATTTTAGATTCTGAACCTTCGTAGAAAAAAATTTATAGCGCAAATTCCACGATGACCTGTTTAGGAGCCTGAAAAAAAGACCTAACTTCCACAGATCATATCTCTGAAAATTTTGCGAACCAAGCTCTGAAATTTTTAGAAAATATTCCTCGGGATTTCGTCTTCACACCTAAAATTTTTAGCTTCTGAAACTTCATAGAAAAAAATTTATAGCGAAAATTCCACGATGATCTGTTTGGAGCAGTGAAACCCTAGAATCCAAAGCTCTGATACCAAATGTTGTGTAACCAACTCCAAAAATAGAAGAAAAGAGATATCAATGCCTTAGAAATAAGCCAATTCGAGGGGGAAACCTCCAATCCATTACATAAATGAAAAATTCTTGGATGATACAATTTACAAAACCTCCTTTCTATATATAAGAGTCCATGTGGCCATAATATAATCCTAGTGGGCCACAATGTAATCCTAGCCGATCTAACAATAATAATCTAAGGGCATTGTAGAGCACTAGAAAATATGTTGCTTCACTGGTTGATCACTCCAGTGATGAGAAATATCAGACCCTTCTCCATGTAGAAACCCTTTAGGGTATTCTTTGTGTCTATCCATACTCATCTCCTTTATTTCTCTTGAATGTCTTGCATAGTTCGAAGAAGAAGCTTTGGAAACTCCTTCTCCTCATCTTCTCCCGATAAAGGAGTTTTCCCCTTGTCTTCTTTATCATCTGTATAATCATATCTATAGTTTCTTCTAAGATACCTCTTCTCTCTATCTGTGAGAGGATCTCCTTCTTCTGATGACATATTGGCTTAAGATGCACAGGCTGAGCCAAGATTATGCTCTGATACCACTGTAATATTCCCAAGTGGGGAAAGCAGTAATATAAGACATAAAAATGAAAAATAGCAGTGAAGATCAATGCATAAACATATGAAACCAATATGGATCCATTTTATTAATCATATCAATAAAAAAATAGTGTAATATAATGAGGCACAAATCATACAACATAATCCCACAAGCTCCAATGAATGAACCCCCTTAAGAATGAGGTGCTGCTAATATACAAAATGCCAGAAAGCTACTACATCGCAGTCATGATGAGAAAAAATACAACATATTTAGATAAAATGATATAAAATGGCTGATATATTCCTCTAAAGATACTGAAATAAAATATATAGGCTCTATAACAACCTCCCAAAAGAACCCAAGAGGGTTTCTGAAAAATACACCAAAAAAAAAATGGTGAACCAAATCCCTAGGGCTAAAGAATCACTGCAAATATATTATTAGAAATATGTGGCTGATATGATGTAGCATGGAATGAAACCTCCTCCCAATAGACTCTCCAGGTTAAAGGCTAATCCATTCCCTGGAAAACCATCTCCCCAAATGGTGTACTGAAACCACCCATGCAACTCCTCCCTAAAATAACGTAGTCCAAGACTGAAACTGCATTGTAGGGACTAATAATAATGTGCAATGGTGCCAAATGTTGTAAATAAGTTCAAGGGACTTCTAAGCTGGAATCCAAACGTAAAGAAACCCTCCTCCACTGAAATCTAGCTCAAAAATTACCCAAATCAATTCTCCACTGCTCAACCCTGCAACACAACACAACCCTCTGAAAAAATTGCACTGTAGAAGAAATATGGAGCTTGGCCTAATGCCGAAATGTGAAAATGTAGTGCAAATAATTCTCCTGAGTGGGCACTTGAAGTCCCCCGAGGATGAAGGTGGGATTCCTGCTTGAGAACACCCTTGTGCTAAATAGCACTACAATCTCCGCTAAACAACTGAAGAGAGAAATAATAATCAAAACATGCCTTCTATGACTGCCATCCACTTCCTTATATGCTTAGTGAGCTTTCCCACCTTGGGCCCCACTCATTAAATCCACTACTTCCATGCATGGATTCTCCCTCCAAAACTGCACTGTCCCTCAATGAATGCCACTCCTTCCATACCAGCGATGTTGATTTGGTCAAAGTTGACCTAGTCTACATGCTCTAGCCACTTTTCACACACAAGGGTGATTAATCAAACCACTAAAATGATCTCCATTCACATTAGTAGTGATTTTATTCCCACTAAGGAGATTTATGGGTCTCCATACTCTCTTATTCTTCTAACTAAGGAGAAAAAACAAAATTTAATATTCCAACTAGCTTATAGCTAATTGGGAATATTACATTAACCAACAAACCCCTGTACTACTGGCCCTTTCAGCTATTTCCTGTTTGCGCAGGTCAAGGTCTTACCCAAAGTAATATGGGAGGGTGTTGGAACCAGGTTTCCACACCATGAGAGACAGAGATTAATGAATGGGTGCATTTAGATCTAAACAGGCCTGCACTGAGAAAAGCCCTAACCAAAAACCCTTAGCAATGTATGTAGAAGAATAACTTGCACACAACTCATAACTTATAATGTAATCAATTAACAAGAGAAATATGACTAACTATCTTAGATCTATTCATTCATTACTCTTTAAATCATCACATCCACATGAGCTATCATATAGCTATCAATATTCAATATCATAGGAACAATATAGAAATAACAAGGAATCAACATGCAACGCAACCCATAAAACAACACAGAGACATTAAAATATCAGTGAAACATCTTCTCATTCATTAATACTTCATATTTTCCTTACAGACTCTTTCATATACCCACGCACATAACCAACAGGGTCTGCGCACAACAATTTTTAGGGTCTCTGCACACACAGCTAGTAGGAGCCCTTACCTAGACAAGTTCACACAAAAATCCCCTAGAACAAATCTATCATCAACAATCATGTCAAAAATTCCCCAAAACTACTTTCTTAGACTCATCCTAGACCCCTATTTATACTTTTAGTCTGTGTTGTACTAGGGCCCACAAACAGTGGTTTGCGACCCATAGATCTACCCTAATGCATGAGGTACTTTGACCTGTCCCAAAGTCCCTTAACGTGTGCTGCACACGACTAAAATATTCAAAATATTACAAAATTATATCAAAATTTCATTCGAGGGACCCCACTCCAACAGGCCCCCAACACAATCTTGTGACTTGTCCCGAGTCACAGCAACAATGGGGTCTTTATCTTGCTCTGACGTTTTCTAAGGGCAACGGAAAATGGCGGTAGGACACCCTCACTCTTCGCAAATGCATTTTGCGCGATATCGACCAAATTCTGTGAAGTTGGACCCTCAGTCACTACAGTGACACTTTCCAATGTCTGATTCAACTGTTTGACTGTCGTGTCCAGGTCTTGCGAGAGCTTCAACGCTTCATCTGCGCAAGGCTTCAAATGGTCACTAAGAACTTGATTCTTATGGCGGAGCACCTCAATCTTTTCCCTTAGATCATGATTGGTGTGAAGATGTGCTAGGCGCTAGGATGCAACAAGGGCTGGCGTGGTGACTTCCAACTGATCAAATTCCTGTTTTTTTTTGTGCAACTCATCATGGAATTTCTGGAGAAGGGGGTCTCACTGCACTATTGACTACAACTCCATAGCAGTGTCCAACAATTTAGATCCCTTAGAGATGTTTTCCAAAATACTTTTGGTCGCTTCCTTAACCAACGCGGCTCATTGGGCTCGCACCTCTAGAGGGGTTTCAGGCTTCTGCTTGGCCTGCAACACAGCAATCTGTTTCTCGAGGTCTGCTTTAACAGTCTGCAATTCGGTCCTGGATGACTTCAACATAGCCACGAAGCTCTCAATTTTGGCCTAGGGCACAACAGAGACAATAATTACTTCAGGTACTTCTCCACATAATTGGTCAATTAGGTGATGTAGCTATGCCCATTGCATGGCTACCGCGTGTTTCTATGCTTGTGCTTGGGCTACCTTGCTCAACTGTTGCTACTCATTAACTTCTATTCTTTGTAGCTCAACAGATATGAACAAGTGGAGAGCGTGTAGTTTCCCACTCATTATACTAGCAAGGACGAGGCCGACCTCTACATATGCCTGGACCTGCGCACACAATGTTGACAATTCTATATTCACGTTCGCATCGAGGATGGGGAAAATACTACTTTCTATGGCGGTGATGATGGTTGTTGTTGGTAGGCTCGCTTGAATTAGCCTTGCCTAGTCCACGCTCACCTACAAAGAGTCTTCTTTCAGTTGTAATACTTGAAAATTGGCCTGTAATGCCTCCACTGCGGCCTTGTTTTGATTTTCCAAGGTGTTCCAGCTGTCTTCTGACGCGGTGGCGACTGCGCCTTCTCCTTCAGATTTTGGGATTGTGATATTCCTCGGATCTTATTCATAGCCCTCTAATGACAAATTTATACAGTTTATAATATCGTGCATCTGCACGTCCCAAGTAGGCGCAACACATTCCTTTCGAAGCAAAGGCTTATCAAAGACAAGATCATCTATATATTGCAGGGCTTCTTCCAATTTCTCCATCCCTCAACCTAAGCCGTATGTTTCCATGAAATCCTTTGTCATTGTATCCCAGTAGCGAGTGCGTTGGTGAAGCTCCGCATATAAATACTAGGTGGTGGGGATCAACCCTAATGCATGAATAAATAGATGGGCCCACTCATTTCAGGTCCTTTCATTCCATACCTCCATCCAGATAGCCAAGTGCTTGCATGGATCCCCACGGCCAGAGAAAAGATCCATGGGTGGGTTGACTTGGGTTTCAAAGCACAATATCATCATCTTTCAACACTCCCCCTAGTCCTAGAAATCCCCCTGGTGTGTTTCCCACCATCGCGTAGGGGTTGCGCACATGGCCAAGTCAAGTGCCCATAATCTTTGTTCCTTAGGGACATCTTTTTTTAGATTTTTAAAAAATTCCTTAACACTACTAGAACCATCAAAGTAAGGCAGTTCTCTTACCCTTGAGGAGATGCACCAGAAGCTCTTTGTGATCTTTAGGCAGCGCAACGTAGATACGTCATGCAACTGGTTTTTCCAATTTTCCAGCTCACCATCCGAATTTGAGAAGCACAAGTTGTATTTTTCCCAATTTAACTTGCCATCAGCAGCAGGGTTGACCCAATCATCATCCTACACAATTAGTTTTTAAATATGTTCATTGTCCTTCTCATCACGCACCGGCTCTGTATATATTTCACCCTCAGTTGGATCTAGAGGGACTATTACCCGCGTACCATCATTTTCAAATATCATGCTCCTTTCCAGGTTGACAATACCTCCCATGTCAATAGCCCAATCCAGTCGTAGTAGTGCAGGGTAAGGGTCTGCATCATACAGAATCTAGATGACTTCAAAGTCTGCATATACTTTAACTCCCGCAATGTCTACCACAACCTTAGGTAACCTTCCCAATGAAATGATATTTTTTTTATTAGCCATCCATAGTTGAATGGTGGACCACTCCAATTTGGGCTCTCCCATCCTTTTCCAAGTTTGTTTGGGCAGGACATTGGCATCAGATCCTATATCCAAGATGACTTCATCCATTTTGTATTTTGAAATCTACGCATTCATACCCATATCCTAAATAGTCCTCTTCTTGTTCTTATAAATTTTTTTCACATCCTTAATCTCCCTCCGGGGGGTTTCCTTTTCTGCATAGTTTTTTATCAATGTTTGGAGATTCTCTACCGCCTTCTAGTTGCACAGTAAATTCATACAATCTTGAAGGAATGGTTTGACTGCTTCATCGAATTTTGGATCCATAGCAGCTTTTGATGTTGATTCTTTTGCTGTGGAAAAATATTTTCTAGCTTCTACGAAAATTTCCATCTCTTTGTTGAGGTCCAAGCCTCCCTTCTTTTAAGATTCCTTTCTGATCCATGACTCTGCAGTAGTGCGCTCTGCAGGTCCACCAGTCGTCATACCACTGTGCATTATTGCGTTTACACTAGGGAAATCATCACATGGCTCAGTCTTCACCATTTGTATGTTATGCATAGGTGGTTTCTTCTTCTCCTGCATATTCGCTAGCTGAATGGAACACTCCTCAATTACATGATCAAGTTACCTATAGTACCTGCACGAATTCCACACAGGGTTAGGGAAATAGCGTGCGTAATGTCCTAGATCTCCACAGTTATAGCAGATTAACTGCTCTTTGCCTCTTCTTATGCCTCCACCTCTCCCCCTCCCCTTCATCTTAGCGGGGATCCTCCACATCCCGAGGGAGATGCTGGCGAAGAGGTTTTGGCCTATACCCTGTACAAGTTTGAGTTGTACATTATTAAGTCATACGTCTGATAGTGGTGCTCGTCATGAACAACCGAGGAATAGAATCTACAATACTATTGCTTTAATTCTGGCACATAGGCTCCCAGTCGTGGCCAGTGGTCGATATCATGCTAACCAGCTACTCGAAAATCGACACACCATAGGGAGGGGTTGTTAGGCCCCACACCCCCCTATGGCATAGTGGATTTGGCCCTCCGACTTGCAATTAGTCCGTGAACACAGGGCACTGATCTTAAGTGTGGCCCGCTCCCTTGAAAGGAATGCACCAAACAGTTGTGCCAACATATTTACCCTTTTCTCTTCGGAGGCTCTATATCTCTAAGTTCATGGCTTCCAACTGACTTTGGATTTGCAGAGTCCCAAGGGGAATATCTTCTCTAGGTGCAACCTCCACCTTCATAGAGATCTCTAGGGCCTCCTCTTGAGTAGCAATCTTATGTTGTCCCAGAGGGCCGTGTAGATGGGGTAACAACATAGAGATGAACCATTCCTTGTGTTGATCATCATCATAAACAAATCCTCCATCACTGATATTTTGCTTCAGCCACTGATCGACTTCCTAGATTGATTATATTTCTCCTTGCTTGAATTCTTTCATCTCTACCACTAATTGTGCAAAGGACTTCGGTTTTTTGAATTGTAGTTTTAGTTCCTTCTTGATATCATTGATAGTAGGAGCAGTATTTTGTGTCATATATCCCATGAACTACTCTAGCGCGCGACCTTCAAAAGCCATGGCTAGCTACGCTATTTTTACAACATCCATAGTAACGTTTTGCGCTATCCATATTGCATTAGTTACAACCAAAACCGATCCATGTCCTCATCCCCCACACCCTTAAAGATGTTGGACATTGGGTTCAATTCTCCTTGTGTGTTTCACGACCTGGACTAACCGCCTCTCTTGGATCCTAACTCTGGAGATTGTAGCGGAGACTAACGCCTGTAGGTTTTATTCTAATGACAATTGTGATTCCAACAATTGGTATCAGAGAAACAGGTCTCGTGTTCGAAACTCACTCGTATCGTGTTGGGGGGGGAGATTGTTGGACATTGGGTTCAACGCTCCTTGTGTGTTTCGCGACATGGACTAACCGCCTCTCTTGGATCCTAACTATGGCAATTGTAGTGGAGACTAATGCATGTGGGTTTTGGTCTAATGACAATCATGATTCCAACAAAATATGGGTAGTTTCATGTGCACATCCATATAGTCTGCAGGTGGAGGTGGCGATAGGGTAGGAGATGTCTGAGTCCTATGTGAGTTAGATTATTACGTAGCAGGAGGGATACCTGTATTGTGCGTACCCTCAGTTTCTTCTAGGTCCGACGAATCCCTCAAAGGGCTCTACACAACTCTCTTCCCACTCTGATTGACCTGATAGTAATTTCTGCTATGCGTGGTGCTTTCAACCTGCTTGTAACTCATTCACTCAGTGTGGTTGCACAAGAAACCTTTTTCGCTCAATAGAATCTTAATCAGCAAGGGAAATATTCGTAATAATTTACCTCTTAGCCCTTTGAAAAATATTCTCTCAGATTCAGAATATGACACGAACTGATCTACCGCAAATTCTGTCACAAATCCACCCAAGATACTATTAACCAAGTGATCTACCGTCCGAGTGATTTTGTTATCACTCTTTTCTAATTACTGGATCAATTCAGAGGTCCACTGCATAACCCTATCATCCTTCCAACAGGTCTAAAACTCCACTAATCTCGACAACCACTCCTCCAACTCGTGCGAAAAGGTCACAAAGAAGATCTCATGCAACTCTGTGAAAATATACTTATTCTTCCACTCTTCTATAGACAACTTCTTACTGTTGTTTTCTTTTAGGGTAAACCCCTAGATCTGCTTTTCGAACTAATCCTTGATTTCAGATTTTTCTGGATGCCATAAAATTTGACTCATCACCTAGTCTCTTTCTCAAAATTCTCCCAGTCCTCGTAACGGAGCCATTTTTTGGTCTAAGGGGTCTTGACCCAAGTTCAAATCTAAGGATAACCAACAAAACCTTGTAATACTGGCCCTTTCGGCAATGGCATGCTTGTGTAAGTCAAAGTCTCACCTGAAGTAGTACGGTAGGGTGCTGGAACCAGGTTTCCTCACCTGGAGAGAGAGAGATTAATGAGTGGGTGCCTTTAGATCTAAACAAGCCTGCGCTGAGAAAATCCCTAACCAGAAACCCTTAGCAATGTACATAGTAGAATAAATTATGCGCAACCATTAACTTATAATGTAATCAATTAACAGGAGAAATATGAATAACCATCACCAGATCTATGCATTCATTAATATTTAAAGCATCTTATCCACGTGCGCTATCAATTAGCTATCAATATTCAATATCACAGGAACAATATATAAATAACAAGGAATCAACATGCATCATAACCCATAACACAACACAGAGACATTCAAATATTAGTAAAACATCTTCTCATTCATTAGTACTTCATATTTTCCTTACAGAATCTTTCATATACCCGCGCACACAGTCATCAGGGTCCGCACACAACAGGACTTAGGGTCTCTGCGCACACAGCTAGAAGGAGCCCTTACCCAGAGAACTTCACACAAGAATCCCTTAGAACATATATATCATCAACAATATTGTCAAAAACTCCCAAAAACTACTTTCTTTGACTCATCCTAGACCCTTATTTATACTTTTAGTCTGCACGTCCACAAACTATGGTTTGCGACCGCTAGATCTACCCTTTTTTCCCATTACAATGCATGAGGGACTTTGACCCACCCCAAAGTCCCTTAACTTGTGTTGAACATGACTAAACTATTCAAAATATTACAAAATTATATAAAAATTGCATTCAGGGGACCTGGCTCCAACACAAACACTCCATAGCTATTAAAGTTTGAAGACAACCAACAAGAATTGTGCTAAACTTCTCTACGCTATGCTTTTGTCTTACTGCGCTACACTTCTGGAATGAGTGCTACGCTTTTGTTTCCAAGCTTAAAAATCATCATCCAAGGGTCAAACAAGCTTGTATCAAGGTTTAGAGACCTCCTAATTAGTAATTGAATGCTCTTCATACCTCTTTCAAGTCAAATTCTTCAGCAAGAGGGTGGATTTCCTCCTTAGGGTTTTCTTCACTACTTTTTTGGTTTCCTCCATGTTTGGCTTGTTTCAGTTGAAAAAACCCTAAATTAACCATCTAAAAACCTTGATACATTATCCATATGCCTTATCTAAGCACACACTATCATTCATACCCCTCCTTTCCACCATTTTCACTCAAACCCTAGTTTTCACTACGTTTTTGTAGGGAAGCTACGAAAAAATTGTGTTTTGACCTTTTGAGAACCTTTCACATGCTCATTTCCAAAAATTCCACTTTAATCTTGTAGCCAACTCATCACCCTACCTCCCCAAAGTTTTATGGATTTTCCATATCTCCCTTCCAGCTAATTTCCATCCCTAAAATAACTCTACCATTATCCACTGTTTTCTTAATTTTCCACCCTCCCTTTCCACTACATCAAGATAGGGTTTTCATTCTTGACAAACATCATGGAGGATGAAAAGAGGGTCCATAAGGGAGGTCATCATTACAAGTTTGATCCATCCAACTTGTAGGAGATCAATGCTTCTCCTCATGTTAAGAGATCTTTTGAATACAAGGGTTATTTGAATTTTTGTGAGAGAATCCAGGAGGTAGGCTGCCATGCTCAATTGACAAGCCTTTTTGCCACCAGATTTAGGATAGATAAGGAGATCATAGAAGGTAATGAATTCACCATATTATAATATGTTATCACCTTAGCAACAGGTATCCTAAACCATGGATAAATCTGGTTCAAAGGAATGGACTTGGACATTGAGAACTACAAAATGTTCTTAAAACCTCATTGCAAAGATTCTCCTGAGCACATATTTCCTTTTAGGCATTTACTTGATAAGTATTCCCCTTTGATGAAGCTCATTATGAAGTATTTTACATGAGAAGGGATATTCTCAAGACTATACCAGTACTGTATAAGGCTATTGATGCACTTTACTGCCACCAAGCCACTCAATTTTCCTAATTATCTATTTAGGAGTTTGGTCAAAATGACTGAAAAGGTACAGAGTAAAGGAAAATATCATCACACTAATTTGTTCCACCATGGTTTGGTTAAGCTTATTGTTTTGCATCAGCTCTCAGCACTCAATATTTCTTGTGAAACCTTCATGGAGACAGTAGCATATATGCCTACTACTAGTCCACCCATCATTTAGAATATACCATCAGCATCAACACAACCAAAGGAGGTTGGCTCTTTAGGTAGACAAGTAGAGGTTCCAAAGAAGCATAAGGTTGAAATAACTTAAACCTATGAGAAGGGTAAGAGGATGGTTTTTTCTCCTATGATCACTAATGGTGTACTTTCAACTGAAACTATAACTGAGCAAAGAGAAACCATATAACAGCCACCTATTCATGAAAGTGAGCCACCTATGCATGAGGATGACTCACCATTTCAGCAGCATGAAGAACAAGCACATATGGAGGTACAAATAGCAGAGCAGGTGAAAGGAAAATCAACTGAGGAGATAATAAGGGAAAAGGATGTAGATATAGTAGAGCTAAAGATATCCTCTAAAGGGAAAACTTCATGGTTACCTTCCTACAGCAAGAAAACATGCAATTGAAGGTGAAACAATTGCTCCAAAGAAAACCAAAGGAAAATTTTGTGGCAGAAAAAGGTAAAGGAAAATAAGTGGTTGATGTTGATCATTTGGAAGACATATAGGCTGAAACAAGGCCAAGGAGGCCAATAAAAAGAGGGTTAACCAGGCAAAAATAACAAGAAAGAGAGACATCTCCTCCATTAGGTCAACTAACCCCTGATGAGTTGATCGTTGTTGAAATTGAGAAAGAAAAAGAGTGATGGATTGAAAGGGTAAATGTGATTCTTGAGAAGCTTTTGAAGAAGGTAGAAATGGATAAAACCTCCAGAGGCATAGGACGAGACACTATTTTATAGGAACCAAATTGCCAAAGTCAGGGTGAAGAATTTGAGGAAAAAGCTTAAAGAAACCCTAATTAAGCTAAAAGAGAAATATAACTTGATATGATAGCTCAGGCATCCCTAGATATTTATTTTATCATTCAAGGATTCCATGGACCAAAATTCAACAGATTTGAGCATTTTGAGTATTTTTTGTGAATTTTGATAAAATCTAGAAAATTGAGCTTTGTAGAAGCGTTGTGCAGCGGCATGACGCTTTTTTTCAGAGCCTCCAAATGAGGATTATTCTACATGGATTGATAGCTATTGACATATAATTTCCATATAAGGTCTTAGGTTTTGATGACACCCCCCCCCCCCCATTTTTGGAGAAAAACCCAAAAAACAACCTATTTTTCATGCTTCTGCCATTGTTTTTTCCTGTGTGCGGTGCTTCTGGAGTAAGGTTGGGAAAATGGATTTTGAAGGCCTTTCATGAGATTTTTTCTCAGTTTCAAGGTTGGGATGGATAGAAGACACACATGGATACCTATCCCAATCTTCATATTTGCAGGAGGATGTCATTAAGTCAGCCAAAATCACCCTCAAATTGGCGCAAATCTTCTACTAACTAGCACGATGTTTCTGCTAACTGGCGCGACGCTTCTGTCTTGAATTATTTCTGGGCAAGTGTCAAGCCATAATGGTCCAAATTTCGAGGTTACAACTGTCCTATAAGGTTTCTTTTGGATATGAGAATTTTTTTTGGCTCTCATTATTGAGGAATCATGCAATTAATCAAGGAGACATACACTCTTATTTATTAGCTAAATTTGGGGGGATTGTTTCTAATTCCCTATATTATAGGTAATGACTCATAGGGTGCATTTATGATGTATTTTGGATCAGGTTTCGACCCAATGAGGTGTCATCTCTTATATTCTATATATTTAGTCCAACTCAAGTCATTCTAGAGGTTGGATAGCTGTTGTTTGAAGTTTGGAGCTTGTGCACAAACTTTTTCATTGAAATCAAAGATATGTTGCAGCTATAATTTTGGGACTCCAGTGGTATGCTTATTAGCATTGTTTTTTATCAATAATCACCATCAATTTGAATGTTTATACTTTATTTCCATCACATGTATGATTCTATATGATGATCTTAGGTGTCTATCAACAAAAATCTTTCTTTTTATTCTATGTTTTATAATATTTTCGTAAATGTGTTTTACCTCTTCTGATCAATGAATTCATGTAACATGCTCATTTTGACTCTCTCTATCTCTTTTCAAACTCTATAAAAAATTAAAAATTAATTATGTTTCTAATTATACCTACCTAGCCTCATCCTTATCTCTATAGTTATACCTTTGAAATTAGACCTAAAACCTATACCTAGCTCCTAGACTGTCATTCCTATCCAGAAAAAATTCAAAACAAACAACCCTAATTCAATGAGCTTATATCTAGCCTAAGATCATTATATCTACAATTACCTCATTGATTATAAAAGTGACATTGAGAGAGTCCTATCTAGTTAGTAGGGCTAGGTACTAGACCTAAAGATTGGTTTGAGGTTACCTCCTTTAGTCTCCATTCTCAGCCTTGGGAAACAAAGGGAGTGATAACATACCCTAAAAATTTCCTGGTTCTCCAGCCAAAAACCAATTTTAATGGATATCCTCTCATTTTAGAGAGACCTTGGCTTGCCACTACCAATTCTTATATCATTTTCCAAGCTAGAAACATGACTATAAAGAATGGGCCCTTGTCTAAACAACTGGTATTATATCCTCATGCCCAACCTTCCATTGACCATGACCTACCTTTATGGTTGGAGGATGAAGAAGAAGAATATGAAGTATGCCACACTATGCCCTACCCCATTTGTACCATAGATAGTGTTCTTAGAGGGGGGAAACCTGATGAGGTTGACCTCATCGATCAAATCATTCAGAACCAGCCCCCCATTGATAGTCCACTTAATGACCTAGTCAAAGAGTTTGAAATCCACCCTTGGATGTAACTGTACTCAATACATTCCAATTCTGAAACCACCAAGGCTGTTGAATTTGGCCCATAAAAATCTATGAAAATTAACTCATTCTTATCAGTTAAAGAAGAAGATTAGGTATACCAGCTCTTGAAATAAAATCTTGATGCATTTTCTTGAGAATACAAAGGCATGAAAGGGGTGCATCCATTAGTGTGCACACATAATATCTACATTAAATAAGGGTGCAAGCATGTGTGCCAACCCAAAAGAAGGATGAACCCAACTCTAAAGGACATAGTAAAGGAAGAACTACAGAAAGTATTGGGTGCAGGTTTCATCTATCCTATATCAGAAAGTGAGTGGGTATATCTTCTTGTCCTAGTGCCAAAGAATAATGGAAAATGACGAATCTGTGTTGATTACCAAGAATTCAACAAAGCCACCAAGAAGGACCATTGCCCCTTGCCTTTTATAGATCAAGTTCTGGATGGCCTTGAAAGAAATAAATTATTTTCTTTCTTAGATGGGTTCAGTGGATATAACTAGATCCAAATTAGCCCTAAAGACCAAGAAAAGACTACTTTCACATATCCCTGGGTCACCTTTTCTTACATAGTCCTTCCCTTTGGGTTGTTCAATGCCCCAGCTACTTTCCAAAGAGCTGTCTTGAGAATTTTCTCGGAGCTAGTCTATGACTTGGTTGAAATATACATGGATGATTTCACACCTTATGGGGATGACTTCTAGTAAGCTCTCTCTAATTTTGGAAAGGTGTTGAGAAGGTGCATTGAGACACATCTCTCCATGAGTCCCGAAAAGTGTGAATCCTTAAAAATAGCAGGAGTAGTATTACGCCACTCAATATCAGAAGCAGGAATATAGATGGACTCGAACAAAATCACCATCATAAAAGGGTGCCTACTCCTCAAAAGCAGAGAGATGTTAGAAGTTTCCTAGGTTTAGCTATCTTCTATAAAAGGCTCATCAAATACTTCAGCAATTGGCTTCGCCATTATTTGGTTTCTTGGCCAAATATTTTGAGTTTATATTGTACATTCTCCATCAAGAAGATTTTGAGATCATTAAGGAAAAGCTAACTATTGCCCCCATTCTCCGAGGTCAAAATTGGGCTCTTCCTTTCCAAATCCACACAAATGCATTGGAAAAATATCTGGGGGAAGCTTTGAGGTTGTTGGAAGATAAATTTCCCTATGCCATCTATTTCATTAGCGATAAATTTTCCAAGGTTGAACTCAATTCTACTGTCATAGAAAAGGAACTGTTAGCCATTGTCCATGCTTTAAACAAATTTAGACTTTATATCACTAGTTATCACACCTTTTTACACACTAACCATGCAGCCATCAAGTACTCAATAGATAAACCTGATGTTAATTTTAGAATAATTAGATGGTTGTTGTTTTTAAATAGTTTGATGTGAAAATCGTTGATAAACTAGGGAAGGAGAATGTTGTTGTAGATTTATTAAATATACTAACTCTACCTGTAGATGAGGAAGTAATGGTGGATGAACAACTTCCATATGAACGCCTATTTTCTATCTCAGCACTCTCTCCATGGTTTGGTGACATATCTAACTACTTGTTTGCTAAAAAGTTCCCTCCAAAACTTTAATCGAGGGAGAAAAGTGAGATCATCAGAAAAATCACGCCTTTCACCTGGATCAATGGAAATCTTTTCAATCTGGGCCTTGACCAAATTCTCAGATGATGTGTGAGGGAGGAAGAATTTTTTGAAATCCTCTCAGTATGTCATGATAGTCCTTTTGGAGGTCACTTTTTTTCAAAAATAACATCCTTCAAATATTTGCAAGAAGGTTACTATTGGCCTACCCTCCACCAAGATGCTAGGAGATACACTAGTAGGTGTGACCAGTGCCAAAGGATGGGGAAACCTACATAGAGGGATGAAATGCCTCTACACCCTCAGGTGGATCTAGATCCATTTGACAAGTGGGGCATGGACTTCATTGGACCCATTGATCCACCATCTGGGCAGAAGAGGTATATCATAGTCTGCATTGACTACCTGACCAAGTGGGCTGAAACAAGGGTTGTAATGGTGGAAACAGAGGAGAAAGTAGCAGATTTTCCAAGAGAAAATGTGTTCTAAAATTTTGGATACCCCAGAGGGGTAGTCACTGATCAAGGGTCTCAATTTTCATCTCATCTCATTGAAAATATTCTAAGGCGACACAAGATAAAGCATAAAACTTCCACTACCTACCATTCTCAAGAAAATGGGTAGGTGTAAGTGACAAATAGAGCCTTGGAGAATATCCTCACCAAGGTTGTGAGAAACAATAGGAAATATTAGGCAGAAATATTGGTGGAAACCACTTGGGCCTAAAATACCACTTGGAAGACAACCACAGGGTTCACTCCTTATGACTTAATCTATGGGGAGAAAGCTCTGCTTTCCATTCAGTTCAAATACAACACCTTAAGGATGGCAGCTGAGTCATACCTATATATCACAAAGGAACAATAAAAAAGGTTGTTGTAGTTAAATGGTTTAGATGAGTTCAGGATGTAGGCACTCCTTCACATAAAAGTGATGTAGCTACAAAGTAAGGGTTGGAATGATAAGCACTGTTTGGTCTCAATATAGTCTCCTAAATTGAGCTCATTTAATTGTCAACCAGGGTTGGTAAACTACTGAAGTGAAGTGTACTGTATGTACCTAGGTGTTTGTTTCTTAATGCATTGTGTGTAGTGTTTTATGATGTTTTTGGTCTTTTGTGATGATTTATGATGTTTTTGGTCTTTTGGTATTTTTATGTTCACAAGGAAAATGACTAGAAAGCTAATGGAAAGGAGCTAATGATTAAAAACATAGTGAAGCCTAATTGGTTGATGACAAATGACAAATGCAAATGCAATATTGAAACAAAATCAAATCTAAACTATGACTAAGCAGAAACAAAGCTTGATAATGACTTTTAAACAAATGATTCAAAACATAAACTCAACTTGTCAAATGCTTTCATCAAAGGTGTTTTGAGAGAGAGCTTGAGACATGGTCAATTAAGTATGCAAATCTTCCTATCTAAACAGTTAAACAACTAACTTATAATGATGCAACATTTTGTCCTTGATTAGAGATTTGTTGAAGCATAATTGGAGTAAAATATTGATACCATCATAAGGTCTTTTACTCTAAGGCTAGTTCCTAACTCTATTCTACCACTTAGTTTGATAACACTACACTTCACTCAAAGGTTAGAGATTTTTAAAATAGTCTTTTGAGGAAATGTTTGTTTGTAAGATGATCAGGAAGTTGCAGAAGTACTTCAGGCCTTAAAATGATATTGTCTTCTGTTCATATGGTTATGAATCAATTATGGATTTTAGAACAAGAAGAGGTTTGTGAATAATGAAGGCTGTTTTATTAAGTTTAACAACTGAAGTAATCTAATATGCAGTGAATGACAACTGAATGTGGAGTGCCAATGCAATGAGTGAAGCTAAAATTGTAC